>VDFB02105785.1:390103842-390116881 GCA_007258455.2 Sequoia sempervirens | reverse complement strand
TTGTCCCTCCCTGTCGCTTTCCTCCCCCCCTCCCTCCCCTTTTTCCCCCATCCCTCTTTTTCCCCCTCCTTTCTGGGGCTCTAAGGTCTCTTGCCTTTGTTTGGTTTGTTCCCATCTTTGTCGCTTTGTTTTTTCCCATCTTGTTCCCCTCCCCTCTCCCCTATCTTTCGTGTCCTGTCACCCCTCCCTCTCGGCTCTCTTATTTTCGTACCTTCTTTTAGGGTCGTGGTCACTTGCCTTGCTCTCCTCTTTTTGGGGTTCTTAAGGTCTTCTTCCTTGGTTAGTGTTCTTCGCTTTTATTCGTTCTTCTTCCTTTGTTAGTGTTCTTCGCTTTTGTTTGATATTATTTATCCTATATTAATACAACTTCATTTCTAATATATTAATCTATTAAATATTATTTATCCTATATGAATATATCGTCATTTCTAGTATATTAATCTATTAAATATTCTTATTAATTAATTAATTTGTTTAATATTTTAATTTATTCAATACTTTGTTGCATTTAATTTATTTAATCATTAATACAACACAAATAATTTTAATATATTTCAATATATTGTTGTACTTAACATTTTTTTTTTTTTGATACGTAAGGTGATATTTCATAGATAGAGAAAGCATTACAAACGTTTGCTGAGCATGATACTTTTAATGAAGACCATCAGACCACCAAAAAGAGCTAGCAGAGATCATTTTCATGCAGTTTAAAACATAAAAGTAGCAAAATGAAGGAGAAACTAACAAAGTCCTAACCACCACAATAGCCAAATACTATATCTCGAGTTCTTGAAAGCAGAGAATCCTAAAACAAGAGCTATCAAAACATATAGCTACTGCAATACCCGACTAATCACCAGAATCTATTGAATTTTGCAAAGCATATGAAACCTTCGACCCAATCCATCCCCTCCACCTGCACTATTTTCATTTTTCTTTTCAGAAACTCCACGGCCACGTCGGCCAATTTTCGGTGACGAGATAAACCAGGTCCTTTGAGATCCAGAATAAACGGATAAACTTTGACCGCTTCATCGGAATCCCAGAGGGAGATGATATCTTCAGGGCGCGGAATGCCCTTGCCACAAAACGCCGCCTTCAGGGTAATGTCGAGACCGCCCAAGAAATCTTCCCGAAACAAACTAACCACCAAGTCCCTAGCCACTGGCTTCGGAATACCTAAATCCATGAGGATAGCGAGGAACCGCGATGAAATTTGAGCGTTGTCGCGGGCATATTCTTTCCTTTCAAGGTGGCCTTTGCCTAAGACCATCTTCACAGCCACGAGCGTCATCAGGTCATCCTCCAGCAAAATGCGCTTTAGGCGCTGGTCTGTGATCTCGTGAAATGCAATTTGCCTTTCCGTCGCAGTTAATGAAATGGGAGTGTCCACTCCAAAGGAGACCAGCTCTTCCGACGAAATGAGGATAGTAAACTTTGATCGTGTCTTCTTCTCCATTGACGAGAATTTGTCGAGCGCACCCTGCAACAGAAAAAGCAAACAAACAAAGCAACAACCAAATACCGAGCCCATACTTAGAGACGGGCAACTTAAACATAATAAAGCCCCAAATAATGATCCTGCAGATCACATATACGGAAGAAGATTTTGGAGAAACAAATCTGTCCTTGGCATGAGAAGAAAGCCGCCTCTGTCCATCCAACTCAGTTTCATGATTAATGCAATTAATGGCCTATACCACTCGGCACTTCCGCGGTTAAGGCAAAGATGTCCGTGCCCAACATGTCAACCAAGCGACACCGTGTGAATTGATCCCAACATGCCTCTGCGCCACCTAAAGACTGCGGTTTCACCGATAACCAAGCAAAGAGTGTTGTATTCGGCCAACTGAGGTAGGTTGATGTGACTGAACAAAACCAAGCCCGCTCCTACCTGATCGTCCTGATCGCCACCTCACGTCCACCTTGGTCGACCAAATGCCTTTGTAAGGGGCGAAGGGGAGCCCACCCATCCACCCACATTGTACTTAACATATTAATATATTAATTTAACATATTTAAATTATGTCAATATACTTAGGAAATAAAATATGTTAAATTATCAAATATATTAAATATCTTAAATATCTTAAATATCAAATATATTAACATAATTATATATATTATGGAAATCAATATATGTTAATCATATAATTTAAATATCTCAAATATGTTAAACTATTTGAATATATTAAGATATTTTAACTATTTAATATATTAACATATGTAAATTATTTAAATATATTAATACATCAAATACACTTAAATATATTAATATATTTAATACACTTAAACTTAATATATTTAATACACTTAAATATATTAATATATATATTTTTTAATTGGTGCAAAATATATTCATATCTAGTTAAAATATATTAAAACATATTTCATATTAACATTTCTTAATATTTAAAACATTTCTTAAAAACATATATTAAAACATATTATATATTAACATTGCTTAATATTTAAATATCTTAATATATTAATATATTTAAATGTATTAGATTAATATTAACTAAAATATATCAAGATATTTAAATTATGTAAATATATTAACATATTTAATTTAATTAAATATATTAACATAATTAATTTAATTAAATATATTAATATATTTAATTTACTTAAATATTATTTATATTTTTAATTTGTACAAATATATTCATATAGTTAAATATATTAAAATATTTAAATCTTTAAATATATTTATGTAACATACTTAAATATTAATTAAAATATATTAATAAAGATCAAAATATTTAAATATTAATTAATACTTTGTAAATTATTAATCAATATACTTAGCATACTTAAATATAGTAATACATTTAAACACATTAACATATTTAAATATTTGAATGTATTGGACTTCCTTTTTTGTTACTTTTGGGTTTATCAATTTCTTGAATTTCTTGAATATATCAAGTTATTTGTTTATTAAATATATTAATTTTAGTAATATATTAGTATATTGAATATAGCAATAGACTTCATAGATTATTGTATTGAATGCCCCATTTTCTTTTATATTATAAGTGCAAAGATTAAAAGTCTACTTTATTTTGTCTCTTAATTTTTATTTCATTTTCATCTTATTTCTTTTCTTCTTTTTTAATGATTGATGTGTGGTTTCCCTTCTCTTTTTTCTCTCTTATTTTTAGTTATTTTTTGGGTGCTCTTATTTTTCTTCTTCTCTTGCTCGGCTCTTTTTTGTGTTCACCCCCCTTTTTATTTTTATTTTATTGTTATTATTTTCTACCTTTTATCTTTTCAAAGCATCATTTTTCCTTCCTTCTTTATTAATTCCTTTTTTTTTTTCATTTTGTTTCTTACCCTCTTTTGTTATTAATATATCCTTATTGTCACAATTTCGTTATTGTTACAATTTTTTCCCATCTCTATTAAATTATTTTAATATTAGCATTTAATATTAATATACTTACTATATTACTTTTTTAATTCTTTTTTAATTTCTCTTTTGTTTAATGTTTGATTTTTTATCCTCCATCTTTATTAATATATCTTGTCACCAACAAAATATTAAAACATATATAGTTGGTTTTTGTTTTTTCGTCTTTCTCATTTGTTTGCATTTCTTTGTAGGGTCTTTGGTTCTTTTAATTGTCAATTGTCTCCTTTATTTTTTAATTTCTATATTATTATTTTCTAGCTTACCATCCCTTGGGCCTTGTGCCTCATATCCCTCTAACATTCTTCTGCCTCTTTTTATACCTATTAGGTCTGCAACAAATTCTCATATGCTTGAGCTCTCTATCCTGATGATGGATCATGGAGTGTGATTCGAAACGTTATATTTTTATAATTGATTCAAAAAAGCTTACACAATCGAATCCAGAAACAACTATTCATACTCTTATGGATTGTGGAAATCTAATAACTTTGCAAGAAAGGAATTGTAGAGATAGAACAATGTGGATTTGCAACATGTAAACGATTGACTATGATGGATGAATGGATGGTTGTACTTGATTAAAATGACTTATTTGTGGTCAAATGAAATGATACATGAATTCAATGGTAGACTGTAGCACACTAGAATATGTTCCTAATAGATGGTCTAAAAGGGAGGGATACCCCTTTGATATGATAAGCTTTTCTTTTGGGAATGGGAGCCAAAGAGTGTAGATTTGCTTTTCCAAATCTAACTAGAGTTGCATTTTATGCAGCATGAGCTTGGCCAAGATTTGCAGTCATTTTTATATATGTATATACAGAATAAATTGTTATATTTATCCTCTCTCATATGCATTTTGTTTACCTAACATGGAACTTGGATATTCTAATAGTAGATAGAAATGCATGTAGTTAGGCACACTGATTCCACCTTGCAAACTATATCTCTTGCTAAGTGTTTTGTGCAAGGTTGGGTATTCTTCGACTCTCTAAAGATTTTGGGGAAGCAATGCTTTGTGGTTGGGCGGAAAATCACCTCAACCATGTTCTTGTTCACCAGTGGAGACAAGCTGCCATAAAAGAATCATATAATAATTCTATTATGTAAATGCGTCATTGATGAAAAATAATAAATTGATGTAATAGAAAGAAAACTATGTAATTGAGAATTGACTTTGAGGTGTTGAATGCCAAGTCAAACTTGTATGTAACTATGGAAATTTAAAATGAATATTCTTTTATTTCAGATTTGTTGGCAATTTATGAACATAAAAGTGCTAAAATATGGAATTAGCTATGGAATTTGTGTCATAAATATTAATATTCATAATGTCAGTTTTTGGTTTAATGGTAGAAATATAGTTGAGCATGTTACATGGTCATTCAACATTTTTGAAGATATATCATCAGGTCAAGGAATACTTCTTTTGGGAAGGGCTAAAAGAGGATGTTCAAAAATTTGTGGTAGAATGTTTGGTTTGTCAAAGAAATAAAGGGGATACAATTAAGACAGTTGGTCTCTTACAACCCTTAGTTATTCCCAGCCAACATTGGGAAGAGGTATCCATGGACTTCATCACAGGGCTTCCAATCGCCTCACTAAATATGCATATTTTATTGCATTATCACATTCTTTTACAACAAGTACAACGGGAAATCATTTTTGGACAATATTTAAAAGCTACATAGTATACCTAAGGTTATTGTTAGTGATCATGATCCTATCCTTTTTAGTAACTTTTGGACAAATTTATTCTCGTGTTTGGATACTCAATTGGCTCATAGTTCTTCATATCATCCTCAATTTGATGGGAAAACTGAGGTTGTTAATAACTATTTGAAGGATATTTATGTCATTTCACTTTATATAAAAAATCTCAACAGATAGATTGGCTACCACTAGCAGAATGGTTGTATAACACTTCCTTCCATAGTTCATAAAAATATCTCCATTTATGGCATTGTATAAATATCATCGTCCTTGCATCACATCATCATTAAAGGTGTCACCAAGAATTCACGCTGTGGAGGACCACATGCTTCATCAAAAGGTACTTTCAAGACTTAAAGAGAATATAGCCAGGACACAAAATCAAATGAAGCAACAAACAAACCAACGTTGTAGTGAAAGAAGTTTTGAAGTTGGGGATTGGGTCTTATTGAGATTACAACATTATAAGCAAATACCACTAAAGTAACAAATAAAGAATAACAAGTTGTCTCCAAAATTTAATGGCCCATACCAAATCATGTAAACAATAGGTAGTGTTTCCTACAAGCTTGAATTTCCATCAACAACATAGATACATCCATTTTTTCATGTTTCTTGTTTGAGAAGGTAATTGGGAATAATATCCCTACTCAGATAATATTACCCAAGCTTGATTGAGAAGGAAGAATCATATTGTAACCAAAATTTATTCTTTAAAATGCACAAGGAAGCTAAGGACCAGAACAACTCACTCAGTATCTCATCTAATGTAAGAATTTACCAATTGAAGATGCCACATGGGAGGATGAAGAGTTCATTCAAAAGCATCTAAACTTGATTAGAATTGAGGACAATGCTTCTTTGAAGAGGGGGTCATGCTACACCCTTATTATTAGAGTACATCAATTATGAATAATCAACTTGTGGCTATCTTAATTCTTAATTAAGTCATATTATCATTATTATATTGTTATCTAGTTAATTAGGCCAGTTGAGGACTTATATAGGGTTATCTAAGTCAGCCTAGCGCTATCCTAGGCATAAGTTAGGTATATGGGAGGTAGCGAGTCTTATTTCATCATCATACTATGAATTTTGTTCTCATTGGACATATTTGGAGGTTTACTCCCTCAAAGTGGCTTGCTATTCTCAATTATTATCAAGTATTTGCAACATATTTCCTATCATATTGTTCTATTGTGCAAGTTATTTCACTATAAAAAAAAAAAAAATTCTATTAAATGGGATTGGTTTTGCTTGGATAAAGATAGAGGTGGATTGGGACTTAATGATATGAAAACTCAAGTGGTCGCCTTGGATTCCAAATAGATTTTGAAAGATATAGAGGACAAAGAACCTCAGAAATTTCTTATTAGAAGAAATATTCTAGATGCAATATGCACAACTACTAAGCAATGGAAGATTCTTCATCCTCATGATTTTTTGTTTGTGATTTTCAAGGTTAAGCCTTTAGGATTAGCTATGTTTGCCAATATTTGGAAAGCTTGAGATTTAAGTAGGGGATTGGTTGATGGTTGTGATATGATCAATAGAGACAATAATAATTTTTGGCTTTAGATCCATTTGGTGGAATTTGGTTCATAATATTAAACCTATAGCTTTGATTCAAGGATGTTCTGCCAAAAAATGGAATCATATTGGAAACTCAAACCTTCAAGATATTCTCTGTAATAAGTATCTTAAAACCTAGTTGCAGATATAAATGGTTTATACAACCTTCCTGAATCCAATATGAGATCCTTCTCTATTGTTAAAAAGGCTCTGAATATGATGCAATTTCCTACTAAAGTTAAATCCAATCCTGAATGCTATAACAATTTTAAGTGGAAAGATGGTACTCCCCTCCTAAAAATAAAACCACACAGTCTTTATAACACGTTGTCTGAATCCCAAGTTGTTCTTCACCATGTTAACTAGGTTTGGGGTATTAATATTGTTAAGAAAGATTGGTTTTTCATTATTAAATCCTGTTGGTCCAAGAAAGTTGATCCTAAAATATGTTATTTTAGATGGTTGTTATTGTTAAATAAACTTGTTGTTGGTCCCCCTCAATCTGTTTGTTTTGTCTGTAACTGTTTGTAGGATATTGAACATATTTTTTTAGTGTAAATTCGCCATGACTATCTGGTCTATCTTTATGGGTAATGTCTTGGGATGAGATTGTAGGGATATTGTTACTTGGCATTATATTTTATGTGTTTATGTTAAATGTTTGAATACATTTGACCTTGATGTTTTTTGGAATGTCCTTTCTATTGAAGTCATGTGGTTTATCTAGAAAAGGAGAAATGAGGACTTGCAATAGGACAAAAGAAGATATCTTACTAAGTCTACACATAGACTCACCTTTCTTGTAATTCTTGAATAGGTAACATTGACATTGAAGATGCCCGAGGACAAATTCATAAAGAATCTCAAATGGGGGCTGTACTCATGTGTTCAAATCCGATATTCAAGAGGCTAATTATTAGCCTCCGAACTTGAGGAATATTAATGATAAATTTTAGAAGGAGTATATTGACTTCCAAAACAAATATTGCAAGTTGCATCAATATGAGCTAAAGAGAGATGCTACTTTTAAAGACCTTGAAATCACTTGCCATAATTTTGATAACAACAGATGAGAAAGAGTCTCCTCTTCTCTTGGGAATCTTCCTAGAGTAGACTCCTTTAAAGCTAGTAAGAATTATGTCAGTAACAAGGCTTAGAGTATTACTGATATAGATATTTAACAAGCTGGTGGAGATCTTGTTAATGGTTCCTTGCAACCATTTATTTGCTATACCTAGACTTCTATCTTTTGGTAATCGAATATCAATTTAAAAAAAATTGTGGATATAATGTGTATATAATTTTAACTCTCTTTGAATTTTCCATTTGACTCCTTATATGTTATAAAGCATTCTTAATCAAATACATGAAATTAAAAATATGCAATTTTCTTCACTTGTACTAATAGAAATAAAATAATGTAAATGCACAAATAGAAACAAACAAAATAAAAATTTATTCAAAGCAAACATAGAAACAAATATAGGAAGTACGAAGCCTCTTCCACAATACTTACAAAAACTTTCTTTCTAATGATTGATTTTTTTTTTAATTTATAATTTTTTATAAAGTATAAGACGTTTAAAAGATAAATTTGACAATTAATTTTTTTTGCTAGGTAATTGAAGAATTTTGGTTTGGCCCAAGCTAGTTGAGGCTACAAACAAGGGACCTCATCCTCAATATGAATATATTGCATTATTGCAAATATTTCAAATTGATGAGCACAATGGATCAACAAAGGTACAAAGTCTACAATCACAATAGCTGAGCACAAGTTTGAACTTTGATGATGAGAGCAACAACAACAATGCCACACTTTAACCAACACACTACACCACAAATGATAATTTAACAATTGATTTTTACTATATTATCATATTCAATATTATTTATATATATTAAAATAATTCATAATTAAAATTTAATAATAATAAAAAATAGATATATATCTTTATAGCCTATAATCCTTTATAATTTATAAGTCTACTTAAATTTTTACTATTCATCCCGTGCAATCTTTCTCACAAAAAATGTTGTGCTTACAATTAAAAAGCTAAAGTACAGCCATAGGACCATCAAATTTAAGCCTTCGCTGTATTTTACACGCTCCTTAACAAAAATGATTCGAAAACAGAGAACTGGCCTAATTTTTCATATTAAAAAAAAAAGGAAGTAGAGGGAAGTTTTCCCGCCAAATTGTTTGTCTGGTATTTTCATGCTGCAGGGAAGTCGCAGTGCGGCTTCACGACGTAGCCATGGCAGAAATGGATTCAGCTGTGCATACGCCATTGCCGCCATTATCATGCGCCAACAAACAGAAATCCCATAAATCGTCAAGCGCTCGGAAGTCCGGACCATTAACTCCGGAGCCCCTTCCTTCACGGGGGCAAGTAACAAAACGTCTGTTTTCTGCCGGAGAAAAAGGAGGAGAAGAAGAAGAAGAAAAAGAGAAAGCAGCAGCAGCAGAAGATCTCAAAACGCCATTGTACGAATCGCCTCCGAAGAAGCCCAAACCCCAACCAAGCACTGATAATGAAAGTGAAGGGAAAAGCCCCGCTCCAAAGTCGAAAAGGGTGCTTGATTTTGAAAGCGCCATTAAATCCGTCAGAAGATCTTCTCGCCTGCAGAAGCCCGACGAAGTGGAGGCGCCCACTTCGCCCCTTCGCACCGAGCCCCTCAAATCTTCCATCAGAATGTCCGCCAAAAAATCTTCCAAAAAGCAACTCAAATCCGCTACTAAAACCCCCTCCCGGCACAAGTCCGGCCAAAAGAGTCCGCAAAGAGCCAGGCGTTTAAAGTGCGTTGCTCAGAAAACCGGGCATGCTGACAAGATAAAAAATGCAGCTACGAAGAAGACGTGTAAGCATTTTAGTAAGGTGCTGTTTGATGGAGTTGAGTTTAGAGTTGGGGACTGTGTATATGTGAGGCGCCAGGATTCGAGCTCTGATTCGGATGAAGCGGAGTGGGAGGAGTGCCAAATCTGTAACAAGGTTGGAAGGGGGATTATGGTGGAATGCGAGGAGTGCTTGGGAGGGTTTCATCTGTCTTGCTTGAAACCTCCCTTGAAGCAGGTTCCCCAGGACAAGTGGCTCTGTCCATATTGTGAACCAAATGAAGGGAACACAATCGAACGGAGACGCAGAAGAAAGACCAAGAAGACTGCCAGAGAAAAGCTTCTTAATTCTGAGTTGTGGGCTGCTAGGATTGATAGGTATGCTATACTTTTCTTTTAGATACTGTTTCAGAAGTTTCTTTCTACTCCTGTTCACTTTCATTTCTATAAATATGCACACACAGTCCTCGTGGAGAGTGTGACTTTGTAACCATGTAGTCCATTGACTGGTTTTGGTGTGTGCTATACAATTTTAAACATTTCATTTCAATGACCTTTGTTTTGTTGCATCTCGAACAATTCGGCTGGCTTCTTGGTTTCTTCTGCTGCTACTCAATCAGAGATGTTTTATTTAGCTCAGGAAACTATTAATCATGCAAATAGTAGTTAAATAGTGATCAGATTTCAGAGTGTGTTTTTAGTACCTCCGATTATGCTAATTTCTTAGAATTTGAAACAACTTAACTCAATAATTCTGTTTGATGCTACAACACAATCATTGATTATATGATATGTCAAATTCATTCAGAGTCCAACTGAAACAGACAAAGCTTGTAAGAGGAGCACTGTAGTAAAAGTTGAACCTTAAGCTTAAAGGTGTTCACTGTTAGTTAGCCTCCTTTGCTATCTAAGCAATCCTCTCATTTTTGAAAGCCACCCTCAACTTGACAAGTTTCAGTTAGATCCATTGACTCATTTGTATTTCTTTGACCTCAAGCCTTCAAATATAAGTTTGCTTATTACTACAAGTTCAAATTGAGTCGATTACTTCCTTTATCAAACATAAGGGCCAAGGTCTTCTCTCAATTTAGAACCTTTCTCAAATCTTCCTTACTTATAGATCAGTCTGATTGGTCGATAGCAAGCAGTAATCATTTATTTGTTATCTACCATTTCCCTTATCCCATCATTAAGTGCTCAATCCTTCAGGTACAACGGAAATCTCATCTACAAATATTCTGCAATTCCTACAATCTTTATGGTTGCCAGCAGAAAGGGGTTGATCATACATAACTAAAACATTCAGGGACCTGGTAAAGAGAAAGAAACAAGCCTTGCTTATAACCCATTCAAATAACTCATTGCTCCACACAAGAAGATCAAACATAAGCATAAACAAAAGGTTCACAAGGTACCCCAAGTGTCAAGGCAAAGAACTGAATGGTGCATACTTTCTTCAAGTTATCCATGATAATTTATATTGTAGGTTTCACTATGCACATATCATAACTGTGAATCAGATGCTTTGAAGAGATGCATAAGTTTATAATACCTCCTCAAATTTCTAGAAGGAAGCTCAACAGACTTACTAACCGGCCAATATATACTTTAGGATAGTGCAACATCCTTAATCAAATATTCACTTGGTAATCAAATATCCCTGTTTCATTGGCATGTAATATGCGAATACAAGGATTGGTATCTCACAAGGTTATGCAGCTTATCTTACTTTGGAGTTTCCTTCACCTCTGCATTCTCTTTTATGCCCTTTCCAAGAGAACAATCTTTTGCTTGGTTCCCTCTCTTTAAAGTTTAAACACATCTTATATGCCAGACTAGAGCCTTTACCTCGATTTGTAAGTCCAAGAACCATAGGATGATTTTAGTTCAATTTTTTAAATTTTTTTGAGGTTGGTTTGGAGAAGTCTAGGTACACACATATTCTCATGTAACTTCCAAATTAGCCAACCATTGCATCTTCATCTCTTCCTTTGAAGGATCCCATTGAGTTTTGACTGAGGATAGTATAGTTGGATCCTAAAATTCTATGGGAAGACTATATAATCTGATCTAGGTTGGCTTGTTTGAGATCTTATGTGTCATGACACCAAAGTTTGTTTCTCATTCTTGAACGTAAAAGTTGACACCATCCATCATCAATGAGCCTCCTCCTAGGATTTTCTTTCTTCTCTTGTTGGACTCACATTCTACTCACAAATATACTTTGGAAAAATTTGAGTCTAGTTTCCTCCCCCCAATTATGCTGACTGCAATTTTTTTTGTCTTTCATTAGTATGGCTGTGATTTACTAATCACACAATAAGGGAATATTCCTTTCTCCTTTTGATTGTTTGTCTTAAAATATCATTGTTGATATCCATTGTAGCCCTATTTTGGTTCCATTTTAGATCTATCATCTTTGTTCACCTTGTCCTCCTTTCTAATCCATCTCCAATCCCTTGTTAGTTTTCCAATCTGGTTTTTGTTTTCAAATTTCCTTTTATTCCAACTAGGATTCTAAGTGTCTCTTGGTCAATGTGCCTTGATTGGATTTCTTTTAGTGCATAGGATCATCTGCTGCTTGCCATCTACCCTTTGCTTTGTTTCAACATTTTAAAGTTCATTTTATTGCACACTCCATGTGTTTCTTTCTCCTCCACTCGTATAGATTTGGTGATCTTGTGACCATCTCTTGGGATAAGTTTGCTTGCCTTGGTAAAGGTTCCAGCTTGAGTTTTTACCATTCCTGGTTGGTTTGCCCTTGTAATCCTTTGGCCTGAATTTAGACTCATTTTGTAATGTCCCATAACTGATTTTTGAAATTTTTGCAAATATTTGCTGAAATGCATAAACCCTCACATTTTCTGATTACCCAGAACCCAACATGGGCAAGGTGAGAGTATATGGTGATTGGGACACTTACTGGCAGCAAGTTGCATAGTTTTGCAATGTATGCAATGCTGGACATAAATATATAATTAATAAAGTCCTGGTAGCATTGCCATCCAAATTTATAAATTCAAGCTAATTTAGTGGTGAACCACACAGATGATTACAATGTTAAATGATAAACAATTAATATTCTTCTATATTCAAATCCAAGAATTATGACAAACAGTTATCTGACAATCTAAAAGTAGACATTTTGTCAAATAGTTGGAAAGCAGATTGTATAAAATGTAAAAGACCCGAATTGAGGTGGTATAATTTTGAGAGTGCAAATGGAGGGTGAACAAGTGCTGCAAACTGATCCAAAGCTTGATTTGTATATCCATCAGAGCTTCCACTTACAAATAACTCCTCATGGAATGGATGCCAATCCAATGCCAGTAATATTGCTGTAGCAATTTTCAATGTGATGCAGAGAAATATCAAAACTTCAAATCTCTCAACCACAAATTTATGACAGACTAGAGATTAATTGAGGATCTTATTATGAAGCGATTCTTATAAAGAACAACATAAGAATAGGGTATGATGGCCAATTATATATATAT
>VDFB02105785.1:389775900-390103340 GCA_007258455.2 Sequoia sempervirens | reverse complement strand
TTGCAGCAGTCATTAGGCTCTTTCAGTAATATTTGTATCTCCCATTGAATTGTTTGGCACCTTTAAATAAAAATTCATGACTTTCAAGGTTGTAAAGCTACTCATATTAAGAAATATGCCCTTTTTCTTGAAATGTACGGCAACCCTAAAACTCTAATTGCTGCGATTTCTTTTTTTAACATGTACGGTAGTCATAGGGGACAACGGATGACTTAAAGAAAATGAGACAGCTCCTTCCATATATGGTACTGTAGCCAAATTATAATTAAATCTTTAGTTTGAATATGTAAAGTGCTGAACAAAAGAATTATCTCCTTCAGTTTTGTATGACAACCACTATCATCAATTAAATATCATTCATAACTTCATTCCTACATATTCCAACCATTGACTTAGCAAGAATATTAAAGGTATGGCTAAGATAATACAAATTATAATAATAAAGAGTATGACTTGGCCAGAAATATATTAATAGTATTGCTTTTGAACACCAAATTGATATATTTGGAAGATCATCTCTAACATATATCAAATTATAAATATAAAATTAAAAAACTCATTGTAAAATATACCAAATTGGAAATAAAGTTATTTAATGTTTTCAACTGAGAAGCTGGAATTAAATATACACTACAATCTTCAACACTGTTTCTGGAATCTTTAATATACTCCAAAATAATCTTTTCCGTGCATATGCAATCTTTGGGCGGAATCACCTCTCATAGATGTGAGGGTTTTCATCTCCAAATCCAATCCAGAAACCAAGAGAATTTTCATCCTCTAATTTTGTTACCAAGAGGGTTTTCATCCTCTGGCCAAAAGATGAACACCATATGCTCAATCTTCAACAAAGGGGTTTTTTGACAACAAAAAATGGTGATTTTCTTCAGGTCCAACTCCTTTTATAATCCCCCATATGCTATTTTTAGCCTCCAAGAAGTCTCTAGAAGTTCTTTTTTCTTTTAATTTCAATTTGCTCCCTTGTTCTACGATACTTTTGACATCATCACTTTAAAATATCACTTTGATGTATTTTATAATTTAATAATAAAATATAATTTTCCTTTTATAATATTAAAAATACTATTTGGACAACTTAAATTAAATAATTTTTTTAGTTTGAAAAAGGAGACATGGCACATTTCCTCTTAGGATCAATTGCTTTACCATCTTCCAAAGTGATCCATTTTGATTCTAAATTCTGATCTCCTTGTTTACCCAATCTTTTTTGCCTTTATCTTCTCTTCCTGCCCTTGTTCTCTCATCTTCCTGCTCATCTCTTCACCAAACCTCTGCAAAATTTTGGTGTTTTTGCTTCATCTTTCATCTATAGATTAATATTATTATCAAAAATCCATATTAAACACCATCTTTCTCCCAAATAAAGAACTTCACTTATGCTCAGATGGAGTTAGAGATATCTTAATGGATTTTCAAAAGGTTTATTCAGAATTTGTTTTACTTAAATGGGAACCGTTCGTTATAAACTCATAAATATGAGTATGTTTACAAGCATTTCTGGACTCCAGAGGTTAATGCACCTTTTGAGAATCTCTTTACAAGACACTTTAAAGGAAATAAGCATTCTGGATACCTTCCAACCTAACCATAAGATGTTGAGTAGATCATCCCAGCCACATTTATGCTAGTTCTATTATAAAGACACTGAAGTGTTGCAACTTATCTTCACTTGGCATGAATAATGCATATTTGTAATAGTTTTCTGTCAGAAATTGAGCTTCTCTAAAATTTTTACACAGGTTGTGGAAGGAACCAGGTGGTTCTTACTGGTTTACAGGGCGCTGGTTTATTATACCTGAAGAAACAACAATCGGAAGGCAACCTCATAACCTGAAGAGGGAGCTTTTTCAAACTAACCATTTTGATGACAATGAGGTATGCTAGATGTTGCTGAAATTTATTTGCACTAGCAAGGGGACTTTCAGGTTTTATCTACCCATTATGCATCATTTTATCAGAAACAGTTAATTTATTTTATATTTCACATATGAGCTGATATTGCTTTGCAAAAGCTGTTTAAATGGAAGCTTTAAGAATAAGTGTTATGTGTTTAATCTAGGTTCTCTGTTCACATTCTATAATTTTTATCACGTGCTATTTGAATTTGAATTTTTTTGTAAGAAAGAATGAACACAGGTTAAAGTTGAACCACTATGGTTATGTTTATTATCTACATTTTAAGAATTTGAGATGATAATTTCGAAACTCTTCAAGTGTTATCATTTACCTTCGTAACCCACTAAACATAAAGAAATGTTCTTGCAAAAGTATTTCTTATGGCATTGAGTACAAAGGCGGTTTTAGAGATCAAAAACCATTTGGCCTATGAATGTAATGTTCTGGAAGGTTGTAATGTAGCTGAAACGTTTGTACTAAAAGTGAAAGTTGAATGGAACTGGGTGTAGAGAAAGACACAAATTAAGACAAAATGTATAAATCATGAAAGACATAGATGTTGGGAAAAGACTTGGACTAGAGCAAATTTTCTTTCAATTGAATAGATTTAGATTATACTATTTGTGGTGGTTTTTACTTACTAGTCTGAAATTAAGGATTACTTGATCCTTCAACTCCCTTTCCCAGTGAACTGTTTCATTGTAATGCATCATATTTTGTATTAGTAACAGGCTAGCTACGATTCCTTCATAATTGGTGTTGATGCTATTACATAGCATACCGAATTGTGCTAATACCATTTTGTGATTGATGTAAATTGCTCTCCTGAAGGGGCATTAAACAGGAAGTGTTTTGAGGCTGATTTATCACAAATTTGTTTCCTTAATAGAAGTAGAACAGATTATATAAAAGAGTTTCACTTGAAGCTAAATTTTGACCATTCAGTTCTTCTCAAGTGTAGCATGTTAAAGCTTAGAAGGTTCTCCAGTTCCACTGGACAAATTCAACATTACAAGTATCAGTTGGAAATTAAATGAACATCATATGGCCAGACTAGAGCAAAACCATACTTATCTACAAAAAATATAATTTACTGAAAAGCCAGGGAAAACTAGTGAAATTTGTTGACCATCCACAAGATCTACCTTCCAATGGGAACTCTCTTAAAACCTACATTCCTATACTGGGATTGTAACATGATAAGGACAAAAATCAATGGTGAATCATGACCAAGAGAAGAGATGGCAATAATAGGATTTTCTAGACAACCTTGCTTGCCTAAAATGTGAGCAGAATTTGATATTCCTTTGCCGAGTAATAAACAACCAAGAAGCCACCACTGAAGGTCGTCTAGCTCATCATCCAATCTTGGTTGGTTCTAATGTTTAGCCATTGGTAAGCAATCTAACCTGCTAACCAAATATGCCAAGACTCACCAAGAGCTTGCCTACTGTTCAACCTTGTAAAAAATACCTTTGGCTTGGGCTGTAATTCACACTTATTAAATTTTCTTATCTGGCAGTTCCAAGTTTTAACTAAAGGCTGCATACAGCCCATCGATAGATGACTCATTTAAGACTCTGTCAATGCTGTAACCATTGATTGCTTATTTTTTTTAAATAAGCATATATTATATATTAATATAAAAATAGATCGGTACATGAGGCTGCCACAGCAGTGAGCAGGGCAAATAAAGTGGAATGGTGTTCAGTAACAGAAGGCTGGCACAGCAGTGAGCAATTACAGTGGATAAACTAAACAGGGAATAGTATCATCATGAACAAACTAGCCACATACACTGAGTAGAAGCAAAAATGTGGAGAAACTACCAATAAGTTGTAACATGTGAATCTGCCAATAGAAGTCTTCCGCAACAGGCCACTCAGTAGACAACCAACTGGCCTGTTAACAGTAGCTTGGATATTCTTTATGTAACGGTGATTAGCATGATTGATCAGCCCTTCATTGAGGGTGGTGCCAACTGCCAAGGGAGACCATCACCTGTGTACTATCAGCAAGAGAACACAACTGAGCATCATGGTGGTCCTGTTTTGTTGCAAGAGCCTGAGACTATTCATTGATGCTGGAGATTTGTGCAGTGAGTTACTATAGAGCAGAAGTATTCTCTTTAATCAACCCTGAAAGATTGACCATCTGCAAGGACAAGGAGGCAAGAAACATCTGAAATTCAAGCTCAATGGTAAGGAAGAAATCATTGAACATGGTAAGGCAAGGAAGTTCCCACAAGAAGGAAATAAAGAGCTAATGACAAGATTTGGAAACAGTGTCACTGGAGATATTAAGAGGAAGATGAGCATGCTTCCAAGACCATTTATGGAGAAAGATGGCAGTGAGAGTAGATGAAGACAGAAACCAGAGGTGGTAGGCGTTAGGGAATAACCAAAAGTTAAAACACATCTCTAATGGTCACACATTTCTTGCAAAATGGGTAGGAGTATGGGCCATGAGGAAGAAAGAAGAGGCAGCTACCAACAGGGAGTTTAAAATAGAGGGGCTTGCACTCAGTAAGTTGAGACTAGGCAACCACTTTAGACTGCCAAAGATGAGAGCTGACCATTTGAAAATAGAGAAGGAACATTTCTGTTTGGCATTAAGGTGGGTGGCAATGGGGAGGGCAGGGAGAAGAGCATGATAAACCAACTTAAGTGCAAATGAAGTATAAGGGGAAGAGGAGGGCCAATGCCAATCCTTGTAGAAGTTACAAGGGATGGGAATGGAGAGCTTAATGAGTGAGTAGGGAAGCACCAGCTCTTGAACCTCGAGGAGGATAGGATAGTCTAAAGCAGTAAGGTGAAATTCATGTTGAAGTAAAGCCCAACTTTTCCTAGAGAAATTGGTATAGTCCCAAAGATCACTGAAGGAACAAATACCCTTAACTAAAGAGCTGCACACTATGCAGCTGTGGAGCAAGTGCAAGAGGGTGCTTATCAAGTTGGGTTAGACGATTCCATTAGATTGAGGAAGAAGAGAAACCGTGTCATGCCAAAGAGATTGATTGTGTTGGGTCAGCTTTGTGGAAACTAATTGTCAAGCTTTTCAAATATTGTTATAAGATTTTGAAGTTGTGGGTTTGATGAATGATGTGAGAACGTTATCCTTCTAGGTAAATAGGAGCTAATGACCATTAGTAGTGGCTGAGGCAATGCAGTGACAAACGGGATGATTTCAAGGGCTGTCACTAGAGAAGTACAAACATTCCATTTGGTAATCAAATAAGTGCCTTGCTTGAACAAATCTAGAATGCCTAAGCTGCCTTTATATTGTGGTTGAATACGATGGGACCAAGAGGTGGTAAACATGCCACATGTATTGCCCTATTTGGCCCATAGAAAACATCGTATCATGAGGAAATGTAGACATGGTTGGTGAGTAACACCTTATTAGCCATTTGAATTCTCTCTACCATAGAGAGAAAGTGGTCGCTTTAATGCGACAATTTGGACTTAAGTTTCCAAAAATTGAATGGTGTCCCTAAGTAGCAAGTAACAACATCATGCAAATGAGAGACCATGTATGTGGAATTCAAGGTGGGGGGGAGCTGAATGATTCATGAAATATTATGTTTTATGCATAGTTAGTTGGGTGCCCAAAATAGAATAGTATAAGTGAAACACATCCATGGTGCAAGCCAATCCATTAGGAGTGTTTAGAAAGGTTAAATTGTCATCCACATATTCTGAATTGATGACAACTATTGTGGGTGAGGGAAACATGATGAATAAGATATTAGAATGGGTATGTTGCAATTTTGAACCAAAGGGATTAGTAACCAACACATAGAAGTATGGAGTGAGTAGGTAGCCTTGGTGAATGGATATCTGAAAAGCAGATGGTGGGGAGAGCTGACCATTGACAACAAGGGGTTCAATCATCACATCAAAAGGAAGCATGATATGATCTATGAGGTGGGGCTCAAATCCCAAGTAGAAAGTATCTTGTAGATGAAGGGCCAACAAATCCGTTTCTAAGATTTATCAAAGTCCATAATCTTTGCAAGGCTCAACAACATAGTTACTTTCCAACAACAACATTCAAAAGATTTCTTGGAAACCATTGTGTGAGCTTTGTGACAATGTGAGGTTTAGTATTCTATAAGCAATATTCATGCAAGAGGATGGTTTGCATAGAGGCCAGGTGGTAACAATATTATTTCCCAACTTATAATGTGATAGTCCCCATCGAGTTTACATAGACATTTTTTGCTTTTAATTTGCCATTTCAAGTTTTATTTTGTTATCATTATTTTTCCTGTTTTACATCATGTATGTTAGCTTGCAAGTTCTTACAACATTTCACCTAGATCAATACACCAACGCCTAGCAAAGGCAAATTATTTGGAGTACACGCCTTGTGGTGCAATATCATTGCATGCCATTTACAAATGCACATGGGCATATCGTAGGAGCCCAAAGGTTTTTTATTGAACATGATTTTTCTTGGATTTTTGCTCCTCTACATGAGAGGGGGTTTCACTCTCCCACAAAACAAATGAGGTTTGTTTGCCCCCCCTACAATATGGGAGTAGTGCCTTTTCCTCACCATTTTGTTCCGTAGAAGATTGAGAAGTTGGGTTAACTAGAAGAAGGTGAAACTCATGTCAAACTCAGATTGAATAGACAATCCCCAAAGAGATGGCCACACTATAGATCTAAGCGCCATCGAAGGGGAACATGCTCATAGTTCAATGGGGAATTGCTATTCTCCCATTGAATGATGCACCAAGATGGAAATTTGGTGGATAGTTGCATGCTAAAGAAGATACTTATCAATTTTGCAATTTTTATAATTTTTTCTAGTTGCCTTTACATTTGTCCCTAACCATGTGAACCATAATGTTCAGCTATTAAAGGACTGAAAGTTTGGGTGTTATATAAGGAATATTTGATGGTGTATTTCCTTAGGTTGATGTTTGGTTTTCATTGTTTTGTCATTCAAATATCTATACTTAGTAGACTCTATGAGTGGCTTGATTGAAATGCATTGACTTTATTTGACTTCAATTAGTTGAGTCTTTCTCATAAAACACTCTCTTTGACATGAAATATGAAGTCTTTGATCTGACTATGAAAATCCAATTGGGTGTTTAATCTTATACCTAAATGTTTCAAATTTCATGACCTCAAATCCACTTGAATTAATTGGATATTCATTTCTATTCCAATTCTTGTCTATATTTTGTTGGACATGAGACTAAAAACATTATTCCATCTTGGCCCAGTACACCAAAGCTTAACAAAACCAATCCTCTCCATTACACACATTGTTATAAATTTTTTCCCCAAAGTGAAAATAAAGTTATGAAAGCATTAAAAGAGATTAAGGGAAAATATTTATGAAAACTCTTTTAAAAGAATGGAATAATTATATTTATAAAAATAATAATTAAACACAACCTTTGTGAAAGGGAGTGATGGTTTGAAAACCAACCCTTAAGGCTTATATAAAACATTTATGTGAGACTTGGAAAGGAGCATGGAGATCACTCAAGAGAGAAGAAAGTGGTTTGGTGGGGCTATGCACACAGGAATATCCAACTCGTGGTACAAACTACACTTGGGATTGTTTGGCTAGGGTTTTGTGTGAGTAGGCATGGTGCAAGTAGGCACACCTTTTGTGCGGGTAGGCACATACTATGTTTTTACACAGGCCCTCCAAATTGCGCCATAGTGAGAGCTAATACCACTTAAATCTTTCTAGGGAGAGTGGTTTTTCCAAGCGTTGTGATTTAGATAAGTATTGAAAACCATTGATATTAAAAGATATTGGGAATATTATATATATGAGTTTGAAGTTAATTTGGTGGAATTACGTAGTTGTGTTATTCAATTTATTATGTTAATTCTTTATTTTAGAGTTCTTATAAGTTATCACATGTACGGTGTACATTGTTATTTATATCTATTTTGATAACATACATATTGCAAATTATGTTAACTTTAGTATTAACTATATTTAAATCCACTACAAATACTTAATTAACTTTGGGGGAAAGTAGCATTATGTTTGGTATCAAAGCCTAATGATTAGGCCTTCCTATCTTTGAAATTTTCTACATGTGTTCAAATTCTATATTAACCAGTATTTAAAATACTCTCTATGTATATCTAGCACTATACATTTGGGTTTAATAGTGTTATGATATAAAATATAGATGGCATATTCCCTAGATCGATGTATGCCTTAGGTTCAAGTTCATGATATTGCTTGATGTCCAGAGCTTTTAGTAATTGTAAATAATTTATAGGCCCCTTTGCTAAAGAAATATGTGTCTTGTTTGTAAGAGTTGAGACCTTTTGCATTACAAGTCATCACCCTAAAGGTGACATCCAATGGCATGTTGTTATGCCTACGTATGGGAATCCACTTAGAATCATTTGAAGGGTGGAGGTGAATCCAATCCCTTCTCTCCCACTGGTGACTTTTCTTTCTTACCATACATATCAGCATCTTTGTCCTTCGTTTGGGTTTAAAAACTCTTCTGGCCACAATTTTTCTCTTTATGGTCTTTCTTACTTGGAATGTCTAGTTGATGTACCAAAGATAAAGAATCAGATTTGGATTCTCTCTATAAAAAATCTCTCAACCTTAATGTACTTGGACTTGTCAGATAATGATCTCCATGGACCTATTCCTTTTGAAATAGGTATGCTCACCCAACTACGTTGACTCTACCTATATGTTAATGAGTTGGTGGGTAGTATCCCTTCCTTAGTAGGAAACTTGTCACAGTTGACTCTTTTGCCATTGCTAAACAATAGTCTCATTGGTCCTATTACACGTGAAATAGGAAATCTCATGCAACTAGAGCAGCTCGTGCTCAATAAGAATCAATTGTCAGGAACCATCCCTTTGAAGTGAGAATACTCATCAATCTGCAACGAATTAGTCTATGGGAAAATGAGCTTAGTGGAAACATATCAAATTCCTTAGAAAACCCTACTTATAATGAACAAAAGATCGAAGAGATGCATGAGACAATATTTTGCGGCATTTCATTGTACATATTCTCGTGTCTTGTTTGTGTCTCAACATCTTCTAACCCAAAAATTGTGGTTGATATTGGATGGAACTGATAGATATTGTCTCTAGGTAGCATTAGAAGAAGATGAGATAATATGGAGGGTCTTGTGCTTCAACATGCACATAGTGGACAATAATGCCTCTTTAAGCCCATGTGACGCTTAGTCACACTTTATAACAATGGAAGAATTTGTATTTCTCCATAATCAGCTTAAGTTTCTACATATAGTTTGAAGTCATAATTCAAGCAATTGTGTATATCACCGACTAAACCACATGCCTTTTACATCAAGATGTTTGAATATATTTCAAGATTAATATAGGGTATTGTGCAAGTTTTTTCCGACCTTCTTCTTGTAATATCTGATATGATTTATTATCGTTCAGATCATGTGTTAAACTGACACCTGGATTAGGAAGGAACATATAATTTTTCTAGACATTTCAGAGTCATCATACACATCTTAAATCCTCATCAAACCCTTGGGGAGCAATGGTAGCTTTAAATGTTGAATTCAAATCTCTGTAAATGAGGCAAGAGGAGATTGGTGGCCACAAACATGGCTTGGATTTGGTAAACTAATTTTTGATTCAGCTATGGATTCAAAAATTCAGTTTTCATAATACAAAAGTAGATAATTTGGTATGATATTGTGGCTATCACAATTTATTTTAAAATGGCCCAACTTTTATTGAGACATCAAGGGTAAAGGGTATCATTTAAAAGGAAAAAACATTATTGGCATGTTTAAGCATAAGAAAGTTCCTTTAAAGAATAAAAGTTAGGTATGTGACAATTTTTATTTAGGATAAATTTAAGTTGACATGGAATAAAATGAATTTAATTAAATGATAGGTCAAATAATTACCTTGGAACTTGAAATGTTAATCCATATACAGTGAGAAAAATTGCATTCATAGTGATATTAGATTCACTTATGTTTACATAAAAAGAGTACATGCTTGTATTCTTCACAAAATTGAGACCTACTCACGAATTCACAACAAATCATTTAAAAAAATAAGAGAATGGATAGAAATAGTGATACATAGTAATCTACTATATATAGTACATAAGGCTTACCATAATAATGGTTCACAAACCACTTATCATCGATTGCACTTCAATCATCAATAAATCACTTGTGGACTTCACATATTCTTTAAAATATAATGCCATTTCATATTCAATATGTGCCTTATTGGACTTATCAAGCTTGGTTGAAAAATGACTAGACTTGAAATTTTAAAATCCTCTCTTGTTTTTATACAATAATATTTTAGTGGGGGCACTAAAATATACATGAGAAACCAAATCATCATGAAACAAAGATTCCTCATCCTTATTGCTAGAAGATAATAACTATCACCATACTCCCCACGAAATATATTATCAATAGGCCATGAGCCACAAGATCTAGAGAAAGATATATCATGAACTACATGGGGGATGATAACCACATGTGAGGGTGAACAAGGTATATCATGTAGCGGCACATCACTAGTCATAGAAGTATAATCATCATAATACCCATCACTAGGATAATCATCATAGATAGGTAACATGAAAGAAAAGATATCTTGAGGAGGTGCATCAAGAGTAAAATCATCAATAAACACACTAGGCATTGGAGAAAGTGAATCATTCATCAAATAGAACACATGTATCTATCAAGTGATAAAGCTAGGTTTCTTAAGGAAGGATAAAAAGAGAGGTACATTGAGGAGAGCTATCATGAGATATAGAAAGAATAGGCGTATTAGGTCTAACAACATCACATGAATTGATGTCTCTAGATGTATCAAGTGAGTACAAAGTGATATCATTACTCATGATCTATGAAGAAAATATGGCAATAAGGGTGACAAATTTATCTATAATTAAATATGTAACAACGAACTACAAGGTAGGCTAATGGACAAGGATCATAGATGTAGAAAACAATGGAAGCCTAAACCTGAATCATAATAGTCAACAAAGCATAAGTGAGGATGAATCCAAATCCTAATCAAATATGAAATAAAAGGATTAGAAATTAATGATATCAAGTTTCCACAATCCATATTGTTTGTGAGTATTGCTTTTGGATTTGATTGTGTTGAAGTTTTTGCATCAACGTTTCGGATCACACTCCGTGATCCATCATCAGGATGATAGAGAGCTAGAGAAGTAGAAAAGATTTGTTACAGACCAAAGCAAGTTAAAAAGGAGGGAGGAAGAGGGGGAAATATGCACACCAATCAAGGAATGAAGAAGGGACCAAAAAATTTAAAATAGAAGGAATAATAAATAAAAAAAGAAGAGGGAAAAACTAAGGTTGATAAATTAATTGACTAAAAGAGCAAACAATTAGAACCCAAGAAGGAAAAATAATAAGAAAGGCATAAAAGGAAAACAAAATAAGAACATTAATTAAAAAGAGAAAGCAAATATATATATAGCAAAATTACATAATTACTAACAATATTAATAAACAAAGCAAGATTGAACAATTAATAAAATACATATAAATATAGAAGGAACTAAAAAATGGAATTGAAAAGGAAATCAAATGAAAACGAGAAGAAGACAAAAAAGGAAAAAGAGAACAATGAACTACATAGCGAATTAAAGGAAATAAGAGAAGGGAAACTAGCTAAAAGAATAATTAGAGCCCAAAGAGATGAATCAAGAAAAGAAAGAAAAACAAACTCACAAAAAAAAGGACAAAATAAAGAATAAGGCAAGAAGGGAGAGAGAAAGAAAGAAAAAGCAAAAAAAAAAGAAAATGACAGAAAAGAATAAAAAGAAGCAAAACCATTAAAAACTTCAAAGTTACCAATAAATGACAAAGCAAAAGAAAATTAACCCAAAAGGAGATAAACCAAATGAAAGGAAAATAAACCAAATAGACAAAATAAATCTAAAAGAAAGAAAAAAGAAGGAAATTAACAAACAAAATATATAAAACGAAGCAAGATTGTGAAAATAAAAAATATACTGAGACTACAAAGGGAACTATCAAAAAATGGAAATAAACAATAAAAGTAGAAAAATTAATTGAACACAATGACATATAAAAATACTTAAATCAAAGAAAAATCAAGAAACAAAAAAGACAAGAAAAGAATTCGCTAGGTAGTTCTTTGTTCTCTTTTTCCATTTTTTTTTCTTCTCGTTTTCATTTGATTTCCTTTTCAATTCCATTTTTTAAGTTCCTTCTATATTTCTATGTAATTTCTTAATTGTTCAATCTTGCTTTGTTTATTTATATTGTTCAATTGTTTTCCCTTTCCTTGCTCTTGTTCTCCTCCCTTGCTCCTCTTGGTATGTTGTGGCTTAACTCTTTCTAATCTGCTTTGCCCTCTCGTTTCACCCCCTCCTTTCTCCCTTGTCTCGTTCCTTCGTTCTTATTCGTGCCCTTTAGTCTTTCGTGTGTTTCCCCTTTTCTTTTTCTTGCATTGGGTCTTTCTCTCCTCCATTTGCTTTGTTTTTATTTTTGATGTTTTATTGGTTTTGCTTATTTTTATTGTATTTTATGTCATTTATTTTCTTCATTTATGCTTTTTCTTTCCTTTCTCTCTCCCTTCTTACTTTATTCATTTTGCCCCTTTGTTTTTCTTTTTGTTTTTAATTAATTTGTTCTATCTTCTTATTTGTTTCTTTTTGTCTGTTACTTTCTTTTCTTGTCTTTTTTGTTTCTTGATTTTTCTTTGATTTAAGTATTTTTAGGTGTCATTGTGTTCAATTAATTTTTTTACTTTTATTGTTTATTTTAGTTTTTTGATAGTTCCTTTGTAGTCTTAGTATATTTTTTATTTTCGAAATCTTGCTTCGTTCTATATATTTTGTTTGTTAATTCCCTTCTTTTTTCTTTCTTTCAGATTTATTTGGTCTATTTGGTTTATTTTCCTTTCATTTGGTTTATCTCCTTTTGGGTTAATTTTCTTTTGCTTTGTCATTTATTGGTAACTTTGAAGTTTTTAATGGTTTCACTTCTTTTTATTCTTTTCTATGTCATTTTCTTTTAATTTTTTTTGCTTTTTCTTTCTTTCTCTCTCCCTTCTTGCCTTATTCTTTATTTTGTCCTTTTTTTTGTGAGTTTGTTTTTCTTTCTTTTCTTGATTCATCTCTTTGGGCTCTAATTATTCTTTTAGCTAGTTTCCCTTCTCTTATTTCCTTTAATTCGCTATGTAGTTCATTGTTCTCTTTTTCCTTTTTTGTCTTCTTCTCGTTTTCATTTGATTTCCTTTTCAATTCCATTTTTTAGTTCCTTCTATATTTCTATGTATTTTATTAATTGTTCAATCTTGCTTTGTTTATTAATATTGTTAGTAATTATGTTATTTTGTTATATATATATATATATATATATATATATATATATATATCTTTGCTTTCTCTTTTTAATTAATGTTCTTCTTATTTTGTTTTCCTTTATGCCTTTCTTATTATTTTGATTTTCTTAGGTTAATTATCATTATTGTATTTTTTCTTTTTTCTTATATTTTGGTCCTCCTCCTTTCTTTCCATTGTGTACTTTTAAGTATTAATTTATTTCAAGCTTTCCTTCTTGGGTTGTAATTGTTTGCTCTTTTAGTCAATTAATTTATCAACCTTAGCTTTTCCCTCTTCTTTTTTTATTTATTATTATTATTTTTTTGTCCCTTTGTCATTCCTTGATTGGTGTGCATATATCCCCCTCTTCCTTCCTCTTCCTTTTTAACTTGCTTTGGTTTGCAACAAATCATTTTTACTTCTCTAGCTCTCTATCATCCTGATGATGGATCACAAAGTGTGATCCGAAACGTTGATGCAAAAACTGTTGGCAAAACAAGGACAGACAACTGAGAAGGGAGGAGGAGGGGTGGGGGTGGGGCGTGAATCAGTTGTCTCAAAAATTTTAAACCTTTTCAAACTTTATTTAACTCAATCTTAGATCTGATGGATAAACAATAAACCATAAACATTCAACACATCAGAAACACAGAGAACACCAAGATTTTTACATGGAAACCTTGTTAGGGGAAAAACCACGGTGGAGGTTAGTCCACAATATTATACTCTGTTAAAAGTGTAATGAAAGATATAATGGGAATGCACATGCATTTAGGCACACTGCCTAGAGCTCACTGCTCAAATACAAAAGAGGACTCACCGTCCAAAGAAAAGTTTGGATTAAAACCATCCAAAATGTGAATTGAGAAAATAGCTTCTACACAAGCTTGATTATAGTTCCAGTTAAGCACAAAAAAACCTTCTTCACTCTTCGCTCAAACTTCTTCACACTTCGCTCAATCTTCTTCACACTTTGCTCTGTAATCGAATGATATTCGCACACATACACATGGGAGCACACAGAGCACACTTTACACCAATGAAACAATCGCTCTTATATATCCGCAACATGAGATTACATCAACAACTTAGTCGGCCAGAAATATAAAACATATTTTCAATGTCGGCCCAAGTTTACAAATAAATTTTCAATGTGGATCAAACACCGTCGGCTAATATCATGATAAGACTCAAAACAATATCCTTGAGTGTGCCAAACATTCAAATTTTAATCTCCAAGGATCCACAACACGTTACACCCATCACGTCAGCCAAGAATATGAAAAACCGAACATACAGAGAAAAATCTTCTACCACGGGCACACCGATCAATGTGGACGTACCACAAAGATAGAGCATGATCTAGAAACATCCAAGAACACCAAGAAACAATAGAGAAGCATCCACAACAATTAGAATTACCAGAACTATACCAACTTTAATCAAGAACACTGACAGAGACCACAAAAACACTGTTAGAACACAGATCTTCATAATTTGAACAAGTCTTCACACATACCTCTAGAACTTCTGGAGGATGGACTAGATACACTCAACAATAAACCCTTTAGTCCACAACAATTGATCTTCAACGTACAAAACAAGACACCTTCATGACCTTCACAGTTCCACTGGGAACCTACAATACTATCTTTTACAATTTTCTCAATATCCTTGACATATACAGCCTTCAATACATCAAATGCTAATAGTGTTGACATCAATGACAACCACATATCAGCAACACAACCACAACATCCAACAAAAACTTCAACACAATCAAATCCAGAAGCAATCTCACAAAGGATTAGAAATATTAGATCTAAAAGTCAAAGCTATAAACAGGTCAAAAACCCTATTTGTGTTGAAGCCTTGAATAGATAAACAACAATGTTTACATGGTATTATCCTTAGAAGAAAGAAGAAGTATATACATGATGTTGGAAGCAATAAAATAACTAGTATTGTTTTGTTTACTCAGATAAATACTATCTTATCTTAGATTTAGGAAGTTGGTGAACAAATGGTACTTAATTCATACATCATGGATGGCTAGGGCTTAGCAAAGTGTGGAGGAAGCGATAAATGTTTAGGAGTTTGTGGTTACTATTATATCTGGTAGGTTACTATGCTTTTTATGTCTATTAAAAATGACACCATGATTTGTTACATAAGCCTATTTTAGGTTACATTTTGGGCCCATAACCCACAGGTCTTAGAATCATTTTCACATCTTAACTTTAGAAAATATGATGTAATTTGAATGAGTTAAACATTAGTATCATACATGGGGACGCACCAAACTTAAGGGGAGAGACAACCTCTAAATATTTTTTAAGAACAAGAATTAGATATCTAACTCCAGAGTGTGCCGACATAGACACTACAATTGCATAGTTTGTTGAAGTCTCTATAGATAGGGCAACTTCTACATATGACATGATTAGTGGGAGTGGTATTGTAGTTGATTGTGGTTTAAATGAAATTGAACTAAATGTTGACTTTGAAGCTCTCAATGAAGAGTAATATGAAAATTATTGAATATTGATTGTAATTTTCTTTTGTATTTACATTTGACAAATCATTGAATTATTGTATCGTGAATTTATGAGTATCTTCTTTTTTGCAAATTATGAGCAGTTAAAATATTTCATTTATTGGCAATTATGAGTATTATTGTTTTTATAATTTTAAATTTTTTAATGTATATATAGTATTAGCCAAAAGTAGATGAAAGGAAATACAAAAATATTTTTGGAAGTTTAATGCACTTTGACAGCTACACGGTTAGGTATTATATTTGTAGTATCATTAATTTCAAGGTATATGAGTGAACCTACATAATGACATTTACATGCAACAAAATGAATACTAAAGTATGCAAAAGGAACAAAGGATCATGGAATTCATTATTCTTTATTTGAAGATTCAAAATTGTTTGGTTATTTAGATTTGGATTGGGTAGGATCATTAGATGATGGAAAGAGTAAATTAGTACATTGTTTTACATTAGAAAATAGAAAGTAAACTGATTACATGGAGTTCAAAGAAGCATAATATAGTTGCATTATTTAGTACAAAAGTGGACTATGTTGCATTAGTAACATGTACACAAGAAGTATGGTCAAGAAGTTTTTTGAAAGATTTAAGAGAAGAATGAAGAAATCCTACAGTAACATTTTGTGATAATGGTGGAGCAATACAATTAAGTAAGATTCTAGTATTTCATGCAAAGACAAAACACATGGGGTTGAAGCACCATTATGTAAAAGAGCGAGTACAAAGCAAGAAAGTTGAAATTCAGTTTCTTAGTTCAGAAGAACAGTTGGTAGAAATCCTAACTAATGAACTAGGGATGAGAGTATGCTTAGAATTGAAGACAAAGTTGTAAATATAGGGATTTGACATCAAGGGGCAGAATGATAGCAAATTTGATGTCAAAAAAGCAATTACCAATTTCAAAGGTAAAATCAGAAAAGCAGAATGCCAATCAGCAGAATGAAAGAAAAAAGTATGTCACATGCAGCAGAAAAGCTATGTTTGGAGTATTAATTCATTTTTATAAGGATGATTAGATCATTTTTGGAATATATAGAGAAAAGATTTTGTGAAAGAAGAAAAAAAAGAGTTCAGTTTTTGATTTGTAAGTTTATTATGATGCAGAATTAAAATAGGAGATTGATTTTTTTATTTATTTGATATAAAAAAAAGAAAATTGTTCCCAAAAGAAAGTTTGATAGGCTTTTAGATCTTGTTGATGAAATTCATAATTTTATCTTTATGATTTCTCGAGGTTTTAATATTGCCCCTCTCCCATACGAAATTACCCAACAACATTGCTTTTCAGAGAATCTGATTTTGTTGTAAATTGCATCGGATAACATTCATTATCTTAATTCTCACTTCAGGCTTATGCAAATAACAAAAAATATTGGCTCTGCAGATGGAGTCCATCCTAAAACATTGCTATGTTAAGGGCCCCAAAGAATTTGAGAAATGCACTGAGGGAGATGATGTATTTCTCTGTGAGTATGAGTACGATGTCAATTGGCATGCTTTCAAGCGCTTGGCAGATGCAGATGTTGATGAAGAGGTAGTTTCTGTAAGCAGTATATTCTTTCCTACTCTATATTTAACTGAAAAATGCCTATGCTTATTTTTTATCTATTAACCAATACATGTTTGATGGGTTAAATTGATTTCATATTGCAGAGCAATAGAATCGGCGATAGTGAGAATGATTGGAATTCTACCGAGGATTCTGGAGAAGATGATTTCGAGGATGAAGAAGAGGATTTGCAGGAAAAGCATGTAAAAGCAAAATTAACAGCTAAGACTCCATGCAGCCAGAAGTCTTCTCTTTCTGTTAAGGCTGTGGTATAATCACTACCTTAGCTTTTTGGTGTTTGATTACTGCTTAAATTTCCATATCAATTCTTGATATTTTGTAAATACAGAATACATACAGGGGATGTATCATTGGACTAGAAAAAATAGGGGCGAAAAAAATTCCAGATAGTGCAAGATGTCGCCGGCAAACTGATCTTGACAGAGCAAAGGCAACTCTCATGCTAGCTGCTTCTCCTGGTTCACTGCCTTGCAGAAACAAGTATGCAGACTTGCCATAACTGTTACTACGATTGCCACTATGATAATGTTGAATGTAACTGGTAGACTACAAATGCCATCTAATATTTGTAGGGAAATTCTGGTATTGTTGCAAGCAGAGAAATAGATGAGATAACGGGATTTGTGATGGGAGCACTAGCTGCTGGAAACCAATGTCTGGGTCTATGTCTTTACATACATGGGGTGCCAGGGACCGGAAAGGTAAGTTTCTCCAAAAGGAACAAATCACATGTTCATTCTCAGGGCTAAAAAACCTATAGCTGGAAAAATAACAGCATTATTTGAATATTCATTAAGTAAATGTGTTTCTCGTCTCAACTTCACATTTTTGAACATTCTGCTGATATGGATGCGGTATAGATCATATCAGTAGCATGCTGATAGGTATTTATTATGGTGCACAGACAGCAACTGTGTTAACAGTTATGAAGAAACTCCGGGCTAAAGTTGATGCTAAGGTTATTCAGCCCTACCGATTTGTAGAGATAAATGGGCTTAAACTTGCCCAGCCAGAGAACCTCTACAAGGTAAAGTGGGTTGCTTGCAACTGTTTTAAATGTTTTAGTCACTACCAAATCTGATGTTCATCCATATCTTTTGCTTCCCTTATTTTTCAGGTTCTCTACGAGGCATTGACTGGACATAGAGTGAGCTGGAAAAAAGCCCTTCAATTTCTAAATCAACGATTCTCAGAATCAAAGAAGACAAGCAAGGATGATTGTCAACCCTGCATTCTGCTTATAGATGAGCTTGATCTTCTTGTCACAAGAAATCAATCTGTAATTCTATACTTAGATGAATTTTTGTTTTAATTTTAGATATCGAGAAGCAAGCTAGAAATACAGAATTAATGTGAAGCCTTCTATACTTTCAATCCATTTTACTGCAAGTTATGTTCATCGTTTTTTTTTTCCTCCATCTAGACTGTTTGTTATATATGACATAGAATAACTCAAATTCTTAAACATTTATTTTGCCTTTTTAGGTTCTATACAACATATTTGATTGGCCAACTAGAGCCCATTCTCAGTTGATAGTCATTGGTAAACAACTATCAAACTATTACTTGCACTCAATACAGAGATCAGAAAAAAAGCATTGTATTACATTTGAATTGCTGAGATGTCGATTATTATATTGTATTTATAATAGGTATAGCAAATACAATGGATCTGCCAGAGAAATTGCTTCCACGTATAGCAAGCCGTATGGGAATGCAAAGATTGTGCTTTGGCCCCTATTCTTATCAGCAGCTGCAGGAGATTATTTCTAGTCGTCTAAATGGAATTGAAGCATTTGAAAAACAGGCTGTTGAGTTTGTTTCACGGAAGGTATGCATATAGTAATGAAATTATTATTCATGCAGTTTGCATAATAAAATTAAGAGCTTAGGTTTTTGTAAGAGATAAGTTGTTTAAACTAATGCAATTTTTTTTTTTGGGTTCCATCTTCAAAACATATTTTAAATAGTTTCTCTCCAAATGAACTTTTGGATTAACATGTATTGCAGGTTGCAGCAGTTTCTGGGGATGCTCGTCGAGCATTGGAGCTATGTAGGCGTGCTGCAGAGCTTGCAGAATTCAGAGTCCAACAGAGCTCTATCTCTTTAAAAACTGCAACAAATGAATTGAATGTCAGTGGGGTTGGCAAATTAAAAAATTTGGTTGGCATGGCAGACATTGAAGCTGCAATACACGAAATGTTTCAAGCTCCTCACATTCAGGTCTGCTGATTAGCTTTTGTGGATATGATCTGTCTCATAATTCAGTAACTCTCTAGATCTGTCTTATAATTCAGTAACTCTCTATGAAATGTTATTTCTTTGCCACATAATGCTATTCTGTATATAACCATGTTAATAAAGGGTGATGTCTGATTGATGCTTCATCTAGATAATGAGGAGGTGTTCAAGACTTGCCAAAATTTTTCTTGTAGCAATGGTTTATGAGAACTTTAAAACAGGAACATCAGAGACAACATTTGAAAAGGTAGTTTTTATGCACTTACCAAGTCTGTAAATTACTTTTACATTGAATTTGTTTATTTTTAACTTCTAGTTTAGGGTCAGGACATTAACTGTATGGCTGGACGTCATTGGTTATTCTGTTACAGCTTGCAATCTCTATTTCATTCCTATGCACAAATAATGGAGAGCAATGCCCTGATTGGGACACACTTTTTTCCATTGGGTTAGTTGATCTCACAATCTTATTATTCTTTTTCGCATTGTTGGCACTTATACCTCATATCAATGTCATGACACAGCGGATGCATGTCCATTTAGTATGTTAGAAGTGTTCATTTAATCGGAAAATTTGTGCATGGTTATGCAGTTGTAGGCTTGGTGCTTGTCGGATTCTACTTTGTGAACCAGGAACTCGCCATCGCTTGCAGAAATTACAACTGAACTTCCCAAGGTATTTAAGGTTTTTCTCACTTAATTTTTTTATGTGATTTTGTCAATTTGTGTACATGCCTAGAAGATATCTGCTGTTTACATTTGGTGGGATAGTAGTTTGTTTTACATTTTGTTACATAAAGAATATCCGCTTTGTAATAGCTTTAGCAGTTTAGAAGGATTTATATAAAGGTATATCATTCAAAGTCCAATTACCAGCAAATGACTGACCCATGCAAACATTCTGTTCAATGATAAGAGTTTGTTCTTGGGACTGGATACAGCTGTACAAAATTTGCAAGAATTTTTGATGCAGTAGTATGGAAAAGTCATTTTAGTTCATATGAAAGTCAAGTAATCGCAGTTATATTTTTATTCCTAAAGACAAATTCCTTTTAGATACACGGTTGAAATATTAGAAATTACAGAGTTAATGCTGTCAAAGTCATTTTAGTTCATATGAAAGTCAAGTAATCGCAGTTATATTTTTATTCCTAAAGACAAATTCCTTTTAGATACATGGTTGAAATATTAGAAATTACAGAGTTAATGCTGTCAACCTAAAATTGCTTGACCAGATGATAAAACTAAGTAATAAGAGTTTCACCATTTTGCTCGTCTTCTTTTGATGACAGTGATGATATTTCGTTTTCCTTGAGGGATGACAAGGATCTTCCATGGGCATCGAAGTATTTGTAAAAGGAATAAAGTTTATATTTCATTAATTCAACATCCAAATTCAAGTTTATGGGGCATTCAAAATTTGTATGCCATTATCAATTCTTACTAGATATTCATTTATTTATTTATTTTAATGTGTCATGTATGCATTCATTGCTTTGGATAGCTTCAATAGCGTCTGAAATGACATTGCCATGTTCAGATCAAATAAAACATTGGGTTTGTTTAAAAATTTGAACTTCTTTTATGATCATTGCCAAGTATTGCTTATGATCTGCTAGTTTTGTTCCTAGTCTTGTGAAAAGCCACTTTTTTGGAGATGGCTGCTGTGAATTAGGTATATTGCATTATGTCCCCAGTCAGAAAAATGCACAATTAATACTGCTATTAAATCTAAAACCTTTCTGAATTGATAAAACTACTGTGTAGAATACTAAAATTACTACATTTTAAACTACTAATTGGGGAAAAAATTGACTCCTTCAAGGCTAGATAGATGGTGATTGTAATAATGTTCATGAGACCTAAACAATCTATGGGACCTCAAGAGTAAGAACCAAAGAAGCAAGATACTGTTGAAAAAAAGGGTGTACCAGTTAAGTCCTAATTTGAATCTGTGCTATTTTTCTGCTTCTGAAGGTTCATTCTCCTGCTGTGGGTTCTGATCAAAAGTTCCTTGCTTTTTTCAACTTTTCCTTATTCAAATATGATAGACAATGACAGCCACTATAGGCTGTCTTGGTAGCTAGCCCAAATATTTTCATAAATGGAGTACATAATATAATGCCACTAGTGCAGAAAATACAAATTCTCCCTTCCCGATTTTCTTTTGAAATCTTCCACCTATCCATCTCACATCTCAGTTTGTGTGATCCAGTCCTTAATTGGGCTATGACCATCACCATTTTTCATTTGATTTACCCACATGTAGCTTTTCATATCGAATTGCTTTTTCCTCCCGTGTTCTTTGTCCACATGTTTAGTTTAAATATTTCCCCTGTGTAAAGTTTAGTCTCTTGATTGGCGGCTAGGCATACTTGTAGGTTGATACTCTTTTTTCATTCATTGTTTGTTTCATTTCATCCATGCCCTCTTACTCTATTCAACTCTTCTCTCGTTGCCGCCTTTGGGTATCTATCCTCTTCCATTTTTTTTCTTTCTTTCTTTATATAGCTTGGGAGATGTATCATAACTGTTACTTTTATTGTTAAAGCACTTGTTTTTGCTAGTAATATTTTGTATGAGACCAATGGTTTAATCTTGAAGTTGCTCATGATTAAGTATTTCTGAATTCTTTCAAATTATCTCCATTTTAGACTCAACATACTGTTGGCCCAAACATCACATCCATAGAGCACCACTGGCAAATTACTAGCAGCCCACACAAGAACTTGGTAGTTTTCTAGTCCCACAATTAGCACCATTTCACCTATTTTGCAAAGTATACTGTTCTCCAAGTTTCCCAATTGAGCTTGTTATTGAAATTGAGCCCCATGTATACTTATGTTACAAGTATCTCAAGTGGGTTCCCCCCAAATGTGAAATATCAGAATCTTAGTTTTATTGGTGTTGATTTGCATCTTGACCTTTTAGAAAAGAACCATAAAGCATTCAAATTCTCCTTTAAGTTTTGGGGTGTTCTTAAAATAAGAGCATTAGCATGTAGGAGTATATTACATAACTAGCTACTTTGGGTCTATCTCTTATTTTTCTATCCATTCTTCTAGTTTGTCAATATAGAGGTGAAATAAGGTGGATGGTAGTAGACATCCCTATTTAACCCCTATGCTATTATTGAAGCATTTTTTATAATCTTACATGTTTTGATTTTAGCTCTATCTTGCATAAAGTCTATGGACTGCACCTTGTATTCTTCAAGAACTCCAAGTTCTTCCATCTTGTTCCATTGCTTGTCTCTAGGAATTGTGTCAAAAACTTTTTTGAAATCAACAAAGCACCATGAAACTCCTTTTCTGTCCCATGCTTTTTGAATTAAATGTAGAGAGTGATGCAATGATTTATGGTCAAATGCATTGGTTTGAAGCTTGTTGGCCCTTTTGGTCTGTTTGTTTCTCGACCTAGTAGCTAACCTTATCTTCAACCATACTTCTAAACAATTTTGCCATGGGAGGGTTTATCTTAATAGCTCTATGATATGATGGGTTGTTGACCCCTCCACTTTAAGATAGGTGCATGGCTAGACTAGTGGTTCATTTTGCATGGAAACCTTCTTGAGCAATGTATAAAATCTCTCATGTGAGGCGCCATGATGTCAATTGTATATTTTAAGTATTTTGCTTGTAAACAATCTATATCTTGTGCTTTGCCGCAATGCCTTTTTAAGCATCTTTTATGGTAAATAACATTACTTATGTATTGATTTCTAGGGGTGCGTCTTTATCTTCTTTGTGCTCAAAGTTGCTTCACATAATCTAGCCATTGCATTGATGTGATATTGTTCTTTGTTTATTTCTACTGTTGCTCTTTTAAAAAATGTTTAGTACTGTGTTTCCCAAGCCTTGTCATCTCTTCTTGCCTTATTTCAATGTACTATTACTTTTTTGTTTAAACTATTTACATGTACACTTTTTTATTTGCCATATTCCCTAGGTCCTTGAATTTTTTCTTATTGCCTTAACTCTTTGTCAAACCAAGCATTATTGAAAAACCTATCTATTTTCTCCTTCGTTAATTTGTTGTTGAAGTGTCTCATGTGAGGCTTGCATTGCCTCTTTTCTAAACCTTGTAAGATTGCTTTTTTAGCATTGGGTTTGATTTTTTTATTATTTTGTTGTGTCATACTTATGCTTCCTTTCCTTTGTCTTGGCCTTTGACTATCTTGAGCTAGCTCATGGTGTTGTCTAATTCTTGACAAGTTGATTATGGATATCAAATTATATTAGATTTGAGATCAATATATTTTAACACTAACCTTTTAGGGTAACTCTTGGGATCATATGATATAGTCAACCACACTTTCTCCATTTTATGTTGTGCATCTGTAACCCCCTAACATTGGTCATATCTCAATGTATGATAAGGTTGTGTATGTTGCATAAACTTAGTAATTCTTTGCCAAAGTAACATTGTTTTTGCCCATATGTTAATTTCTATTGCCACTTGTGTTCATCTTTCTTTAGCCATAGTGGGTTGTCATTTGCGTCACTCTGAAATTACTAGCATGCTTGTTTGTTGTGTTGACATTGGAATCCTTTATTAGCATTAATTCTCCAAGTTTGTTGTGGGTTGTGATATCTTCCCTAAAGTTGTCTACGATTCTTCACAATTTAAATTCATTTTTTTATATACTTTTGATTGTTGTAGGATTGTTGTAGGCTAAAGTAGCATGTTGCTATGCAGATTTTTCTTCAAGTTTCTTCAAATTTAAATCGTACATTTAGTTTGTGTGGGTCTTGTAGAGAAGGGGGATTCGCTACTCACGAATTCTCTTCATTCAAAGAGCCTCACGGGCCGAACTGCCCTAAACTACCTCAAGGAACGACGTGAGAGTTCTAAAATTAGAAAGAGTAGGTCAAAGATTCTCTGGACAAACTGACAAGCTTTCGGCCAAAAGACGACATCACGGGATACAAATGATAGTGCGGCGCATTGGTGTCCAAGAGGCGCGTTGGTGTCTTGTACGAACCAGAGAGTGAGTTTATCATAGAAAATAACTTAGTGACTACTAACAGTCACATTGCTAAGAACTTCCAAAATGCGGGAAAGTGACAGAATATAATAGAACTGAAATAGGATAAAGTAAATGATAGAACCAAAGAGGATAGAGAAAGAAACTTCTCACAACTCGAGTAATGAAGCCTCAAGAACGTGAATATCTTCAATACCTGCATGTGTAAGATTTGGAGAAAGTGTTGGGGTTGTATAGGGGTTTGCCTCAGTCAAACCCCCGTTTTGGTGTTCCCACCTCGATGGACAACCAAGAAGATAAAAGAGAGTGAGAGAAGTAAGTAGATGCGATGTGATAAAAGCAATCCTTGCTCAAGGAGGAGAAGCTGTATCACAAAATATGAGTGATAAAAGCAATCCTCGCTCGAGGAGGAAAACCTGTATCATGAAGTAAGGATGCAATAGATAGGGGATATGGAATCCCAGGATGCTCGCAAGCACGAAGTGAAGGAGATATCAACTACAAGGCTTAAGCAAGCCAAAGAGGGAAAACAATAGCTATGAGAGCCAAGAGATTTGCAGAGAGTGCTATAAAAGCTTGAGAGTGCTTAAAGCTGCTATAACAAGCTCTATGAAGTTGTGCAAACAAAATAACAAGAGAAAGTGCCAGAATCAAGGTTGGAAAGAAGTTAGAGGTGAAGCTAGAGATCAAATGAGTTGAAAAGATGACTTTTAAATAGGGAAAAGAAGCTTTTCAAGTGGTTACAAGGCGTCCCCAGCTGTTACCACTGACAAAGTTAGTCGACAAGTGGCAAACATGCTCAGAGGTGATCATTTGAACATTGAAACATCGTAGGACGCTAGCACGGCACACAAACACTACGCAACGCACTAGTGTCCAGATACATCACGCTACAAAACAACACGAATGGGAAAAACACAAGGTTTAACGCACAACTGACGAGCGAGGGTAGCTGCTAAAAAGGGGTCTTGAGCATCCTGAGAGGGGAAAAAGGCTGATGCAGGGGTTAAAATGAGCCTACACAAATGTTAGAGGAGTGAACACTAAAGCAGATACAAGAATGTATGTGAAATTGCAAGGGGTACAATTTTACAACATTAGAGGTCTTTTTACACTATTTGTATAAATTTGCATTATCTTTCCTTTATGATTTTTTTCCTTCCATGCCCTTCTCGCTATTTATCCACTTTTTTGCATATTGATTCTTTTCTACACCCTACAAACTTTAGGGTTTTGCATCTATCATGTGTGTGTATCTTTAGAACAATTTCTTGCTATGGGACCTAAATCAAGAACTCTACTCTAGTGTTAATGTCTACAATTCTAGCTTACCATTATAATTGCTCTTAGTGGGCTCCATCTCCCTATTTGATATGTCATTTGACTTTAAATACATGCTTTTTTGTTTTTCACTCATTCCCATTTACCTTTGCCTTCCAACCTAGTTCTTACTTTTTATCCATTCCCTTCTTTGCTCTTGTTTAATTGGCATCAAATCTTCATCTAAGTAAAATTATGATCCTTTCAATAACCCCTTGTTTCTCAAAATTTGCATCTTATCATATATCTTACATTAATATGACATTTCTATATCTTCTTCGTTTACCTTTCCTAGCTTGTGTGCTTGACATATTTGTCCTTTCCATATCAAATTTTCCTCAATTAATCCTCTTACTAGGTTATTGGTGTCTTCCTTATGTCCATAATCTATCACTCCCTTAATAATTATCTTGGTTGATCTATTGTTTCTCTTCCTATCTATTTTTGTATTCATTACCTTTGTTTTTGACTTAGATAAAATGGTATTGTCATTTTTCTTTACTTATGTTTGTAGCTCTTATATTTGTGTTGTGTTAATTTCTTGTGCTTTGTCTTTTGTGTGATTATTTTTTTGCTGCATTATGCTTTGACAGGTCTAGTTCTTGCCACCCAACTTCCATCATTTTTTGTAGGTTGATCACATCCAAGTATCTCATTGCCTTTTCCTATTTTATGTCGCTTGTATTGCTTTGGTAAGTTTGGCTTCTTGAATTTGCGCCCTTGCTTCCAAACTTTTGACTTTCTCCTTGATGTTCAATAATTCATTTGCATATAGTTTGTGTAGAGAAGGGGGATTTGCTACACGAGTTCTCTTCATTCAGAGAGCCTCACGGGGCAAACTTCCCTAAACTACCTCAAGGAACAATGTGAAAGTTCTAGAATCAGAAAGAGCAAGTCACAAAGATTTTTTGGACAAACTAACAGACTCTCAGCCAAAGGACATTAGTGCGGGATGCGAACGACAGCACGGGGTGTTGGCATCCCAAAGACGCATTGGCTTCTTGTACAGACCAAAGAACGAGTTTATCACAAAAAATGACAAAGTGGCTACTTCTACTCTAATTGCTAAGGACTTCTAGAATACAAAAAAGTAACAGAAAGTGATAGAATTGAAATAAAGTGAAGTAGAATTGATAAAGATAAAGAGAAGAAAGGAAAGAGGATGCTTAGAACAATCCAAGTAATGAAGCCTCTAGTTAGTAGATATCTTCAATACCTGCTTCTGTAAGATTTGGAGGAAGTGTTGGGGTTGTATAGGGGTTTTCCTCAATCAAACCCCCATTTTGGTGTTCCCACCTCCACAGACAGCTAGATAGATAGATAGATAGATAGATATCAATCCCCGCTCAAGGAGGAGAACCCGTATCACAAGATGTAGAGATGCAATAGCTGGGGGATATGAAATCCCAAGATGCTCGCAAACATGAAGTGAAGGAGATGGAGCTGCAAGAGCCAAAAGAGTTGCAAAGAGGGAGAGCAAGAACAAAAGTGAAGGCTGCTAGAGCCAAGAGAGCAAAGAGTGTTGTGAGAATGTGAGAGCTTGAAGTTGTTGTGACAAATAAGGGAGTTGTGCAAGCAAGAGCAAGATGGAGAAGAAGCTAGAATGAAGCTAGATGACTTGGGAGAATGGGGGTAGAAGAAGTTAGAGAGACAAAATGGATTGAAAAGAATGATTTTAAGGAGGGAAAAGAAGCTTCTTCAGCTGTTACAAAGCATCCCAAGCCGTTACCACTGACAAAAGGTGAAGACAAGTGGCAAGCATGCTCGAAGAAAACTATTTGAATATTGAAATGTCTTAGGATGCTACGTCTGACATCACGCTACAAAATGACGAGAACGTGAAAAGCACAAAGTTTGTTTTAAAGCGGATGAACAAGGGTAGCTGCTGAAGAGGGGTGCTTAGCATCCTCAGAAGGGAAAAAGGCTGATGCAGGGGTTAAAATGAGCCTACACAAGTGCTAAGAGAGCATACACTAAAGCAGATACAAGAATGTATGTGAAATTGTGAGGGGTGCAATTTTACGACTATACTATTTGGTAAACCAAACAAGTGGTATTGATGTTGGGTTGTAAATCTCTTATTTGTCTAAAGCTTTTTCAAACAAATATTTTTTCTTAACTAATATTTGGTACAATCTTTTATTATGATCATTTGGTTTTGTTCACTTGTATTTCCTTGTTTTTGATCTATCATCTCATGTTTTGATAGTTCCATTTTGGGTTGTTCTTCTATGTGGTTTTCCATGCTTGTTTTTGGTATAATACCGACAAGCTTCATGCTTATCTACTTTTATGTTCTTTGTTCTTTGTTTTTTAATTTTGTTTCTTTGCCAACACTACTTTTGCCTTGTATAACTAATGTCTCATTATCCATGCTATTGCTTTGCATTGACAAAAATGGATGTCCCCCTATCTTATTTGGTTCCTTGATTGTTTGATGTGAGGCTACATTGGGTGTGATATTCAAAACTTTTGGTTGTAAGAATGGTTCTCTCAAATGATTCCACCATGTCCAAAAAGGGGCTAATTTAGGTAACAATTGTTTTCCCTTGCATTTTGGTATCATAAATCCTTCTATGTAAAAGTGTACTATTTATTTTGTTAATGAGGACATACTAATGTTCACTATTGTTGGCTTTTGTTGGTCGTGTTTTGTCATTACTTGCTCATTAGGGGCATTGTCCTCTTTCACATTATCTAAATTACAATTCTCTTTTAACCCTCTCGATGTTTCTTCCATTTTAAATGGATAGTGTGCTATATTGAATGTAGGCCTAGAGGTTTGAAGTAGCTATTTGGGTTTGGTTTAGATGTTCAAAGATTTTTTTAGAGGTAAAAGTGGTCAAGCCATTATAAGAAAGTTTTCATTGATTTCCAAAAAAAGATTATATACATTCAAAGAGTAGAAAAGATTTGCAATTTCCATCAACCAAAAACCATATAAGCCCCCAAATCCATTACATATGCTTCCCAAAACAAGGCGGACCCAGACAAACTAACTGACCAATTACATGATTGAAGAAGAAAACGACTATAGATATACAAGGAGAGCTGAAGCAACTGCCAAAAGAACTAATAATAAAACGAGGATAAAGATAGGCCAAAAACTCGATAGACAAAACCTTAATAAACTCCACTTTCTTTTGAAGAAGCCAAATCAACAGGCGAAGCGAAATATGGAGCATACAGGGGATCTTCCAGAGCATGTCTAAACAAAAACTGTATTGCCTTAAAAAAAACTCTTCAATTTAGCTGTAAAACAACAATCCAGTGACGACCTCAAAGAATGAAGGCATGACCTAAACATACCAGAGTGGGAGGCCAAAAGATCGCGAACCATATCACCCAAAAGAGCATGTAGAGTTGAGGAAGACATGAGCACCTCTCTGCAAACAATACCACCAACCAAGTTTGACCTCGCTCGAAGGTCATAATTCACCAATGCAGGTTCCAACAAATACATCGGACAAGCATGAGGCAGAAGGAAGCTACCTGCTATAAATTTTACTGTCTCATTACACCACAAGATGTCCATGAGGTTGGACACAAACAAGGAAGCTAATTCGTGTGGCAAGGACATGAGATGCATCTCAAGCCACTCTTTGTTCAAAGCACATACAATTGCTTCAACTCGTGGGCAATGGATTATAAATGCAATTTGAATCAATCCATAAACACAATTATAGCGGACCCTAACTTGCACAAAATGAAGCATAATGAAGACTTTGAAAAGGCTGTCCATAGTAGGCTCAAACAAGCAGATAAGAAGCCAACCAAACAATACAAAATTTACCATTTGGTGCAGCTTAAAAAACCTGAAAAAAGCACCACCCTAAATGTGGATATCAGACAATAAAGGCTCATGCATGTGTGATCAGAGCCAATGTACCTATCACACAAACACCAAAGCACTTGCACCAAGCCCATAGCCAACAATACATGTTAACTATCATGAAAGCTCAAAATAGGTGTTGAGCATATAGAAAGCCACCACCCAAAATGCTGCTAATGAAAAGACCCAAGAGTGAGGTCACAACTTGCCAACCCGCTGCTAGAAATATTCCATTAAATAAGCCAATCTTGCCCAAATCACTCTTGATCATGTGAAAGACCCAAATCGGACGAAAAGTACACAAGGCACATGCAAAATCTTGCCACCCAACAAAAGTCAATGACGCCAAAGAGACCGTCATAAAGGCGAAACAAAACTAGGAGAGAATGTCACCGACTTCGCCCACCAAACCCACTAGATGCCATGAAGGCCATTTCAGCATGTTGATGAGGAAAAGCGGCATGACATCACAACCTTTACATGGTAGCCATCATCAAGAAGACCATCGATGACACGAGGGAAAAAGAGCAAATGTCTTGAAAACTTGAACCTTCAAGTTGGACGTCAAGGAGACCATCCAAATGTCAAACAAAGACGTCATGGGGACCGTTTAGTAGACACCAACAAAAGTGTCAAAATATATCCAAAACCGTAGGCGTCGAGGGGATTGCCACAAAAAATTTATAGAGCAAATCATCACATCCATTTCATGACAGTCAACATCAAGGAGACCGTCGCCACCACAAGAGAAGAGAACAAAGATATCGTGGAGACCATCTTTACCCCCACTTGGGACGTCAAGAGGACTGTCGAATAGTCAAGCATAGATGTCAAGGGGACTGTCTAGCAGACACCAAAAAACCACAAAATATTTCCATAACATTTGGCATCGAGGGGACCGCCACAAGGAGTTTACATAGCCAAATACGACAACCATTTCATGATAGTCGACGTTGAGGAGACCGTCGCCACCACAAGAGGAGAGCAAAGATGTCGTGTAGACCATCTTTACCCGAACTGGGACGTCGAGAAGACTGTCCAAAAGTCAATCTACAACATCAAGGGGATCGTCTAGTAGACACCCTCAAAATCGCCAAGAAAACAATTTGTTTGCTCATGACGTCGAGGGGACTGTCATCTATAAAGGAGCAATGTCCACCTTAACAGGACGGTGATGAAAAAACATAGAGTCTAGCTATGCCTTGTACAAATGCGAACAATGCCAACAAGCTACCATAAAACCCAAGACCATTAGTCCAAAAGATTTTTGATATCATCATGAGAAAAAGCAGTAAAGGGAAGATAATTATCAATGGCCTTATTAGCCAAGTTATCTGCTGCCATGTTTGCTTCTCTGTAACAATGCTAAACTTGGAAGACTGACAAATAATTCAAATGCCAGGTGTGAAGATCTTTACAAGAGAGAGCCCCAATAACAATCTGAGAGTCACCTTCAATGATAATCTTAGTAATGTTATTTGATAAAGCCAACTCAAGACCTAGTATTAAGGCATTGAACTCGACCACATTGTTTGTTCCACTGTTTAAGAATTGACAAGATGCTTTAACCACTTCACCTTTGTGATTTCTTAGAATCATGCCTGCACCAGATATCCCGGGGTTATCTGAGAGGCCCCATCAAAGTTTAGTTCAAACCAACCTTCAGGAGAGGGGGATCACGTGATCAATTTTCTATTAACAACTGGTTTGGCATTTTGAATTGACCCACAAGCCGAAGGAGGATTCAGCAGACCAGGATTTGAGCACCTAGGCATCCCAAGAAATAAATGAGCTCAATACATGCAAGTTCTCGAGTATAAAAGGCCTCACTAATTTTGATATGGAGGCTTCAATTTTCTGCAAGACCTGAAAAATATTTGTAGCTTTCTTTCTAAAGATTTTGTTATTGCATTCAAGCCAAATGTTCCATATGGGGATTGAAGGGCCGAGGTTCTAGATACAAGCAAAGTAATTTTTTTTGAACAAGGCAAGCCAAGCTTGAAATTGTTGTAAGAGAGAGAAATGTAGGGGGCTACACCAACTGAGTCTACCCATTAGCCAATACCAACAAGTGGAGGAAAAGTCACATGTAAGCAAAAGATGATTAGTCGATTCTAGGGCCTCTCCACAAAGAACACAAGGAAAGAGGGGGGTGATCGCAAGACGATCCAATCTCATATCAATCAAAATTCTATCTTTCACTACCATCCAGGCAAAAGCACCCACCTTGGGGAGCACATTAGGTCCCCAACAAATTTTTGCTGGCCAAAGAAGTGACTTATTAGTTTTAACCAAATATTTGTAACCTTTCATGTTGTAGGAACCCGAGGGAGATTTAGTCCAAATGATTTTATTATCCCTTTCAGAGTAAAAAACTCTCCTAGAAGCCAACTCCTTACCAAGAGAGTCCTTCAATGCTTTTGGAAAAGGAAGAAAACCAAACTCCCTCCACTTGACTGAAGGAGGAGACAATGAAGAATCAACTACTAAATAGTCACAAACCTTGCAACCCCAAAGGCATTTTAAGAAACATTGCAATACCATTGCACCTACCATCTGAACGAAGAGGCGGATGACCATTCCAGGCGTCATCCTAGAACAAAGCTTTCCTCCTATTATGGATGATCCAAGACAAATGTGGTAGAATAATAGACCGATAGGACATAATAAAATTCCAAATCTTAGAGCCCTAAGGAGGATTTTTGAGAGTAAAAATTTGTACTTTATCGCAAGAGTCAAGATATTTATGCCTCATGAGTTGACACCGTTTGACGTCAGGATCCTTGTAAATTCGCCACAAAATTTTCGCACCTAGAGCCTTGTTTTAAAGAGTCATATCTCTCAGCCCATCTCCCCCCAAATCCTTGGGAAGACATATGTTCTCCCAAGCAACCAAAGGCAACTTTTTTTTTAATTCTAATTCATATTATCACCCCACAAGAATTCCCCAAAGACCTTTTGCAACTCCTCAAATTTCCCCTTGGGGATTTTCAAAACAGACATTAAATAAATTGGAAGAGTCTGCAAAAATGATTTAATCATAACCAATTTCCCTGCCAATGACAACCATTTGGATTTCCAGGTCATGATTTTATTTGAGACTGATGAAATGACCTTGTCCCAATAATCATGCTTTTCTTTACTCGAGAAGAAGGGGATCCCCAAATACCTACAAGGAAGAATGTCCTATTTAAAGCCCCAGAATCTTAAAATCCTTCCTTTCACCAAAGGGTTCACATTTAGGAAGAAATTTTTTGATTTCTCCTTGTTAACAAGTTGACCAGAGCATTCTAAATATGAAGATAAGACGCTTTGCATAGCCTTTGCTTTCGAGAGACTAGCCTACCCAAACAACAATGTGTCGTCTACAAATAAGGAGTGATTGATTGGCCAAGGCACATTTTTTAACCTTATTTCTTGCCAAAGATTCTTACTATTAGCCGCCTGAATGGCATGACTAAGGCCTTTAGCCATTAAAATGAACAAAAAAGGGGAGAGAGGGTCCCCCTATCTCACCCTCTGAGTGGCATTTAAGTGACCACAGGGAGAACCATTGACCAATACAAAAAATATTGCCCCAGAGATACAAGAGAAAATCCACTTACACCATTTTTGAGAAAAGCCAAAATTAGATAGCACTTCATAAAAAATTGCTAGTTTACCTTGTCATATGCTTTCATCATATCAAGTTTCAGAATGACCGCATGCGTTTTTTCCTCCATGAGGGAATGAAGAATTTCACAAGCTAAGATTGCACTATCTGCAGTTTCTCTACCAAAGACAAAGCCCCCTGCTCATCTGAAATAATTAGAGGGATCAATGTTGCAAGTCTGATGGAAATCGCTTTAGTGAAGATTTTGTATGAGGTGCTACAAAGAGAACTAAAATCCGCAAAGGAAACTCAACATGATTTCTTCAGAATCAATGCTATGAACATATATTCATTTCCTTCAGGATGTTACCATGTTTCCTAGATTCTTCCAGGGCGAGCAAGACATCCTCCCCCACAAAATCCCAACATTTTTGAAAAAAGAGTGCAATATAGCCATTAGGACCTGGAGCCTTTTTTGTTGCCATTGAGAAGACCACCTTCCTGACTTCTTCAAGAGTGAATTCCCTCATGAGTAATCTATTATGCTCATCTAAAATCAATCTTGGAATATAGTCCAAACTAGCAGGGTCAAAATTTGATAGAGTGTGAGACGGGGCAAGCAATCCCTTAAAAAATATGATAGCATCTTCTTCAATTTCCTTAGGAGAGGATAAAGTAACCCCGCCCTCCCCTTGAATGGATATAATACTATTCATTTGATGCCGAACCTTTGTTGAAGTGTGGAAGAACTTGGTATTCCTGTCCCCATCCTTCAACCATAGTTCCCTTGATTTTTGATGCCAGTATACCTCTTCCCTGGAAAGGGTTTCATCCAACTCAACCTTCAAGGACTTTTCTTTATAAAAAGATTCCTTGTTCATGTCCATTTGAATAACCTATTCATAAATTTCTGACAACTCCTCGATGCGAGTTTTTTCTTCAAAAATGTTCTTGAAATGATTAATATTCCAGACCTTAATCCTGTTCCGTAGGAACCTTTGTTTTGTAACCAGCTGAAACATTCTAGATTCCTCAACATAAGGGCCCAAATCCCACCAGTCTCTCATGAGGGGTAAGAACATAGGGTTCCTAAACCATATTGCCTAAAATTTGAATGGCCTCTTTACCTTGGGCTTCTCTTGAAAGACTGAGAGAGAGATTGGAAAGTGATTAGATCCAGAAATTGGATGGATCAAAGAAGAGAAATCATGAGAAGAGGATAGCCAATTATAAGATAACAAAAATCTGTCCAACCTTTCAGCAATTTGACATAAATCCCTTCGTCTATTAGTCCATGTAAACAATCCATTCTTCGACACATAGTCAACCGAATTATTAGACACAACAAAAGCTTTGAAATCTTCCATCACCCTAACAGAGGGGATGATTCCTCCCTTTTTATCAGACACATTCAAGATTGCGTTAAATTTTCCTCTGAACACCATCAACTCCCCAGGAATCAGTGGAGGAACCAAAGATAACTCCTCCCAAAGACGATTTTTAAAGGAGGTAGAACATGACCCATACAGGTTTATCAACCACAATCAGTTTCTAGAAGTGATACAAAAAACCTAAACCCCCATCCAATTATCTAAAAAATGAAAAGATACCACATCTACTGTTCTATGATCCCAAATGAATGGCAAGACCCCTAGAAGCATCTCTAGTAGCAATAGACAAAAATTTCCACTTAGACCATGAACCAAAAACATCATTAGCCAAATATTCTGATAGTTTTGTTTCTTGCAACATCACAACATCCAAATGTAAACTCTCAACTTGACGCTTAATCAAGCGTATTTTGTTAGGGGCGTTTAAGCCCCTAACATTCCATGATAAGATCTTCATGCCTTCCGAGGAGAGAGATCCTCTCTCCTCTTTTTAAGGTTGGTTTCTAGGCTTTCTTGATCCCTAGCAGCCTCCTTAGATTGAAACTCGATCTCATTCTCAGAAGGGCCCACATCACTGAAGATGACCTTTTTATTAGAATACCTTAAGGTTCTTTCCAGTGTTGTTTGAATGCCTACAACAATTTCTACTTGTGTTTTCTGATTGTTAGGCTTTCTCCCATTAGTTTTGGCGTTTGGCGAGGCAGATTTAGGCTTAACTGCCTCAGTTTGAGAAATAGGCAATGAGGACATAACCAATTCTACATCCTCTTCACAAGCCAGCTCACCCACAATCTCATTTGTTAAATCATTTTCAGCTTTCTCTGCAATCTCATTCACCATGCCTAATAGACGTGCCTCAAACACCTCTTTTATTGGGGAGGGAACATCTAGAGTCTTGTGAGGGGGAGTAACATCTTCCAGGGAAGGCATCTCAACCTCTTGAATTTGAGGCACCCCTGGAGGTACCAAAGCCAAGCTCAGGGTGGGTGTAGGAGATGAAAAAACCTCCTCAAGACCCGACCTAGGACCCCTATTAAGATCATTGGCAAAAGGCAAGGAATTGCCGACTTCATTTCAAGGGGAAACCATACTTGCCTTCCCAGATCCTCTGTGAAGGAAAGCCAAATCACAACCTATCTCAATATCCCTCTTACAATTGAGATATTCTCTGTACGAAAGGGGTTGATTCCATATCCCAAATTTTGAAATAATTCAAACCACTATAGGAATATATTTATGGTAATTCAGAAACACCTAGATCGAGGCTGTTGGGCACCTCCGCTCCATGAAACAATCTACTCTAACAAACTACCCCAAAGCATTACCCATTGCCCTCAAAGTGATTTCGTCATAAAATTCGAAAGGAAGATTAGGTAAAGTGAAACATACTGGTTTTTTGACACCCAAAAAATTCCCCTATGAGAAGTTTGTCTTTCAGCATTGCAAAGCAAAAAAAGACTTTCCCAGCCAATAAGGTTCCTCGTTTAGAACCTTTTCTTTCCTCTTAGTATTATCAAAAAAGATTATAAAGGAATCCCTCAAAAGCAGATACAAATCAAAAGAATCGCATTAATTTAAAAGAACCTAGTCATTAATTTGAGATAAAGACAAATTTTCTCCCCAAACTTGACCTACCAAGGCATTCTCTTCAAGATCTGAAAATGTTATAAGCATTTGGGCATTAGAAAGGCTTACCTTTGGAGTAGGATTAACCCAAGACGCCTTTTCCCCAAACTCCCCATTTTGACTTGTCGAAGTAGGATTGGCATTCTCCTGACTATTGATCTTTTTTTCTTTCAATGGGGCTCCTTTGGATCTCTGGGTTTGCAACGTTTTGCCTCGATCTTCCCATCTCCATGAACTAGGACGATGCCTTGCCGGTTCTTTGTTCTCCTTATTTTTGTCATATTGCTGAGATCCAGTAGCCCTCCTTCCTCCTCTAGGTGGCATAAAATTATTCCTTGGAGGAAAACGGTGTTGCTGGTTCCTGTGAAGACCATTAACCTCTGGCCTTCAAAACCCCCGATTTGCAGGATTTTGGTAAGGGTAAGGTTCTCGAGATTTGTCATCAAAAGACAACCTTCATCTAGGAAAATATGCAGGGTTAGGGCTTCTACGAGCCTAGCGTGTTGAGGCCTTCTATCAAAATTAGAGTTAGGGTTTCGACGGTCACCTCCACTGTGGTTAGTGAAAAAATTGTTCCTCCTATTTCGACAATGAACAACCATTGTCCAACCATCATTGCCACACAGATCTAACACCCTCTAACTGACATGTACAGGTGGCCAGTCTTCTTCACCAATATTTTCCCACGAATCACCATTTTTTTGCTGAAAATGTGCTACTCCTATGAGAAGATATAACTAGGTCTTCTTACTTGGATGTGCCTCCTTTTAGACCTTGTTATTTGTGCTCTACACTATGTTGTTTTCATATTGTTGATAAACCCTATTCTTGTTGAGAAACCTTATCTATGACATTAAAGGAGATCATGAAACCCCACAATATTCTCATGTAGTGAAACCTCACAATCTTTGTTGAAACCCTCTAATAGATAAACCCTCATCTTCCTCTTGTAGCCTTTGTTTATTTCTTTCTATTGAAACTTGTTCAAAAACCTTACAATCTTTGTTTAAATCTTATCACTATTTGTTTAGAACCCTACATTGCACAAATGAAGGAGAAGGGTGAATTTCCAAATCATAAATATATCTATCAATATATTTATTAGAATATTGTTCATTGAGAGTGACTAAGATTTATAAATTAATGTAATACTTCTACAATTTCTTACAATATATAGGAAGTAGTCATGGTTTTAAGGTCATGATTTAAAATATAGGGTATAGAGTTTAGGTTCTAGGTCTAATGTTTGTGAAAATGATTTAGATTATTAGACTAAGGACTTGGAAGTATGAAATAAAGATTGAATAGCAGAGTAGGACCACAATAGGGATGCTAGATAAGGTAATATGTATTATTGTTTATTAATGCATACTAAAGCTTGTATTATTAGGAGGGGACCAAGGACAAGGGATTACTATTTAAGTTTTAAAGCATGAAACTTGATTGTTAATGTTTGCATGCCCTTCCACTTTCCCCCCTCTATTTTTGACTTTTGACTAGTTTGTTTTGTATGCATCTCTATTGGTGTCCAAGTGACATGTCTATATAAAACTTGGTAGTTAATGGGAATCTTGATTGAATTTGACTCCAAGCATCCCAAGGATTCAAATTCGAATTGCAGAATCCCCATTCATTGATCTAGGTTGAATTTGTAGTTACAAATTTGAACTTATTTTAGATTTGCAATTACGGATTTTATCCCCAAACTTAAATTCAAATTTCATCATGGGCCTAGGTTGACCCTCATGCACGTAGTCATTGCTTGCTAACTTGAGTGTGAATTGTTTTAACATAAAGGAAAATATATATATTAAAAAAGCAATTGATTACAAATTGAATCAAACCAATCTTAAAAAGACTTTTGACACAATAGTTCCAAAATATCTTGAAAATCCAAATGGATTGAAGATAGACAATTGGAACAAGAGGAGGAACCCTCTGAATTCCATAGACATGGTATAAACCCTTGTGACCGAGAAGGTTTTTCATGTTGCAAATAACATAGTTGGTAGAAAAGACACCCTAAAAGCCCAAACTCCAACAAGGAGAAACCTAGTAGGAATCAAGAATCCAGAGAAGCATTTAGTCAACATTCACAAAATCCTTGAAGTCACCATTCAAATTCCATATTTACAAATCTTGGTGGATTTTGAAAAGTTAGTACGCTCTTCTCTTGTATTGAATGCTGACTTGGAGAATCAAATTGTTTTTGGAGAGAAATGCTTGATTTGAGGCTTTCCTCTTTGTGGCTTTGAAATACAGATTCATTTGAAGCTTGTTAGTGCAAATTGGAACTCACCATTGAGTTTAGGGTGTTCAAAAAACTTAGTTTTACTTTTTGTTTTGTTTAATTTAGGCATGTGAGGTCAAATCTATGAGGTTTGAAGCTAGGAGGTGGTTGCCAAATCCACAAGGTAACTACAAATTTGGAGCACTTCGGGTCAAAACAAACCTTGCTTTCACATCCAAGAAGTCCAAGAACCCTGAGATCGATTGTCAAAATGTCAAAAATTGGATAATTTTACTTGGAGCCCTAAGAGAAATTTCACTACCTCACCATACAATCATACAATCACTTGTGTTATCATTGTGCTATGCTTGCGCATGCAAAATATTCCTTGCATTAGCATAGGTATGATTGCAAGCGGAATAAAAAATACTAATTTTATGTTTTTTTCTCGTTTTTCGAAAAATTCAAATGAAAAAATGTGTACCTTGTGGTACGCAGGTTATTGCGAGGCTGTAGCTTGCACAAAGGCATAGTGTACAACGAAGCCCCACGGTTGCCACATAGAGCAACCGTAGGCAACGATTGTTGATCATGAACCTGCCACCACCAACTGCTTAAAATCGATAAATAAAATGAAGATTTTTCCATCCATTGCTAAAGATTCCCTTTTCACAAAATATTTCTTGTTGATTATTTGTCAAAGCATATTTTGATTTAATTAGAATATTCTAACGCATTTGTAGATTTTGTCGTCGACGAGGGAATATATCAATAGATCAAAGAAATATACCATTGAGAAGAAAATTTTGATGGCCCAAAGAATATTCCCTTTTGATGTCAACATGACGTCAGTAGACTCTTAAGGATTTTGAGCCCCCTCAATCAATGGAGTTTTTGGTTTTACATTTCAACTTCAAAAACCCATAACTCAGATTCATGATCTTCAATTTGTAAACCTTTTTTTAATTTGGGGCAAAATTTTGTGCTCTTTGTAGCGATGCAATTGATTTTTTATTTTGGTTTTGGTTTTTTTTTTTAGATTTTGCAAATTCTCACAAGTGTTGTTGACTAGTTCTCATTTACGGAAATTTTGAGGGTTCATTCTCGCTCCTGTGCTAACATTTTTTTATGTAGTTTTTTTTTAAAGTGCATTTTTTTTTGTACTTTGCAATAGGGTGATTAGATTGTTCTAATTCTATTTAAAAATTGTACTTTGAGTTTGTGGACAAATTTGGCATGTGCATGTGCTAAGATCAAGTCCACTTTGTTGTTTTTGGAAGTGACACTTGTAACTGCATTGAACATAAAGTACCAAGATTATATATTCTTGGGGGCATTCTCGATTGAGTAATTTTGGGGGGGGGGTAATCTTGTGGTATTTGATTGCTTTCTTTTCTTTGTTGTGTTCTTACAATGGGTAAATCTCATTTGAATTCAACTCCTAACTCCATATTACTATGTTTCATGGAGAATATCAATATGAAATTATCTCATGGAAAAAGGTTATCTAGGATATCTAAAAGAAATCATTTATGAAGCTACTAATGCTAGAGACAAGGCAATATGAGAGATCAATCTTGAGAAAATACTTGGATGTATATGTTTAGTAGTCTCTTTTACAATTTCATATTGAACCATTCAAAACATCTAAGGAGGCTTGGGAGACTTTCAAAAAATTGTAAGGTAAAACTAATAAGATTAAGGGATATCAAATTGACAATGATTTGATGAATCTCGATCTTAAAGGTTTTGACCAAATCCAAGACTACATTTCCAAGATTAAGTAGTTAAGAACACAACTAAAAGATTGCAATTTTGATAAGAAGGATTTACAATTGATTCTAAATATATTATCCAAGCTTGGGACCCTGAGTATTCAATGTTTGTTTCTAACTTTCATACACATTGGCTTTTTATGAGAGCATCATATGTTGATCCACAAATCTCCTAATCCAAGAGGAAGCAAAGTTAATACAAATGGGCATCCTCAAGTCTTATAAACCACAAGCATTGGTGGCTAGTGAGTCTAAGGTACAAAAAGAATTAGGGAATCTTGAAAAGAAGCAAAAGAAGAAAAAAATCAAGCTACACAAAGAGTTCAAATTCTATGTCTCAAGGGGAATCATCTAGGAAGGATAAGCCTAAGTGTGCATATTGTAAGAAAATAGGGCATGATGAACTTTAATTCTATTCAAAACAAATTGATGAGTTGAAGCATCTTCTTAACAAGAATCAAATCAATTTGCCTTCAACAATGTTAGGGGGTTTATCTTCTTTTTCTTTATCAAAGTTAGAGAAACATAAGGGGCACACAATTGTTGTAGTTGCATATTTTGAGTCAGAGAGGTGGATCCTTGATTCAGGGGCTTCACATCATATGGCTTCATTAGAGAGTATGTTCTCTTCATTTGAGTCATGTTCATCATCATACATAGTGATGGCTAACAACATATATATGTGTGTTTGTGGGAAGGAATCTATTGACATGGATGACAAAGAATTTAATTATGTTCTTTGTGTGCCTTCATTGTTAACTAATATCCTTTATATCTATCATATCACACATGGTGGAGTAGGAAAGAGTGTTGAGTTCACACCAAATTTTGTCATAATCTAAAATTTGCATGATAGAGGTATAGTTGAAGTTTGGGAGGTTGATCATCAATCTCGTGTCTACACCTTCTCATATTTTGCTCCTATTGTTCCTTTAGCTGATGTACACACCAAGGCATGTAGTGTAGATACTTTTGAGGAGATTCGGTATGGTCATTTGAATCTTGGTGTTCTTTCTTTTAGTGAGGTTCTAGAGACGCGTTGATATTCTATCTCCATCTACTTTCGCTTTTGATTAGACTAGTGCTGCTACGTCAATGAATTCTTGTTATTTAATGCAATAGGACATTCATAGTCTTCCATATATAACTACTTTGGATAAGTACTTGGCAGATATTGTAGGTTTGTTTTATGAGTCCTATCTTGTAGACTTGAAGAACACTATTGAGGATATCCATTTCCTCTTTGATGCGACTTCATATGAAATTGCATCATCTTCTTCAGAAATTTTTTTGGGGGAGCATTTTGACCATCTTGTTCTTCTCTTATCATTTTTCATAGTTTGACATTGGTGTGGAGGCTTTTGATTAGCATTTGGAGGAGCCATCTTTGTCTTTGGATTATGTTCTACATCCATCTTCATTAGATTCTGGATTGTCATCTTCGTTAGTGTGGCCTAAAACACTTGATTTGCATGTGATAGCTTTTGGCATCGACATGGGGACACTTGAGCAAAATTCAGACACATCACACATCATCTTTCTTCCCTCATCTTCATTTCAGTACTGTCAAATAGCCTGCATACATTCTTGGTTTTGTTTCTTCCTAAGGGAATAAATGTTGTTTGATGAGATTGGATCATCTTTAGTATTCAATGTCGGGCATCTACCATCATTGCATGATACTACACTTTAAGGGTGTGTTGCATGGTCTCTTCTTCATCTCTCTTATGGGGGGATTTTTTCTTCGGATGGGGTTTTGTCCTCATTTTTCTTTGAGAACATTTTTTAATTTCTTCTTTTGAGTGGAGTTTTGTCCCACTGGGTTTTCTCCTTTTGTTCTTTGGTGAGAGATTACAATTGCACATGGGTACCTAGCATGGCTTAGTAGTTGGGACCCATCTTTGCATATTTGGATTCATAACATCTTTGTATATTCTTCCTAACTTGCACTTAGGGTGGTGTGAAAGAGATGTTTTACCTAGCTAGTTCATCACCTAGGTGCAATTCACACTAGTTACTTAAGTTTACATATTTTACACATATGATGGTTATCACTTTATGTCTCAATTCATAAGATTAATACACGTCATAATCTTATGCAATCCTATGTATCATCAAGTCACACCATAATTGATGAAGAAAATTGGTAAAAGGACAATCTAAAAGATGTTGCCATAATCTTCATCTTGAAGGCATAGGATACTATGTTTGGACCAACAATCCCACACTTTCAAAGATTATCAAAATGAATAAATTTATCAAGAGTTGCAAGCCATTCAACTTAGGGCAATATTTGGAATGCCAAACTTGTTTCCAAAGCTTAGAATTCTTAACATCTAGGTTTTTAGCCAGTAGAGTTTTATAACCAATTTGTGGTGTGTAGATTTTAGAAGCTTTCACACCCCATCCAAGGAAGTTCCAATGTCTATATAAAGAGACTTTTTGGAAAGCTAAAACACAAGCTAGCTAGTTAATGAGATGCGGGAATTGTTGGCTTGGCTAAATTTCTTTCGGTTTCCATTTCAAAATCCTTACATCATCTTGTATGATAACATATTGAAAGTAAAAAACATAACTCCAAGCAGCTTCAAAACATTTATATTTTAAGTTAAGAAGATTAGGAAATTCCACCCAAAGAGGGCTATGCTGGTCCCAAGCGTCATCCCAATAAAGAGCACAATCACCCTTCCCTACTATTCAAAAGGGCCCAACTCTAATTAGACTACCACCCAAATTCAAAGTTCTCCATATTTGAGATCCCCTACAAAGAGTTCATTGTTACAATACATTCATCAACTATTTGATAGTCTTCTTGACTCTCTACATGGCTTTGACAAAGAAATCTTACTCCTAGGTAGGTTATTTAGAGACACCACTTTCTTCATATTTTAATTCTTGGGGACATCATTATCTTGTTTCTATATGATGTTATTGAACAATCCTATTTACCCTACATGTTTGGTATTTCCTTCTATTTCCATATCACACTCCATACTTCTTGACAAACCTTGTTGAGTTTAAACAATTCTCTAAATGGATTCTTTGAGCTATCAAACTATTAAAAAAACCTCACAAGGCTTTTATATAGGGTGTTTTATGATCTAGTTGCTCCAACACATTCACCTTGATGATTGTCTCTAATACACCACCCCTATAACCCTTTGTCATGTTGGAAGTATCTTCTCATAATGTTAATGCATGACTCCTTGCAACTCTTCAAAACTAACAAACTTTCCTTATATTGTAAGGACTCCTTAGAGGTCATTGTTTGGACAATCATGTTCTGTTTAACAATATTCTTGACTTATTTTGCTTAGTATTTCCCATAGGGAATGCCACAAGTTGTGTAGCGAACTAGTGTAATGCACAAGTAGGTCCTCCATGATGTTTAGACTATGATGCAATGCCTTAAATTAAGTCAAGAAACTTAGAATGTCCCCCACTTAGAACATTATGTTCATATCCAAGGCAACTATACTTATCACAGTCATGCCACGTATTATCCTTTGTATATAACAAATAACATTGTTATTAGCATCACTGGTTAAAAAATTTATGCATATAATCATGTGTCTTTAGATTTAACACTCCTCAAGCCTTATGATATAACAACCACCTCCCTTGTTACCTTGGTCATTGCAATTGTTTCCATGCTCATTTGTGCTCACTGCCATCACACAATCTTCTACAAGTCATATTTTTTCATCATATTCTCCATCCTTCCATCTTACTATTTGATAGTGGTTTGAAAGAAGTTTTCATATATCCCCTTTGCAAGCACAATAGTTGACATGCCCATTTCATCAATAAATCACCATTTGATAGTCTCCTTTGGTAGAAACAATCAACACTAGACATGCCTTATTCACTATATAAACTTGTTCATCAATAAATCACTATCCCATTCATTAAATCATTCTTATGTCTTCATAGTTTCTTCAAAAGGTTAGTAGGGGATATCACACCATCATCTCAAACCTCACAGATTGTATGCTACCTTTCTCAACTCCTTTTGTTACTCTTATCCTTCTAGGATTTTAATACAACTTATCTAGGGTTTTTAACATGGGTTTTTGATTTTTGCTCTATCTTGATGGTGATGAGTAGGAATGGAAAGATGAGGGAATACAATACTTGCTTCATAGAACATCAACTTGCATGATTTTAACTTGATAGACCTCACAAACTTAACAAATCTAGAAGGGCTATATGGGATTTGGAAACTCATATCACTCTGCTATTGGTACACCACATTTCCATCCTACCTTGAGTCTAGGGTTTCAAAGAATAAAACAAATAATCCTTCACAAGCTTTGTAACATACCCACTCTTGTGCATGCTGCTCTTAAACTTATTTATTGCCTCCTCACATAGAGTACAAATCTCTTAATCAATCACTTGCATCCATGTCATTATTTACTTGAACACACTTATTCTATTTAAAAGACTCTTCCATAATAATCTAGGTCTTTTATATGCCAAGTTAAAACTTTCAATGTTGCTTAGGACCCCCTAAAGATTATACAAACCTCCATATTCACCATTCCTATTGATAGTTCAATAGACCCTTTAAATGACAATGCATCGTTGTTGAGATTCTTCTAGGCTTCTTAGGGTTTCCACAATTGTTGGAAAAAAATCATAAGGTTTTACTGAATATTAGGGTTTGAAAATAATTTAGGTCTCTTTACTTTGAAAACATGATTGTACTGGAGAGTAGTCTTTGATAGTTGTTAGAACTTTCATGGCTGAGTGAATAACCTTCATACTATTTATAATCCCGCTATGATAATAAAGACTCCTTACACAAGGTTTTATTGAGTTCACTATTTGACCAAATTATTCAATCTCCTAAATGACTTCACAAGAGTTAGACAACATCAATGAACGTTGACTACCATTATGCATATTTTTCAATAAAATTGTCAAAGGACTTAGATGATGCTACAAATATTGAGGAACTATACAACAACAAACAATGTGTTGGATGCTTATGGTATGCATATAAACTCTTTGAACATACTTGCACAAACTTAAGCATATTCTATCAAATCTTCCATAAGACATAACATACCTCTTCCTCTTCATGCAACACACCCCTAAAACCACACATAACTTGCACCTTGGAAACCTTTGAACATGTGGGTAAGATGCATACAAGCCCTTGAAACCTCTTCCTCTTCATGCAACACGCCATGCACCTTCTTCTTGGTTTTGCAATGTGCCCTATGCAGGAGCAACAAGGTAACCTTCATATTTCCACTATGGTCAACTTGTTCAACAACAAAAAAACTTAGCCTTAAAATTCCCCTAAGACTTTGACCTTTCCAAAATAAGATTCACTCCTAAGTGATATATGAGCCTTTTGGGAAAATTAAGGATTATGGCAATTCTTAAATTTTCAAAGCTTTCTTGACCAATCAAAGGACCCTTTAAATTTTACCACATGAATAATGTTTTGGAAGAATTAATAATGATCCCCTAATGTACCAAAATGAACTTATGATTGATTGGGATTGAGAGGACTCAACTAGTCAACACTTATATTACTGATAACTCATACAGTGAATATTCATACTTCATCAAAGCTTGATTCAAGAATTTCAAGAATATACAGTGCATGAAAATTTCTTTCAAAACATTTTTTCTCTCGAGGTTTTGATATTTTCTTCATGCACAATTTTCTATCTCTTGTTTGTGTTTCGTGTAGCCATGATTGTTTGTGACCCACGATGAAGTGTTTGTTTGTGTGTTAGTCTTATTGGTTTGTGTCTTAAGAGTTTATTTGGATCCTCATTATGTCGCATTGGAACACACGTCCTTGAATATGAGCCATTGTTAGAGTGTTCCAATTTTATTGTTTTCATCCTTAGAGTTTTTTAGCCTTTGTTCTTCACTGGGATATATATTTGAGGTATTTGGCTAAAAACCTAGTCCTTATAGACTTCTTGTGTTATTCATCCCAATTTTCTATATTATTGGTGATTGCTTGCTTGGATTAAATTACTTAAGTTGTGAGTCTCAATTCCCTAAGCCTCATTGTTACCAACTCCATACTTCTTGTTAACTTAGTATTGTCATCTCCCTTTTGTTTTTAATGTTTTAAGTGTCTTAGGTATATCCTATCCTCTTCAATTCCTAGTTGATTGTCCAAGTGGCAAAAATTAGTTGTATTTTATATGTTTTAACATCATAATTTTATTTGAAATATTCTTTTAAGGCAATGAGAGTGTTGCAATGTCATGCATCTCCAAGTCTGAGTCATATTTGCTAGTTGTGGTGGCTTCCCATTGTATCACATTTCCCCTTCATATTGTAATCTTGGGTATGTACCCCACCATTAGTTATGCAATGTGTGATGGTCATTAAGAGAAATCTATGCTAGATAGATGTAATATGCTAGACCATATGTAGCAATCTCTCATTGCATCGCTAGAGTTGTTCAAATTGTGAGTTTCACTTAAGGCTCTCTATTCAAATTACAATAGTGTGATATGTTGGTATGAAATAACTTGCACAATAGAAGAATATGATATGAAATATGCTGCAAATACTTGATAATAGCTGAGAATAACAAGCCACTTTGAGGGGGAAAACCTCCAAATATCTCTAATGAGAACACACTTCACAATATGATGGTGAAATAAGACTCACAACCTCCTATATACACCTATTTATGCCTAGGATATCACCTAGGCCGACTTAGACACACCTATTTAAGACCTAGACCAACCCAACCAACTAAATAACAATATACTAATGATAATATGACTTAATTAAGAGTTAAGATAGCCACAAGTCGACTATTCATAACTATATGCACTATGGAAGTAAGGGCATAACATGCCCCCCACCTTTACAAAAGCGTTGTCCTCAACACTGAACACTTGTGGTAGTTTCTTCATATAATCTTCATCATCCCATGTGGTAACTTCAACTAGAAAATATTTCCTTATAATGGGGTAACTTGGAACTATTGATGTCCCCAACTTCTTCATGCGTGTTTGGAAAATTAACTTCAGCTCCAAGATGTGTCTTCCCTTTGCATCAAGCTCTTGATGATGATGAATATGTTCTTCCTTTACTTGAACCATTTGATGTGGCATAGAGGAAGAGGTGAGGAATAGTACATGGTACCCTTGCATTGGTTGAATAGCTTGATTAGGAACTTCTTCTTCTTCATTGTCTTCTTCTTCTTCTTCTTCTTCTTCTTCTTCTTCTTCTTCTTCTTCTTCTTCTTCCTCTTCATCTTCCTTCCTCTTCTTCCTCGTCTTCTTCCTCATCTTCCTCTTCTTCTTCTTCTTCTTCTTCTTATTCTTCCTCCTCTTCTTCTTCTTCTTCTTCTTCTTCTTCCTCTTCATCTTCTTCTTCCTCTTCTTCCTCTTCCTCTTCTTCTTCCTCTTCCTCTTCTTCTTCCATCTTCCATCTTCATTTATTCATCTTCATCTTCTTCTTCTTCCATATTTAAATGTTATTATTTCCATTTATTTCATCAATATTTCCATCGTCATTTATTGTATTTCCATCTTCTTTTCCATAGATCATTGTTTTGATATTTCTTTTTGATGTTCTTCTTTTATCTTCTTTATTTCCATCTTTTATTCATCTTCTTCGTCTTCTTCTATTTTATTTCCATCATCTTTATTTATCATCATCTTCATCATCATCATCATCATATCATATCATCATATTATTTATTTTTTATTTATTTATTTTATTTCTTCATTTATCATTTATCTTCATATTCCTCATCATCATCATCATCATTCCTCTTCTTCTGTTATTGTTTATCTTATTCTTCTTCCTCTTCTTCTTCTTCCCTCATTCCTTCCCTCTTCTTCTTCTTCCTCCCTTTCCCTCTTCCTTCCTCTTCCCTCTTCCTCCTCCTCCTTCCCTCTTCTTCTTCTTCTTCTTCTTCCTCTTCCTCTTCCTCTTCCTCTTCCTCTTCCTCTTCCTCTTCCTCTTCCTCTTCCTCTTCCTCCTCTTCCTCTTCCTCTTCCTCTTCCTCTTCTTCCTCCTCCTCTTCTTCCTCCTCTTCTTCCTCCTCCTCTTCTTCATCCTCTTCTTCTCCCTCCTCTTCTTCCTCCTCCTCCTCTTCCTCCTCTTCCTCCTCTTCTTCCTCTTCTTCCTCTTCCTCCTCTTCTTCCTCTTCTTCTTCTTCATCCTCCTCTTCTTCTTCTTCCTCTTCTTCTTTCTTCCTCTTCTTCTTCTTCTTCTTTCTTCCTCCTCCTCCTCCTCCTCCTCCTCTTCCTCCTACTCTTCCTCCTTCTCTTCCTAAGTTTAATATAATTAGGTCTAAGCTTTATGGAACTATTTTGGGTTAGAAATGTTGGGAAAAAGTTGCGAGCCCTTCCTTTTTTTTTAATAGATCTTCTACTTCAGTTCTTGTAGATAAAATCCATGTGGAAGCTTAGATGGGTTAAAAAACTTCATTGTAATATTTTAAAGATTTTGGTTGTGAGACATCTATACATGTGCCTATGGAGGATATTGTAGTAAGATATGAAAGTAGAGAAGTGTATCTTCTTTAGATACAATAATTGAGTTAAGGGATACAAGCATTACAATTTGGAGACAAGAAAGGTCACGTATAGTTAAAACACAATATTTAGAGAATAAATTTATTTCAAATATTCTACACTTGTGGCCCCTTTTGTATACTAGAAAGGATTCAATTGCAAATAAACTAGAATCATTTTTTACATGATTCCAAATAATGTGGATTTATTCTCCACATTATTGACATAAGATATCATTCAAATATGAATAAAAAAATATGGAAAAAGTCACCATAATTGCTACCTACAAAATCAATCAAAACAAGACACTTCAAGGAAGAAACCATCAACTTACAAACAAAAAGGATCCAAGAGAAAAAAACATAAAAAAATACTATTGTTAACACTCAAGCCAACAATCATGAAACTATTAACATCAACAAACACTCTAACTTCCCTCTCTAGAAATCTCGCATTACCCCAACCTATAACATCCTTAAAAATAATATTGGAATATTTTGTGACCTCACCACTCAAAAAAGCATTAAGCAATAAGAAACAAACACCAGAAAGAGTAGCTTGTCTCCACAAAAATATGGTCAGTGTGATTGCTTGAAACCTCAAGGTGAAACTATGAGACCCTCTAAAATTTTTCTTATATTTGTAAAATACACCATCAATATTAATAATTTTCTCTCATTTTCCTCATTCCCCATAGCAACTCTTGTATTAGGCTTTTTGGGTTAGATTTGAGAGCTCTAACTTTTTGCAACCACCCTTGATCTTGAAGGCACAAAACATACCAAAATTTCTTAGTAGCAACAATGAAGAAGTGAAATCCTCTATGATGTTTTCAAGATGATCATTACCAAATTGGAGACAAATTCTTCCCTAATGGAAGCTTTAGACCTTGATTGAACCTTCGATCATTTTCAATTCATACCAAGAACAAACTTTGCAAACCATAAGGTGGCTAGGTAATTACAATTGAATATAGACATAGATGATTGTCCAAGACTTCATCTTTTGTATATGCTCTTGGCCTTGAAGAGAATTCCTCCTTGATATTGTACCAATTAGCCAAAACCCAACCCAAACACAACATGCACATAGTATGTTGACAAAGCCTCCTTCGAGTAGTCACCAACAATGTAAGAAAATCCTCAATAGCATTTCATAGCTTCAATAAAGTGAGACTTACATGCCCCCTCATTAATGTGAAGCTTTTGCTCATAGGAGAGATCATAAGTAACCTTGCATGGTTATTAACATAGCACCATTCAAAATTATTCACCCTCGTCATCTTTAGAGATGACCCTTAGGTTGTGGAAACAAACAAATGAAATCATAAGAAGATTCATGGGTTATAGAAAACCAATATTTGCAATATTTATTAGAGCCTTCAAGATTTTAATAGCATGTACCTTGTGAAATGATGTGTTGTTGTGTTGTTGAGATTTCATGTACAAGTGGGCCCTTTAAATTTTGGAGGGGTGAATTTATTTAAATTTTCTTTATTTACTTTTAATGGGTAGAAGTGAATTAATTTAATTTAATTTAATAATGGGATGAAAATGGAGTTAATTTATTTGTTTTGATAGGGATGGAAATGAATTTAATTTATTTAATTTTAAATAAGTAATGATGTGAGTTTAATTACTGGGACAAATAAATTGTGTTTGTGGATGAAATTAATTAATTATTGTGGCAAGGCTTAGATATTTTATATGTGATGAATTGTAGGTGTCTACATTTATGTCTCTTTCGAATGGTGTTGCAATAAAAATATGTAATGAAATTTAAAATATTCCCCAAGTGCTAGGATTGGCTTAGGAGCGTATTAGGGATGCTTGCTTGTGAGAGAAAGTGATTATTAAGGACACATGAGGGATCTCAATGTGAAAATGGAGATGAATAGGAATATTGCATTTGAATCTTCATATTACATGGTAGTAATCTTAAAGGAGTTCCAAATGTGGCAAGAAACTTAAATTTGTTGTGAGGAAAAACAATGACATTTTTCCATATGTGTGAAGGATTGACTCATAAATGCAAACAGTAGATATCCCAACAAACATATCGTCAAGGCACATCATGGCATAATGGACCATTAAAACCTTACTAGAATATGTTGTGGGATGAAAAAATTACATGTGTAATAAAAACATACAATCAAATAGATTAGAAAGAAACAATGATTTACCTCTCACCAAAGTGAAAACCTAATTACTGAGTGTCGTAATAGTGATGGTGATACCTAATTGGTGATGATATATCTAGGTAGAGAGATGTTAGATAGGGAAAAATGCATCTTGATGAATGATATAAATATTAATTAACTATAACCAAGGCCCTCACCATAGCTAAGGGTAAAACCTATGTGAGTTTAATGGTTGCATTTGGGATGATTTATAATTTCTCCAAGTTTGAGATGCATTTGATTTTGAATTTTGGATGCAATGATGTTTCCAATTTTTTCTTATTTGTATATCATGAAATGGTCCTACTTGTGTAACATCATTTTTTTGACTTCTAGGAATTATACTTTGGAAAATTTCACATCATGACTCCAACAATGCACACTAGAGAGATTCAAGGCATTTTTTGAAGCATGAGTCTATATTTTGTCCAAGACCTTAGCAAGGTGAAAAAGAGAAGAAAATGCATAAATGCAATTTGAGTATGAGAGGTAGGTAGAGGAAAATAATATCTAATTGATGGGATCGAGGGATCAAACCTATACCCCAAGTGTAGAGGGTACATGTAGATAATGGATAGAAAGTGCTAGAAATGACACCTACATGCAAGTTTTCATTATGGTTCTTTTCCAAGATGCCATAGAAATGGTTTACTCAAGAGGGTGATTTTTTTTGCTTACCATGATTTTTCATTAATGTTGCTCAAGCATAAAAATGCTTGAGGTGTATGATGTTCATGTTAGATGTTGTGGTTGTGTTGCTGATATGTGGTTGTCATTGATGTCAACACTATTAGCATTATTGTATTGAAGGCTGTATATGTCAAGGATATTGAGAAAATTGTTAAAGGGAGAGTTGCGGGATGCTAGTGGAACAATGAAGGCCATGATGTGTTTGTTTTGTACGTTGAAGATTAGTTGTTGTGGACTAAAGGGTTTATTGCTGAGAGTATCTAGATCATCTACTAGAAGTTTTAGAGGTCTGCGCGAAGATTTGATCGTGTTATGAACAACTATGTTCTAATAGTATTTCTGTGGGTTCCGTTAGTGTTCCTGATTGAAGTTTATGTGATTCTGGTAATTTATGTTGATGCAGATGATTCTCTGTTAGTTCTTGTTGTTTTTGGATGCTTCTAGATCATTCTCTATACTTGTATGTATGTGTTGATCGGTGTTCCCGTGGTTGAATATTTTTCTTGGTATGATTAGGTTTTAATGTTCTTGGTTGACATGATAGTTGTAACGTGTTGAGGGTGCTTGAAGATTTAAAGTTGAATGTTTGGAACACTCAAAGATATTGTTTTAGGTTGCATCATAATATTAGCCAACGGTGTTTGATCCACATTGAAAATTTATTTGTAAATTTGGGCCAACATTGTAAATATGTTCTATATTTTTGGCCGACTAAGTTGTTGATGTATTTCATGTTGCGGATATATAAGAGTGGTTGTGTGAGAGAAAAGAAAGTGTGTGAATATTGATCTATTCATTCGATTGCAGAGCAGAGTGAGAAGAAGGTTGAGCAAAGTGTGAAGAAGGTTTTATGTGCTTAATTAGAACTGTAATCAGGCTTGTGTAGAAGCTATTTTCTTAGTTCACACCCTATGGATCTAATTCAAATTACTGTGCATTATTGGGAAATGAGCCCTCTTGTATTTGAGCAATGAGCTCTAGGAAGTGTGCCTGAATGCATGTGCATTCCCATTATCTTTCATTATACTTTTAACAGGGTATAATATTGTGGACTAACATCCACTGTGGTTTTTCCCCTAATAGGGTTTCCACGTAAAAAAAATCTTGGTGTTTTTTGTGTTTCTGATGTGTTGATTGTTTATGGTTTATTATTCATTCATTAGATCTAAGATTAAGTTATGTAAAGTTTGAAAAGTTTAAACATTCTATGACAACTGATTCACCCCCCCTCTCAGTTGTTTGTCTTTGTTTTGCCAACAATTGGTATTAGAGTAGATTCCTTTGAAGAAGTTTAAAAGCTTGAGGTGATCCGAGATGGAATCATACAAGGACATCCCTAGATTCGATGGAACAAACTACTCATTGTGGAAAGCTAGGATGGAGTGTCATTTGAGGTGTATTGGAGAACCCTTGTGGAAGATTACAAAGAATCAATATGTTATTCCTCAAAATGGTCCTTCCACTGCTAGTGAGATTAAAGAGGTTGAGAATAATGTTAGGGATATGGAAGCTTTGCTGAGTGCTCTGATAGTTTCAGAAATGACAAATGTGCTAGGTCTGAAGACAACTCATGAGATTTGGACGAAACTGGAAACTTTGTATGAAAGAGATGTACATGTGAAGATGGCTAAGTTACAGAGTTTGAAAGGAAAGTATGAAAATTTGAAAATGGGTGAAGATGAAAATATTTCTTCTTTTATGCAAAGAGTAAATGAACTAGTGATGGGTATTATATGTGCCGGTGGTACCCTAGATGAGGAAGAAATTATAGCTAAAGTGCTCAGATAATTGCCTCCCTCTTACAAAGCAAAGGCTCATGCTATTGAAGAAACCAAATCATTAACGAATATGACAAGAGATACACTGATTGGTAAACTTGCTACCTTTGAGTTGAGTGAATTTGGTGAATTTATTCCTAAGATTGAAACTGCATTTAAGGCCACTATATCCGGAAGAAACAAGCAAATATATGATCTGGGAGAGTGTTCCAGAAAGTCATTCAAGTATGAGGAAGAAATGAAACAACTTGAAGATGAAGAAAGAGAGGTAGAAGAGTTGGAAGCATTGATTGTGAAGAAAGAAGGCAGAGGACAAGGTAAGTATAAAGGAGTGTTGCCTATTAAATGTTTTTCTTGTAGTAAAATAGATCATTTTGCATCAAGGTGTCCTGAAAGAGTTCCTAGGTCCAAGCCTAACAAATCTAGATTCCAAAAGAAATGTTACTATGCTGAAGAAGGAGTGACTGATGATGAGTCTGATAAAGATAATGGAAATGAAGATGAATGGGTGTTCCTTGCTATCAAGGAAAATGGTCCAGTGGCTACTGAATCTGCTAAACTTGAGAAAGCTCTTGCAGCCCGAATTGAAGAAAAAGATGAGTGGGTTATTGACAGCGGTTGCTCACATTATATGACTGGTGAGAAAATAAAATTTGTAAGTCTTGATAAGTATGACGGTGGGGTTGTAAGATTTGGAGATAACAATGTTGGTGTGATTCATGGCAGAGGATCTATTTGTCTTGGTGGTAAGCATAACACTGATGACGTTCTTTATGTTGAAGGCTTGAAGCATAACTTGTTGAGTGTTGGATAGATGGTGGACAAGGGTTATGATCTTTAGTTCAAAGAAGGAAGATGCAGGATACTTGGAAGATCTGGAAAAGTAATTGCTTCAGGTAAAAAGATAAAAGGTAATATTTTTCACTTGAATGCTGCTAGCGAAAGTTGTTTAATTGCTCAAGTAGATGAAAGCTAGTTATGGCATAGGAGGCTATGTCATGTGAATTTTGATAACATTATCAAAGTAAGTTCCACTCAAGCAGTAAGAGATTTACCTAAGCTAGTAAAGCCTGCTAACACAATTTGCAAGGAGTGTCAGATGGGAAAACAGACTAGATTTTCTTTTCAGAGAAAACATCATACAAATGGATTACTAGAGCTGGTACATACTGAACTATGTGGTCCCTCCAGATTTAGAAGTCTTCATGGAGAAAGGTACTTTTTGCTGCTTATTGATGATTATTCTAGAATGATATGGGTTGCTTTCTTAAGAGAAAAATGTGAAGCATTAGAAAAGTTCAAAAGTTTCAAGGCCATGGCAAAAAATGAGAAAGGTTTGAAAATCAAATGCTTAAGATCAGAAAAAGGTAGTGAATTCACCTCTAGGGAGCTTAATTCTTTTTGTGAAGAGCATGGAATCAAAAGACAGTTATCTACTCCCCGAACCCCTCAACAGAATGGAGTTGCAAAAAGAAAGAACAAAACAATACTGGATGCTGCTAGAACAATGATGATAGAAGGAAATGTGCCTCAAATCTATTGAAGCGGAGTTGTAAGCACTATTGTGTACACTTTGAACTGGGTAAATGTTAATGATAATTATGGTAAGAATCCTTTTGAACTATGGTTTGGTTATAAGCTTACTGTTAGATAATTCAAGATCTTTGGAAGCAAGTGTTATATCAAGAGAGATGAGGATATAGGCAAGTTTGATGCAAGAAGTGATGAAGGAATCTTTCTAGGTTACTATACTAAAAGTAAGGCCTACCAGTGCTATAATAGAAGATTAAGAAAATGGTTGAGAGTGCAAATGTTAGAGTTGATGAGGATTCTGATAGATCATCCATATACTATGGATATGATTTAGATGACCAGGAAGACAACACAAACAAAGGGAAGAATGTTCAAACACATAATCAACTTCAAATTGTGCCATATGTTCCAGTAAAACAACTTCAATTTGTTCCTATAAATCAAGTAAGTTAGGAAGGAGAGACAAGTGCAAGTATAGAAGAAAGAACAAAAGAACCAGAAGCTCGAGAGAGTCCCAAAGTTCCAAGGTATGTGAAGCTGAATCATTTTGAAAATCAAATTATAGGAGATAAGACTAAAGGTGTGCAGACTAGAAGAAATATTGCAGAAGAGTATTGCCTGATATCCAAGATTGAGCCTAAAGATGTCAATGAAGCTTGCAATGATGAAAAATGGATGGAAGCTATGAAAGAAGAACTGATGCAGATTGAAAAAAATGATACATGGATACTTGTTCCTAGACCTAAAGACAAAAATGTGCTTGGTAGTAAATGTGTATTTTGGAATAAGTTGAATGAACAAGGTGAAGTGGCCCAAAATAAAGCAAGACTGGTATGTAAAGGGTATTCACAAATGGAAGTCACTGATTTTGAAGAAACCTTTTCCCCTGTTGCCAGAATTGAAGTTGTTAGATTATTTCTTTCTTATGCTACATATAAGAACTATAAATTCTATCAAATGGATGCGAAGTCATCTTTTATGAATGGTGAGCTAGAAGAAGTATATATTAAACAATCAGATGGATTTCAACTGATTGATAAGGAAGACATGGTCTGCCAATTAAAGAAGGCTCTATATGGACTCAAGTAAGCCCCCAGAGCCTGGTATGCTAGAATGGACAAATACTTATTAAAGCTTGGATTCAATAAAGATACTACTGACAACAACTTGTATTTCAAATTGGATCGTGACAAAGAGTTGATTATTGAGGTCTTTGTTGATGACATTATTTTTGGAGGAAATGACAATCTATGTATGAAGTTTGCTGATGAAATGAAGAGTGAATTTGAAATGAGCATGATTAGAGAGATGAAGTTATTTCTGGAATTACAAGTTACTCAGTTAAACAAGGGAATTTTCATATCTCAATCCAAATATGTGAGAGAGTTGCTGAAGAAGTTTGGCATGGAAGACTCAAAACCTGTTGGTACTCCCATGGTGACCGGATGCAAGTTAACTCAGAATGATGATTCTCCTAAGGCAAATCAAACAAGATATATGTCAATGATTGGTGGATTTCTCTATTTAACTCTGATCAGACCAGACATTATGAATGTTGTATGTATAGTTGCTAGATTTCAGGATGATCTAAAAGAATCTCATGTGACTGTAGTAAAGAGAATCTTTAGATATCTAAAAGAAACAGTTGATTTAGGGCTTTGGAATCCTAAGAATGATGATCTTACTTTGAATGCATATACTGATGCGGATTGGGTAGGAGATGTTAATGACATGAAGAGTACTAGTGGTGGTGCCTTCTTCCTAGGGAAGAAGCTAGTGTCTTCATTGAGCAAAAAGTAGAATTCTATTTCTCTATCTACTGTTGAGGCAGAGTATATTGCTGCTGCAAATAACTGTACTCAAGTGATGTGGATGAAGCAAATGCGGAAAGATATCAGAGTAGTATATGATGAAACTATTGCGATAGACTGTGACAACTCAAGTGCAATTAACATATCAAAGAATTCGGTGCTACACTCTAAGACCAATCATATATCAATCAAGTTTCACTTCTTGAGGGAGAAAGTGAATGAAAAAGAAGTCTGATTGGAGTATGTGCCTACCAAAGAACAGGTTGCAGACATTTTTACTAAGTCGTTGCTGAAGGATACTTTTGAGTATCTCAGAGGGATGCTAGGGGTGATTACCCCTCCTGATATGAACTAGAGATGCATTTATTTGCATCAATCCGTGTGCTTCATAGATATTTCCTGATCCAGATTGATGTTCCCATGGCTGCTACTCAGGGGGAGTAGTAAGATGTGCAGATATGTGGTTCAAAAATTTAATGTGGGAAGATAATGCTTATCTTTACCATTGATGTCAAAGGGGGAGAAGAGAAATGTGAAAAACCTTTTTAGGGGGAGAAGAGTCATAATAAAAAAGAGAGCAAGTGTAGCTATGTTGATGGTATTTTTCACATCATGTGTTGCCATCAATACCAAAGGGGGAGATTGTTGGATGCTATGGTTGTGTTGCTAATATGTGGTTTCCATTGATGTCAACACTATTAGCATTATTGTATTGAAGGCTGCATATGTCGAGGATATTGAGAAAATTGTTAAAGAATTGCAGGCTGCCGGTGGAACAGTGAAGGTCACGAACATGTTTTGTTTTGTATGTTGAAGATAAATTTTTGTGGACTAAAGGGTTTATTGCTAAGAGTATCTAGAACATCTACCGGAAGTGTCAAAGGTCTGCATGAAGATTTGATCATGCTATGAATAGTTGTGTTTTGACAGTATTTCTGTGGGTTCTATCAGTGTTCCTGATTGAAGTTTATGTGATTATGTTAATTTCTATTGCTGCAGATGATTCTCTATTAGTTCTTGTTGTTTTTGGATGCTTCTAGATCATTCTCTATCCTTGTTTTATGTCTGCATTGATCGGTGTGCCCGTGGTCGAATATTTTTCTTGGTATGATTGGGTTTTCATGTTCTTGGCTGACATGATGGTTTTAATGTGTTGTAGATGCTTGAAGATTTAAATTTGAATGTTTGGTGCACTTGAAGATATTGTTTTAGGTCGCATCATAATATTAGCTGACAGTTTTTGATCCACATTGAAAATTTATTTGTAAATTTGGGCCGACATTGTAAATATGTTCTATATTTTTGGCCGACTAAGTTGATGTATTTCATGTTGCAGATATATAAGAGTGGTTATGTGTGTGAGAGAAAATAAAGTTTGTGAATATTGATCTATTCATTCGATTGCAGAGCAGAGTGAGAAGGTTGAGCGAAGTGTGAAGAAGGTTTTCTGTGCTTAACTGGAACTGTAATCAGGCTTGTGTAGAAGCTATTTTCTTAGTTCACACCCTATGGATCTAATCCAAATTACTGTGCATTGTTGGACAGTGAGCCCTCTTGTATTTGAGCAGTGAGCTCTAGGCAGTGTGCCTAAATGCATGTGCATTCCCATTATCTTTAATTATATTTTTAATAGGGAATAATATTGTGGACTAACATCCACCATGGTTTTTCCCCTAACAAGGTTTCAACATAAAAAAAATCTTGGTGTTCTTTGTGTTTCTAATGTGCTGATTGTTTATGGTTTATTATTCATTCATTAGATCTAAGATTAAGTTAAGTTTGAAAATTTAAATATTCTTTTACAACTGATTCACCCCCTCCTCTTAGTTGTCTGTCCTTGTTTTTTCAACATTCATTGGTTCCTCCAATTCCTAACCCTTTGATGTAGCCAATTTTTATGTACCTACCATGATATACGAGTAATATCTTGTTCTACATAATCACTTTGCAAGGATCATGGCCTTGGTGTGCACTATGCAAACATCATAAAACTCTTTGATTTCTGGGTTTAGTTCATTAAAATTTAAATATCTTAACAAAGTGTCATTATAACCCCTACAATAGTGTGTTTCCAAGGATAGTGAAACGAGATGTGTGTTGGATAAAAGATTTGTGTTGGTTAGGTGAGATGTCAAAAGGAAGGATTTGGCTATTATGATAGTTCTAAATGTCATGATACCATAAGGAGTTAGTACAAAATTTTTTACATGCCATTTCTATTTTTGGGATATCATGTATGCATGAAGAAAAAATCACTCAACCAAAAATTAATATTGTTGAGTATCTTTTTGTATCGTGACAAGATAACCGATTGTTGCCATGACAACGATAGTTTTGTTTTTCATTCAAAGGAATCAATCAAAATAGATGTGCATAAAGTACTACTTAAAATTGTTAGTCATCCTTTTATATGTAAAGAGCTTTTCATCCTTTGTATGATATTCATTATCAACTTGCTTGATAACTTGTTGAGAATCGCCAAAGACTAATAAATGTATTTTTCATTGAATTGTGAGTTTCAAACATGAAATTAGGGCTTCAGATTCAATAATGTTATTCATACAAGGAAACCTCATGTTGAATTATTTACATATAAAATCATCCTATAATGTAAGGAAAAAGATGCATGCCCCAAGTCCATGATTGATGAAAGATCCATTAGAATAGGGTTTCCATTGAAGTGGTTATTTAAGTGTTAAGATGGAATCATCTAGAGTCAATAGTTAATGGTTGGTCTATAGATGGTGCTTCTACCAATTGATCTGCTACTACTTATCTTTTGATTACCTCTTGATCTATAAATGTATTTGAAAATTCTGTGATTATAATATTTGAAGTTTCCTTCTCATTAGAATCAAAATTGATGCAACTTAAGTGATATTATGATTATTTCTATTTGAAGATTAATATCCAAGGATTCTTTGACCAATGATGCAAGCTTATCTTTTAGTTGAATTGGTGTGAGGGGAAAGTTGCGTTCCTCATCCATTGGCTCCTCACAACAATTTTCATGAATAGACATGTCTTTCTCATTTGACTTTATTTTTCTTTGTTCTATAGTAGCTTATAAAGGTTTTCATTAGGTGATTAATTTTTTTATTTATATTTACTAAGGAACTCTTCTTTTTCCCCAAAGTATGGAAATGTATCGAGGTCAACTTCAAAAGCTTTATTGTGATCTCTTCATGAAATTTCATCTTGAAGTCCCAAAAATTTAGTGGGTGCCTTATCATTTTGAAATGCATGCAATAGTTTATGATCTTTTTGGTTCCAACCAATAAGATTAGGGTACTTAAAGTTAGGTTCACTAGTGAAAATTATGGCTTCATGGAGAATATTCGTTGTAAAAATATCTTCATAAAGGTCCCATAAATGGGCTCCATCTCAATTTTTTCAATATCGAAAGAATTATTTCTAACCTTGGAAGTAGCATTGGTGTTGTTAAGTTGCTCATTAGAGGGCATATGTCCTAACCCATAGGTTGCATTCTCATATATTTATATAAGTTCAATAATTCCTTTTACATGGAATTTAAGGCTCTCCCTTTATATTTCATATTCTTTCTTTTTTTTTTTGGCTACATGATACTCATTAATTTTGATGTAGAATGTTATATTTTCATCGTCATAGAGCCAAGAATCATATGCACCCTCAATATTTTTACCTACGATGAAACCATGCTGCATGAAAGTAGTTGATCCATATTTTACTAAGAATTTTCCTTTCCTTTGATTTATGTTAGATTTTCCATGAGATCGAGGATAAAGAGGAAGCTAGCCTAAATGAAAGGCATCTTGGACATGTATGCTCCACAACCTTTGTCAATGATCTTGATATGGGTTCTAGGATACAAATTGGTGGAGGTGGATGTAAGATAGTTAGGATCTGTATAGGATGACGAATTTTTAGGTTTAGATTTGAAATTTTCTTTAGTAAGGGAAATTATTATCCTTTTAGTAGTGACCCTTTCAATATTTTATAATATTAGAAAATATGGGGATTATAGAGATTAGTTATATCCATTCTTGAATTAGGAAATTTGATGCATTGCTGGAAAGTGGAAGGAAAGACTTGCATTACATGAATCTAGGTGTGACCTAAGAGGATATTATATTGAAGATAAAGATAAATGACATGTAAATTTTGTTATATAACAAATCAAACATCAATTGATAGATCTATTATCCTTGCTAACTCTTGTTTTGCATTATCGTAAACCTTGATAGTATTAAATTTGTTGATCCAAGCCTTTTTTGGGAAACTAAAATTTTGTACCAATATCAAAAAGCAAATGTTCAAAATTGATACATAATATGCAAGTAATCTCTTCACTTTATGTTTACTGATGAATAATTTGATGTATATTGGGAGGATGTGAGATGGCTCCATGAGAGGCATGCTATGTTGGCTAAATATGAGGTGGCGGTTTGAGGATTAGTGTGCCATAAATACTTCAAATTGTGATGAACCAATATTGTTCGGGACTCTTGACTTTTGCAAGACTTTATACAACAGATACTTATGAGCACCAAATATTTTGATAAGTTCCACAATTGAGATAGTTTATGATTGGGTCTTCTCAAATTGTTTGATAAAGTTGTATTGACCCTTTGGAGTAGGAAAAGGGGGCCCTTGAATATTTATCTTAAATTAAACCTTGTGGCAATGACACAATTGTGGGATTTGAATTTGATAGTAACTATTTTATTGTTAGGGTATTCAATATAACTGATTATGTCATCATATTTGTGAATTCTTATGGTATTAAACAATGTTGGCATGATTGTAGTGATTTTTAATTTGATTAAATGATGGAAATGATTAGTCATACTTGATAAAAGGGTCTTGATATATCCCTAATTGGTTGTTGGGAAAATGTTTCTCAACCTTGCAATTACATAAGGTACTATTTATATGCAAAGTACCATTGATACATTTGCGACGGGGGGTGCAGGGGGGTTTCCCCCCCGCAATGGGTTTGAGGGTAGCCCCCCCATAAGGAAAATTTTATTTATATTTTGTTATTATAAGTTTGTACTATATACACCTAAAAATGGTCATCACCTTTAATTAATTAAATACTAGCTATTTGATTAATACTCCAACTACGTATAAATAAATTCTCAATTTATTTATATTGTTCACCCTTCTTTAATTCTCCAAATCTAAAAACATATTCTTCTAAATTAATTAAATAAACAAGGTTCCCTAAACTTGTTTTATTTAATTAATCTTCACTAAATCCAATTAGGAATTAGAGCACATTTCTACAACTTTTTGTGCCACCTGGCCAAGGTCACATGAAAATAAATAACTCTAATTTTTAATTAGAATTATTCTCAACTCATTTCAAAAAGCACATGGCTCATTTCCTCCCACACTTCCACCAATTTTGGAAGCACATGGTCTTCTCTTCTGACACTTGAATCTTCCATCCAAATGGCATGTTGCCCATTGGTCAAGAGATTCTCCCATCCAAATGGAATGTTGTCTTTGGTCAAGGGAACAACATCCTGATTCTCTTCATCTTCACCATCCATTATTCTTGTTCGAATCTGGACCGTTGATTACTGCCACCTCACTATATTCTTGGAAAAGGCTATAAATACAACCCTTGGGCATTGTGTTTTGCATCCACATTTTAAGTAAAGTTATTGTGCAAGTTTACCATTGGATCTTGGAGCATTTTGGAGTCTTATAGATAGTATTTACATCATGTTTTGCTTTGCATTTACATCTTAGCTTTAAATCTTGCTTCATAGTTGCATTTTATCATCCATCTTGCATCATAGTTGTATTTTAGATTAGTTCATTTTAAGTTTGCATTTGAGCATACGTAGAATCATGTATAGAATCATATAAATCACTACCATAGTTTCCACCTCCATTTTTCAATTTATCATAAACATCATCCTTCACTCATCATCATTGTTTGCACATAGTTTCATGTAGGCATGTAGTTGGCTTGCATGTTGAATGTTATCTCGTTTCCTAAGTAGTCATTTTAACAACCTTTGTGCTCATAGAAATATGAGGGCCAAATGGTTTAATAAATCCTTAGGAATAGAGGACAATGAGACATTCTTGAAAGATTCGTTAAGACGCAATTTAGAATAGTTTACTTTGCTTTGAATCTTTAATATAAATCGTTTCATTAAGGTTTGTGTTGATACTAACTTTGCACATTTCACACACACACATGTACTGTTCATTATTAAATCTTAGATTTGATGACCAATATTTTATTAGCTTGACTTGCCCTAGAAGACAACCCTATTTTTGTGAGGGTGTTGTATTACGACTGTGTGGTGATTCATTTTTAGAGTCTAACAGTAGTCGTGTTTCCTCTGGATCTTTGGTTGGTGATACTCATGTGGGAAGCTTTCTTTACAAGTATATTGTAATCTTTGTTATTTTTGAATAATATATTGGACGGATTTTGGAGTGGGGTTTTTCTCTCGAAAGGGTTTTCCCCACATAAATCAATATTTTGTGGTATGTATGATATTTATGTTTATTTCTATTTAAGTTTTTGTAACTATTAAAGATCTATAAAATTTTTGCATTATTCTAGTCTCAAGATTAGTGTAGGAAGTTGTTCCACTACCTTAGCTTCCTTACAATGATGTACCTCCTATCTTAATATCCCTTTTAGTGGAGTGGTGTTTGATCTCGTGGTATTCATATTATTCACATTCTTTATACTATGCTAGCTTAGGCTTGCTTTCACCAAAAATTTTAGTATGTGAAAATACTATCATATTTGCATTAACCACTTTGTGAAACATTATTTCTAAAGGGTCTCCTAGGGATTTATATCATCTTCATTTTTTCTATTGCTTTGATTGTCCAACTAGAATAGTTATATTGGGTGGATTTCTCATAGTTTGAATGTGTTTTGAATTTGTAATTTTATTAGTAACTGTTGTCATTTCATGCCCCCCTTTATTGTCCATTGATCATAACCAATATAAGATATTCTAAATGGGTCATCTTGCTTAAAATTGTGCCATTGGTTGTTGTATTAATCCCCCCTTTCATGTCTTAGTCAAATACCCAAGTTGAAAAACCAAAATTGACTAAGTGTTGAGTTTTTGAGATATTCGAGTTTTGGGGTTGTTTAGGTACCTTCCCTTCTAATATGGACTCATTGTTTTAATCCTTTCAAACTCGTCTATATGTTATCTATTGGAGTTTCATAGTTTTGAGGGTATCCATTTTTGCATTTCCTTCCTATCAATCTTGAAACTCCACCTAAAAACCTTGTAAATGTGCTTAAGTGTCAAGATTGTTGACCTTTCAAACCATCAAGGTTTCCCTTACATTTGTGCCTCCTTTAAGCATCCCTGATCCTCATGGTCCAAAGAGAAAAATGTGCCTAAGTGTAAGGATTGTTAGCCTTTCAAACTATTAGTGTTTCCCTTGCATTTGTGCCTTCTTTTGGCATCCATGATTCCCAAAGTCCGAAGGATAAAATATCTCATTTTTTGAATTGATAGGGTTTCCCTTACCTTCCTACCATTCCTTGGCATTCTCAATCCTCGAAGCTTGAAATTTTTCTAAAATTCTGAGTCGTCAACAATCATTTCTTTTAGATTTTTCATCCATCCACGTCAAACTTCTTATTGTAGTTATCCCATCTCCTACATCCTAATCCTGAGCATGTGGTATGAGTTCCTCTCGCCCTCGATAGTATAAAACTCTTCTAATTGCTCTATGTATTCTATTAGAGTTGGAATTTCATTCATCCCCTATTCTAGTACCTCTTTCATTGTACCACAAATGGTTTGAAACTCTATTGAAGCCTTATGAATTTCACTCAAGTATTTATGAGTGTTGAAGTATTGGGACTTCTATCCCTTCCTTCCCCAATTCCTTGAAATTTGATCTTTATCTTTTGAACTTTGGGACTTCTTCATCCATGCATCCCTTCCAAACTTGTCATATCAGTCATTGCTTTCTTGAGAGTTTGAAACCCTAAAATATACCATATTCCACTTCAAATTTCCTCTAAGTCTTTTAGACTTTTGTAGTTTCCCATCCATTCATCCTTTCCATTTCACTATCAAACACCCAAGTTTTTTCCTTCCTTCTGTTGATAGTTGTTGCAAGTTGTGTTCCCTTGGTCTCCTTGTGCCATGCAACACAATGCTTAGGTTCATGACATGGCTTAACCACCTCCCATGGATTCATTAACTTGGCGGTTGTATCAAGCATTAACATGTTGATCTTTTGGTGCAACGACGCCTATTTGTACAACAATTGGTATAAGAGATTTGGTCACGGGTTTGAACCCCTCGTTTGATTTGGGGGGATTGTTGCAAGGTGTGTGCCCTTGATCTCCTTGGGCTGTGTAGCACAACACTCAAATTCATGACATGGATTAAGTACCTCCTATGGATTCATTAACTTTGGCAGTTGTATCGGGCATTAACATGTCAATATTTTGGTGCAACAACAACCGTCTGTGCAAAAATTCCATCATCCTTTTGAACTATTAGAGTATCTCTTCCCCACTATCCCATGGTATATTGTTCGATGGAGACCCAATGTTTGATGGAAAAGTATTTTTTCAAGATATTGAAGGTGGGCATTCCAGCATCCTAGGCTCGATAAGTATACAAATCTAAGGGGCCCCAATGGCTCGATAGTCTAAAAAATTGTGAGGGTTAAATGTTTACGTTGGGACAACAAAGGTTTTCATGATTCTCTTCCAAATTTGATGGTTTGGTAAACAATGGTTGGATACTCTGATGGTGTACTTTATCTTTGTTGGAGTTTCATGATTTTTATTGCCATGGCTAAGAAATAGGAGTATAAGCTCATGATAAGAAGATTGGCATTAGGTGCATTAACTCACCCACCTACCTGTGTCTCTTTTCACGAACTTTCCTTGCCTATTTTTTATAGAATTAAATACTAGAAGTGATGTTGACAAAACATAGATGGCCTCCGAATGCAGGAGCATCTAGGAAAATTCATGATCTGCATCACCAAAACATAGTTCAATTTTGATTTCATTTATTTTAGTTTGATTTTATATTTTTGGAGTTTGTGGTTAGTTTTTGAAGTTTATTTTAAATCCAAATTCAGTGGTTGACTTTGGAAGAGGCTAAATGACATTGTTGTCATTGGTTGACACAATTTCATTTCAAATTTAATTCTAAACAGGCATTTATTGTTGCAATATTCAATAAATTTAATTTGTTCAATATTGGCTATTGGAAGAAGATATTTATTATTTCAACAATCTCTCCATGAGTTTGAATGGGCTTCATAGGGTCTCAAATGGATAAAACCAATTTTTATAGAGAATAGGAGAGTATGAGTTGAAAATAAAATTGGATAATATAAAAAAAATATAGAGAAATTTACGAGGAAACATTCAAAAGGGAATGAATACCAAGAGGAAGGAAAATGTAAGGGTGGCACTTGGGGAGGAGGTCTAAGAAAAAACTACCAAGAAAGAAATTCAGAGATTCATGCCATACTTGGTAAGATATGTGCATGTAGAGAAATAGAAAAAAGGTGCGTAAAAAATAGGAGGTGGCCACATGGTTAATGAAACCATTAAAAATAGTTAACAGTCATCTGAATGATGGATCACGGAGTGTGATCCGAAACACTGTTGAAAAAACTTACACACAATAAAAGCCAAAAGCAATAGAATTACAGTCATCACATATGAAGAGAGGGGGTCACACTAGTGTATGAACATATAAGACAAGAAAGGAGGAAAGGATAATATGTTAGGTAAAAGTATTTTACATAGAAGATGGAATGAAGTGCAAAGAGGAGGATGCACCCATGAGGAGAATTGAAACGAGAATAAATGAAGGTAAAGATAAAGTCCATGCTACCAACTTGAGGTATAAATCTATGCATAGAAAAGAAAAGTAAGAAATGGAGAGTGAGAGGAGTCGTGGTTGGGAGAAAATAAAATGATAATAAAAATAGTGACACAACACAAGATGGGTCACGTAAGGGGAAGTAGAGGTGATGAAATATATATAATGAATTCAACACAACCAAGGCAAGTCATGGCTTTTCAGAAGAAGAAATAAGGATGGAAAGAAACAAAGAATAAAAAGAAAGAATTTCATATATGTAGAGTAGAGGATTATAAGGAAATCGATGGAGAAGAAATTAATAGAGTAAAGAAATTTACAAATAAGAATTGAAACTTGCTAATGTATTTAGCTTGTAGATTGAGAAATTAATAAATTGAAATTGCAATAAACTTTTAGAGTCATTTAAATTCAAATGTAGATATAAGTGGTATGCATGTGATAATTAGGTGGATTGAATTGAATTTGCTTCTTTTGTTTTGTATAAATTTGAATTGAATTTAAATTGACAAATGAAATTATCAACTTAAATTTGAGTTGGTTACAAATTTTGTTAGTTTGATAAGACTTCCAAAATTCGATCTACACCACGTCCTATACTCCTTGGGATCGCAAAACAAACGGTTCATAATGAATTTACTTTTAAATATAATAAAACTATATATGGAGATCCTTCATTATATAACCTTTGAAGTACAAAAATATTTGAATACATCCAAAATACCTCTTTTTCAAATCTTCTTGAGAAACGTCCTTGTACTTGATTCCACTTTAGAAAATTCAACTTGTGATTGTTTCATTGAAATAATTGAATAGAATATGATTTTTTAAGAGATTGTACAAGACAAAAATGAATTAAAAATTACAAAAAATGGTGTTGTTGGTCTACATTGCAAAAAAGGAATGTTGCAGAAAAAATGTGGTGGGTCAGTTTTTTCCAAATTGTGGAAAAATAGATATATCAGAATGGGTACTTGTTTTAAAACGAGTACCCATTTCTATTTCAAATTGGGTACTCATTCGTTAAAGCTAGAATCCCCAAACTACTTTTTTCTTTGGTTTCTTGTTAGTGTTAGTGAAAGTTTTGCCGACCTTGCATGCTAGCATTGATTGTGGAGGTTTTTTTATTTGTTTGTGGAAGCGTGGCGAAGTGTATCTGTGTATAATTGGGTCCTAGTTAACCCTTTGCATGGTTCTCCTTCACCTCTTATCACATTGGAGGTGTTTGGCATCGACCTATTTTGGTGTTGCATGTTTGAGGTGCATACATCTCATTGATGTTGACTTTAAGGAGTCGTTTGAGGTTGCAAATGGTATAAATGCAAGATGGAGTTTGTGTTGAGTGGGGTGACAAGTATGTGATGAAAAGGTGATCAAGTGTGGTGATTTGAGTGTGAGCTTAATGCCTATGACTCTGTATGTAGTGAGCAGAAGGTGTCTACATTTTCAATGTGGTTGAAGTTGTTGGAGGCAGTAAGCCAAAGGTTGCAGTGGTGGATCTTTCCTCTTGCTCTAAGATAGCGAATCTCTCTATAAATTTTTTCGTCAATTCTTCTCTCTTCTGGACAGTTAGTCCTTTAGGCAGTGCACCCTTGGACCCTCGGGTAGCGAGACTATTGTATTCGGTGTTACTATTCATATATATTGTGGTTTTTCCCTGCTTAGGGTTTTCAATGAAAATATGGTGTTCTCTTGTGTATGGTGTGTTTGCATTGTTGTTCCACATGTTTACATTCTCCTAATGCTTAATGAGGGTTTAAAGTTTGATAAGGATTTGAAAGTTAATGAGGGATTGAATGTTTTAATGTACAACTTATTCACGCCCCCTCTCAATTGTCATGTGCATCTAACAATTGGTATCAATTTAGTTCTCAGATTTCTGGTTTGTAATTGTGTGTAATATTTTTTGCATCAACGTTTCGGATCATACTCCATGATCCATCATTAGGATACTAAACAAAGAGAGTAAGAAAGTCTCTTTGTTTAGCATCCTGATGATGGATCATGGAGTATGATTCGAAACGTTGATGCAAAAAATATTACACATAGTTACAAACCAAAAATTTGAGAACTAAATGATCATCGACTGTGGAAACCTTATGATATTAATTGGTATCAAAGTTGTGGTTCCTTAGAAGAGGCTTAACTACTTGAGGTAGATGTGTATGGCACATAGGAAGGGTTTCAAAGCTCCTATGTTCAATGGAACAAATTATACTTACTGGAAAGCTAGGATGGAATCCTTTTTGGTCTCTCTTGGGTTTGGTGTTTGGAAATCAGTTGAAAAAGGATATACCTTACTTGGTAATGGTCCGACAAGTGATGATTAGATGAAGGAAAATGAGAACAATGACAAAGCAAGGAATTATATCCTAAGTGGTCTTTCTAATTTTTAACTTGGAAAGGTGATAAGTCTAAAAAATGTAAAAGATATTTGGACAAAGTTGGAGAGTATTTATGAAGGAGATGACAAGGTTAAGCAAGTGAAGATGCAAAACTACAAAGGAAAATTTGAAACCCTGAGGATGTTAGAAGATGAAGACATTATAGTATACATGCTCAGAGTGGATGAAGTTGTTAATGCCATTAATGATCTTGGTGGTAAGCTGGAAGAAAGTGAAGTTGTGAAAAAGGTACTAAGAACTCTTCCTAAAACTTATAGTTCTAAATTTTTTGCTATTGAGGAAGCTCAAAATTTAGATCAATATTCTAGAGATCAAATTTTTAGTGCTTTAATTTCTTTTGAATTGAGAGAGTTTGGTCAAGATGATACAAATAAAGAAACTACTTTTAAAGTCTGTAAGGAAAAAAAGGATGATGAATCAGATTTGAATGATCTTGATGAGGTGGAAGCAATTTTTTTAAGGAGATTGAAAAAGGGCATTGGAAAATACAAAGGTAAGTTACCCTTTAAGTTTTTTAACTATGGAAAGATAGGTCATTATGCTTCTAAATGTCCAATCAAAGTTACAAATGACAAAATAAAGGATCATAAAGGTACATCTGTCAAGAAGAGTTATTATGTTGAAAAAGACAATGGTGTATTTGGTGATGAGGAATTAGACTATCTTGATGATGGCAGTAATGAATGCTTGTTCATGGATCTAAATGTTGGAACTAATTCTACTAATTTTGAAAGATGTATGAAGGAAAGTGCTTTGAAAATAGGTCTTAACATTGATGGAACTATGGTGATTGCTTTTCATGCAAGAGAGGAAATAAAATACTGGATAATTGATAGTGGATGCTCAAATCATATGATAGGTGATAAGAATAAGTTTGATAGACTTCAAAAGTATGATGGTCTTGTTAATTTTGGTGATGATACATCTGCTAAGATCTATGGAAAAGGTTCAATTAGTTTTGATGGAAATAATAAAACAGATGATGTTCTTTATGTCTAGGGTCTCCATCATAATATTCTTAGTGTAGGACAAATGGGTAGTAGAGGATACAATTTGGTGTTTCATGATGATGGTTGTGAAATAAAACAAGGTAGCTTCGGTACTTTGGTTGCTAGAAGAACAAGGACATAAGGTAATTTTGATCAGCTCAAAGGTGGTGGTGTCAGGTTTTTTATGTCTCAAATCAATGAAAGCTAGCTATGACATAGAAGAATGGGTCACATTAACTTTGATAACCTAGTGAAGATAAATTCTACTGATGCTATGAGAGATTTTCCAAGAATTACAAACCATATCAATGCAATTTGCAAATAATGTCAGTTTGGAAAGAAAATAAAGAAGAGGTTCAAGACTAAACATTATTCTACGCAGGACCTTTGGAGTTGGTGCATAAAAACATATGTGGGCCTACAAGAATAAGAAGCTTGAAGCTCTCAATGTGATAGGTATTTCACGTTGTTGATTGATGATTATTCTAGAATGACTTCGGTGACATTTCTAAAAGAAAAATTAGAAGCTCTAGATAAGTTCAAAAAATTTAAATCTATGGTTGAGAATGAAATGGATCTAAAAATCAAGTTCTTAAGGTATGATAGAGGTGGTGAGTTTACTTCAAATGAGTTTAACAATTTTTTTGATCATGAAATAAAGAAACATTTGTTAGCTCCCGAGACTCTTCATTAGAATAGAGTTGTTGAGAGGAAGGATAGGAAAATTCAAGAAGTAACAAGGACTATGCTGAAGGAAGCAAATCTACCAGATGTCTATTGGAGAGAAGAAATTCATACTATAGTGTACATACTTAGTAGAGGTCAAGCAAGAGTGAACAACTCAAAGAATCCTTATGAGTTATGGTATGGCAAACCTCCTATTGTGAAATATTTTAGAGTGTTTGGAAGAAAATGCTATATCAAGAGAGATGAAGAAAAAATAGGAAAGTTTTATGCAAGATTTGATGACAGAATCTTCCTTGGATACTCTATAAAGAGCAAAGATTATTGATGTTATAATAAAAGGCTGAAGATGATTGTTGAAAGTGCAAGTGTCAAATTGGATGAAGAACCACATCAAAGTTCTATGATGATATAAGGATATGAATCTGATGAACCACCTTGCAGTGAAGAAGACAAATATGAAGAGAAAGAAAAAGAGATGAAAGTTGAAGAGGAAGAATCCCCAAAAAATATCCCTAAGAATCTTAAGTATGTGTAGAAGAATCAAGTGTGTTGACAAGAAGAAAAGCTTCTTTGATAGAGGAACAAGTAAAATTTTGTTTACTTTTAGAGGTAGAACCTAAAATTGTAATTGAGGCATGCACAGATGAGAATTAGATCAAGGCTATGAAAGAAGAGTTGGAACATATTGAGAAGAATCAGACTTGGGAACTAGTCCCAAGACCAACAAACAAGAATGTGATAGGAACTAAATGGGTTTTCAGAAACAAACTGAATGGGGATGGAAAAGTTGTCAAAAATAAGGATAGACTTGTGTGTAAGAGCTACTCACAAGTGGAAGGAATAGATTTTGAAGAGACTTTTGCTCTGATGGAAAGGATGGAAGCTATTAGATTTTTTTTGGATTTTGCAACACATAAAGACTTCAATGTGTATCAGATGGATGTGAAGTCTACATTCTTGAACGATGAGTTAGAAGAAGAGGTGTATATTGAACAACCAAAAGGTTTTTAGTTATTAGAAGATGTTGATATGGTTCACAGATTGAAAAAGGAATTGCATGGACTCAAACAAGATCCTAGAGCTTGGTATGTAATATTGGATAGATACTTATTACATCAAGGATTCAAAAAGTGTACTAGACATATAACAACCTTTACTTCAAGGTTGAGGGAGAAAAAATCCTGATTGTGGTAGTGTATGTTGATGACATAATCTTTGGAGGAAATGAAGGTATGTGCAAGAGGTTTGTAGATGAGATGCAAAAAGAATTTGAGATGGAAATGTGTGGGGAGATGAATTTCTTCCTTGGATTACAAATTAGTCAAAATCATAAAAAGGTATTTTAATTTCACAGTCAAAGTATGTAAAGGAAATGTTGAAGAAGTTTGGAATGGAGGATCCTAAACTAGTGTGTACTCCTATAGTTACTAGTTGTAAATTGAGTAAGAATGATTAATATCCTAAGATAGATGAGATAAAGTATAGATTAATGATTGGTGGACTACTATATCTAACAACTACTAGATTAGATATCATGCATGCAGTGTGTCTTGTGACAATATTTCAAGAAGATCGTAAAGAATCACATGTTGCAACAATTTAAAGGATATTTAGATACTTGAAGGGCACTCAGGATTTTGGTCTATGGTATTCCAGGGATACTAATTTCTCTTTGAGTGCATATATAGATACATATTGGTCAGGTTGTATAGATGAAAAAAGTACAAGTGGAGGTGATTTCTTTCTTGGAAGCAGATCAATTTCTTGGTTGAGTAAGAAGCAGGATTTAGTGTCATTATCTACTGCAAAAGGAAAAATATATTGCAGCAACATCATGTTGTACACAAGTGTTGTGGATGAAGTAGACAATGAAGGATATAAAAGTATCATATGATGAACCTATTTCTATCTTATGTGATAATACAAGTGCTATCAATGTTTTAATGAACTTTGTAATGCATTCAAGAACAAAACATATCTCTATTTGGTATCGCTTTCTAAGAGAAAATGTTGCAAAGAATGAGGTGAAGTTGGACTATGTGTCTACAAAGGATCAAGTTGCAGATATTTTCACCAAGGCTCTTCCTAAATATATATTTGAGTATCTCTAATAGAAGTTAGGGGTTTTTTCCCCTCCTTTCAAATAGATGCATAAGTTGGTGCATCTGTCTAGGAAGAATTTCAAGATACATTCTTGGTCTTGGAATGATGATGAAAACTATCTCTTAGGGGGAGTAGGTAGTAGTGTTCTTGTTTGGTACAGTTAGGGGGAGCATATCTTGTGCCCCTAAGGGGGAGAGAACTGGAATATAAGAGAAGTGAAAAATGAGCAGTGCAGTGTGTGCAGTAGTGAGAAATGTATGGACAAGAGTAGTGGACAAAGAGTAGTTGCTAGCTAGTGTTTCCAAAAGAGAAGTGTGCAAGTGTCGTCAAAGGAAAATATTTTTTCCTTTTCCATTGATGTCAAAGGGGGAGAGTGAAGTCTGAAAAATAGGGAGAGAATTGTGTCTAAAAGACGTACTCTTGTAAGGGGGAGTGTTGTTTGATGTAGAGTTACATTTGTTGTTGATGGTTTTTTAGATTTGGTGTTGCCATCAATGAAAAATAGGGAAATTGTTGCAAGTATGATGCAGGTGTTGTCATTGATGTCAACCCCTAGTGTGGAGATTATTGGGGTTGTTGAAGAAGTGTTGCACTATGTTTTCATTTGTATTTTGATTTGATGTCACCCTCTAGTGTAGTCATGTTGTGGTCATGTTTGTGAGCAGGTGCTGTAGATGTTGTGTGGTTGTGATAGGGAAATTCTTTTGGTGTTACTGATGCAACTAGTTCACATGGTTTCCAAGTGCTTTTGAGGAAATTTGAATAAAAGAGTGTGTAGGGTGACATAGGCGTGTTCAATGGTGTGCTCTACATTTCTTCATGTTTGAAGATATGCTTGTGTGGTTTGGATATGATTATTAGAGGTGTTCAAAGATGTTATATTTAGAGTTTTAGATTCTAGATCGTGTGGTAGAGGAAGTTGTGTTTGATAGTGTGTTTGCTTGTGAAGATGGTTGTCTGGGAGAAATGAGATTTCTCCACATTTCTCTGCATTGTTATTTCTTGTCTTACAGATTCGGGAACATGCTTATATTGTCTATATCTACTTTCCCTTGGAGTGTTGAGTGATGAGTTGCTCTGCAAGCTTGGATTCATAAGTTGTGTTTTGTGGTAGTGTGTCTGGTTGCACATAATGAATGTGTTATTTAGTTTTATGTGGTTGCAATAGTGGTTTTAGATATTCATATGATGTGGAATATTCTAAAATGTTATGGAGTGTTGCTATGTGATCTACGTGGTGTTTTCAGATCTGGAGAGGTATGTATGTGGTTGCTTGTTAGTGTTAGTGTAGGTTTTGTTGACCTAGAATGCTAGCACTAATTACAAAGGTTGTTTTTTGTTTGTGGAAGCATGGCGAAGCATGTCAGTATAGATTTTCATCCTAATTAACCCTTGGCATGGTCTTCTTTCACCTCTTTTCACCATGGAGGTGTTTGGTGTTGACCTATTTTAGTGTTGCATGTTTGACATGCATACGTCTCATTGAGGTTGACTTTAAGGAGTTGTTTGAGGTTACACATGGTATAAATGCAAGATTGAGTTTGTGTTGAGTGGGGTGTAGGTGTGTGATGAAAAGGTGATCAAGTGTGGTCATCCGAGTGCAAGCTTAATGCCTATTCAACTCCAGATGCAGTGAGCAGAAAGTATCTACATTTTAAATGTGGTTGAAGTTGCTATAGGTAGTGAGCCAAAGGTTGTAGATGGCATAGAGTTGTAGTGGTGAATATTTCTTGTTGCTCTGAGATAGTGAATCTCTCTATAAAAATTTTCTTCTATTCTTCTTTCTTCCAAATAGTGAGTCCTTTAGGCTGTGTGCCCTTGGCAGTGAGCCTTTCTTCTCTTTTGGGCAATGATCCTTTCGACAGTGAGCCTATTGTATTCGGTGTTACTCTTCATATATATGTGAGCCAATCCTCACTATGGATTTTCATTTCTTAGGGTTTTCCATGTAAATCTGGTGTTCTCTTGTTTATGGTTGTGTTTGCATTGTTGTTTCACATGTTTACATTTTGATAATGCTTAATGAAGGTTTAATGTTTGATAAGGATTTGAAAGTTAACGAGAGATTGAATGTTTTAATGTACAATTGATTCCCCCCCAGTTGTCTTGTGTGTCTAACACTTCCATCAACCCCTATTTAGAATCCAAAGTTGATGCAACTTGAGTGACATTATGATTCTTTCTATTCCAAGATTAATATCCAAGGTTTCTTCAACCAATGATGCAAATCTATCTTTTAGTTTAATTGTTGTGAGGGGAAAGTTAAGTTCCTCATCTATTGGCTTCTTGCAATAGTTTTCATGAATAGACATGTCTTTCTCTTTTGACTTTATTTTTCTTCGTCTGATAGTAGCTTATAGAGGTTTTCATTAGGGGACTAATTTTTTTATTTATTTTTACTAAGGAAATCTTCTTTTTCCCCAAAGTACAGAAATGTATTGAGGTCAACTTCAAAACCTTTATTGTGATCTGTTCATGAAATTTCATCATGAAGTCCCATAAATTTAGTGGGTGCCTCGTTATTTTTAAATGTATGTAATGATATATGATATTGTTGGTCCCAACCAATAAGCTTAGGGTATTTAAAGTTAGGTTTACTAGTGAAAATTATGGCTTCATGGAGAATATTGATTGCAAAAATATCTTCATAAAGGTCCCATAAATGGGCTCCATCTCAATATTTTCAATATCGAAAGAATCATTTCCAACCTTTGAAGTAGCATTGGTGTTGTTAAGTTGCTCATTAGAGGACATATGTCCTAACCCCCAGGTTGTTACATTCTCATATACTTATACAAGTTCAATGATTCCTTCTACACTGAGTTTGAGGCTCTCCCTTTATATTTCATGTTCTTACATATTTTTTTGGCTACATGATACTCATTAATTTTGAAACAAGGTGTTATATTTTCATCGTCATAGAGTCAAGAATCATTTGAAACCTCAATATTTTCATCTACGATGAAACCATGCTAAATGAAAGTAGTTGATCCATATTTTACTAAGAATTTTTATTTCCTTTGATTTATGTTAGCCTTGCTATGAGATCGAGGATAAAGAGGAAGCTAGCCTAAATGAAAGGAATCTTGGACATGGATGCTCGACAATCTTTTTCAATGATCTTGATATGGGTTGTAGGATGCAAATTGGTGGATGTGGATGCAAGATAGTTATGATATGTATAGTATGATGAATTTTCAAGTTTAGATTTGAAATTTTGTTTAGTAAGAGGGCAATTATTGGCCTTTTAGTAGTGACCCTTTCAATATTTTACAATATTAGAAAATATGGGGATTATAGAGATTAGTTATTTCCATTCTTGAATTAGGAAATTTGATGGATTGATGGAAAGTGGAAGGAAAAACTTGCATTACATGCATCTAGGTGTCACCCAAGAGGACATTATATTGAAGATAAAGATAAATTACATGTAAATTTTTTTATATAACAAATCAATGCAAGAAGTTGGGTGCACAAAAAACTGAAAAAGTGGAAGTGTTTTTGCTAGTTTTTAGAATTTATCACACTTGGACTGAAAATTTGAAGCACTTACACAATGAATCTTAAAAAAATTCAATAATATGAAATTTAGTATTTTGAATCTAGTTTCCCAATATGTGATTTATTCTAATACCCAGATGATAGAGATTAAATTTTAATAGGAATGTATAAAAACCACTTTTTAAAAGTCACTTTTTTATCATACATGCATGTGTATGAACACCATTTTTTGACCTAAATAAAAGCATTTTTCTAATTCCTTTTGGGGGAAGATATGTAACAACATGAATATTGGTGAGGATATTTTTTGTATTTTTTTTTTTTTGAATATCTTTTTTATTAAATTTTTATTAGCCTTCATTGTTGTTTTCAAAAATCAACATGTACAGATAACATAATTGGACCTAAACTAAACATTTTTTGAATTTTTTTCATTGTGTAGAGAATTGTCTAAAATTTGTGTCATATAATGTTTTTTCAAAACAATTAACAGAAGAAAAAAAAGATTAAAAAACAAAAAAACCTGATATTTCAAGTTTATGGACCAATTTGCTTAGAAATTAATTAAAAAATAGAAAACATAATCCAATCTTGACAAGAATTGTATATTTAGAAACTAGGCATCGTGATCTATAATGGGTTTTAATTTCCTAGATTAATTCTGAAAAAAGGTCCATCAGCTATATTACCAAAGTTGGACCTTTCTCTTGAATCTTCCTTAGTTTTTTAGTTGTAGGTCAAAGGCCTTAGGGTTTCCAAACCTTTCTCGAGCCTAAAACCCAAGAAAAAAATGGCTTGGGGATTCTAGCTTTAAAAAATAGGTATCCGTTTTAAAACGGGTACAGGTTCTTTAAAGCTAGAACAGGTACTCGTTATAAAATTTTGTAAAGTTAGAATTTTTTAAAATGGGTACCTATTTTTAAAAAATTCTATTTTTGAATTTTTTTAGAACAGATATCTGCTTTTAAAAAAATTCATTTTTGGAAATTCTATTTTTTGAAACTTTTTAGAACGAACGAGTACCCATTGTAAAAAATTTCTATTTTGAAAATTTTCAGAACGATACCCGTTCTATTTTTAGAATAGGTACATGTTTAGGCTCAGGTTACCGTTCCTAAATGAGTAACTGTTTCATTCGAATTTTCTTTTTGTTCTGAAACTTCCCCTCTTCGTGGACCCAACTTCTTGCACTTACCCGTGTTATTCTTGCTACTCTTGTTTTGCATTATCATAAACCTTGAGAGTATAAATTTGTTGATCTAAGGCCTTTTTTGGGCAACTCAAATGTTACACTAGTATCAAAGTCCAAATGTTCAAAACTCATACATAATATACTATTAATCTCTTCACCTTATGTTTACTGATGAATACTTTGGTATATAGGGGGAGGTTGTGAGATGGCTCCATGATAGACATGTTATGTTGGCTAAATATGAGGTCGTGGTTTGAGGATTAGTGTGCCATAAATACTTCAAATTGTGATGAACGAATATTGTTTGGGACTCTTGACTTTTGCAAGACTTTATACAACACATGCTTATGAACATCAAATATTTTGATAAGTTCCATGATTGCGATAGTTTATGTTTGGGTCTTCTCAAGTTGTTTGATAAGGTTGTATTGACCCTTTAGAGTAGGAAAATAGGGCCCTTGAATATTTATCTTATTACACCTTGTGGCAATGACACAATTGTGGGATTTGAATTTGATAGTAACTATTTGATTGTTAGGGTGCTCAATATGATTGATTATGTTATCATATATGGGAGTTTTTATGTTATTAAACAATGTTAGCATGATTGTAGTGATTTTGAATTTGATTAGATGATGGACATCATTGGTCATACTTGATAAAAGAGTCTTGATATATCCCTAATTGGTTGTTTTGTCATGGTAATGTAGCTCCTACCTTAATATCCTTTTTAGTGGAGTGGTGTTTGATTTTGTGGTATTCATAATATTCATGTTCTTTATACCATGCTAGCTTAGGCTTGCTTTCACCAAAATGTTTACTATGTGAAAATACTATTGATGAGTCCATTTATTAGTCCATTTCCTGATTTTTTTATGCATGTTTACAAATATTATCAAACAATCCTTTCAAACATATTCCTATGCTATGCTATTTTTTTATGTTTATTATACAACCTTGGACTTGAATTAAAGTAATGGAAATATAGTTATGATATAGTAACATTGCATGATTTATATGTGGATATGTGTGGAATGTGATTAGAATTTTGTGTTTCATCATAGTAGTTATTTTTGTGTATATGTTTTGTAGATTAACCTCTTGTAGCCCAAGAAGACATTGTAGCCTGCAACAATTGAAAGTTGTATCCTGCAGCCAAAGGATGTCTTGGACAGTGAAGCAAGGGAAGTTCCAAAACAAGTCGAGTGTAATAACTACCATGTGGAGATAGTTGATGGAGTTAGTCGTGCATCATTATTACAGTTAATAAGTTGTTGAAGAAAAAGCATTACTTTATTGATAGTATTTTGGATAACGTGTTCCATGTGCAGATCTGTTTTATAGAGTTTTAATCCCATTTGAACTCTTGTTTCTTTCTAGTTGCAATTTGAATAATTCACTTAATTACACACTCTGATATCTAGGGAGTTGTAGTTAATTATTTCAGTTAAGAGTTGTGTTTAAAATAAACTCCCATGTTCCTATGTATAGTTGGTGGTTGAGTCTTTAGCATAGTTAGTTGATTAAACTCATACTAGTAATTTTTTTTATCAATTACTTCTTAGTTTTCAGTTGTAATCTACAAAACATGTTGATTGTTCAAAAATGATTTTCTTGAATACAATCTCTGAGCGAGATTTTATGCGATCTTTTGGAATGCATAATGAATGAAGTTCAAGTTGATATGGTTGCATAGAATATGGAGATTTTGATTTGGTTTTAGTTAAATGAAGACAACCACTTGAGCATGCCACTCAAGGTAACTGTTCTTCACTACATTTATAGTTGTTTACTTTTGTTTAGCAATTATTTCTATTAGTCATTAATTTATAAATTGCATGTAAGTTAAAATAGATTGTCATATATTATGATTATCAATGATTATTTTTTATATACATGAATGCATTCAATTGGCTTGTAGTACTTTGGAGGATAGATTAGGTTCAGTTATTATTTTTGAGTAGTTTTGAGTCAGTTTAAGTAATTATCTATTAACAACAGTTTAGCTACACATTATATTGTAGGCACCTGTAGCCATTGGCATCAATTTACTTCTTTCACTGTTATACTTTTATGTGATTTTGCAGCAAGTAGAATACCTTTAATAGGATAACCTAGATAATCTTAGGTCTTTGAAATCACATATAGTGCTAGTGCCATCACAAGTTTATAAACCCTGGTTGATGATTTAATGAAGTCTTTGCAATGTTGAGTGGATTGTTTAGCTAGGTCATTCCTCTTAATTGTGTGATTTCCACCAAGTTTACAAGACACTATTTTAGAATCTACATTTTTGGCATCATCGTCAAGGATTGTGCTACATTCATAGACTTATTTCCAAGCTTTCATAGTTTATATTTTGTTTTCAACATTACGACTATTAGGTTTTATCTTACCAACATACCAAAAAGTTCTACTAACATTGTGTAGGACCATTGCTATACAAAGCCATTTTTATTGTAGCAGATTCCTCCCCTCCATACGCCAAGAAGCCATAGTAGTATTGGTGATATTACTAAACAGAGCAAGGGTATTTTAGAAGAAGAACCTTCCATTTCACCAACATCTAGCACACCAATAGAGGGGACATATTGAACCATGGGTGATGCACCAGGGGATGATCTAGAACATGTGAACTTTGATCTTGTAATCACCCACTAAGAAAGGGCTATTGTGCTAAAGAATATCCTTCCTTCAACATTACCAGTCTTTTATGGGTTGGTGATTGAAGATACAAACACATTTCTGTTTTAATTTGATGTCCTATATAGGATCTATGACTATACCTCTGATGCTCATAGGCTCAAGCTCTTCCCTGCCACTCTAAAAGATGCAGCTATGAGATGATTTATGGGATTATGCAAGGATGTTATTCTAGACTAGGATACCATGACAACATTGTTCTTGGAAAAGTACCAAGACTATTGTAGAGGACTTCATAGGAGGAGAGATGATATTTTCAGAATGTTACAAAAGGAGGATGAGCGACTAGAGGATTATGTGGAGAGATTTCATTTTGCATTGAAGAAAAACCCACAAAACAAGCTATTAGAAGAATCCCTCAAGTTAGTATTTTTTAGGGGAGTCAATGAGGATTGCATGGATGCCCTCAATATTATTGGGCAATGGGATATCTATAAAATCCCATTTGAAGAAATCTATAGGGTCTGTAGAAATTACTCTAGGACCTTCACTAAGAAGCCAAGAGGTGAGAGGATATCCACCATTGGTAAATCATCTGGGGTTTCAAGTATAGAGTTAAGTAATTTCCTGTCTAACATGAATGAGGAAATTATCAATCAAGCTACTTAGTTGGAAACTCTCCATATAAATAAGAAGCAAGAAGAGGCTGAAGTAATGCTCACTAAATACTGCACTAGGTGTAGACAAAGGAAAACAAGCTATAAATGCAAGAGGGTGGATGGTATTCAACAAAACAAAACTGAGAAACCTAATTTTCAGCGACTTGAAGGAGAGGATGGAAATTTTTTTTACATAGTTCAAAGAAGGCCATGGAAACAAAGACAAGGTATGCCACAAGACCCTTTGAATTTCAATTCATCTTTTCCAATTGGAAATCAAGACTTTTCTACTTGGAATTCGCAGCCCTTTCCAAATAACCAAATCCAATGGAAAAACCCTCAACAATGGCAAAAACCTCAACACAATTGGAACAAACAACAACTAAATCCTTGGCCACAACAAAATTTCCAAGGTTCCAATTATAATCCTCAATGACCAACACAAAAAAACTAGTGGCAACCACAATGGAAAAAAGGTTAACAGTGGTAGTAGCAAAACATGAATTATCAACAGCCTATGCTTCCTCCTCAACCACAACAACAAGCCATTATGCCTAATCCATCAAATCCTACACCTTATCCACCAAGACCACCACAATTATCTTCCCAACTTGCACCTAACCCTAACAACAAGTCTGCTCAACAAACTTATACTAGCGAGGCTATGTAATACCCCACTTATGGGGTAGAGGTGAGTGATTTCCACCTCAGGTCAGGGAAACAACTAGTTGGACCTTCATCGCCTCAAATCACTGAGATATAGGATGAGGAACCTGTAGTTGAAGCTTTAGAAAAATCACCTCTAGAGCTTGAGTCAAATCAGGTACACTAGACCACCTTAAGTCCAGAGCCTCCTTTCCTTGAACGCTTAGCCATTCAAAAACATCATACCCAAGCTAAGACAGACCTACTGGGTCAAATTAAGGATGCCAATATCAAGATTCCCCTCATCAAAGCTATAAAGGACATTCCAAATTATACCAAATCAATCAGGTACATATGTCTTAAGAAACCAGTGAGAAAAAGGAAGGAACCTAAGACAAATCATGTCCTAGGAAGCCTTGTTGATATCATGCTAGGGAATATAACTATCCCTAAATACACATACCATGGTAGTCTAATAGTGGATTTTAAGATTAATGGGACCCTTATCGAGAACACCTTTATAGACTTAGGGGAAACAATCAATTTAATGACTAAAGAGAATGCAATTACTTTATTTAGCCAATCTTAGACCTACACCAACTATTCTATAGTTGGTTGATAGGTCAACAATCAAACTTGAAGGGATAATTGAGGATTTAGTTATTGCACTAGATTCTTGGGAGTATCCTACATAATTCATAGTATTGCAGCCAAAGGTAAACCTTGTAGGATATCCACTCATTCTAGGTAGACCATGGTTAGCTATAACTGATGCATTCATAGGCTGTAGGTCTAGAAATATGATAATATCTAATGGGACTGTGACAAATAAATTGATCCTCTATCCTCTAGCCTGACCTTATGCTGATCTTGAACAAACTATTTGGCCTATTTTGGATGAGGAAGACCACTATTCCTTACAAACCTTGATGAAAATAGAACACAACCCTTTATTCGATGATCAGGATGAAGATGATCTAATTGCTCATATAATACAAAATGACTGTGGTAGGAGCCCACAACAACATGATTGTCTCTCATGTCTACGAGATCCTTTACAGAGTATTATACTTTCCAACTCAGAAGAAATATCTCAGATCTTCCATTCCTTACTACCACAACAAATCCTTACCCATGTCCAATCAAATATCTCAGATCTTCCATTCCTTACTTTTCATGCCAAAAGAACAACATTCAAAATCCTCATAATTGGTTACTATTGGCCAACTTTACACAAGGATTATATCAAATATACAAGGAGTTGTGATAGATGCCAAAGAATGGGTAAGCCAACAAGGAGTTATGTAATTCCATTACAACCTCAGTTAACACTAGCTCCCTTTGACAAATGGGGTCTAGACTTCATTGGGCCAATATCACCTACTTCTAACAACAAAGAGTACATTTTGGTTTGCATTGATTATTTGACTAAGTGGGTGGAGGTGAAGGCACTACTGTTTTCTAGACATGGCAATGTGGCTAAATTTTTGTATGAGGACATTTTTACTAGGTATAGAGTATCTAGGGAGATAGTGATTAATCAAGGTCCATAATTTACTTTAGAATTTATTACCAAATTGGTTGAAGAATATGAAATCAGGAACAAAATTCAACACCTTAACACCCTCAGGCCAATGGTCAGGTGGAGGTTACCGACAAAGAAATTGAAAGTATTCTAACTAAGGCAATGCAATTACATAGAAAAGATTGGGTTGCTAGATTACCATAAGCAATATGGTCATACAGAACATGGAAAACAACAACTAGTTTCACACCCTATGAGCTAGTATATGGAAAAAAAATAGTCCTCCCAATAAAGTTTGAGTGCAAGAAATTAAGAAGAGCAATGGATTTGTACATGGATCTTACAACTGCTCAAAAGGAGAGGTTTCACCACTTAAATGGGTTGGATGAAATCAGGATGGATGGAATCCATTACATTGAAATAGTACAAAACCAAAGGACAAAGTGGCATGACCAATACATCAAGACAAAGGAATTTAATGTAGGAGACTAGGCCTTATTATAGGATTCAAGATACAAGGATTTTAAAGGAATACTACAATCAAGGTGGTTGGGACCTTATGAGATCAACCAAGTCTTTCCTAATGGAGCTACGAAGTTGCACACCATAGATATAGTATGGTTCTCTCTCCTAGTTAATGGCCATAGGTTGAAACTTTATAAGAAACCAATACATAAGGAATATTTCATCCTTTCTCTCATTCAACAATATGGTCCTCTCAGTGATCCAGACATAGGTTAAGAAACACATAATGATGACTCATTAGCAATAGATGTACCAAGTTCTTTAGGTGACTCGGTGATTGAGCTACATAGTTCAATCCCTGATATCATTCAGTTCTAGTTTCTTATTCCACCTCACATGCACACACAACATAGTCACACTGATGTACATACCTTTTTCAGAGGGACCTATCTTATATATACAACTATCACCATTCATAATGGCCCTGTTGCAATAGGGACCTATAGTATAAAAGTTGTCACAATTTAGATGAGACCTGATGTCGAAGGTACTCGCAACATCACTTAACAAAAAAATTCAAAAATTGGCACCACATTAATTGTAGTTTGCACCTTTTCACCTCATTTTCTTCACACATGCAACATTATTATTATCATAATAAGTACACACAACATGCTTATCTTATTTCATGTTGCCACTTCAAATTTCAAGCATTTGAACTGTCACATCACTACCCATCATCTGTTCATTCCATTTCATCACATTACACTTGCCATCTTATCATTCATTCACCTACAATTACTTCTTGTTACATCAAATCATCTTGTGGATACATTTTATTCATCTCACATGCGTGATGTTCAATTAATCACCTCCAACAGGTACGCAAAGTACATTACCATAATTATCATGGATTTCTTAATGCTTTCATTATGTTTTCCATATTAAATTAATCATGCGATATATTCATTACATTTATTTATATATCCTCTAATCATACCTTCACCTATCATGAGTTGAAGTGAGGTCACTTCAAATCTTAAGTTGGGGGGATAGTACTATTTCACTAGTTTTTTCGGTTTTCACCACTGAAAACCAAATGAAAACAAATAGACATGACATACAAACCCTTTTTGTACTGAATTGCACCTGCACCTTTTGTTGTTAAATTGTCAATTCCCTAAATCCTGTGATTCTAAGCTAAGTTAAACCCAATTTTAAGTTGATTAAATTGATATAGAAGAGAAGGGAAGTTGCAGTTACAGTACAGTTGTAGTGAAGAGTGCATGTGAAAATATAAGAGTAAGAGAAGGGTTTGAGGGTGGTGAAGTTGAAATTGAGTTGAATTTCTAAGGTTGGAACATTGAGCAGAGGTAAAGTGATTCACCAATGGGAGGTGACATTATTAAAAGAGAGTCGTTAACACACAAACAAATATTAGAAGACACATCGGTATTTCCTATCTTCACAAGGGTTGGTTGGCCAGATTACTTTCTAAAGCTAACAAATTTTGATAATGACATAACAAGGAGATTCACAACTACATTGCAGCACAATGAAGCCATGGTAAAAGGGTTGTTCGTAGATGCATCAAAAGGAATAATTGCACAAGTATCTAATTTTCTTAGGACTGGAGCTGAGTTTCTAGTTTGATAAAACGCAGTGGATGCAAGGGAAGAATTCTATGAGCAGGGAGAAAACTTGGATTCATTGTCCCAAGGCAAAAAAAGACTTTCTCTTCCATGGATTTTGGCCAACTGTGCTTATGTTATTAGATAACTTACTTGTGATAGTAGACAAAATATTCTATGCATTTTACATTTAAAATTACTTAGTCATCTTTTCCACAAAAGACTAGTAAATGTACCCAATTACCTCTACAATATGCTAAAAAGGATGGCATCTGAATACCAGAGAAAACAGAGTGATACAACTTTATCATATCACTATTTAATAGCCCTATTAGTAAAAAGGATTTTAAGAATTCAATATCCATAGATATCCTAGGAAGACTTGGTGAGTTGTCAAGATATTAATAGTCTACTTGAGGCACATGCAATACTTGAAACCCTAGAACCACAAGTTGCACCTACAAGAGGAAGGTCTCTTGTTTCACCTATGGCTTCACCTACCCATAGCCAAGGTGAGCCTAAGGAGTATAAAATGTCAAAATCATCACTTACAACATCTAGGAAACTTGCAACAAAGAAGACTCCATCCACCTCTAAGACACCAAAACTTAAGAAAAAGAGGGGTAGCTCTTCTACACCTTTAAAGGCGCAGAAGAAAAAGGAAACATAGAAAGAAACATCTACTACACCTAATCGTTTAGGCTGGTTGAAAAAGAAAGGTGTTTGATGCAAGACAGAGTGGTAATAACCCCAACACAGTATTCTTCAACTGAATCATAGGTCACAAACACCTTTTGATGGCTCTCTAACTAAATTACCCTACCTATTCACAATTAGGCCTATGGACACACTTATCCAACTATATCTTCCCCTAAAACACCTATCATCACCTAATGCTCTTTATTTCAAGGTCCCAACAACTAGCCTTTCAACATACCAAACCCACTGATAGTGTTATTGTGGACTAACTTAAACCAATCTACCTCTCAACATTGCTTCATGGCCTAATTAGGCCCCTTTCCAAAGGAAGGCTACTAAACACTTTGCTACAAACCTTGAAACCTTCATGCACACCTTTGGTCTGCCACTAAATCAACATTTCTACCCTTTTTTTTGATCGAACAATCCATTTTTCCACTCCTGTTACCAATAACTAGAGGATTCATATCTAGGAAGTCAATTTTACAGACCTTGTGCTCATGCTAGTCCATCATCCTTCTTACCACCCTTCCAAACAAACATAAAAACACCTACCTTAACATCTAACAGGCCCATTCCACAAGGTTATTCAATCATAGTGAGGTGGAATGGCCTTTAAAGCTTCATTTTTTACCAAAACCCTAAAAACCCTAACCAAAGAACAACTCGCATAAATTTGTCTTGTTCTCTCTTATTTCTGAATGAAAATCACTCCAACTTGACTCAAATGAAATCTAAAATGAACGCCTTTTGTTTGGTATTAGTCTTGCATTGAATGGTGACTGTACGAGCTCATATAGTAGTAAAATAGACAAAAGAACACAAAAATTTATAGAAAAGACTCAAAACATAGCACTGCTTTTTATTCAATCTTCACCATTACTTTTTTCAACCTTTCTCAAGAGTTTCTACATGATTTTTAACACCCTTTCAACTTTTATCAATGGTTCATAACCTCCATTTAGAATGGTGACTGTTCAACTTCTGGTTTTTACAAGATTTCCCATGAGTGCACAATAGAAACATTATCATAAGAATAAAATTGTGACTCCAACATGACTCTACCCCCCAATACTTCTAAAAACCGTCCCTTATAACATGTGCATGGTCATTTTTTACCTTAGTTCATTATAAAAATACTTTACCCCACCTAGGTACTATGTACAAGCCAAAATTGCCAAAATTGAAGGTGCCCTGCACCAGTGTTATGAGGGGGAGTATGGAAAAACCAAAAGAAGAAACAAAGGGAAAGGAATTAAAATAAGAGGATGTGATGTTGGTTGAAATAGACTCATAAATCAAGGGAAATGCCTTTGGAAATGTGCATACATCTGCAAAGAGGATGTGGTATGTATCCACCACTTCTGACTTAGACTCAGAAGATGCATTTATTTCCAAGAAAACAAGAAAGAAAACCCTAGATAGCCCTAATCATGAAGACTATAATTGTAGAGGGGGTGGTAATGAATAGTGTTTGGAAATAGAGGAAATGTTTTTAGAGGGTTGAAATATCAGAAAGGAGCTTCAGGAAGCTCTAGAAAGAATTAAACAGTTGGAGGAACTAGTGTAGGGTTATGAGGAAAGAGACAAAGAAAGGGAGACAAAGATACAAGAATTGGAGGAGAAGCTACAGACATATGGGCATGGTGTAAAGTTGGACCTATTGGTACAACTAACCATGATCAAAATAGGGGATAGATAACTTACAACAGAAATTCAAAAACCTCCTACAACAAAAACCCCAATTTACCACACAAATTTGTCTCTTGGATATCAATTGTGGAAGGTCATTGATGAATTCTCATAGGAGAAAGAAAAGTGGAGAAAGGAAAAAGAAACTTTGATTGAAGAGCACACCAAAGTGTTGGAGGGAAAGGACATTGAATTGAGTAAAATGGTAGTCAAAATGGAAGAAATAGCAGATAAGGATGCCCAAATTATCAAGTGTAGACCCCCAGCTAGAACATATGCCTTGTTTCTCTAGGAAAAAATCTTAAGTTTTTAATTTAGTAGGTTGATCAACAAAAAACCAGTTGCTATGAGTAGAAAGCTTGAATTTCTCCATGTTTTTGTTGATGCAACTCCTAATGAACAAGACCAACTGTGTGAGTACTGTCTACACAAGTATGTGGTTTCAAAGGATGCACAATGGAATCCCTTAATGTTTGTAGGGGATTTGCAGGTAAGATCTTTAGCATCCTATTTTAGAAATGAACAATTTAGAGGTGAACTCATGGAGGAGTATTTAGAAAGAGAAAATTTAGTTGCATTTCCAATGAGGAAAGAGTCCAAAGATCCTGATGAGTTAATAGATGAGTGGTTACTAATTCTAAAACACAAGGGTGCAAGAGGAAAGATTATGAGATTAAGGATACAAGACTACAATAGAATGCAAACACTGGTAGTTGGGTTAGTTCAAAATTATTATAAATATGTACAGGAAAGATAGAATAGTTTGAATTCAAAGCTACAGAGGAAGGAACCTCATTCAATATATAACTTCATATCTATGCAACTAAATGGATACCACTCACATTCCAACCACCTATGCTCCTTTATTCAGTCCCACATTAGACATGAGATAAATTGAAGGAATGTGAGGAGGCTGAGCTTACTAGGGTGAAGAGACTTGTAACTTATAGAGGATTCTACCTGAAGCAGACCAAGGGAGCAGATACTATCATGGACCTCAGGGAGATTACACTACATTACAATATGTACGCATAGTGTATTTTTCTTGATGGAAAGCAAAAGTATAGTGATGAGTCCATTTCCTAATGTTTTTATGCATGTTTATAGACATTATCAGATAACCCTTTCAAACATTCCTATGTTATGCTATCTTTTTATGCTTATTATACAACCTAGGACTTGAATTAAAGTAATGGAAATATAGTGATGATATAGTAGCATTGCATTATTTATATGTGGATATGTATAGAATGTGATTATAATTTTGAGTTTAATCATGGTAGTTAGCTTTGTGTATATATTTTGTGGATTAATCTCTTGCAACCCAAGGAGACATTGTAGCCCATAGCAACTAAAAGTTGTAGACCACAACCAAAGGAGGTCTTGGAAAATGAAATTGGGGAAGTGCTAGAACAAGCTGAGTGTAATAACTACTGCGTGGAGACACCTGTTGGAGTTATTTGTGCATCATTATGATAGTTAATAAGGCGCTAAAGAAGAATAATTCGTATATTGATAGGATTTCAGATAGCTAATTATGTGTTCCATGTGCAGATCTATTTTATAGAGTTTTAATCCCATTTGACCTCTTGCTTCTTTTTAGTTGTAGTTTGAATAATTCAATCTTAATTACACACTCTAATATCTAGGGAGTTGTAGTTAACTTTTTAGTTAAGAGTTATGTTTAGGATAAACTCCCTTGTTCCTATGTATAATCGGTGGTTGAGTCTTTAGCATAGTTAGTTGATTAATCTCATACTAGTGATTTTTTTATCAATTACTTCTTATTTTTCAGTTGTAATCTACAAGACATGTTGATTGTTCAAAAATGGTTTTCTTGAATACAATCTTTGAGCAAGGTTTAATGTGATCTTTTGGAATGCATAATGAATGAAGTTCAAGTTGATATGGTTGCATAGAATCTGAAGATTTAGATTTGGTTTTAGTTAAGTGAAGACAACCACTTGAATAGGCCACTCAAGGTAACTATTCTTCACTACATTTATAGTTGTTTACTTCTGTTTAGCAGTTATTTATGTTAGTCATTAATTTAAAAATTACATGTAAGTTAAGATAGATTCTCATATTATGATTATCAATGATGATTGTTCGTATGCATGAATGTATTCAATTGACTTGTAGTACTTCAGAGGATATATTTTGTTTAGTTATTAGTTTTGATTAGTTTTGAGTTAGTTTCAGTAATTATCTATTAACAACAATTTAGCTACACATTATGTTGTAGGCACCCATAGCCATTAGCACCAATTTACTTCTTTCACTGTTATGCATTTCTTTAATTTTCTAGCAAGTAGAATACCTTTAATAGGATAACCTAGAAAATCTCAGGTCTTTGAAATCACCTATAGTGCTAGTGCCATCACAAGTTTACAAGCCTTGGTTGACAATTTAATGAATTCTTTTCTAGGTTGAGTGGACTGTTAAACTAGGTCATTCCTCTAAATTGTGTGATTTCCACCAAGTTTACAAGACACTATTTTAGACTTTGAAACTATCATTTTTGCATTAACCACTTTTTGAAACATCATTTCTAAAGGGTATCCTAGGGATTTATATTGCCTTAATTTTTTCTCTTGCTTTGATTGTCCAAATAGAATAGTTATACTGGGTGGATTTTGTATTAGCTTGAATGTGTTTTGATTTTTTAATTTTGTTAGCAATTGTTGTCATTTCATGCCTCCCTTCATTTCCCATCAATTATAACCGATCTAAGAGATTATAAATGGGTCATCTTACATAAAATGGTGCCATTTATTGTTGTATTAATCCCCCCCTTTCATGTCTTAGTCAAATACCCAAGTTGAAAAACCAAAATTGACTAAGTGTTGAGTTTTCAAGATTTTAGAGTTTTGGGGTGGTTTAGGTACCTTCCCTTCTAATTTTAACTTTTTTTAATCCTTTCAAACTCAACTAAGTGTAATTTATTGGAGCTTCATAGTTTTTAGGGTATCCATTTTTGCATTCCCTTCCTATCAACCTTGATTGTTGGCCTTTCGGACCATCAAGGTTTCCCTTACATTTGTGCCTCCTTTAAGCATCTCTGATCCTCATGGTCCAAAGAGTAAAATGGGACTAAGTGTAAGGATTGTTATTATTTTATATTGTTAGTGTTTCCATTGCATTTGTGCCTTCTTTTGGCATCCATGATTCCCAAAGTCTGAAGGATAAAATGTTGTCTAAGTGTCATTTTTTGAATTTTCAAGGTTTCCCTTACCTTCCTACTATTTGTTGGCATTCTCAATCTTCGAAGCTCTAAAGTTTTCTAAAATCCTATGTCCTCAACATTCATCATACTTTCAAACTTATCATCCTATTTGTCCCAACTCCTACATCCTAATCCCTAGCATGTGGTATGAGTTCCTCCCGCCCTCGACAGTCGAAAACTCTATTGATTGCTCTATGTATTCTATTAGAGTTGGAATTTCATCCATCCCATATTCTAGTACCTCTTTCCAAGCACCTTCAATGGTTTGAAACTCTATTGAAGCTTGATGAATTTTACCCAAGTATTTATCCATGTCAAAGTTTTGGGACTTCTATCGCTTCCTTCCCCAATTCCTTGAAATTTTAAATCTTTATCTTTTGAAGTTTGGTACTTCTTCATTCATGTATCCCTTTCAAACTTGTCATATTAGTCATTTCTTCCATGATAGTTTGACACCTCAACATTTACCATAATCTAGTTTGAATTTCCTCTAAGTCTTTCATACTTTTGTAGTTTCTCATCCATTCATCATTTCTCTTTCATTGTCGACACCTCAAGTGTTTTCTTTTCTTTTTTTGATGGCATAATCTTTTTGGACTATCAAAGTATCTCTTTCCCCCTATCCCATGGTAGATTGTTCGATGGAGGCCCAATGTCCAATGGATAATTATTTTGTTGAGATATCAAAGGTGGGCATTCCAATAGCCTAGGCTTGATAACTATACAAATTGAAGGGGCCTTGATGGCTTGATAGTCCAAAAAAGTGTGGGGATTAAAGGTTTATGTTGGGAAAACAAAGGTTTTCATACTTCTCTTCCAAATTTGATGTTTTGATGGGTAAACGATGGTCAGATACTCTGATGGTGTACTTTGTTTTCATTGGATGTTTGTAATTTTTATTGTCATGGCTAAGAAATATGATTATAAGATCATGATAAGAATATTGACATTGGGTGCATCAACTCACCCACCTAATTGTGTCCCTTTTCTCACCAAATTGACCCATCTATTTTGCATAGAATTAATACTAGAAGTTATACTGAAAAAACACAAGTGGCCTCTTGATGTAGGAGCATCCAGGTGAATTCACGATTTGCATCACCCAAAAACAATTTAGTTTTGATTTCTTTTTTTTGGTTTGATTTTAGTTTAGTTTTATATTTTTGGATTTTGTGGTTAGTTTTCGAAGTTCAGTTTAAATCCAAATTTTCTAGTCGACTTTGGCGGAGGCTTAATGACATTGTTGTCATTGATTAACAAAATGTTGTGTTTTGATTTTAATTCTAAACATGCATTTTATTGTTGCAATATTCAATGAATTTAATTTGTTAGATATTGGCTATTAGAATAAGATATTTATTATTTTGATAATTTATCCATTAGTTTGAATGGGCTTCATAAGGGGTTGAATGGATAAAACTAGTTTTTTTGGGAAAATAGGAGAGAATAATTGAAAATAAAATTGGATAATATAAAAAAAATCGCAGAGAGGCAACATTTATAAGGGAATGAATACCAAGAGGAAGGAAAAACTAAGGGTGGCGGTTGGGGAGGTCTAAGAAAAAAATGCCAAGAAAGAAATTGAAGGGAGTGTTAGAAATTTGTGCTATACTTGGTACAATATGTGTATGTAGAGAAATAGAAAAACATTTGTAGAAAATAGGAGGTGACTGCATGGTTGATGAAAACCATTAAAAAAAATTAATAGTCATTGCATGTGAAGAAGGGGGCTCGCGGCTGGTATGTGAACATAGAAGACAAGCAAGGAGGAATTGATAAGAGTCTTTTACATAGAAAATGGAATGAAGTGTAGAGAGGAGGTGAATAAAAGTGCAGAGAAAATTCAAATGGGAATAAATGAAGGAAAAGAAAAAGTCCACGCCACCAAAGGTGTATAAATATGTGTCGAGAATAAAAACACAAAATTTCATATATGCAGAGCAGAGGATTTTAAGCAGATCAATGGAGAAGAAGTTAATAGAGGAGTAAAGAAATTTGCAAATAAGAATTGAAACTTGCTAATGCATTGTCATAAATTCAAAATAGAAATAAAATCTACAAGACTACTATCATGTTTCCCCAATCAACTGGGGAATACCAAACAAGATGCGGAATAACACAATAGACTTGAAGGCACAAACTAGGCATGCAAATTTTCTTCTATTAAATTAGAAAATAACCATTACAAATATGCTTTCAAACTAGAAACTACAAACTAAACATGCAGCAATTTGGAGTTGCACCCAAAAACTCAAAAACATTCAGAAGCTTCTCAGAGCTCTCTTTCCTTCTATTTGATTTAAAGCTATCTACTAGTCTTGGAAAACATTGAGTGATCAGGAGCTTTCAACTGCTCACTATAAACATGCACAAAACAAAATACAACTGTTGCTATTTAGGAGCTTCTCTGAATCACATAGAGAACCCACACAAAAAAATTCCTTTTCTCAGACTACTGCTGCACAAAAAAATGACTCACATTCTTCATTCATTCCTTTTGTCTTCACCAAATTCCCTCTCAAATTTGAATCTATGTACTCCATTCAATTCAACAGTCAAGGGCAGAGCAGGGGAAAACTTATTGTTGAAGAAAGGGCTCCTGACAGGTAGGTGAGCAAGGGGTTGACATAAAGAGGCTTAGTAATAAATATTTCCAACACTTCCCCTTTGACTAAGTCATCAAACAAACATCAAACTTTATTCAAATCAGCAACACCTAAATTCCTTCTTAGGTGTTCAAAGCAATCTCTGCTCAATGGTTTGGTGAAAATGTCTGCAAGCTGCTACTCAAACCTATGAAATTTTATTCTAATTTCACCATTTTCAACCAATTCTCTAATAAAGTGATACCTGATTTCAATGTGCTTGATTCTTCCATGAAACACGGGATTTTTCGTCAAAGCTATTGATGAAACATTGTCACAAAATATTGTTGTTCCATCCTCTTGTTCTTCTCTCAAATTTTCCAAGATTCTTCTCAGCCAAACAGCTTGACATGTTGTTGCATTTGCTACTATATACTCAGCCTCAGCTATAGATAGGGAAACTATGGGTTTCTTCTTGGAAGCCCATGAGATAGCTCCCAAACCCAAATGAAACACATAGCTCGATGTGCTCTTCCTATCATCCATTCTTCCTGCCCAATCACTATTTGTGTAACCAACCAACCCAAAATCATTTACTATACCATACAACATACCATATACTTTGGTTTAATTCACATACCTCAAGATTATTTTACCCGCTTTCCAATGTGACTCTTTTGGAGTCTCCATAAATTTGGAAATCAGACTTACACTATGCATTATATTAGGCCTAGTTGTTAAATACATCAAACTTCCAACAAAATTTGTATACATGGTTGGATTCACATTGTTGCTGCAATCTTCCTTGCTCAACTTCAGACCTATGGTTGGTGTTGGGGCATGCTTTCTTTCAAGCATCCTAAATCTCTTCAAGATCTATGTTGCATACTTTGCTTGAGAGATAAAAATGTCATCATGCATTTGTTTTACTTCTATGCCTAGAAAATACCTCAAGAGACCTAAGTTTGTCATTTCAAACTATCTTTTTATGCCCTCTTTAAATTCAACAATGAGGAAATCATCATCCCCAGTGAAAACTAAATCATCAACATACAAGACAACAATTAAAACGTTACCATAAACTGCCTTGATGTAAAGAGTGGGATCACCATCGCTTTTGGTAAATCCATTGCTCAACAAATATGAGTCAATCCTATTGTACCATGCCGATGGAGCTTGCTTCAGGCCATAAAGAGATTTATTCAACTTGTATACCTTGTTTTCTTGACCCAAAACTTCGTAACCAGGTGGTTGCTCCACATATACCTTTTCTTTCAATACTCCATTTAAGAAGGCAGACTTCACATCCATTTGAAATACCTTCTACTTTAGTCTGGTTGCAATTGCTATGACTACCCACATGGTTTCCATCCTTGCTACTAGAGCAAATATATCATCATAATCTCTCCCAAACTATTGTTTGTATCCCTTGACAACTAATCTTGCCTTATGCCTCTCTATTCTTCTATTGACATTGCTTTTGGTCTTATAGACCCACTTCACTCCAATTACTTGCTTGTTGGCAGGAAAATCAGTTAACTCCCATGTTCTATTCTTCTCTATTGCATCTATCTCCCCATCTATGGCTTCACACCATTTCATTTATTTCACAACATCCTCAAAATAAATTGGATCACTATGAGAAAATAATTATGCAAAATTCACACTCTCATCAAACTCTTCATCATACCTTTCATTTTGGTAGATCTCCCTTAGACTCTTGGTATTTCTTGGCATTAGGGAGGCAAGAGTGGGGTCTGAATTTTCACTACTGCTACTACTTTTTTGAACATACCCATCTAGAGCTATCGGGAGCTCTCGAGAGCCAATCCTCTAGCTATCTATGACTATCTTCCTGGCTGTCTATGTGTGTTAGAAGCTATTGGGAGCGGTTTGGAGCTGGTCTAGAGCTATCAAGAGTGACTGTAGGCTCATCTTTTTGCACTTCTTATTCTTTTTCTTCTTCTTTAGGAGTTGTCAGGAGAATTTTTGAGCTATCAGAAACAATCAAGTCATCCCATGCCTTATCCTCTAGGAACTCCACGTCTCTGCTGATGACAATTTTCTTGGTGACAGGATTATACATCCTGTAGGCTTTGGAATCTTTACTATAGCCCATGAAAATACACTTCTCACCCTTGTCATCCAACTTTTGTCTCTTATCTTTTGGAACAAGTGCATATGCTACACATTTGAACACCCTCATGTGCTCAACCATCCACTTGCATTTTGACCGTGCCTCTTGTGGAATCTTGTCAAATATTGCCTTTGTAGGACTTCTATTTATCAAGTAAATTGTTGTTGCTATAGCTTCACCCCAAAATTCATTTGGGAGTCCCTTGGCTTTGAGCATGCTTCTTACCATCTCCATGATGGTCCTATTCTTTCTCTCAACCACTCCATTTTTCTACGGAGTATAACTGGTTGTTAGCTCCTTCTTGATGCCATTTTGCTTGCAAAAATTTACAAACTGATTGGAGGTATACTCTCCCCCTCTATCTGACCTTAGGACCTTGATGAAATTTCCACTCTCCTTTTCAACCTAGGCTTTAAAAACTACAAAATTTTCAAAAGCTTCAAATTTATGTTGTAAAAAATAAACCCATATCTTACAACTGCAATCATCAATAAAGGTCATAAAATATTGGCTCTTTCCAATAGAAATTAGTTGCATAGGGCCACACAAATCAATGTGCACCAACTCCAATGGTGCTCTTTCCCTTCTATAATTTTTCGATTGAAAGGGATGCCTATGTTGCTTGCCTAAAATGAAAGCTTCACATCTACCACTAGGCTCTACTATGGCTGGTAAACCTCCAACCATACCCTTTTTTGAAAAAATACTCAAACTAGCATAACCTAAGTGTCCATACCTGAGATGCCAAAGCTTGGAAGGGTCTCAAATGACTGCCTTGAAGGATACTTGCTATTGTATTGTTGTACATTTTCTGTTAGCTGCGGACTGAGCTGAGAAACACCTTTCCAGCCTCAATGGAAACATCATATTCTTTGTCATTTGCACTGCTGCAATTACTTTCTTGCTTCCATCCTTCTCATAAATGATGCATTCACCCTTCTCCATCAAAACTTTGTAACCTTTTTGGATCAACTATCCAATACTCATGAGATTGTGCTTTATACCAGGGGAAAAATAAACATCATCAATCTCCTTCTTCTCACTGTGCTTGGTTCAAAAAATAACATACCCCTTTCCCACAACTAGAACTATTTCATTGTTCCCCATTTTTATTTCAGATTTAACATTCTTATCAATGAAAGAAAATAAACTTTCATTATCACTCATGTGGTTGCTACAACCACTGTCTAAAAAACATACCTCATCACTGCCTTGCTCAACAATGTCACACATGATAAAGGCCTTTTATTGATTACCTTCAACCACTTTTTCATCAGTTTGCACTTTGCTTGGACTGATCACGCTATTTTTTCTAGCACTCACTTGCATAATGGCCAAACTTATGACAATAGTAGGATTCAATATTTCTCTTGTCACCCTTCTGACTTGATTTTTTCTTCTTGGCTTGTCCAGAGCTAGGTTGAGAGTTGCTTGGTCCCTCTTGGTTGTGTGCTCGTTCTAAGCTATCTTCTCCAGCACTACCATGTCCAGATCTTCCTCTACCAAGTTTGGAGTTGTTTCTACCTCTCCCCCTACCTCTTGCATTGGATTGAGTTTTGAATGCTTACTCACGGGAAGAAATTGCATACCTATTTAGGAATTGCTCATGGGTTTCTAGAGAACCCATCATCTCATCAATAGATAATGTTGATAGGTCCTTTTCCTCTTCAATGGCAATCACCACTGCATCAAACTTTGTTGGTAAAATTTTGAGGATTTTCTCCATAATCCTCTAGGCTTCAATGATTTCTCCATTCACTCTCAACTGGTTTATCAAACCTGAGAGTCTTGTGTGAAAATTTGAGATCGACTTACTATCCTTCATTTGGAGAGTCTCAAACTCTCTTCGAAGCATCTGGAGCTTCACCAATTTGACTTTATCAGTCCCTTTGTAACTAGTTTGGAGTATTTCCCAAGCTTCCTTTGCATAGTTATCTATTTCTATTCTAGGAAAAATGGCCTCTGTCAAGGTTGCTTCAATAAGACTCAATGATTTTGCATCTTTCCTCCTCAACTCCTTCAACTAGGTCTTCTAGTTGTTTGTAAGAATAGCATATGCTACCAGATCAGTCACATCATTAAACCCACTGATCACAAACTCCCATAAATAATTTGCAACCATTATGGTCTTCATCTTCTTTTCCCAAACATCATATTTTTTTCCATTAAATGGTGGTGGTTGCCGCCAACTCTTACTTTCACCTCCAGCCATGTCTCCAACAAGAAAAAACTTTAAACACCTAGAAATCAAATTCCCGACTCACTCAAGACTTAGGGCCTTCTGGCTTTGATACCATGTCATAAATTCAAAATAGAAATAAAACCTATAGGACTACTACCCTTTTTCCCCAATCAACAGGGGAATACCAAACAAGATGCAAAATAACAAAATAGACTTGGAGGCACAAACTGGGCATGCAAATTTTCTTCTATTAAATAAAAAAATAACCATTACAAACATGCTTTCAAACTAGAAACTACACAATACTGATTACAATTTACACTTGCAGCAATCTAGAGCTACAACCACAAACTCAAAAACATTCAGGAGCTTCCCAGAGCTCGCTTTCCTTCTATTTGATTTGGAGCTATCTACTGCTCCTAGAAAACACTAAGCAATCAAGAGCTTTCGGCTGCTCACTGTAAACACGCACAAAACAAAATACAGTTGTTGTTGTTCAAGAGATTCTTCGAATCACACAAAGAACCCACACAAAAAGCATTCCTTTTCTCATACTGTTGTTGCACAAAAAACTGACTCACATTCTTCATTCATTCCTTTTTTCTTCACAAAATTCCCTCTCAAATTTGAATCTACATACCACATTCAATTTAGCAGTCAGGGGTAGAGCAGGGGAAAACTTGTCATTGAAGAAAGGGCTCCTGATAGGTAGGTGAGTAGGGGGTTGACATAAAGAGGCTCAACAATAAATATTTCCAACATGCATTTAGCCTATAGATTGAGGAATCAATAAATTGAAATGCTAATCAACTTTTAGAGTCATTTAAATTTGAATGTAGATAGAAGTGGTCTTCCTATGATAATTTAGTGGATTGAATTGAATTTGCTTCCTTTGAAAAATGAAATTATTAACCTAAATTGGAGTTGGTTGCAAATTTCACCACTCTGATAAGACTTTTGAAATTTGATCTTCACCTCCTCCTATACTCCTTGGAATAACAAAACATGCGGTTCATAATGGATTTACATTTAAATATAATAAAATTATGACAAGAAGACATGACCACCTATAGTGGTAGAAAATCTATGATTTCTAGGGCCCTCATGCAAGTTTACAAGTTTTCCTTTTTGAAAAACATGAAAAATGATATACAAATTTTTATTTTCATTCAAAAAGTTCTCACATTTTCTTAGAAGATACAAATTGAACAAACCCCTCTATAATATTTTCCCATTCTCAAAAGTTTAAATTGTGCAATGCATGTTCCTTGCAATCAATAAAGACTAAAAATTTCCTCCTCTTGTAACTATTATATTGTGTATTCTTTGAGCTTGAGCTATTTACTGTGGGTATGGTCTCTTGTATTCTATTTTAGATTAATTGAGCCTTGGTGCATTACCATCATTTCCTTTTCTGTAATCCTTCTTCCCTTTTCCCTTGTGAATTGTTAGATTAGGGCTACATTTTAGTTTACTCAGTGTTGAGTTGGATCAACACTTACATTTAGGTTTAGTAAAGGAACCAACCTTCTTTGGAGGTCTTATCTCATTAGCAAGGTCCCACACTTTGAAATCATTCCCATTGTGTCATTGGATTGTTCAACAATAGGTTCAACAAAGGGTGCAAATCTAGGGGACAACAATAAGTATATTTTTGTTTTAATTAAAGAACTTGGATTTATCTTATTAGTTTTGGTCTCTAAAAAATATCTTAGCTAGCCTATTAGCTACCAAGGATTTTTCAATTTACATTCCTTTTTGAATAATCTCATCAAAGGTAGTAACACAATGAACTTGCAAATGAAATACCATTGGTTTATTTGTATTAGTGATGAAGATGCTTACTATTTTTTCGAGAGTGGGAAACAAAATTCTTCTTGCTAATTTTCTACATTATTGAAGAAAATAAGAGAGCCTCAACCCCCCTGAACCTTTATCATTACATCGATCCATCATGGTTAAGTCATGCTCCAAATTGTATAGAAAATATTTCACTTATATGTAATTGCAAGGTTGAGACACATTTTCCCAACATTTTTATGGCATGTTGTCTATTATTTTGCATATGGATTCTAAATACTTGTTTTCATAGATTTCTTTATTAGGGTTATGTGGAATTTGTCATATATGACTGCAAATTTCCTCATTTTCCATATGGTTTCAAATATAATCATATCAAAACTATACCTAAGGACCAAGATAAAAATACATTCACATGTCCTTGGACTACATATTCTTATTTAATTCTTCTAGTCCTTACATTTGGTTTGTGTAATGCTCGAGTACTACTTTTTTAGAAATTTATATTAAGCATTTTCTCTAATCTTAGCCATGACTATTTGAAAATTTATATGGATAACTTCATAACCTATAGGAATTCATATGACAACTCCCTTGTCAATATGGAGAAATTTATGTAATGTTGCAAAGAATGCAACCAATATTTGAGCAATAACAAATATTACTTGATGACGACAAAAGGAATAGTGTTAGGACATTACATATCACATGCAAGAATTGAGGCAAACCTTGCTAATTTGAAGTTATTACAAAATCTCAACATAAAAAAAATAAAAGTATATTACAAGCTTCCTTGTACATGTTGGCTATTACCATAGATTTATCAAAGGTTTTTTAAAATAACAATACCTCTATTTGTGTTACTTCTAAAGATGTTGACTTTGTTTGGACAAATATTTTCAAGGAACCATTCCAAGATATCAAAGATTAATTAATCACTATGGTAATGTGTAGGATCAAAGCCAGGTTTTATTCCATGTCCTCAAGTGCATGTAATAGGCATTATAACATTATGATGTCAGTAGGCTTCAATGAATTTTATCAATGTTGTCAAAAAATTGGTTTATGTGTTATATCCACATTATGGGTATGGCATGTAGACTAGATTGGACAATTCCTTTTCACATCCACATTAATGCATTTAATATGGTTATAGGTATTGTCCTCAAACAAAAAAATGGACCCTTAGATTATGCAATTTACTTTATCAATTAAAATTTACAAGGAGTTCATTTTAACTACAAAGTAACAAAAAAAATAATTTCTTACAGTAGTGTATGCAATCAATAAATTCTATCACTATATAATTAGCTATCCTATTTTTGTTCGTATTGATCATGTAGTAATAAGATATTTGATGAGCACACCAATTATAAGTGGTAGAATAGTGTGTTGGTTCTTTTTGTTGTATGAGTTTGATATAACCATTATAGATAATCTTGGTAAAGCTAATGTGGTTACATATTTTATTTCTTAAATCAATTTTGATGAAGATAGCCCCATTGTTGATGATTCATTTTCTTATGAACATTTATTTGCATTGACAACACCCCATGATTTGCATATATTATTAATTGTTTGGTTGTAGGGAAGGATCCTCCATATTTATTACCAAAGCAAAAGAAAATTTTAGCCGAGAAATTCCCACTTGTTCATATATATCTAGATGCCTCTTTTATATTGGGTTTGATAATTTCATGTAATGGTATATTAAGAAGATGAGTTCATTGACATCCTCCATTGTTGTCATTATGAACCCCATGGGGGGAATTTTTCAGCTAGGAGGATAGCCTCCAAGGTGGTGACCACTAGATACAATTTCCCTACAATACATAAGGATGCCATTCTATATACATATAAGTGTGATCAATGTCAAAGAATAGGGATGTACCCAAGATCAGATGAGATGCCATGTATCCACATCTAGTGTTGGAACCATTTAATTATTGGGGACTAGATTTTATAGCACCCATGATCCACCATCCAATCATAAGGAGTACACATAAGTGTGCACATACTACTTAACTAAATGGGAAAAGTGAAAGATTTGATGTATGCAAGAGATGAATATGTTGTAGTTTTTATATAAGGAAATATTCACACTCTATGGAGTCTCAAGAAAAATATGTAGTAATCAAGGCCCATTGTTCACATCTTATTTGATAGAGACCCTTGTTTGTGAATTTTTACTATGACATAAGAAGCTACTCCTTATCATCCATAATTTAATAGCCAAGTTAAGTTCACAAAAATGAGATCAAAATGCATTCTTACTAAAATTGGTAGCTCTACATTTTCATGATTAGGAACACACATTTTGGAAGTTATATGGGAATACAAAACTGTGTGGAATATTACAATAGGGTTCACACCTTATGAGTTAGTCTATGATAGGAAATTTGTCCTAAGATGTCCTTCCCATTGAATTTGAAAATAAGATTTTGAGGATTTCTCTTGAACTTTTCAAGGACTTTCTTGGCACCCCATTTTGGTGTATATCATTCCTATTTTTTATGATATCATGTTTCACTTTTGACCTTGTTCACCCACCATTAATAACTAATTTGAGAGAGTCTATTGGGTATTCCCTTTGTCAATTTTATCCAAGTGTTGTCTTTTGTTGTTCCCTATGTGTTTATCAATGTGTTGGTTGTTGTAAATATTAGAAGGTCTAAGTGTGGGGACTTGTGTTGTTTAAACTTTTGAGGTTTGTGCTTGTGTCCATTTTGACATACATTTCGTGTGTTCCTTTCTTTCATCCATTTTCCTTATCAAATTTTTAGACTTCCTCGTACCAATATGCTTTTCATCTAAACCCTAACTCCCTAAAACTTTGCACTTGACACTAAGTTATCTTTTGAAGTCAGTTTGGAAATCCCTTTTCTCAACTATATAGTTTCCTTGGTATCCTCGACTTCCAAGATTTATTCCATGTGCTTTATTAGAATTGAAGATGCAAAAATCCCTCTAATCTAGTACAAGATAATAAACATCCATGAACTCTAATCCCTAATGTGCTTCATTGTTTTACCTTATGGATATTTCAAGTTTAAATTTTTTTATTCATATTCCTTCAAGGATGAATTACTTTCTATCTTTAGTCCCCAAATCCTAATAACTTCCTTCATATCAAACTCAGAGTTGTGGTGATTCTCTTTCCTATTTTCCTAGAGATTGAAGTATTCCTAACCCCTAATCCCCTAAACTTTGAAACTCCCTTATTTTTCACTATTCACTGCTAGCTACCTCCTTGCATTATTTAGAGCACCATTAATGACTTGATAAGACCCTACAACTACCTAATGGTTTTTTCTCACCCAAATAAAATTTTCATCTTAACAGAGTGGACTCATATGTACTTCCAACAATGGAAAAATAAGGTGAACCATGCAACCATTAATATGATGGTTAAAATTTTAGTTCCTAAGGTTCATCACACCATCTCCTTATAAAATTCAATGATGAACTCAAGATCTATGGATCACTTGCAATACCAAAAATTGACCTTCCACAAGAGAGTTCAACGAGTGATTGTATTGAATGATAATGGATGAAAAATAATATTATGATAAAATAGATTAATGATACATAAAAGGATATTACATGTGTCATAGTCATATGAAATGAGACATAAAGAGATAAGTATCCTAAATTTACCCTAAGTAAACTTAATTACCATTGTGAATATGACCTAAATAGGATCTAGTTAATTAATATACAAGTCCCAATTGATCATAAAATGAAGTGTAAACTCAAAACTATTCACTACACCATTATGTGTAATCAAATATATGGAAAGGAGATTGGTTGACGAGGATGGAACACATAGTACATCATGAAAATTTCCATCTCTCATGTCAATATATCCTTTCCCTTAAACACTAATGTATGTGTTATTACCCATCAAAAAATTTGGTAAAGTAAAAGGCTCAAATAAAGATAATGTAACTTGTGATGAAGCTTAATGATGTGAAGATCAAAAATCAAGAAGTCATCTCCTTGAATCAAGACATATATGTAAGAGATAGTATAGAATGCTCTAATATCATGTAAGAGCTGAAGATTAGCTCAATACCCAAGACCACCTACAAAAATAATGAAAACCTTCTACAAGAGAGTATACAAGAATATGAGCTTGCTTGATATTAAGACCTATGAAAATGATGATGAGGTATGAAGTATATTACATATGTGCACAATGACCTTCCTTATATAGGGAAGGTGAGGAATAGGATTGAACATGATTGTGACATGTGTCTTAATCCTATGACATGTGACAACTAACAACCTAACTACCTAGGAATCATGCAATAAGGCTAGATAAGATAACTTCTAGAAAATCCAACTAAGACTTCTAGAAAGAATCTTATATCCTAAGTAAACTTAAGATTTGAATAAGTCCCCTAATTATCTAGTGAAATAAATTACTAGGTTGTAATACTATATTCACACCAACACCCCCTTAAGTGCAACTTAGGGAGAATATTGTTAGGATTAGATGGCATATTTCTATTAGTTAAATGCAAATTTGATCAATAAAACAGAGAAATAGAGCACATAAAAAATTATAGCAGTAATAAGACAACACAAAGATTTAATGTGGTTCATCCAAAATTGGACTACATCCACCAACAAGAGGGTCCAATATATATTAAACTTCTAGTAAATAAATTTTACAAAGCTTCCAACAACCACTGCAATCATAGCAATGTTTTTCTCCACATTTTACCATTGTTGTTTTTACACAACCTTTGTTGCATGTACCCATGGCTCTTCCTACATTTTTCCAGCCTCAGAATTGTAATTTTTTGCTAACGTTTTTCACAAACTGCTGTCCTCAAAACTCTGATCCAAGTGTTTTTATATACTCCTACACATGCCCCATTAATTATAAATGAGTTGTGGCCATTGGTTGTGTCTCATGCACCCAATAACACTCTCCTTTTGGGCAGTTACATTTAGTATTTCCAACCGTCTTATAACTTTATATTAAAATATTGTAACTATACATTTCCAACATTTAATATTTGTTTGTAACCGTCCTTTTAGATACAAGTGTATCATAAATATTTAATAAGTGCAGAAAAAATTATTTAATGAAAATAATATGATGATTTTGTGTCTGTGTCTAATTGGTCTCCATAACACAACAATCTCCCACTTGGAGACTGATCAGACTCCACTCCATACCATCTCCCATTTGGAGACTAATCTTAACACTGTTGCTCCTACAATTCCTATTGAAAATCAACACCTTGGACCCTAGTATTCTATTTTACTTAAATTCAACCTTGAAGGCCAACCAAAGTTGAAGAGGAGCTTAGCTTATCCGTTGTCATTTCCTTTGTAAACATATCTACTAGATTGGCATCCATATGAACCTTTTCCAGCCTTACATGTACATCCTCCAACACCGATCGAATAAACTGATATCTCAGTTGTATGTGTTTTTTTTTAGTGCAAGGCATAATTATTTGCAAGATGTATAGCACTCTGACTGTTTGTAAACAACTTTCATCCTGCTATTTTCCAAACTCTTCCATGAAAATTTGTAGCCATATTATCTCTTTGCTTGCCTCTGTTTCAGCTACATACTCTGCCTCCATGGTAGATAAAGAAACCACCTTTTGCAACTAAGATATCCAACTCACTATTGTCCCACCAATTGTAAATACATAACCTGTGGTACTTCACCTGGTATTTATATCCCCTACCAAATCTGAGTCAACATAGCCTTTTATATCAGTTTTAGAGCCCCCAAAACATAAACATTTATTGGATGTACCTCTCAAATACCTGAGAATTCATTTTACCGCATTCCAATGCTCAAATTCAGGATTATTCATATACCTATGGCATGTACAATATCTGATCTCATGCATACCATGCCATACATTAAATTTCTTGTAATTGAAGCATATGGTATCTTGGATATTTTTCCTTCCTCCTCTTGTGTTTTTTGGCACATATCCTTAGTCAATTTGAAATGACTACGAAAAGGTGTGATGATAGCTTTTGCATTCTCCATATGAAATATTTGCAACACCTTAGCAACATAATCAGTCTGAGATAAAAATATTTTTCTTCTTTTCCTATCTTTGGTAATATTCATGCCAAGGATTTATTTTGTTGCCTCCAAATCCTTCATAGAAAATTAATTTGCTAATTATTGTTTTAACCCCCTTATGTGATCCATGTTAGACCCTGCTACAAGCATATCATCAACATATAACCTATTAAAATAAACACAATGGTCTGAATTACACTAGTTGTAGCCTTGCTCAGCCATATAAAATTTTCTTCAATCTGCACACCAATTTCTCCTTACCTTTGACCTCAAATCCTTGTGGTTGTTCCATATATATTTCCTTTTCCAAATTACCATGGAGAAAGGTGGTTTTAACATTAAGTTGTTTTAAATGCAAATCTTCAACAACCACAATACTTAAAACAATACAAATAGAAGTCATTTTAACAACTAGAGAAAAGATTTCATCAAAATCAATGCCTTTTTCTGTGCAAATCCCTTGACAACTAACCTAGATTTAAATCTTTTCTTACCTCCATCTTCCTCTTTCAGCCTATAAACCTATTTATTTGGTAAAGTCTTTTTACATGCAGGCAACTTGCATAATTCCCAAGTTTGGTTTTTCAACAAGGAGTCCATTTCTTCTTCCATTCCATGTTCCTACTAAACCTTGACATCCACCTACATAGCTTCATCATAACATTCTATTTCACCGGCATCAATTCATAAAATAGAATACAAAGAGGGAGAATATCTTTCTGGAGGTCTACTTATCCTTGAAGATCATCTAACATTCACTGGAGTTTGTGGTATTTTCTGTTGTTGTTGTTGCAGAGCATGAGGAACCATAGGAACATCGATGCTGGGAGTGTCATCTTGCACTACATAATCATTTTATTTCTTCTCATGTTGTTGCAATTGATCTTTGTATTACACCTTCTCATTAAATATGACATCCCTACTTCTTACAATTTTTTGATTTTCAAAATCCCAAAGCCTATTAACCAAATTCATTAATTCCATATCCAAAAAAATACATTTCTTTGACTTAGCTTCTAGCTTGGTTCTATTTTCAAAATCTACATGTGCAAATGCTTCACAATCGAAGGTCTTGAGAAAAGAATAATCACCTTCTTACCTATCCATGCTTCCTCTAGAATACCACAACCCAAAAGACTAGAGGGACCTCTAGCAGCATTAATAGACTCTTCCCACATGTAATCTGATACTCCTTGCATACTCCATTATTATCCTATTCATTCACTCAACCACTCCATTTTCTTGTGGAGTCTTTGGAACCATTTTTTACCTACGAATACCATTAGAGGAACAATAATCTTCAAAATCTTTGCTACAATACTCACCACCATTATCAAATCTAAGAAATTTCAACTTTTTCCTCATCTCATTCTCAACTAAGCTTCTCCATTTAAAAAATAAAATAAAAACATTCGATTTCTGCTTAAGGAAATAAATCCATACCTTCCTAGTCGTGTCATTAATAAAAGTAACATAATATTGAGAGCCATTGAGAGAAGATACCTGAGCTAGTCCCCATACATTTGTATGTACAAGCTCCAATTTCTCATCTTCCTTTTGCTTCCCATCCTTGAGAAAAATAACTCTATTTTGTTTTCCATACACACAACTTTCACAGAAATCCATATTAACACATTTTATACCTAGTAAAACTTTCTTTGAATGAAGCACTTTCATACTTTTTTCATTCATGTGCCCAAGTATTTTATGCCACAGTGATATTTCACCCGTAGCAACTGTCTGATTTTCTACCTGCTGACCTGCAACAACTATTCCTGAAACTATTACAAAACCCACAACAACTGTTGTAGCTATTTTTTTCAACAACTTCCCCGTTTGATTTTTATCTACAATAGCTAAAGTAGAAGGAATAGTATGACCTGTACAAAGATATAAGGTGCCTACTTTCACACATTTTGCTACCACTAAGGCACCTTTTGCAACCTTCCAATTTTTATCACTAAATGTAATAACACAACCTTCATCATCTAGTTGCCCTACTAAAATTAAATTTCTGCTTAACCTTGGAACATGCCTCACCTCATGTAGTAGCCAATGATTTCCTTTCCAACAATATGTCAAGGTTCATTATCTCCCAAATAAACCAGCCCAAAATCCCCTTGGACATAATCAAGAAAGTAACTTCTATGGGGAATAGCATGAAATGAAGCCCCTAAATCTAACACGCAAGAATCATCAACATTATTAAGGGAAAGAATCAAAACATCCTCATCAAATTTATTACTTACCACATTTTCCGCTTTACTACCTTCCTTTCATCTCCTTTATTCTTTTGAGACGAACAATCTTTCTTTAAATGACCTGGCTTAACCTAGTACCAACAATCCTTCTCTTTAGATTTGGACCTCTTGTCTTTTGATTTTCCTCATGACTTCCCACGACCTCTAGAATTCTTTACTTTTTCCTTTGTTCTACCCCTGCTTTTTGCATTCAAAACACTACCTAATCTGGATGAACCACCTGAGCTTTTCCTACAAATTTTCTCACTCATAACACCAACAACATCATCAAATTTCAACGTATTTGAACCAGAAACATAATTACTAACATCCATTACCAAGCTATTCTAGCTTTTAGGAAAAGAACACAGAATCAAAATAGCCCTAACTTCTTCATCAAAGTTTACATTTATAGAAGTTAATTTATTGGTAATCATATTAAACTCATTTAAATTATCAACAACTAACCCACCTTCTACCATTTTCATATTAAACAAATGCTTCATAAGAAATACCTTATTTGAAGCAAAAAAATTTCATATAACTTTACGAGGGTTTGCATCAACTCTCCAATTTTCCTTGTTGTTGTAATATTAAATGCCACCGATTATGCTAGACATAAATGAATACTGCCAAGTACCTTTCTATCTAGAATATCCCAATTCTCAGTAGACATAGCTGATGGTTTCTTGGATTTTCTTTCGAATGGCTACCATAAATCCTTCTGATACAAATAGTCCTCCATTTGCATCTTCCATAATTGATAGTTCTACCCATTAAATTTGTCTGCCTTCAACTTACCCTCGTCTGCCATAACTCCCACTCAACCATGAGATTCCCACTTAGTCGTGAGATCTTCCCATAGAGGATGATTGAACACAAACCCACTCTGATACCACTTGTTAGGGTTAGAAGGCAGATTTCTATTAGTTAAATGCATATTTGATCAATAAAATAGAGAAATAAAACACAAAGAAAATTATAGCAACAATGAAACAATGCAAAGATTTAACATGGTTCACCCAAAAATGGGCTACATCTTCCAACAAGAGGGTCCAATATATATTAAAATTCTAGTAAATAACCTTTACAAAGCTTGCAGCAACCACTGCAACCTGCAACAATGTTTTCTCCATGTTTTACCACTGTTGTTTTACATAGCCTTTGTTGCGTGTACCCACGACTCTTCTTGCATTTTTCAAGCCACACAACTATAAATTTTTGCTAACATTTGTCATGACTTCCTGCCCTCAAAACTCTAATCCAAGTGTTTGTATATACTCCCACACATGTCCCATTAACTACAAATGAAGCATGGCCATTGGTTGTGCCTCATGCACCCAATAGCACTCTCCTTTTGGGCGGTTACATTTTGGTGGAACCCTTAAAATTCTCATGTTCCACTAATCTTATGGCTTTACTTGGTTGGATTCTTCATTTTGGTTGGCCTGGGTTTGAAATATTGTCATAAGGGTTTAGTGTTTTATGTTATGTAGTTGGTTTTACTTAGCATATTGCCCTTTCATTTTAATGCTTGTTCTTTTGGTCTAATTCGCAGTTGACTTGTGGTCGGTTTTTGGTCCTTTAAAAACAACCTGAGTCTTTAATATCTGTGTATTGACTAGTCCCTTATGTCTAGGGTTACCATCTCACAACCTTCATGAAATATTTCCCACAACATTATTTTCCTTTAAATCATCTTTTTTCCTAGGTCTTTATCATGGGTTAGGTCTTATGACTTTTCACCACATGGTCCTAGTCAGTCTCCATTTAAAAAAAAATCATGAGAACGTACAAATTATTCCCATTTAATTCATGGCCTATTGCTCGGTTTATTGCTTATCATGCATTGCTTCATGACCACTAGCCTTGTATTGGTGATGAGCGATGGACTTTTTCCTTTGTATCATAGATTTGCTTTACATCGTGGGTAGGTAAAGGACCTCAAGTTTCATATTAGCGATGCACAATGTGAAGTCATTTGCTTTGTATCACTGGCAGGTCTTGTATCACAAATTGCTATAATGCTCTAAGTTCCAAATTGGTGATGAGTGATAACACTTTAACCCTTTGTATCACTAGCTCATTGCTGTCGGACATCATCTCCTATTGTCCATTTCTAATTTGCGATGAGCGATGAAAGTTGTAGCTCTATTATTTCAAAGCATTGTATCGCTAATCTATTTGCTGCTAGGAGTGAAGCCCACCATAACCATTGATCCTACGGGTAGGACATGTGGCTAAATCTAAATCTTGAACTATCGCTACTTTTCTTCCATCACTAGTGTGATTCAACTATTGAAAGGTGAATCAGTGATGAGCAATGGATAGTGCTAATATAGGTTCTCATCATTGGGGTCCAAGGCATCTATATAAATCCCTTCTAAAGGACTTTCTTATTAGTGATGAGTGATGAAGGAAGCAAGGGAAGTTGATATGATCTGACAGCCAAGATTTCATTGCATGTGTTGCTCACATCATTGATGGCTTACGCAAAGGAAAATGAATATCAACGATGAGTGATGGAGAGTTAAGACTTATATCCATCACTTCATCTCAAGGCATTAAAATTACATTTTGAAGCATGGAGAACACATTGGCGATGAGTGATGGGGGAATTAGGGATATTCGATGGAATATTCCTCCCATCATTGGTTTCTTTTGCATCGCAGATCCATTCATGGAGGTAAAGGACAAAGTAGCAATGAGCAATGGTCTCAAAGAACAAAGTGATAAAAGAAAAAAGAGTAAAGCACGAGGATGAAGGAGGACCATGGATGATGTTTTGCTCATGGTTGGTGCTGCTATAATGATGAAAGATTCCCTTTGGATGGTGAGATCTATCTTCTTCAACAAGTGCAAAGGGGATTTTGTCTCATGAGTTTTCCCCCTTTTCAAAATACAAATATAATTGATTTTGGGACATTTGATATGAAATTGAAATGAATGTCAAATGTAAATGTGAGAAAATGTACAATTTGGCCTAAAGCTTGTTTGCTCTCTTATGCATATAAAAGGAAATTCAAGGCCAATTGTATGGGTCTTTGGTTGATAGATATTTTGATCTCATGAAAAGAATTATGTAATACAAGCATAGAGAAATAGAATTAGAGTTGATTCTTAGGTATGGATTTGAGTTATACATTAGGCATAATGTTTTATAACAGTACTGGCATTTGAATGAGAAAGTGCAAATTCTGAAACAAATTCTCTCCTTATGTATTTAGTCATATGATTCATTAATGAAATGATCAAGGATCTTTTGATTGGTCTTCAATTGTGTTTCAATTGAGTGTATGGTTCTATATCTACATTAATTCAAGGAATTAATTAAATTTCTTTGATGAAATCTTGGATTCGTGTGATTAGGTATAAGGATTCGATAAGTAGTCTTTGCTTTGGAATGTTTGAGTTGTTTTGTTGTAATGCAATATTACAATAGTTTGGGATGCTAAGTTTAGCTATAGTTATATTACCCTTTTTTTCAAATTTCAATTCATCGCCCACAGATAAGGCATTGTTTTATTGCTTTGGTTAATTTTGAAGTCATTAGGTCATCCCTACCGTTCAAATAACAAATTCATAAATAATATCATTCATTCATCTTATATTGTTTGAAGTTTCATGTGAGGTCATCCATTCTCTGCTTTAGGTGATTATTTGTTAGATAATTAGCTAGATGCTTGAAGTATTTCATCTATTTTGCATTTATATGAGAATGTATATATTATTTACAATGTATGTGGTAATTGGCACAAGAGTATCATAAGGTACATTATGGGGATCACCCTCCTGGGTCTTGAAGAGCCCGAAGTGTAGAGGGAAATCCTAGCAAGCTTCCACCTGTTCGTTGGCCAATCCTCAAAATTATTACCCATTGAACTTGTAAATTTCATAGATAATTGTTGAGATCAAGTTTGGTTCATTAAAAAACACCAACAAATTGGTGACTCTGTTGGGGACAATGCTAGTCCAATGTCTCTAGGTCAGATTTGGTATAGTTAGAGTCAATTATTTTTGTTGTTCTTCATAGTTGAAGGATAATTTGTGCAAATTTTTATCATAGGTTGAGTCTAGTTTCTATAATTCAATTTTTGGTTCCTTTTCCTATTTCTTGTCAAGTTATGTTCAAAGTATTCTCTAGAATTGTAAACGCTTCTCAAAAGTGTGATCTATTTTTATTTCCCAATATAGTGGGTAGTGACTCTGAGGTCTCTTGTTCCAGTGAAAACTTAAATTCTCAAAGAAGGAGAGAGAAGAAGAATTATAAGAAGAAATTTGACACCATGAGAGGAACCAACAAGAACTATATGAAGAAGCATCCTAAGCAAAAACTGGAGTCTAAGCCATCAAAGAAAAAAAAGTCATCCTAGAAAGCAAAGAACACTAAATCAAGTCTACTAAAAATCTTGCTAGTCCATCTCCTAATTTAAATTCAAATGTTCATAATGAAGATGTTCATGAAGAAGCATATGAATTTGGTATGCCTAATACAAATGAGGAAGGCCTTCCTGCTAGTGAAATCCTTGGTAGTCACCTTGATCGTAATCCTTTGGCATTAAAGGAAGAGGAATTGTGGAGATTTTGGGATAAGGATGGTGAATCTCCAGTCAGAAGGATAAATCCTGGGGGTGCCACCATTTTCAATAATGACAATTTCAACCCTAGAGAAAGATCCTGTAGTAGAGCCTCGCACCATTCCTTTGAGAGAGAACCAATGAATCTTACTTACTATACTCCTGAACCTAGTGAGTCTAAGGATGTCCTGGAGGATGAAGATGAGATAAACAAGGATATCCAAGTCTTTCAAGAAGAGGATATTAGGCTCAAGGAATTGGAATTGATACAATCAAAGGAAAGGGAGGAGAAAATAAAGGTAAAAATTCTAGATACATATTCCCTAAGAAAGAGGGTAGAAAAAAGGAGATAAGCAGTGAAGGAGCAATCAACTCTTGAAGATCCTTCTAAATTTGTTGCTAAAGAGACCCCTGATCCTCCTAAAGTGACCATTCCTATGGGAACTTCTATTGCAAACAAATATACTACTTCTGTTACAGCCACTAAGGTCTCAGATCCCTCTATTGTTGTTAAGAAATCTTAGCCTATAGATCATGGAAAGAAACCTATAGGTTAGCCTAAGAAACCCACCCCAAGTGCAAATACAAATACTTCATCTACTAATACATCCACCAAAAATGTTGAAACTAAATCCAGTCCATCAAATGCACCTCCTGACCCTGAAATATTAAGGTTGTAACTAGCCAATGATAAGTTGCAACAAGAATTAAGAAAAATAGAAATTGTTGCTACTAATGCAGAAATGGAGACGAAAATTTCATTCCTCAAAACCTTTATTCCTGATCCAGGAGCTTCAAGCTCTAGCCATTCAATCCCTGATCCCCAATCATATAACACTAATTTTGATGGACATACCCCTATTGGTAGTGGTGATGGAGGCCAAGGTGGTGGAGGTGGGGGAGGTGGTAAAAATAAGAGCATTTAGTCTAGAAGTGGAGGTGGTGGTAACAATGGAGGTGGAAATGGGAAAGGTAACAAACAAATTTGGTGATCAAGATGATAGTGAACCCCATAATGATTAAAGAGATTGGTTCACCAGAAGGCCAATGCAAGTGGATAGATACTGACAATTGTGTTTTGTTAGAATACCTGGCTAGCCTAATCAGTTTCATGATGATATCAGGGTTGCTTTGGTAAAGTTCTCTGGAAATAATGTAATAAGTGGCGAGGATCACTTGAAATCATTTGTCAATGTAATGGATGATTTTGATGTGGAAGCTGAAGATGTTATGATGAATATTTTCATTCAATCACTCACTGAGGATGTTAGCGAATGGTATAGGTCTTTACCAGCTGAGAGTATTGGTTCTTGGGAAGAATTTAAGAGGGTGTTTAGAGAGTAGTATGGTGAAAATACTAACTCATGGTTCTTGCTTAATGAATTCAATAACATCTCTAAAGGTTCAAACGAGATGGTTGCTAATTTCAATACCAGCTTTCAAAAGGCCATGAACAGGTTACCTCCTAATTTGAAACTTAATTATAATGTGTGTTTGGTCAACTATTGTGATGCATTTAATACAAAAATAAGCTATCTCCTATTAGATAAGAACCCTCAAATCTTGAGAGAAGCATTCAAGATGGCAGTCCATATTGAGAACAATAGGAGAGCATCAGGAAAAGTTGGAAGAAGGGATGATGTCAAAATCTTGAGGAACCCAAAGAAAGAAGACAAGCAATCTACAGTGAAAGGGTCTTCTCTTGAAGAAAAGATTGATAAAGTTGCAAGCTCTATGAAAGATATCAGTTATAGACTTGCAAGACAAGAGAAAGGGCTCACAAATGATAAGCCAATTTTTTAGAAAAATGAAATACCTCCTATTTTGCAAGACCATCCTTATAATACCAATTGGAATAATGGAAATCCAATTCAGAACAACCAAAAGAACACATGAAGAAAAGTTCCCCTTAATCCTTTACAGAAAAACTATATGAATTTTATTGATAAAATACCTTGGTGTGTTGTTTTCCAACTACCACATGCCTCTCAATCATGCTCAGTGGCAAGATAGTTCAAGGAAGAAAAAAATCAATCAGATGATTATGAGCCACTAGAGGAAACTGATGTGGAGGTACATGTACTTATGCACATATTAGATTTTTTTGATGAGGAATTCTCTTCGTATGAAGAGTCACGTGAAGTGGATGTTGATTGTCAAAGATAAAAATCATATGCTTATCATCAACAATTTTTTCTTGATGAGGATGAAGAGGTTGAGGACAACATTTGTGTTATGGAAATAGATTAAATAAATGTGTCCTTGAGAAGACCTTCTGATGAGTAATATCAACAAATGACAATAGCATTGGTAGTGCAAGCCATAAACACTCATAATTTGAGAAATAGAATTGTGAATTGTGACCAAGGTAAGTTAGGCAATATGTTTATGAAGGAGAAAAATGCAAAGAAAACAGGGAACCGAAATAGAAGAATTGGTCAAGTTTAAAAAGGAAGAGGTCAAAGCCAAGGAGAGTATGGGGCCTAAGATTTGGGAAAAGAAATATAATGCAACCAAGAAGTCTAGTGAGGCCATTTCTCTTATTATGAAAGGAAAAACTCAAAAATTAAATGTTGATCAAGTGAAGAAACAAGAGAAGAAAGAGAATGAAAATAAATTTGAGCAACAAAAGGTCTAGATTGAAGAGTAGAATGTAGTCCCTTATGAATTACCCAAGTATAATCTAGTTTATATGTTCCAGTTGCTCTCTAAAGTCAAAGTGGAAGTTCCATTAATTGAGATGATGAGAATTGTTGAACATAAGTAGAAGGAAGTAGTCCTTATCAATGGTGCTACTAAGGTCTATGAAGATAAAAGGATGTCTACTCAACCTCAAGTGAGTGGAAATCAAGTGAGTGAAGAGGCAATGGAGGGAGACATTGGTGAGACCCCTTAGATTTATTTGGGAAGTATGATCACAAATTGCCCGAGTAATATTAATCCATTTTATGTAACTCTAATTGTTGATGGTAAGCTTCTAAAAAACTACATGATTGATTTAGGAGCTTCATCTAACATCATGTCAGTAGAGATAATGAAAGAAATGGGCTTGAAAATAAATTGTTCCTATGGAATTGGAAAATGTTATGCCATGGATTCAAGAGAGATTCCAGTCATAGGATTAATTAAGGATGTCCCATATATACTGGCTGCTTTTCCTAACAAGGAGTTTGTCATGACCATAGTTGCAGTGGACATCCCACCAAAATATGGCATGTTATTATCAAGAAATTGGAGTGCCTCCATGGGAGGTAGCATGTAGTGTGACATGTCTTCTTCTACTTTTCCAATTGAGGGAAAGGACATCAACCTTGTGAGGGAGCCAAGAGCTCCACACATGATTGAATTTGTGGAAGAAGAAGATAGAATTCATTTTTTAGACACTAGTATGGATAACTTCAAGGTTGAAGAGTTACAAGAGGAAGAATAAAAACAACCTACTCCCCTTGAGAAAGAAGTGTTGCAGCAAGCAAACAATGATGACTTATGGAATATGCATTTTGATGGTGCTTGCTCAAAGAAAGGAGCTGGTGCAAGGGTGATACTCATTTCTCCTAGTGGTAAAACTTTAAAGTTCTCATTTATATTATTGTTTGCATGTACAAATAATGTAGTTGAATATGAAGCTTTGCTACTAGGGTTAAAACTAGCTGAAAAATATGGAATTAAGAAGCTAAGAGTCGTTGGAGATTCAAAACTTGAGGTTTCTCAAGTTAGGTCAAAATATGCATAAAAAATACTAGGCTGAGACAATATAGAAATGTTGTATATGACTCAATTGAACAGTTTGATGCCTTTGGTATTGATTGGTTGGATAGGAGCAATAATCAGGTGGAAAATTTACTTGCCAATATTGCTCTCTTGCTAGATGATATTACCTTTGTTGGAATTTCAAAAGTTGAAGTACAAGCCAGACCTTCAGTTCTTGATAACATAAAGAACTAACTACATTGTTCTCCTATCATCTATCATCCTATTTTTCGTCTATTAATTAAATGGATATTGTTATATGTTTAATTAATTCATTTAATATCTTCCTCTATTTTCATTAATCCACTTAAATCATTAAAATATTATAAGCATTTATCCATTTGCATAATTAATCATTTATACATTTCATATTACTCCATTTGCATAATCATTAAAATACCCATGCATTCAATTCACATTAATATTTATCCATTTACATATTTCATTAAATCATTTAAATACATAAATCCATTTAATGATCCATTAATTCCCAAATCCACTTTATTCTAAACTCCTAAACCTTTCTTAAATATCATAAACTCGCCCCTTTATTTCTTTCATTTCAATCAATTTCATTTGATTAAGCAATATGGGATAATTATCACTTTCTCCATTGCACTCTTTTAATCCCACATCTCTCCCGCAACTTGAATCCACCCCATGTGGAAATCTATAAAATTCCTCTCTTCTCACCAAAAAGCATATTGGGTTTTGATCATCTCTATCCGTTCATCATAGCTTCTTGTTGCATTTGTGCTTGTGAAAATCTAAGAGCACCAAATGCATAAATCAAGATCTTGATGATAGGAGAACAATGGATTTAGTTTTCTTTTGAATGCATATGTTTTGGTTTTTGTAGTGTAGTATTTTGTTTCTTTGCATTTGTGTTCATTTTAGAAAAGCTTCATTGACGTCATGTTGAAATTGTGATTTTAAGTTTATAGATTCAAATCAAATTTTCACTTTCAACATAAACAGAATGGTGAACCCGACATGAATTTTTGGTTGTGAATTGAATCTTTAATTTTTTGGCAGTGTCATTCTTATTTGCTTTTAGAGCAGTTATTCTATTAAGTTGCATATTGTGGGTATATGTTTTTTATTTTATTTTAGGTCGAGATATGGAGGCAGTGTTGGCTTGTTGAAAGACACTTTTTCTTTATTTTGAAATCATATTCATTTCTCCTGGCATTTCTGTATAGTGGTATCTTGAAGATTTTATTGTAGCTAATGTTGTTTGACGTGGATTCTATTTTGGCAAAAGGGATCGCGTTGTTTCAAATGAATGATGTGAGCCTCACATTCATGAAGATCACATTCATTTGATGTCGTTTATTAAATAACTCTCGCACCTCTCCATACTTTAATATTATGCATCATGTATATCAAAACATTTACAACTGCAACATCTTTAATACTCGATTATTTTGCATGTATGGCGTAGGTAGGGAAGATAATGGTGTGAGTTTGGAACATGGATTTATACCTGCAATTGCATTTGATTGAATGTTTTTTTAAGAATTAAATAAATGTGTTTCTACATATCCTACAACACTACATGAAAGAAAATTCCTTGGAGCAGCTTGTAGAACCATTCAAACACCTTATATGTATTTTGATATTCTTCGTATAAGAGAACATCCATTAGGAGCGTTCTATGAAAGATTCCATGTGCCTAGTCTATGCTAACTATGCAGCATGCAATTGCTTGAAAGTTTCTAAAGTCTTTAAATAGATCATACACCTTGGTTGGGTCTTTCACAATTTTTTTTAAAACTCTCACATGCGTTGGATTTTTATGGCAATTTATTGAGGTTTCTCTCCACTCACTGAATACTCATATTTTAGGAAATCTTTTGAAGCATGCAAAGTGTATCCTCTTATCCTTATGAAGGCTCGCATTATCAAAGACAACTCTATCAAATGCATTCACAGCTTGTAGGAATTAATGAATTGAGGATTTTCCTTAAATATCTTTTTCGATAATGAATCATTAAACGTATCATTCTTATTTCCTTAAATATCTTGCATGTATAGCTTGTAGGTGTGATATCCAAAATGTTTAACCTATTCTAAGCAATTAAAATGCAATGGAAAACATAATGAAACACCTCATGATTAGCCTAAGGAATTTGTAAATGCAAAGAGGAAAGTGTTAAATGAAAATAAGTGGTTATACATTCCTTCTTGCAGCTAAAAATCCTTGGTTGACCTTTGATTTGGATTGATTTGTATGCTCCTTGATGGCTCTTGATGTGGCTAAATGGAGGATTTGACTATGTGCTTTGATGCAAATAAAAATGGATGAAATTGATGGCTAAATGAGTGCACAAAATGGTAGAATTTAGTTGCAAAATGGCTAAGTGTTAGAAATTCCTTAGAGGAAGGGGTATTTATAAAGAAACTTGAATTCTCTAGAGAATTCAATGGTTGAGATTTATCCAACAAGGCCAAGATGAAGGGCTAAGGTGAGTTGAGGACTCACAAGCCCTCACATCTTGACATGTGGATTGTGAAGTGGATAAAGGTAGGATGATGTGTAGATGATGTGGAAGAGAGGTACATGATGTGGAGGAAGGACAAGTACCTCCCAAGTACCTTGGGGAGTGAGAAGATTTCTTTAAAAAGAAACTTCTTATTCCCAAGTGGGAGTGAAAATGACACTTGAAGAATTTTAGAATTTCTCAAAAATCTCCATGGGAAAAGAGAAAGAGGTTGGAGAAATAGATATGTATTAAAAATTCCAATTCATAGGAGAATGTAATGGATAAGAGAGGGTCTCTAAAAAGGTGGGAATTGGTCACATGTGCATGAGGTGACATGTCAAACATTCTAGAAGCCTTGGAAAGACAAAATATGAATTAAAAATTCACATGGGGAGGAGAGAGACATAGAATGAATAAATGAGAATTAAAAATTCTCATGGGAAAGAGGGTCATGTCCAAAAAGGAAAAATGGAAAGATTGACTAAAAAGTGGCGCTAAAAATGGTTAATGACTTTGATTAAAGTTGTGCAAATACTTGATTATGATAATTAATGGGAGATTAGAGACAAGTGGCAAATGTAGGAGGATGTGACATTAATCCTTAATTAAGAGGATGCACACCCTAAATATGAATTAATTAAATTAATTCAAATTAGTGATGGATTATGGAGGATGTGCCAAGGAGGGAGAAAAGAAGAATTTTAAATTGATTTTAATTCAAAATATTAGAATGACTAAATTAAATAAATTGGTGTATTTATTTAATTTAGAGAAGGTAAAGGCACCAGATAAAGTGTTTAATTATTAAATTAAATACTTTAAGAGTCTTATGTGGGAAGTGTAATATTAATTAAATAAATTAATATTGACAGAATTGATGAATAAAGAGGTAAATTTGATCATATGGGAGTGATCAAATTTGAGTGTCTATATTTTGCCCCTCTTCGAAATATTGTTAAAATAACAATGTTTCGAAGAAAAATAAAATGTCGAGGATGAAGAAAGTGATAGGGTATGCCCCCTCGAGAGGGCGGTTGGGGAAGAAAATAAGGGGGGCCCGAATGACTTCTTGATAGAAAGAAATGGAGGAGACCATTGGATAGAGGGAAAAAAATTAAGCAACTTTGACTTTTGAGCGGAGTTGATTGGACATACGGTTTGCGAATGGTGGCTCCGGGAAAGAAGGAGATTAGTTGGAAGAAAAAAAAGGTAAATAAAAGGTAAAAAATACCTTTTATTTGAAAAAGGGGGGAAAAGAGGGGTTAAAAGGTAATTTAAAGAATTACCTTGCCTCATTGTTACTGTAGCAAGTGAAGAAAGGGTAAAAAAGAGGGAGAAGAGACAGAGCAACGATGTCGAGGGATTATGACACGGAGATCATTCACCGAGCATATGACCTGCGGAGACGCTAGACCCACTTCGCAGTGCCCCGCAAGGTGAGTACGAAAACCCATGCTATGTATTTTAAATATTTAACATGTTTTTAAGATAGGTAAAGAAAAAGTAAAATATGGGTTTGGTGGGCGGGGGGGAATAAGAAAATGGGCAAGTTGTAGAATTGGAAAAAAAAACAAGGTAAATTTTGGGGGGGAGAGAGAGGGCGCACCGCCGCACAACAGGGCGTATGCACCCCGGCCACGAGCGGAGTCACCCCAGCCACGGGGCATACATGCCCCAGCATTAAAATTTTGTTTGTAGATGAGGGAGATGACGGTGACACTGGAGGATGTATGGCGCATCCTAAAGCTACCGATAACAAGGATATTGTTGAGTGATGTGGTGTCTAGCGAGGCCGAGTTAGAGCAGACTATGACAGTGCTATTTGGACATGTTTCCTTACCTCTTTAGGGTCCATAGTTGGATCTAGATAGATGTCTGACAGTGGGAGTACCACCGTTGCCGTTATTCCTAGCTGGGTTGATCAGTGGGATATTGCTGCTAGATCGTAGTAGGCGGTATTGCAGTATGAGGTTTATGGAGGCGATTCGGCACATTGTTGAGTGGTGTGAGGGATAGATTGTGTGGGGTGCTTATGTCCTAGCCCAGTTGTATAGAGATATGCATCTGATTTGTTATCGGGAGGTAGTGAGTTTGACACACATGACCCTGCTACAGGTGTGGGCATGGGAGCATATTATGGTGATGAGACCGATTGTTGTTAGGGAGGGAGATGTGGATGATAGAGAGCCACTGGCATGGGGGTATGGAGAGGCGAGGGGCTAGGTTATTCGGCATAGGGGGTTGGGAGATGTGGAGGGATGGAGGAGGATGGTGGATGATTTGGAGGAGGGAGACATAGTGTGGTGACCTTATATGCATCGACGCTTCAGGGGATAGAGAGAGCAGACTGAGAGACAGAGTGGGTACTTTATGGCTCAATGTGTCCTGATTGGGATTCTTCTGCAGATAGTGGAGATGCATCGACCAGATAGGGTGATGAGACAGTTTGGGCTGACACAGGATATTCCTGGTGCACCGGTGATGTTTCGGTGGCTCACTAAAGAGCGACCATGGGGGCGTGTGATTAGCCCGAGGCAGGCTAGAGCATCATGGGCGGAAACAGTGTAGGTAGCCTATCCTGGGAGATGTGTGGGAGCAGAGGATGTAGGGGTGATAGAGCGATATGACCGGTGGTTTCGCAACCACCTATGCGAGAGGATTACACCATTGGTGCCAATTGTAGGAGCCATAGGATTTGGATCAGAGGATGAGCACCGTGGGGCTAGAGAAAGAGTACGACATGAGGGTGGGAGAGGTCCTAGACGAGAGGTGGGGGGAGAGAGGATGGAGGCAGTGGGACAGGCAGCGAGGAGGAGGTGGATGGCTAGGGGGTAGCAAAGGAGGGTTAGAGAGGCGGTACGACAGGAGGGTGGGAGAGATCCTGAGCCAGATGTGGGAGGATAGGAGGAGTTAGAGGTGGAGATGATACATGCAGTGGAGGGTAGAGCAGGCCGATAGACTGGTATAGGGGTAGAGTACGACAGAGGAGAGTGTTGGTATGGGTAAAGCAGGGAGGGGAGAGACAGCATGATGGAGGTCAGGAGGAGATAGAGGCCAGGAGTCAACCAGAGATGATAGCAGGCAAGAGGCGACTGATGAGGGTATAGACCGTGACAGAGTAGCAGGAGGGTGCCCGAGAGGAGACTGAGGCCGGGAGTCAGCCAGAGAGGATAGCGAGCAGGAGGAGACTGATGAGGATACCGACTATGATAAAGCCGAAGGGGATGGGTGGGGGTGGTCAGCAGGAGGGGGCCCGAGAGGAGATTGAGGCTAGGAGTCGGTCAGGGAGGATGGGGAGTAGGGGACGACATAGGGGGGCATATGGTATCAAGGCAGGAGCCTCCCGTTGTAGAGATAGGGGAGAGTGAGGATGAGGAGTAGCCAGAGATAGGAGAGCCAAGGAGATTGATGAGAGTTGGGAGGCATGGGCAGCCACAGAGAGTGCGAGTCCATCCTTCCATGGAGGACTTGGAGGATCAACAGGAGCAGGAGGGTAGGGAGAGTGATGATACTATGGAGATAGACGGAGATGTGCCGGATATGGATATTTGGGATGTAGAGCCATTGGCAGTGGTTCCTGTCATGACCTCAGGAGATTCGATTGTTCAGCCTAGAGACACTATAGAGAGGCTTCAGAGCACAGATCAGAGGTTGAGGGTGGCAGAGGCAAAGGTGATCAAACTCAGAGTCGAGCTATCGAGAGCACCAGTAGTAGGTCAGAGGGATTATAAATTTATGGTAGAGGTGATGGGGAGGGAGAGGGAGGTACTACAGGCTGACATACAGGGGCTACGAGATGAGTTAGCTGCTATCAGTTGGGACCATGACAGACTACAAGCGGAGATCGTTATATTACAGGCCAGAGGGGAGTTAGTGGGGATGACTGATCATGTATCAGCAGGTAGTGGGCAGTAGGTGGATGATCTCTGGCAAGAGTGAGATGAGCTACGGGACAGAGTGTTTTGCTTAGAGCAGATGGTGGGAGAGATGAGGGTGATGTAGGAGAGGGAGAGACAGGCGAGGGAGCAGGTTCATATTATGCAGGCGGAGAGAGATGTAGCACAGGTGCAGGTACAGGCAGTGGAGGCAGAGAAAGACACAGCACAGGCGTGAGTTCAGGTGCTGCAGGATGAGAGAGAGTTGGAAGAGGCACAAATTCGTTCTCTTCAGAGGAGGAGAGAGGAGGCAGCCTCAGAGGTATTAGTGCTATAGGGAGAGCGAGATACAGTGGTGTTGAGAGTCCAGGAGTTACAGGGGTAGAGGGATGGAGCAGTGGTTCAGTGGCAGGCTACTCAGAGGGAGAGAGATGCTATAGAGATATGGATGCAGACGTTGTAGGGGGAGCGGGATGTAGTAGTGGTTCAGTGGTAGGCTGCTCAGAGGGAGAGAGATGCTGTAGCAATATAGATGCAGACACTGCAGGGGGAGCAGGATGCAGCAGTGGCATAGTGGCAGTCAATGCAGGTCAGTGATGTGATGGGGAGAGATACGCATGGATTACAGGGGGAGAGAGATGCAATAGTAGCCAGGGAAATGGCTGCTGAGGAGATGAGAGATCGGATGCAAGCGGAGCTGGCGCAGTTACGCCTATCCCAAGAGGCCTGGGAGCAGGAGAGGAGAGTGATTATGAGGGATCGGGATAGGTATTTTTAGGAGCAGAATTCTGCTCGGGTTCAGGTTGCGGAGCGAGAGGAGAATGCGAGAGAGGTAGGATTTTGGATGGCCACATACTACCATTCAGTTCCAGACCTGACCTAGCAGATATTTCAGTATACTCGACAGGCACCCCAGATGCCAGCGCCATCTCAGTCACTGGGGACACGGACTCAAGGTTACAGTGATTCATCGGGTGTTACACCAGGCCGGAGATTAGTACCGGATTCCCCACAGAGATCAGATGTGGGCAGCTCATTTGAGAGGTGATAGGTTACTGAGTTTTTGACAGATGCAGGGTGGAGCATGTAGGATTTATCGACAGAGATCAGAGAGGTTCCATATCTCTGAATTTTGTAGTTTATTATGTGATGGATATATGATAGATTTTGATGTATGATGGACATGTGACACACATTATATTACTTTGACTATGACATGGGATAGTTCTTATTGGCATTATGTTGTATGTTTCCTTTTGTGATGGGTGATTGTATGCATGTGTATATGATATTTTCTATTTATGTGGATGGATATTTTGGGTTATTTATGCATATGTGTATGATATTAGATTCTTATGTGGATAATTGGGTGTATGTATTTGTGGAATATGGATTATTTTATTAATGCACACATGTATCTATGATGATTTATATGTATGGATACCTAGTTAATTTATTTGTCATGTATGTATATGTGTATGATGGATTTTGTATGAACATTTTACATATGCAGGATGTGATGTATTATGAGTCTGACACTTTGTGATGCAGGTGGCGATGTATGCGTGGTTCTAACATGTTGTGATGTAGGTGGTGATGTATGCATGGATCTAACATGTGGTGATGTAGGTGGCGATGTATGTATGGATCTAACATGTGGTGATGCAGGTGGTGATGTATGTGTGGTTAATAGAATGACTCTAATATGCAATAATGGTTTTGTAATTTTAGAGGAAATAACACATGGCCATAAGTGCCAATAAGAACTGACAGGATAATGGAAGGTGGGTATGTAGTGATTGTGAAAATGGGTGTCATTTGGCATCTGTCAAAAATTACTAGTATCCTGAGAAGAATGGGAAAGAGTGGGATAAGGTATTTGCACAACCAAAATCAGAGGGTGAATGCAATGCAACATATGATGAAATGCAATCCTACTATGAGTTTCTATCTTTGGAGCATTGATATTTGCTATAACATAAGAGACCAGATACCCTGATATATAAGACCAGGGCCAATAGGCATCCAATGCATGAAACAAACACAACAAGCAAAAGGGGGGCTACCCCAACACCCCAAGGTCACAATGACCTTGGTCGGGCCAGGCATTGGGATAACCACAAACACACAAGGATGCTCCAACGTAACACAAGACCCCATGGATCTAGGTGGGTACCACGTGGGACAACCGAAAAGGTAGCAACAAAGAAATGACCAAGATGAACCCATATATCGACTAGTCAAAGCACACCATGATATGATGGATCAAGGTGACCATGACAAGTGTTGATAGTGAGCTCAAATGATAAATAAATTCCAAAACATCAAAAGATCACAATTAAAATCAAAATGTCCTTTGCCATAGGATCAGGGTGGTGGATAGGATCGATAAGGTCTGCTAGGAAGGATGCATCCTATTGAGATCGATGATGAATACTAAACTAGAATGACCCAGTTTGATGCCAGATGTTTTTCATTAACTAAATCTTTTGATAATGTTAGAATTTTATTTGAGAATAATGGGCCAGATGGGGACACAAACTGACACATCCTACAGACCTAGGGGCTCGGGGGCCGATCAAAGATTAGCCTTGCCTACGTGAAAGCACAGGGCCCTCTTAGTTCATGAAAAGACCATGGATAAAGCGGAAAGAGGATGATGAAGGTGAATGATGGATGACCAAGACGCGATGCTCATAATACCCTAGGGGCAGATCAAATGATCAGCCTTTCCTACGTGATATTGCAGGGGCAATGTAGTTCAACTAGTGATGTGGAAGGATGAGATCTAGATGGAGACTGACGCGATGGATGATCCTATATGGTGACACAGACCGATCAACAAAGGGAATGAATGACATAAGCTCAAAGTGGGATACTAAAATGCTCAGGATGAGGGATAGGGTAGATGGGTCATCCAATGCTCAATCAATATATACCAAGCGACCTAGGATGAGGTGGGTGAGGACAATAGTGCGGATGAAAGCATAAAATAACTAGGATTTCAGGTAGATAATGATTAAGCCCTCTACAGATGATGCCTATTACCAGGTTTTCACCATCCATACTTATCCAAGGCGCCACCAAGAGGTGGTTTTCACCATAGGACATATTTATTTTTCTTTACTATTTTTTGGATTTTTTATTATTTTTTATTTATTTTTTTGATTTTTTTGATTTTTTGATTTTTTTGTTTTTTCCTGATTAGGTGGGGTTACTAAGCAGACTTAGGCATATAACTTCTTGAGATGTATTATGTTGATGGGTTCGTCAAGGGGTTCTCCTTCAAGGGTAGTCAACCTGTAGGCCCCAGATCCATATTTGGTGGCTATGATATAAGGCCCTAACTAGTTTGCCTCAAATTTTTTCTTTTTATCACAATCCTGTTGAGTGTGCTGGTTCTCTTTAAGAACAAGCTCACCAACCTGGAATTGTCGAGGACGGACATTTTTATTGTAATTATGTTTGAGGCAATTTTGGTATGCTTGCAGGTGATCATAGGCTTTCATTCTTCGTTCATCTAGTAATTCCAGCTGTGCAAGTCGTGCAACACGAGCATCTTCTTCGCTGATAAGATTCTTTAGAGAAATCCTCAATGATGGAAGCTCAACTTCAATTGGCAAGACGGCTTCAACACCATATACTAAAGAATAGGGGGTGGTGCTTGTCGGGGTGCGGATGGATGTGCGGTATGCCCAGAGGGCAGGATGAATATGGAGGTGCCAATCTCATCCAGTGTTATTGACAAACTTTTTGAGGATGCAAATAAGGGTCTTGTTGGTTGCTTCTTCCTGACCATTGCCCTGGGAGTAATAAGGCGTTGACCAACGATGCTGGATATGAAAGGTGTCGCAAAGGTATTTCATGGCTTGGTTTTTGAAGGGTTTTCCGTTATCAGAGAGGATGGTGGATGGGATACCATATCTACATAGAATATGGTAAAGGATAAATCTTGAGATTTGAACACTGGTGATTTGTGAGAGTGGTATTGCTTCCACCCACTTAGTGAAGTATTCAATGGTGGTAATTATGAATGTATGACCATCGGATGATGGTGGGTAAATCTTGCCAATCAAGTCGAAACCCCATTGAGAAAAGGGCCACGGTGCTAGAAGGGGCTGAAGATCTTGTGTTGGGGCGTGAATCAAATCTGCATGTTGTTGGCATGGAAGACATTTCTTCACAAATTCACAAGCATCATGTTCCAATGTAGGCCAATAATATCCAGCTCGTAGGATCCTTTTAGCCAGAGCCATACCATTTGAGTGAGCTCCACAAATACCACCATGTACTTTCGTTAGTGTCGTGCAAGCCTCAGTCTCATTCAAACATCTAAGGAGGATTCCATCATACCCGCGACGATAAAGCGTATCACTGACAATGATGTATCGGGAAGAGTGATGAATAAAGGATTTGTGTTGGTTGCTTGTAAGTTCTGGGGGTATGATATTATCATGGAGATAGGTGTATATGTCCTAGTACCATGGGGAGGTGGGACCTATGATATCACACACCATATCAGTCTCAGGAATATCATATGCAGGGATTAAAAGTTGTTCAATAAGAAACTCACATTTTGTTCGGTCTTTAGGCATGTCAATTAGGGAACCAATCGTGGCCATTGCATCTGCCGCTTTATTTTGTACCCGAGGAATTTGATCAAACTGTATGAAAGTGAAGTATTTCTTGAAATCATCCACCATGCATTTATAGGGTAACAATTTATCATATTTTGTGAGGAATTCATCATTAACTTGTTTGACGACTAATAATGAATCACCAAAGACTTTTAGGTGAGTTATATGCCACTGTTTTGCAATTCGGAGGCCGATGAGGAGGGCTTTATACTCTGCGATGTTGTTGGTACATGGGAAAGCTATCCTGAATGATTTTGGGATGTAGTCACCTTAAGGGGTAATTAATAAAATTCCTGCTCCAGATCCACTATGAGTGTATGAGCCATCAAAATACAGCGTCCAAGTTGGTGCTTCTGTAACTGTGTAGACTTCTTCATCTGAGAATTCAGTGTCTAGCGGGTAGGCATCTACTAATGGTGCCTCAGCCAATTGATCAGCTATGACCTATCCTTTTATGGCTTTTCTCTCTACATACTCTATGTCAAATTCGCTTAGGAGCATGACCCGTTTGGCGATGTGGCCAGTTAGAGTGGTTCTAGATAACAAATACTTTAGGGGATCAATATTAGCAATTAATTTGACTGGATGGCTAAGCATGTAATAACAGAGTTTTTGTGTGCTGAAGACTAGTGCAAGGAAAGCTTTTTCCATAGGGAAGTAATTTAACTCATAGCCGACCAATGTTCGACTGATGTAGTAGATTGCCCTTTCTTTGAACGACTCATCATGTTGTGCCAACAATGCCCCCAGCGTGATTGAAGTAGCAGAGATGTAAAGTAGGAGGGGTTTTCCTGGAATAGGTGGCATGAAGATCGGTGGATGAGCTAAATATTCCCTTATTTTATCGAAACCCATCTGACATTGTTGGTTCCGTCGAAAGGTGGAATCTTTCTTTAGAAGATGACTGAATGGCTGACACTTATCTGCTAGTTGGGCTATGAACCGACGGATGGACTGCATCTTCCCCTGGAGGCTTCTTAGCTGCTTCAGATTGCATGGAGGTGGCATGTACAAAATAGCCTTTACCTTGGCAGGATCAACTTTAATACCCCTTCGAGAGACTACAAAACCCAACAATTTTCCCGATGTGACCCCAAAGATGCACTTTTTTGGATTTAGCCGCAACTTGTAATATTCTAACTGTTCAAAGATCTGCTTCAGGACAACAGGATGTTCCGCTCGTGTTGTAGATTTCCCTAACAAGTCGTCAACATAATCCTCCATGATGATATGGATAAGGTCATGGAAGATGACTGTCATTGCCCTCTGATATGTTGCCCCTGCATTTTTGAGACCAAAGGGGATAACATTGTAACAGAAAGTTCCCCAAGGTGTTGTGAAGCGGTCTTATGTTGATCCTCAGGTGCGATTCGAATCTGATTATAATCAGAGAAGCCATCCATAAGGGAGAGCATCTCATGTCCTGCTGTGAGGTTGACCAACATGTCAATGTTAGGCAGAGGGAAGTCGTCTTTTGGATAGGCCTTGTTAAGGTCCCTGAAGTCTGTGCAGATCCGAATATCTCTATTTGGTTTAGCAACTGGTACTATATTGGAGATCCATTCAGAGTAGTCAATTGGTCTAATAAAACCTGCCTCTAGTAACTTTTCCAATTCCTTTTTGACTAACAATGCTACCTGCGGGTGCATCTTACGGAGCTTTTGTTTGACAAGCTTGGCATTTGGGTGAACATCTAGATGAACCACTAAGGCGGGGTCTAAGCTTGGCATGTCTGAATATGACTGAGCAAAGTTGATGATTCCCTTTTGGAGTAGCTGTACGATGACTGGATACTCTTGCTCTGAGAGTGACTTAGCCACATAGGTGATTTTAGGATTTTCAGCAGTACCCAGATTAACTTCTTGAGTTTCTTCAATGGATGATCGGGTAGATAACTAAGTTCCTACAAGGGGAAGATGAACATCTCCATCTTCCAACGCCTCTTCGAGGTTTTCGCCATCGGATGCATCCTTTATTTTTACTTTTTCAAGGTCAGGAAGTGCCTCAGTGAGGTTTTCGCTAGATGATCGCTTTTTACTTTTCTTATTCTTATTTTTGTGACTGGAGTGTTCATCCTCCCCCAATCCCATAAGGTTGACATATGTATCCGCGAACATATTGACAGGTGTTCTATTACGTAGGTCCCAATCAATAAGCTCAGGGTGACAAAGGGATAGGCATTCGAACATGGATGATAAGTCAGTGTGATCAACATCATCATACGCACATATGATGGATTCCTCCTCGAATATATCTTCCAATGAGCCTTTGTCCATGGCGACACTATAGGAGGTATTAGGCGATGATGCAGGGCTTTTCTATTTTTTATTGTATCTGATGCCTATGTTCTTTGGTAACTTTGATGTATCAATAGGTTGCAACCGCCCTTGTTCTTCTTTACCTAGGCCCCTACCTTGGTAGTTATATTTTTCTGCAAACTTAGCTGAACATGGATATGCTTCCTGAAAATATTCCTTTAGAGGAGAATCTGGCTGGGGTTCTTCTCGGTAGACCCATTGGCTTATGTCCTCTTTTGGTGCATCTATCTTGACACTTGGGGATCTGAAAGTGGTGGTAGGGATGTTTTTACCACTAAAGGTGATAGTCTTGCCTTCCTTTGGAGTAGCATGTGAAGGTTGACCATACTCGTGTGGTGAAAGTGGCATGGTTGCTACATTGAGAGCTGTATGCATTTCATATTCACCACACCCTTTGTCAATGATCTGGAATTTGGTGACTATAGGATCAGTGGTGGACGATGGAGTGGTTATCGCGATGGAGGGTGGATTAGTGGATGATGACTGGGATGCCCCCATTTCCACCCTGGGACAATAATGTAAATGGGGAAATGACGCTTCTAAAGCGCAACAATATTCAAATGGTTGGGGGTCAACATAGATGGTGACTTCTTGTCTGTTGATGAGGAATTTTAGGCATTGATGGTATGTGGAGGGGACGGCTTGCATAGCATGGAGCCACGGGCGGCCAAGGAGGAGATTATATGGTAAGTCCAAATCAAGGACATGACAGGTAGTGTATTGAAGCACAGGTCCCATTTGGATAGGAAGACTGATGATTCCCTCTGAATTTCCTTTTGCATTATCATAGGCTTTGATTGTGATGATCTGATTACTTAAATCCACTTGAGTATACCCCACCTGTTTTATGAATTTTAGAGTACACAAATTGAGGGCAGAGCCACTATCTACCAAGACTCTTTTTATTTTATGGCGAGCAACCACGAATTTGATATGTAAGGGGTGATTATGATTGACATCGATGTTTGGCATATCGGTTTTGGCTGAAGTGCAGTTGATGGGATAAAGCCAAGTGTCCCACCAAAGCTTGGAATTGCATGGGGTCGATGTCATTTGGCACATGGGTTTCCTGTAGGGCTCTGTTGAGGATTTCTTGATGTACAAGGGAAGACTTAAGCAAATCTAAAATGGATATATGAGCAGGGGTCTTTCCTAAGTGATCAAGGATATTGTACTGAGAGCTTACAGGAGTTGATTGGGTGGGTGTAGAGGCTGCAGGGACAGTGATGCGGGCTCGTCGTGTAGTAACAACACACTGAGGGTCTTTGGCTTTAACATGTATCATGGATACATAGGGTTCCACCTGCTCAATGAAATGAATAACACCCTCGTAATTGAAGGGTACATTCTTGTAGCTCACATTATTTGTGTTGTTTTCTTAGGGATTACTGTTGAAAGTGCTTGGGCCTTGATTATGGTTCAGAAAGGTGTTCTGATATATCTGTAATTGAGCATTGGATGACGAAGCTTGACTGGGGTCAACCTTGATATCACCTCAATCAATGAGATCTTGGACGTAGTTTTTCAAACCCTGACACTTGTTTAAAGAGTGTCCTTTGATTTTATGGAACTCACAATACTCATTTTCCTTAAACCATGCGGGGTTGGTTTTGGACTCATCAAATGGCTTGGTGACAGGGTACGTGATGGGATAGTTGATTTGTAACAACTTATTAAAGACAACACTCAGAGGTTCTCCTAATTGAGCGTATTGACGTTTGGTGTTCCCCTGATTGTTCTGGTTCAACTGTTGAGGAGGACGAGGTGTCCCCTATGGTACAGAGATGGCGTTAGGTACAGACGGTTGTTGTTTTTGGGATGCATTAGCCACTTGAACGTGTTTAGTGTATGTCACGCTGTCATTCACTGCATTCGTGTTCTTGTTCCAGAATCGTGGTTTATCACCAAATGACCTCTCTTTATCATGACTATGTATTTTGATGTGTCCCTTGGCAATAAGGGCACGTTCAAGGATGGGTCCCTTTTCCACTATCTCTGTGAAAGTGGTGACACAATGTAACCTAAAATTATGGGCCATGTCGGGATGAGAGTTTTCCACGAAAAGAGTGACCATGTCTTTTTCTTTGAGAGGTGTCTTCATTCGGCTTGCTAATGCACGCCAACTTTGTAGGTAGCTAGTAAAGGTTTCCCCCTCACGTTGTTTCTCTTTGAGGAGATCTAAGGTGTCTGTGTCCTTCTCCAAATTGAAAGAGAAGTAGGATACAAATTTTTCTAACAGGTTTGCAAAAGTTTTTATAGACCCTTTTTCGAGGGTCATGAACCAATCCAAGGCGTGGCTTGTCAGGCTTCGTGGGAATAGGCGCAAGAGACAGTTGTCATTGTGCATGACCTCTTGACATTGGGAGTCAAATTCCTGCAAGTGAGCCTTAGGGTCTTTGTTTCCCTTGTATTTTTCAAACTTTGGTATTTCAAAATGTTTAGGAAACGAGATTAATGAGATGGAGGGATCAAATGGATATGGGCATATGTCTTCAAATTTGAATGATTGTTTGGCAGCCCCAGCTTGAAGGTCTTTTAGAGTGGCTTTGATTTCCAACAGATCCGAGTTGGCCGGTGGTGGGTTGGAGGGGTATTGATGATAGGATGATAAAGGATCTTGCTGAGAGAGTGTTAGATTGTTGAAATACGGATTTGGATAGTTGGATGATGACATGCCTTGTTGGTAAGATGGGGGATTTTGTTGGTATGGGGACTATTGTTGTGGGGTATAGTATGGATTTGTTTGATAAAAGTGTGGGGTGAGCTGTGGAGGAGCTTGGATGGGATGTTGTGTATTGGTTTGTTGGTGTTGAAGGTACTGTTGTGATTGTTGGGAGGTCGCATAAAGCGGTTGTTGGTGAAATTGCTGCTGATTGTGATAGTAGTAGTGTTGAGGGAGTCGTTGTGATGTCAACTATTGTATGGGTCGAGATGGGATGTTGTGTTGCGGTTGAGCCTGCGGATGCAAAATGGATGCGAGAAAGGGGGATATAGTCTGAGTAATAGGTCGAGATGGATTGCCTTGTGGTTGGTAGGGTGGTTGTTGTGAAGAGACCAAAGCATTATGTATAGGTTGTTGCTGATGAGATGGCTAAGGTAGCGTAGAAGTGTTTTGTTGAGGGGGTTGTTGGGTACCACCCGGAACATTCAGCTGGGATGTGCCCTGTGGAGGTAATTGAGACGGAACGTTGGATTGGTGAAGCTGTTGAGATGTATATGAAGATGATGATAGATGTGTGGCCCCAGGAGGTGGAGGCAATGTGGTAAAGGAGGTGCCCCCAGTGTTGACTGTAGGTTGATTCGAAAGAGGGGGTGTTGTTAACGTTAATGGTGCAGGTTGTGGAACATTTTGTGGCATACCATAGGCAAAAGGATAATTGGGATCAGGCATTTGAGGACCTCCCATAACTGAGGTTGAAGTGTGTGGGGGATGGTTAACTTGATAGAGAATAGCATTGCCAAATTTAGGTTGATGCCAACCCTCAACTGGAGGAGCATTGGGGAAGTATGAACCTTTTGGTGCATTTTGCGAACCTTGGAGTATGTTAGATGGGGAACTCCTATATTTGGACAAGTCAACACCTGAGGGGGGTTTGACACCCTTCTCAATTAGGTGGGCCAAAATTTCTTCCCCATGTTTTTCGAACAGACGGTCAGTCATTTGCACATTGGCGAGATTACTAAAATGTTCCTCAAGTGTGAGTTCAGGTTGATTAGCCATACTCTCTTCACTGTGTGGTGAGTTGTTCTGATTTTTGGTGTTGGAATGTGATGAAGTACCATTATGAGGATCTTGGGGGACGTTGTTAGGATCTTGAGCAATATTTGCACCAGTGGTGGGGTTTGTATTGTTATTAAAGTCTTGAGACATGTTTGCTTGGGAATTTTGACCTTGTTGTTGTTCCATTTGTCTCTTAACTTGTGACCTAGTTTGAACGGGCATGCAAATATGCTATGGATGGATTTATAAAGATGTTTTCAACTAATGATTTGATTGTGATTGGACGAGATCTGATTTTGATGGGATTTGGATCTAGGTCGGATTTTGTTTGGATATATTGGATTGGATCGGATTTTGATGGGATTGGATTTTGATTGGCTAGATTGGATTTTGATTGAATTGGATTGGATTATTAAGATCAATAGGATTGCATTGGTTGAACGGATGTGATTTGATTGATTAGGTAATTTGATCAAATGATTGGTTTTGATAGATTGGGATGATTGAATGGGTATGATTGGATGATGAAAGATGTGAGAGACCCTGAGTTTAATCAAAGAAAGTTACCCTTAGTGACCTAGAGCTTTGATTGATTAAGAGGATGATCACGGCACCGAATCCACCTTAAGATAGAAATGGATTGATTTTGGCCGAGGATGATAACTTATGACACTGAATTCACCTCAAGATGGAAGCAAATTGATTTGGGGTCGAAGTTAAAGACTAATAATCAAATTCAAGTGCTATGGTCAGTTTGGGTAACCACTTTGTAATACAAGGTTAAGGTGGTTTGGTTATGGGTGGTGTTTGGTGATGTAAATGGTAAAATTATGATGTTCGCTAGGTGAGGGTATGGACTTTGAATGAATTATGGGGAAATTAAAATGAACGGGTGGATTGAAGATGATTGTGGAGAATGAATGGGGATTTAGAATGGTTAAACAGAGGTTTGAAATGATAAGATGGAGGTTTAAACTGATCAAATGGAGGTTTTGGAAGACTTAGAGTGACGAAACAGAGGCTTGGGATGATGAGATAATGGTTGGGAATGGTTAAATGATGGTTTAGAGGCTAAACGAATCCAAATGGGGCGATTTCAGGTGTTCAGGAGGGAAAATTAGCCCCTCTGCAGCAAATCAGGGGCGTAATTACCTCACTGCGGAAAATCAGGGGCGTAGTCACCCCACTACAGAAAATCAGGGGCATAGTCACCCCACTGTAGAAAAATCAGGGGCATAGTCGCCTCACTACAGAAAATCAGGGGCGTAGTCGCCCCACTGTGGAAAATCAGGGGCATAATCACCCCACTGCGAAAAATTTGGGACTTGGTTTGATGTAAACGACTATGGTAAGGACTTTAAAATGATAATGATAAGGCCAATTTGTCAAAAATTTTACTGGTTTCTCATAAGAAAACACTCTTAAGCAAACACAATCTTACGATTAGTGTTAAGGGTATGGCCAAAGAGGTCTTAATCTAGGATGCACAAGGTGTCAAGGGAGTCCTCGATATACTCTCGGTACATGAGGCACAACTGTGAACACCAGCCCGTCACAAGCGTGAGTCGGGAACCCCAGCGAGATACTGAAGGGCTCAGACCAACTTTTCACATCTATCTAGGTATCACCCTAGCTTCGATGCTCTGCCAATTATGACGTGACTGGATTGGGGTACAACTTTTGCTCTCCCCCTTTATATACCCTGTCAGTACACATGGTTGGAATCGTCCCTTGGGGTGATGAAATCCCCAAGCAGGTCCCACTAGAAAGAAAGCACTAACTGTTTCCAACTACTCCCTAGGCTCACACAAGTGCAAGGGGAAAGCGAAAACAAGCTAATGCTCCCTTTGGGTAACAAAAAAGATAGACACAACAAGCAATGAATATTACTCCCCTAATTAAAATATGTTCTTAGATTAAGGCAAACAACAAGAATATTTCAAAAAGTTTGAGCGAACAGATAGCCCTGCAAGCAAATGTTAGATGTTTTATCCCGCTTTCTTCATTAAATTTACAAAAATATGCTGTAAAAAACACCAATATCCTTGCATGAATAGTGTTAGGGGGTTAATATCTGAAAATAGCAAAAAATCAAAGTCAAAATGATAGTTTTACCTTTCAAAATGTGTTGCTTTGTGGTGACAAGGGGGCGCAGTCGCCCTTCTACAGTAAATCAGGGGCACAGTCGCCTCACTTCAAAAAATCAGGGGCGTAACCGCCTCACTGCAGAAAATCAGGGGCGTAATCGCCTCACTGCGGAAAATCAGGGGCGTAATCGCCTCACTGCGAAAAATCAGGGGCGTAGTCGCCCCTCTGCGGAAAAATTAGGGGCATAATCGCCTCACTGCGGAAAAAGTGTTAGCCAAAAATTATTTTTAGCCCAAGGGGGGCGTAGTCGCCTCACTGCAGAAAAAGTGTTAGCCAAAAAAAATTTCAGCCCGGGGGGGCGTAGTCGCCTCACTGCAGAAAAAGTGTTACCCAAAAATAATTTTCAGCCCAGGGGGCGTAGTCGCCTCACTGCAGAAAAAGTGTTAGCCAAAAATATTTTTCAGCCCAGGGGGCGTAGTCGCTTCACTGCAGAAAAAGTGTTAGCCAAAAATATTTTTCAGCCTAGGGGGCGTAGTCGCCTCACTGCAGAAAGTGTTAGCCAAAAATAATTTTCAGCCTAGGGGGCGTAGTCGCCTCACTACAGAAAATCAGGGGCGTAGTCACCCCACTGTAGAAAATCAGGGGTGTAGTCGCTCCACTATGGAAAATCAAGGGTGTAGTCGCCCCACTGCGACATATTCCTTCAAAAAACTCAACAACGAACGTTAAATTGAGGAACCCACTTGTGGGTCCCACCGGGCGTGCCAGAAATGTGATATCCAAAATGTTTAACCTATTCTAAGCAATTAAATGCAATGGAAAACATAATGAAACACCTCATGATTAGCCTAAGGAATTTGTAAATGCAAAGAGGAAAGTGTTAAATTTAGATAAGTAGTTATACCTTCCTTCTTGCAGTTGAAACTCCTTGGTTGACCCTTGATTTGGATTGATTTGTATGCTCCTTGATGGCTCTTGATGTGGCTAAATGGAGGATTTGACTATGTGTTTTGATGTAAATAAAAATGGATGAAATTGATGGCTAAATGAGTGCACAAAATGGTAGTATTTAGTTGCAAAATGGCTAAGTGTTAGAAATTTCTTAGAGGAAGGGGTATTTATAAAGAAACTTGAATTCTCTAAAGAATTCAATGGTTGAGATTTATCCAACAAGGCCAAGATGAAGGGCTAAGGTGAGTTGAGGACTCACAAGCCCTCACATCTTGACATGTGGATTGTGAAGTGGATAAGGGTAGGATGATGTGTAGGTGATGTGGAAGAGAGGTATATGATGTGGAGGAAGGACAAGTACCTCCCAAGTACCTTAGGGAGTGAGAATATTTCTTTAAAAAGAAATTTTTTATTCCCAAGTGGGAGTGAAAATGACACTTGAAGAATTTTGGAATTTCTCAAAAATCTCCATGGAAAAAGAGAAAGAGGTTGGAGAAATAAATGTGTATTAAAAATTCACATTTATAGGAGAATCTAATGGATAAGAGAGGGTCTCCAAAAAGGTGAGAATTGGTCACATGTGCATGAGATGACATGTCAAACATTCTAGAAGCCTTGGAAAGACAAAATGTGAATTAAAAATTCACATGGGGAGGAGAGAGACATAGGATGAATAAATGAGAATTAGAAATTCTCATGGGAAAGAGGGTCAATGTCCAAAAAGGAAAAATGGAAAGATTGACTAAAAAATGGTGCTAAAAATGGTTAATGACTTTGATTAAAGTTGTGCAAATACTTGATTATGATAATTAATGGGAGATTGAGACAAGTGGCAAATGTAGGAGGATGTGACATTAATCCTTGATTAAGAGGATACACACCCTAAATATGAATTAATTAAATTAATTCAAATTAGTGATGGATTATGGAGGATGTGCCAAGGAGGGAGAAAAGAAGAATTTTAAATTGATTTTAATTCAAAATATTAGAATGACTAAATTAAATAAATTGGTGTATTTATTTAATTTAGAGAAGATAAAGGCACCAGATAAAGTGTTTAATTATTAAATTAAATACTTTAAGAGTCTTATGTGGAAAGTGTAATATTAATTAAATTAATTAATATTGACAGAATTGATGAATAAAGAGGTAAATTTGATCATATGGGAGTGATCAAATTTGGGTGTCTATAGTAGGAATGAATGAACATCTCATGCATGGCTCCTCCTACACTCAAAAATCCTTTCTATAACATATGCTTTCACATTTGGCATGAAGTTTCTTCTTTGCATTTAGTTTAGGTTAATTTTGGTAATTAATTTTGTCATTTAGATTGACATTAATTTAGATTAATTTTGGTAATTAATTTTGTCAGTTTAGATTGACATTAGTTTAGATGAATTTTGGTAGCTAATTTTGTCAGTTTAGATTAATTTTGGTAATTAATTTCGTCAGTTTAGATTAATTTTAGTAATTTAGATTATTTTTAGATTAGTATTAATTTAGATTTAATTTAGTTTAGATTAATTTTAAGTTTAGATTAATTTAGATTAACTAATTTTTCTAAATTGGATTAATCCTAGTTTTGATTAATTTAGATTAATTTTTGGTTAGTTAGATTAATTTAGTTAATTTTAGATTAATTTTTATTTGGTTAGGAAGGTTAATGTCATTTTTTTCTTTCTAGTTTAATTTTTTTATTTTGTGGCTAATCTTTGGATTTTTTGCAGGTTCGTTTGTCCAAGACTTGAAAAATAAAAAAACATAGACTCTCATTTGTCAAAGACCGGTGACTAAAACTACTAATCAGTGAATCTAATCTTGAAACATTATGTCTTCTTTTTTTAGATTATATCACATTTAGATTAGTTGGTCTAAAGGAACTCGAGTGTTTGCTTTGACATCCTAAGTAGGGTTAAAATTAACTAGTGCTTGCATTGTCTTGTGGTTTACATTTTATCATTGAATGCGTACACTCTTCTCTTGCACCACTTGGCAACCTTGAGAATCAAAAGCATTCCTTTGACATTTTGTATAACCACCCACACATTTTGATTTGGATTTAAAATGAACCCCATGTGAGTGTGAGGAAAAGGCATTGTGTATGCTCTCTCCTTGTGCTTCATGTGATCTGGGTGATAAAAAACAATGTAATTCCTTTCTTTTGTTTACCATTTAGAGGGCTTTCCTTGAAAGAGGGAATGACCCAAGAGGTAACAAGGCTAAGGCCAAGCTTCTTTCAAACCGCTATATAAAAAATGTGTTTGTGATGAAAGTCATGAGCAACAAGTGCAGATGTGTCATACCTATGAGTGTCTCCCTTAATACCCTTGTGGTGCATTAAAACCTGTAGAGTGTAATGTCTGCATTCTGGGAGGCCTCCTAACCGGAGTGAACCACCATGTGTATGGCCACCTAAATGAAAGCCCTTACTAAGAACCAACTGTTGTAGTAACCAAAATCCTTCTATTTGTTGGCACAAGAGGTTGGGCCTTTGAAGTCGTCCCACGTTCTCACTGTTCAAAGTTGAGATGGCAATTTCCTTGAGATCTTCAAGTCTTTGAGAATTTGATGTTTGGTGTGCCCGAGAAGTGTGTGCCATGTAAGGGGGAGCCAGTGCCACCAAAATTCTAAGCTATCCACTCTGAATAAGTGTGGTTCAGATTTATTCGCAGTGGGAATCCAACAAATATTGTCTCTACGAGCTTAGGATTTATACTTGAATGTGTTTTTATCTCAATTGCAACAGTCAAATAGCACTCACAATAAAAAAAAATGTCACAATCAAATACCACACTTATCCTATGAATCTCAAAAACTTGTCTAAAGATTAAACTAAAAAACATTTTGTTTGTTGTGTCTTGTGTGTGTGTTCAAAAAAAACCTCAACCAAACATCACACCTAGGAATCTACAACATGTTAACCTCGCAAACCCCAAAAATTCAAACAACAAAAATATCTAAAATGAACCTATCATTTAAATCTCTTGGGGGCATCATCCTTCAAGTTTTGATCTTTCAATCCTTGCATTTCACCTAGTCCTTGCATATCCTCCACCCTTGCATATCCATCATTGGTCAAACAAACCTTTAGCTTGTACTTAGGTTACTCTTCCTAGGTCTTGAAATTAAACCTTTGGCTATTAATCGCCTGTATCACTTGAGGTTTATCATCCTTGAGTTAGGAAATTACCATTATCCTGGAGTAGGGAAATATTTTTTGAGTTCATCATCTCCTACTTACCCTCTCTTAATCACTTATCCTTGTGTTTATCCATCATAGCACAAGTAAAGCCTTGCATTATAATTAGCTTTGGACCTAGAGTTACCTTGAGCTCTTGGATTTTTATCATATCAAGCTTATCATACCATACCATTTCATATCTTATCTTAGAGTCATATCCTAATCTTGAGTCTCATACATTATCTAGTCCTAGGTTGAAGATCAAAACAATCTCCCATGACCCCTAGAACAAGAGTAAAAAAATTTTAAGAAGAAGGGAACTCTTGGGGAAAAGACTTTGATGGGGAAGATCACATTAGTGTTGCAACTAGTGAAAAAAATGAAACTGATAACGAAGAAATAACCCAATCCCATATAAATGAAGCACTTAATGATCATAGATTCACTAAGATGCTTACAAAGGTAGTCAAACGTAATCGACAACAATACTTCAAGGCCCTCGTTGATGATGAAATCAAACTACCTCCTAATTGTGACATATCCTTACTCACAATGAATGAAAAACATGAATCTAGCGAACCTAAGCATACAAAAATAAATTATGAGGATAGAATCAAAGATCACAAACCCTTTTATTTACAAATTGGTTACAAGAGATCTTCAAAGACTTCAAAACCTGCACCTATAAACAATCCTATTTTGGATGAACTTAGACCACTAAGACAGGAATTGGATACTCTCAAGAATAGTAAAACATAATTCCACAAGTTCTCCATTAAAGATATATGTCCATATCCTTTCAATCCAAGCATACCAATGCCACCTTTTCCTAGTCACTGGGACATACCGAGACTTGATAAATATAAGGGAAAATGAGATCCTAAAGACCACTTAAGAGAATTTTGTGTTGCTACCTTGGAATTTGTAGTTGAGACATACCTTATGAGATTATTCCCTCGCAGTCTAGGAGGAGAAGGTATGGAATGTTTTTCATGATTACCCCTGACCATAAAATATTTTCAAGAACTGGCTGATAAATTTGTCTCCAATTATAGTTTCAGTTGTGAACATAAAGTGACCATGAAAAACCTTTTGTGTCAATTTTATAAAGGTGGAGACATTTAACAAAATGATTAGCTTATACCATTCCCGACAAAGAATTGGTTGACCTCTTTGGTCAAAATTTGAATAAGGAAATTAGAAAGGAAATTTTCCTCAAATGCTTGGACTCATTTAATGAAGTCAAAGAAATGGTATTTTGAATCGAACAAACTCTCATCGATGATGGAACTATTAAACTTAATAACAACAAAGATCAAAATTTAGGTTCAAGCAACAAGACACCTTTTTGGGTAAAGAACAAGAATGCAGTCAATGACAGAGTTGATGCGAAAATGACTAAAACATCATCACCTATCCACAACCTTAAAGGTTCATCTTCAGATAAACGAAAATAAAAACAAAGAAGTTTCCCTAAACAAAATTTTACACCATTGGGACAATCGCTTGAATCTGCATTAAAATAAATCCTTCAAAATAATCTTATAATGCTACCTGAGATTAAAGAATATAATCCACAAGTCAAACCTCCATGGTGGAATGAGGATCACTTTTGTGACTATCATTAACACAAAGGACATAAGACTAATAGTTGCAACAAACTTCGACAACTGATACAAGACCCTATTGATGACGATAAGATAGCAGTTGGCAGACATACTCCCTCTAGTAACTCTAATCGCGAGATGTTTAAACACCCTTTCCCTAAGCATGACAAGGATAAAGGAAAGGCCCCTAAATCTAGTGATGGCGTGAACTATACTACTACTAAGTATGACTATATCATAACTAACATTAGTGAGGTTGATAATCATGTGAACACTTTCATGATAAAAGGAAAATAACCTAATTGCAATGTTACTACCCACAGAGGCATAGTTACCCTTAGAGGTCCTAATTCAAAACTTGTTGCACCAACTTTGTGATACAACCTCATAGATCATTTAGGTAAAATGCACACATAAATTTCCATACTTGAGCTACTACGCCTATATCCTAAGCATAAAGCTATCCTAGATAAAGTGTTTGCTATTGCTACAGTGCCTACGAACCTACATGTGGATCAATTCCAAGCTATGGTGGGGCACATCACCTCTCCTCACACTCTCACTTTTATGGAGAAAGGATGATTCGTCCATCCGAAAACCACATAATGCACCTTTACACATTGAAGTCCTTGTCCATAAAGTTAAGATCAAGTGAGTTTTGATAGATGGATGAGCAGGTCTTAATATTTGTACTCAAAAATTGATCACAGAATTAGGGTTCTCTAAAAATGTAGTTGATCCAAGGAAAAATATTACCATAAAGGCATATGATGAAGAGGAACACTCATCTAAAGGCTCAATTACTTTACCAATCAAGGTTGGGCCTATGGTAAGAGATGTGGTTTTCCAAGTCCTTGATCTCCCTCTGACCTATAACATCCTCCTTGAAAGGCCATGGATTCATGCAATGTAAGTGATACCTTCTACATACCATCAATGCATTAAATTCCCACACAATGGTGTTGAAATCACAATACAAGGAGATCCAAACCCTTTCATGTATTGTCATAATCTAAGCCCTAAAATTGAAATCAAAATCCCTAGCAATTGTGAAGCACTTCCTTCTCAAGCATATGTTGATCCTAAGTTCTTAAAAGCATCCACTTCATTTATTGCACCATCAAACCCCAAGGTCCAAATCCATGATATGGGATGTGGAGAATACCGTATGGATAATCTATCAACAAAAGACACTGCTAATGTCATCAAGAAGGGTCAAACTTCCAACAATGATGTCAAGACAGCTAGAAGGAATGCAAAAAGATGGTTGTTCTTGGATTGAAACCTTTTGGGATCTTGATGATACACTGCCTTTACCATGTATGTTTTAGCCCAATCCTTTTATGTCGATAATAATCCCATGTTTGATCATGATATATATGATAATCCACTTTTTTATCATGACCTTACTAAAGATATCCAACATTATCCTTCTCCATCTTCTAAACCATCATTCTTCCATTCTAATCATCATGGATTAGGGTATGCATCCCCTATTGTTTCCTCTATTGATTCTTCTTGCCAACTTGTTAAGGATGTACAAGCTTTCTGTGATGTTAATAGTGTTAAAAAGGATAGTCCTAAAGAATCCATTGAATTCATTACCAACCTTTTTCATGAACCACACATTCTCACCTCTTCATCTTTCTTGTCCATCTCACTCACATCCATCCACCTCATAGACATGGATCAACAAGTATCACTCAAGGAAAATAAAAAGGATGTAATTCAAGAATCAAAGGTAAAAGTGTATTTTTCAAATGGAGATCTAGAATCAAAAGAAAACATACAAAGAAAGAAGGATCAAGAAAAATCCCTTAGCCAAAATAAAAAGCTATTGGACAAATAAAAAATAAGAGAAGATCAAGACAAATTCCTTAGCTAAAATAAAAAGCTATTGGACAAATAAAAAACAAAAGAAGATCAAGAAAAATCCCCTAGCCAAAATAAAAAGTTATCGAACAAATCAAAAATAAAATTCAAAAGTGAAAGCAAGCAAAAGTTGATCTCCAAGTATGACTCTCCATCAAAAAATACTGGGGGCATCTATCAAAGCACAAAGTCAAAAAAAGAGCTTGTTGATCCAATGTCTCTATCACTATCACTCATTCCATACACTCCATTTCATCCATCCATATTCACATAGCCATCATATCCCTCCATTTGCAATGTTCTTCAATGGACCTTTTATGATGACCCCTTCATGTACTATAAGTCATTGGTTTCCTAAACTCTTTTTTGTGTGAAGCCTGATGGCCCATGTAGTGTACACGTTAGGAATCATGCCCTAACTCTCTTTTCCCACTACATCAGTCATCCTCTGCACCCATCAGCTACACCTTTCATCCAAATCATATCTCTTCATCTGGCATGGCCATCCAGATATGAACCTGACTGGTTGGGTCCATATGTTATCACTATTGTGTATGGATCTAGGGCATACTAGTTATCTACTCGAGAAGGCGAATTGCTCAATGACCACATCAATAGTATGCACATTCGTAGATTTTATACCTGAGTACTTCAGAGAGTAAACTCTTTTAAAGCCCTAAAAAATACAAAAAAAATGAAAAAGGTCTTGAAAAAATACAAAAAAATACAAAAAAAGTCCTGAAAAAATACAGAAAATTGGAAAAAAGTCCTAAAAAAACACAAAAAAAAAAGAAAAATGCAAAAAAAATGCAAAAAAAAAAAAAAAAAAAAAGTAAAGAGAAATCAATTCGTTCAATGGTGAAAACCACTTCAGTGGCACCTTGAGGAAGTACCATGGTGAAAACTGAGAAATCAACACCATATGTAGAGGCTTCGCTCTACTTTCCTTTGGAGCTCCACTTGATCTTCCCATCCCATTTCCATTCACCCTCCACTTCATAATAGCCTTTTCACACTCACCATGGCTTGTGAATTTTTTGACATTCCCCTCACTTGCTCGCTTCACCATGCGTACTAGGTTGGTCCTCTCCCTCACTGGGGCATTTTCTCAACCTTAGTTGTGGGTTGGAATACTGAACATCTCGCGATCAGAGAAACTATCCTCTCTATCTATCTGCTCATTCTGTTGTAAAACTCTAAAAAATCCAAAAAAAACAAATATTCCTAAAATCCAAAAAAAAATCAAATATTTCAAAAATCCAAAAAACCAAAAAAATCAAATATTCTGAAAATTCAAAAAAAAAATCGTATAACTTCAATAAAAATCCAAAAAATAGTGACACTTTTAGATCGCTACACATCTTTCAACTTCAACAAAATCAAAACACGCGATAATTGGCAATCACGTGGACATTGAAACATACCTATCAATCCCCCTTTCAAATCCAACCAAACGCATAAATTGTGACAAGAATCGGTTCTACATTGAAGCATGATACCTGTTTGTTTGTCAATCTTTGATTATTTTGATTTTTATCTTTGGTGGAATGTCTTTTAGCTTCTCGAAGATGTCTTAGACTCGAGATCCAAGGATGGGGCATGTTCACTTGTTTGTTGTCTTCAGATTGTTTCTTATTCACAGGATAACTCGTCTTAAGACATGGTTGTCTAAAATCATCGAGGAACTATGAGTCTAATGTGGATGAGAGCATTCCTTGTCTGATAGTGTCTTCAAAGCAATAAGTATTCAGGTCATCTAAGGTCCTTATTCCTAGATGCTTATATACTTCATTACTAAATAAAAATGCAAATAGTATTCAAGTCATCTAGACATTTATGTTGTCTAGACGCTTATACTAATTTGTGACATAATAAGCTCTATGATGATAAATCACTTTGAAAAGCAAAAGAAGCTTCAACACCTTCATTTCCTTCATATCTCTTTTTCATCTATCATTTCTTCCACCATCAATTTCCTTCACCATTTTATTTTCTTCATGCTCCCTATCTCAAATGGTAATTAATCAGTTTATCTAACTGATGCTTGTATTTTAATCCAAATATCAAATCAATCAACTTTCTTTTTATCATGGGACTCCAATGCTCCCCGATCGCTCAATCTATTAATCAATCATTGTTTTGTGCTAGCATCAATCTCAATCATCTTAATTAGCTTATCAATCTTCCTATATTGGGCATTTCCATCAATTTTTTCGTTATGCCTATCAGTTGTGCATTTTCATCAAATGTACATCTCTACTTAATCACTCGCATAATATCAATTATCAAAATTTCTCCTCATGATCTATCGAGAGATTAATCTTATCACAACTTGTTTGATCAATCTCTCGAGGGGGAATATAAAATTTATCATCATCCTTACTAGGATATCTCTGGGGCATGTATCAGTTAATCAATCTATTTTTTTTGAAACAACGCGACAAGTTGCATTGTCTCAAAGAGGGGCGAAATGTAGATACTCAACATTTGTCCTCACAATCATCCTATTTTTCATCTATTAAACAAATGGATATTGTTATATGTTTAATTAATTTATTTAATATCTTTCTCTATTTTCATTAATCCACTTAAATCATTAAAATATTATAAGCTTTTATCTATTTGCATAATCAATCATTTATCCATTTCTTATTACTCCATTTGCATAATCATTAAAATTTCCATGCATTCAATTCACATTAATCTTTATCCACTTACATATTTCATTAAATCATTTAAATACATCAATCCATTTAATCATCCATTAATTCACAAATCCACTTTATTCTAAACTCCTAAACCTTCATTATATCATTTCTTTCATTTCAATCAATTTCATTTGATTAAGCAATATGGGATAATTATCAATTTCTCCATTGCACTCTTCTAATCCTACATCTCTCCCGCAAATTGAATCCACCCCATGAGGAAATCTATAAAATCCCTCTCTCTTCTCACCAAAAATCATATTGGATTTCAATCATCTCTATGTGTTCATCATAGCTTCTTGTAGCATTTGTGCTTGTGAAAATCTAAGAGCACCAAATGCATAAATCAAGATCTTGATATTAGGAGAACAATGGAGTTATTTTTCTTTTGAATGCATATGTTTTGGTTTTCGTAGTGTAGTATTTCTTTTCTTTGCATTTGTGTTCATTTTAGAAAAGCTTCATTGACGTTATGTTGAAATTGTGATTTTAAGTTTATAGCTTTAAATCATTTTTTCACTTTTAGCGTAAATAGATATTACCTTTGTTGTCATTTCAAAGGTAGAAGTACAAGTCAAACCTTCATTCCTAATAACATAAATAAATGGTAGGTGTTTAATGATGATGAGTATATCTTGAGATTCCTACAATGTGTAGATGAATATGAGGGTCAAGAAATTGATTTTGGAGCCTTTGTAGAAGAGATAGATGGTAAGGAAACGATGTTTGGAAATGAGATCATTTAGCTGAAAACTAATAAGATTTCAAAGGGGTTGGTTGCATTAGAAAGGGTTTTTGATGGTCCTGATAGAAGAAATTATAAGCAAACATCCACTCACAAGGAGGATTTGGAAGAAGTAAATAAAGGTATAGAAAATGCTCCTAAAAAGGTCTACATTGGAAAAAAGATGAAACCTCAAGTCAAAGCAATGAGTTGATTGCATTATAGAGAAAATACAGACATGTGTTTGCATGGTCTTATGATGACCTAAAGGAATATAGAGAAGATTTATTTCATCATGAGATACCTTTAAAGCTAGATGAAAATCCCTTCAGACAAAATCAAAGACCAATAAACCCCACACTGCAACCTTAAATGCAAGAGGAACTAATAAAATTAAGGGATGATGGGATCATCAAACCTATCAGAAAGTCAACATGGGTTTCAAATTTGGTTCCAATCAAAAATAAAAATGGTGACATTAGGCTTTGTGTTGATTTTAGAAACTTGAATGTGTCATCGCTAAAAGATAACTACCCATTTCCAAACATGGAAGCCATGTTACAAAAGGTAACTGGTTGTGAGTTGTTTTCCATGATGGATGGATTTTCAGTTTACAATCAAGTAGTAGTTAAAGAATCAAAGCAATACAAGACAAATTTTATAACACCACAAGGCACATATGTCTATGTAAGAATGTCATTTGGATTGAAAAATGTAGGGGCTACCTTTCAAAGAGCCATGGATGTGGCATTTGTAGATTTTAAAGACATATTTCTAGCTATATACTAAGATGATTTGAATGCATACAGTAAGAAAGAAAAGGATCATTATATTCATTTGGAGAAGGTATTCAATAAGGCACTAGAATATGGCACATCTTTGAATTCCAAGAAGTGTGTGTTTTGGGTGAAAGAAGGGAAAATTTTGGGCCACATTGTGTCAAAGGAAGGAATAAGAATTGATCCTGAAAGAGTGGCTGCAATGGAAAAAATTCCATAGCCAAATAATGTCAAGGTATCCAATCATTCTTTGGTCAGATCAATTTCTTAAGAAAATTTGTAACTAACTTTGCAGAGATTATCCATCCTATTTCTAAGATGTTGAAGAAGGGAGAGAAGTTGATTTGGAGTGAGGAGCCTAGTTAAGCATTTAAAAGCATAAAACAAGCCATCAAGGAGGCTCCAGTTCTAAAATCTCTAGATTTTTCCAAGCCAATGCAAAAAAATTCCTTTGCATCTTTTCATACAATTGTTGTTGTATTACTACAAAAAAATGGTGAGGGCTTTAAACAACCCATTGCATTTTGTAGCAAATATTTGCAAGTCACTAAACTCAAGTATGATATGATTGAGAAGTAGGCCTATGAATTATTCAAGGCTGTAAAAAAATTCAAAACATACCTAATGGGAGTTAAAATCATAACTTATGTTCCAAGTGTTGCAATGAAAGATATCTTCACTCAACAAGAGACCACAGGTAGGAGATGCAGATGGATCAATAGGATCTGATAATTTAACATTGATGTTCAGATTACCATGTTGGTAAGAGGGAAATTTCTAGCTAGATTAATGGTGGAGACCAACTAGGAAGCAAACCAATTAAATCAAACTGAATGTGTGGATGTTACACCTATATGTGACATGCAAACTTGTGGTTGGTACAGATGAATTATTCAATATTTTTAGACTATGAAATGTCCCAAAGGCATAGCAGATAATGAGAGAAGAAATTTGAAACTACGAGTTATTAAATATGTGATTATTGATAATGAGCTTTGGTGGAGGAGCCCAGAGGGTGTATTACTCAAATGAGTTGATGGAAAATAGGAATTGGAAGTCTTGTAAGAAATGCATAATGGAGTATGTGGTGGTCACTACATGGCTAAGCCTACTGCTCACAAGATTTTGAGGGAAGGTTTTTGGTGGCCCTTAGTTTTCAAAGATGCCCACAAGTTTGTTAAAACTTGTGATTCTTTCCAAATATTCTTAGGAAAGCTAAAAAATTTAGGGAATTCGCCACTTAGACCCATTTCAATTCAAGCCCCTTTTCAATAGTGGGGTATTGACTTTATTGGTGAAATATATGAGAAATCCAATGGGGGCAACTCTTGAATTCTTGTTGCCATTGATTATTTTACAAAGTGGGTGGAAGAAATCCCCACAAAGAAGGAAACACATAAAGTGGTGATTGATTTTCTAATGAATAACATCTTAATCAGATTTGGAGTCCCAGAGAAGATTATCTTTGACAATGCTATTTGTTTTAGATCAAATGAGTTCAGGGATTTCTGTCATAAGCATGGAATAAAAATATCTTATTCTTCCCCTTATCATCCTCAAGGGAATGGTCAAGAAAAATCAAGTACCAAGAGTTTGATGAAGATCATTAAAAGGGTGATTGAGAAAAATAAGAAGGCATGGGATTCAAAGTTGAAGCTTGCACTTTGGGCGGATAGGGTTACTATCAAGATAGCCATTGAGAATTTTCCATTTGGTTTGGTATATGGTTTAGATGCAAAATTTCCTCAAAACAACTTGCTAAAAATGTAGAAGTTTGTGCAAGAATATGATGATAACATCTATGATGAAATGCAGCACCGGGTTCATGCCCTAATACAATTAGATGAAACTAGAAGAGAAGATCATAATAAAAACACTAAAATGTAGTTGCAAGTCAAGCATTTATATGGTAAAAGGGCTTCTCCTAGGAAATTTGAAGTAGGAAGCGTGGTAATGATGTGGAATGCTAGAGCTCAAGATAAGACCAAGCATGGGAAGTTTGATGCACTTTGGTTAGGCCCTTATCCGGTATCAAATACACATGGTGAGGACTCCTACTTTCTCCAAAGTTTGATAGGTGAACTTCTTGAACTACCACTACATGGATGGTTCTTGAAGCCTTATTTCTCTTGAAATATATTTTGCTCCATGTACATTGTAAATGTTATATATTTTGTGCATAGATTTGCTTGGGTCTAGTCTTTTTGCCTTGTCTGGGTAGGCCCTTGGTTTTTTGGTTTTATTTGTGTTTGGTCTACTTCACCATGAGATCTGAAATCTCACCATGCCTGCACGATGCATGCATCCCCAGCCGGAGCCATTGGTGGAACCCTTAAAATTTTCATTTTCCACTGATCGTATGTCTTTACCTAGTTGGCTTCTTGGTTTTGGGCGGCCTAGGCTTGAAAGATTGTCACAAGGGTTTAGGGTTTTATGTTATGTATTTGGTTTTACTTAGCATATTTCCCTTTTATTTTAATCCTTGTTCTTTTGGTCTAATTCTCAATTGACTTGTTGTGGTCAATTTCCAGTCATTTAAAAACAACCTGAGTCCTTAGTATCTATGTATTGACCAATCCCTTATGTCTAGGGTTACCATCTCATGACCTTTTTGAAATATTTCCCACGGTATTATTTTCCTTTGAATCATCTTTTTTCTTAGGTCTTTATTGTGGGTTGGGTCCTATGACTTCACCTCATGGTCCTAGTCGGTCCCCCTTTTAAAACAACTTATGAGCACGTGCACATTGTTCTCATTTAAGTCATGGCCTATCACACGGTGTATTTCCTATTGCATATTGCTTCATGATTGTTAGCCTTGTATTGGCGATGAGTGATGGACCTTTTTTCTTTGTATCATGGCTTTGATTTGCGTTGCAGGTAGGTAAAGGACCTCAAGTTTCATATTAGTGATGCGTGATGTGAAGTCATTTTCTTTGTATTACTAGAAAGTCTTGTATTGCTAACTTCTATAATGCTCTAAGTTTGGAATTGGTGATGAGTGATAACACTTTATCCCTTTGTATCATTGGATCATCACCAGTTGCACATCATCTCCTACTGTCCATTTTCCTATTGGTGATGAGCGATGAAATTTGTAGCTCTATTATTTCAAAGTGTTGTATCACTAATCTATTTGTTGTTGGGAGTGAATCCCATCATAACCATTGATCTTGCAGCTAGGACACGTGGCTAAATATTGAACTATTGCTACTTTTCTTCCATCGCTAGTGTGATTCATCTTTTGAAAGGTGAATCAATGATGAGTGATGGACAATGCTAATACAGGTTCTCATCATTGGGGTCCAAGGAATTGCTAGAAATCCCTTCTGAAGGACTTTCCTATTAGCAATGAGCAATGAAGGAAGCAAGGGAAGGCGATTTGATCTAATGGCCAAGATTTCATCGCATGTGTTGCTCACATCACTAATGGTGTAAGTGAAGGAAAATGAATATCAATAATGAGCAATGGAGAGTTAAGCCTTATGTCCATCGCTTCATCTCAAGGCATCACAGTTAAATTTGGAAGCATAGAGAACACATTGGTGATGAGAAATGGGGGAATTAGGGATATTTGATGGAATATTCCTCCCATTGTTGGTTTCTTTTGCATCACAGATCCATTCAAGGAGGCAAAGGATGAAGTAGTGATGAGCGATGGTCTCAAAGAACAAAGTGATAAAAGAAAAAAGAGTAAAGTGCAAGGATGAAGGGGGACCAAGGAAAACTTTAAGAAACCTCCCCTCGGCGAAGGTGTAAAATCTTGGCGAATCTTGTATACTTCCTGATAAAAATATTAATTTTAGTGGCGAATTTTTTTGATTTTTCATGAAAAAAAAATGTCCATTGGCGAATCTTTTATAATCGCTAGAAGTCTGTGGAAAATCCTGGCGAAATACAATTTTTTTAAAACCACTAAATTTTTTCCATTGGTGATTAAAATCTATTTTCAAAGCAGTAAAATATTTTGATTAGCAAATTAAACTTGTTTTCAAACTAGAAAAAAAAATTGTTGGCGATTAAAACTTTTTTCCAAACTAAAAAATAAAATTCATTGGAAAATTAAACCTATTTTCAAATGATTAAGAAAAAAAACATTGGCGAATTAAAAATAATATCAAACTAATAAAAAAGATGCATGAAAATAAAGATTATTTGCCTCATTGTTTTCATCAAACATCCAAAAATCACCTACAACTATAACAATTTTTTCCAAAAAGCATCTTAACATGCTTCATAACAGAAAAAGTAACCTTGCCCAACTAAAACCAGTTCACAACTATCTGTCTCTACCTTACATATTTCAACAAGCCAAGAATTTAGTACTAGTCTTGCGTTAATTCCGCAAAAACCCTATAAGAACTACAAATTCAACTAGTGCTACCTGTTTCATAACCAACTTTCCTTGTTGATTTTCCTTTTATCTTCTGCTTCCTTGCATTATGTCCTTTTTCTTTCATACACTTTTTCTCCACTTTCACTTGTGCTTCCATGTGCTCTGCCTCCGCTTTTGCCTGTGCTATAATTTCTTCCACCTTCATCAGCTCTATAAAGAGCTTCAATGCTTGCTAGCCTAACCTTGCTTCTTCCCTGCATTGATTTTTAATATCATCCTCCTGCCAACGCACAAAAGGGATGCATCCTTCTGCCCCTTCTAGTTCCACATTTTCAAGGCCTTCCCGAATGTTGAAACCTTCACCTGGAACTGCCCATTCAAGTATTGATTCTAATCCTTCCAAGAAGTATTTATGCACAATCATCTCCATCACTTTTCTCACTATGCTTGTTGATTCCCCCAAGTCCAAACCCCATGCTATAATCAAGGAGTATACATCCATGCTAGTCCTGTATCTATGCCTCAGATTTCCAAAGGATTTCCAAAAAATCATTTGCACACTTTGTACCAACCTCCCATCAGTGAATAAAAACATACCCATTAATCTTTTGTTAGAAGCTTCACCATAAAATGGGTTTAATTGCCTCCTCAAATGCAAAGTGAAGTTGGCCTCCATTTGAAAATTGTTGTAGCGACACCGCCACCACCACCACTCTTTCATAATTTTTGTGTACCTTCTTCTCCACAACAAACTCTATTATTAACTTCACTAATCAAGGGTCGAGAGGTAATAATTTTCCAAACTCCTCACGTACTGATTTTAATTACCCATCGATCCTCTAGTCATGTCCACTTGCTAAAATCTTCCTACGATCTTCACTTCATAAATGCAACATCCTTGCCACCTTTCCTATCTTAATTCACAAAAGTCAGGGTTTTGGTGTTTTTCCTAACCTTAGTTGCCACCTTTCCTATCTTAATTCACCAAATTCAAGGTTTTGGTGCTTTTCCTAACCTTAGTTGCCACCTTTCCTATCTTAATTCACCAAAGTCAAGGTTTTGGTGCTTTTCCTAACCTTAGTTGCAAGTCTTTCTCAGTCATCTTTGTAGTTGGTGGGTCAGAGGTTTCAAAAACTTTGAAACTTCAAAATTTGGTTCTAAGGTTCCAAATTTTAGCAACCATACGAAATTATGGACCACGTCTGTTCGATGAATTTTCGATGGACGGTTGTAGTTGCATTCTAGAAGTATATCTCTCAAGTACTAGATTTGTGAATTGAAACCTCTGGAATTACACTAGAACCATTAAATATTTTACTGTTTAAATATTGGTGCTCTTGTTTACCATTTAATATTGCCTAATTCATACCAAAATATTTTATGACAAAGCCTTAAATCTTAACTCTTTAATCTTGAGAGTCAAGTCTCGTCAACCTACTGATGTCCCCATTTTAAATTATGCACGTGCATAAATTTTGTTTTAAAAGAGGGACTGTTCAATGAATTTTTGATGGACGGATATAGATGCATTCCGGAAGTAAAATCCTTGAAGCACTAGACTTGCGAACTGAAACCTCTGGAATAACACTAGAACCGTTAGATTTTCATAAATCAATGGTTGAGATTTTATTAATTATTGGTTTCAGAAATCAACATATAGTTTTGATCATAAGTGAGAAAAAATTATTGCGCCTTATTAGGACATTGATAATGATTAAGGTAAAATGATACATTTAATTCTCTCTTTTCAATGCGTCGAAGTACTCTACCTTTCATTTATTCTATTGAAATTCTCAATTTGGTTGTGGTACTGGGCGGTGGCGCGGATTAATGCCATATTAATAGCCAGAGTGATTGATTGGATAGCTTTATATTGAAAATTGCACGATGTACTGTAGAATTGTAGATGATGATGTCAATAATCCAGTGATTTTCACAATTGACAGCTTGTGTGGCACTGCCAATTTTGACAATTGACAACTTGTCAACTTGAGGTACATTTTGCAACTTTGCATGTAGCCAGCTTGAGGTACCAATTAAGTTGGATTTTTGGTTTGTGTGAATCAAAATTATTACTAGTCAATAGTAACTATACACAACCTCACATGAGGCGTACAAGGGACCAGGCTAGTAGTGGCACTTTTGGCCCATAAATAAGGACAGTGAGCACAACTAAAATCATTCATTTAATTGTCATAAGGGTTTTCATTTTGTAGGGTTAATAACTTAATAAGGATTTGGGAAGAAGATGATGCAGTATTATTGGGGATGCTCTAAATTCTCTTGCCTCCAATTATGTAGTTACAGAGTAAAAGACCAATTTCCTTCAAGTTCAGAATGGGTGGAATTGGAAAGAAGTTGATTTGGTTCACATGACTTCTCAAATAGGTTTTGAACTAAGATGAGGAGATTTGATGGACATAAGTGCTATCCCGATACATGGAGGTTGCAAGTAGCATATGGGAGCAGTTTTACTACCCCTCATCATTTGTATGGTCAGCCAAGAGAGTCCCTTGTATTTATTTTGAGCCACCATGGCCTACTAGGCAAGCCCCATGCATTTATTTTAAGTTCTCATCTTTTGCATGGGAGCAATTTTACAACCGCTCATCTTCTGCATGAGTCTGGTTCTGAAAGGGGCTTAGTACATTTTGCATCTTCACAGCTCCCATTTCCCCACTTTGATTGGGCCCCCTTTCCCCATGCATTTATTTTCAGAGACCATGGCTGACCTGACAAGTCCCATGTGTTTATTTTTAGAGCTCATGGTTGACCTGGAAAGTTCCATTTATTTTCAAAGATACATGTATCACATTTATGTTTTCAACTTTTCACCAGTGGTCCAACAGAAGCTTGGCGCTTGTGCTTACATTTGTATTTGTACTATGTAATAATGTGACATTGTAATTTAGTTGTAATAAAATAAATGGTTGTGCTATTAAAGTGACATTGTAATTCATTTTATTAAGTCATTTGCAAGTTAAGTGCTATTAATGGTTGTGCAATGTGCTATTAATGTGACATCATAATTCATTTTATTAAGGCCTTTGAAACATTAAGTTTTTGGCCCCTTGGCCTTGATGTCAATCCTAGAGCATTAAAGTTTAAATCAAATTTAAAACACATGTTGTATATCTGGTTTTTCTGAGTTTGGCTAGTTTGATTTTCAACTACTGCTGGTAGCTCTATTCTTGTAATTCTTTTGCTTTGTTCAATGCAAAAAAAGAAGTTTAAATCAAATTTAAAACACATGTTTTATGTTTATTATTTATTTCATAAATTACTCAACCATTCGATGAACATTTGATGTATGGTTGTAGTTGCATTCCAAAATGAAATGCACAGAGCGCTATGCTTGCAAACTTGAACCTTTGGAATCACCCTATAACTGTTAGATTAACAAAGATCAATGGTTTAGAATTTTCTATCAATGCAGAAGTAAATCATTTATGGCTTGTTTTAAATGTTGTCAGCCATGTACATTGTACTACCTAATTGTGTACTATGTAGTCCATAAGTAACGAGTAGACGTTTCAGTGTCATTTAGTTTGTTCATTGTAGTGCACCACCCTGCTTTGGGTTCCACAATTCCACTTCCAACAAAGCCATTCCAGTAACCCAGTTTCAACTTCAAGAATCAAAATTCAAAATCCGAGTAAGTTAAAGAATTCCTGTGGCTATGTTTCATCGCTTGACGTTTCTTAAAATCTTATTTTGTCAAACTTTGAAGTTTAGGTTTAGGGTTAAGAGGCTTAAGAATTAAGAAAAATTAAGGACTAATAGGGAATTCAAAAATTTCATATTGTTGATTGCATCAGCATGTATACCACCAGTACCACTAGAGCAATGTCAAATAAAAAATACATTATGCAAAATTGCTTAAAACCCCAAGTTTTACTAATAAATACCATGATATTTATGATCCTAAAACCTATGGTAGGCATACCTCAAAACTTAGATTTTCATATGAGAATAAGGTTGCAAAGAAAATGCAATTGCAAGTTAATAGTATCAGTGCATTGTGGGTAATTGGATTAGGGTGTATGATGTTACATGAGGTTTTCCCTTGCCCAAAATTTATCATGGTTTGCGCCCTAAATTATGATAATAACAAAAGAGCAATTGTTAATAAAGATAGAAAATAATAATTGTTATCCATTAATGCAAAAGAACTTGGAAAAGTGTTGGCCTTGGGCTTTACAACCAAAGAATTTGGAAATGTCCACATTGACCTAGAAAATCTTGCTAGTGATTATGAAGCAGTGGATGAAATGGAGAAAAATTCTTTCTTAAATAGAATAGTTCAGGATAGAAACAAATTGAAAGTTGATCATAAGCCTCCTTATGATTTGGATATTTTTAAACCATGGGTTCAAGATACTGTTTCCATGCTAGCATTTTTCCTCAGACTGGAGAGCAATTTGGAAGTGGGTGCATGCCTCCTTGAATTGGTGTATAATATCCATTATGGTGTTCCACATGCCAAATACAATTTTATTGAGCACATTGTAGAATCCATGCATAAATAATTTTTGATGATTAAAGGAGGTTACACCAAGACATTTAGGTTCACAACCTACTTGTGCTATCTTTTTCTATTCAAATTCAAAGGAATGTTTCAAACCAACAAGCTTCAAATTTAGCCCCATGGTAATAGTAATCCTGAGCAAAAGAAAATGGCCCCAGTATATGAATGGACCACTATCATAAGGTTGCATGATTCTTGAAGGAACTATACTCATTTTGTAGACTACTTTTTGACTCCATTACATCAAGCAATTACAAATACTCCAATGCCTAGATTGCCTATGTCATGTAGAAATCGCATTCAACTAGGAAAAGAAATACAATTGGTTGATTGGTACTTTATGGAAGAATATATTGTGCTACAATTTTATGGATTGGAAGTACAGCCATACAAACTTCCAATACATGTGATAGAAAGGGTTTTTTCTTTGGAATATGTAAGGTAGATGCAGAGAACTTATGAAAGACACTTTAACGATCAGGGGAAGAAGACCTTATTTCCTTCTTTACCTTTTTCATGTGGAGGGATGACATTCGAGAGAAAAGCATTTAGTGTTACACATGATTTTTTGAATTTTTTTTATTTTGATGCTATCTATCACTAGCAGTATGATCCATGTGACACCATTAAATCAATGATTGTGCTCAATAAGAATGTTGAAAGTAGAATTCAACATCAAAGTAAACCCTTGCTTGAAAACTTGAGAAACAAGGATTCTTGGGATGAGGTCAAAGTAGCAATGGAGAAAAGTGTTGTTGAGAATGGTATTTATTTTGAACAATTGTTAGCAGAAATTATGGCATTGCATCAAAAGACAATTAGGAGGTACAATAATTTTTATGAAAAAAGTCATAAACCATCTAGTAGAGTAAAAATGCCAGATTCTCTAGAGAAGGAAGTTACAGAAAAAAAAAAAATTGGTCACAATAAAAAATTATTGCCTTTTGGTCTATGAGGAAGGAGCTAGGTGATCCAAGAGCTCTTGCAGAGTATGGAGATAACGAAGAAGATCTTGAGTTTAGCAAATTATGGAATATAGAGCATCTGAATGAACAAGACAATGAAGAAAGTGATGATAATAGGGAAGAAGAAATCCATGTCAATTTCAAAGTTGGTTTAAGTGAGGCCAAAAAATAAGCATTTAATACAAGAGCAGCCATAGCTAAAAAAAATGGGTTATGAAGGTGGTGGTTTGGGGTCCCAAGGACAAGGAATTCCTATAGTAATAAATGTACAACATAGAAAACCAGTTGATAAATCTGGCCTTGGGGCTGATAACGTAGACCAAGGGAAAACAAGTAGAGCCAAATCAATTCAATTTGTTAGAGCTTCAAATCCTCGTTGTCATGGTCAGACACAATCACAACTAGGACATGCCCATGGTGGAGGGATTAGTGCAACTAGCATTGCCTTTGGTGGTGATGGTATGGGTAGTAGTAATAGTAGTGGTCAACATGTGCTACAACAACAAATTACACACAAAAGGACAACAACACAATATACCACAGAAACACCAAGTGATCAAGGCATACAGAAGAGGCAAAGGATTTTGACAGGTCCAACTCCAAGTCACACTACCAGTGGATCCACCACAAAGGAGTTATTTCTAGGAACTCCCCCAATGCCAGTTATTCTGGCTACGACATCACTAGTAACTGCAAGTACTCCTATTCCTTTGCCATTCAAGCATTCCATTGTTTTTGCATCCTCGGGTTTCGATTACATTTGTAAGAATTGGATATGAAGGTAGCCACCCAAGATCTAGAGGCCTAATAGAAAGTACAAAAGAGAGATATAATATGACAAGAATAAACTGTATTCAATGTCAATAATATGAGATAATGGTCCAAATGTACATAGGAGACCCCTTGATTATATAGCCAAGGTGAGAACATAGAAGGGCATAATATTATGACAAGTGTCATAATCTTATGACATGAGACAACTATGAAAAGTTATCACTCCACCTAAAGTGGAAAGGTGATAATGTGATAATCACCACAAAAGGTGGATCACCCACAAAAGGTGGAGAGATAATCACATGATGTGTCCACAAAAGGTGGAAGTGATGAGGTAATGACATGTCAAGTCCACCAAAAGTGGAAAATTTCCAACAACCTCCTATGTGGTCCCTAAGTAAACTTAACTAAGGTGTAATTATGACCTAGGACAAGGTACAAGACATTTAATTACACCAACACCCCCCCTTAAGTGCAACTTAGGGAGAATGTACACAAATGCAAACAATGAAAGATGGGTCTCGGCTGCTAGGCCATGTTAGGTACCCATGTACAAATGTAATGAAATCTCTCACAAGTGGAGTAAAGATAGAAAAACCCATCTAGCAAGGATGAAGGTAGAACATACTCCAAAGACGATGTCTCCTCAAGAGAGAAAGTGGCCTCCTCCAACTGCTGTAAAGATGCATCCACAATCACACCAACCTCGAAAGATTGATCATGTAGAGGAGGGTCAGAGTGTTCCCTCGCAACAACTGAAGAAGAATCACCTTCATCAAAGAGAATATGTAAGTAATCAAGTGTGTCTCCCAAATCTGCAATGTAGGATTCTACAAACAAACTGCCAATGTCTGTCAAGTAGTCATCCCATGAAGCTGCTGCTGGAAGACAAGGTATACACTGTTGCACTGAATCACAAGGAACTGAAACTGTCAGAACACAAGTATCATCAGGTACATCAGTCAATGTAGGAGATGGAGTATCAACAATAGGTACAAGAACCTTAGGACTAGTGAGCACTTCAAGATTCAAGTAACCATGCTCAATCTCCTCAAGTGTGTCCACACTAGGGTGAACTGAATCATCAATAGGAGCAAAATATGAGAAGGTGTAGAACTGAGAATGATGATCAACCTCCACAACTACAACAAGAGCCCTGCTATGCAAATCCCAAACAATGACAGAATCTGGTGTAAACTCTACACTTTTTCCTGAACCACTATGTGTAATCTGATAGATGGAAAGGATGTTCCTTGACAAAGTAGGCACACATAGAACATCATTAAATGCTCCACCTTCAATATCAATAGAACCCTTCCCACAAACTGCCAAAGAAGTGTTGTTGGCCATCAAAATGGGTGGTGATGAATAAGAATCAAATGAAGAGAACATATCCTTGGATGAAGTCATATGATGCGAAGCTCCTGAATCAAGGATCCATTGATCTGTATTGGAATCTGCAACAGCAAGAAATGCTTGCCCCTTATGTTTCTCATATTGAGATGAAGAAGAAGAGATGAGCTAGATGTTGTTGCCATGAGAGTTGTTCCTTTTCCCTTAGAAGAAGAGGAAGGAGATGAGTCCTTCTCCTGATATGCAGCTAGCAAGTTGATGTTGTTCTTCTTAAGGATATGTTTCAACTCATTAATTTGCTTAACATGACAACGATGCTCCTCATGACCAAACTTTTTGCAATATGCACATGTTGGTTGCTCCCTCTTGCTTGAATAGGTGTACTTCTTTGAAGAAGATGATGTTGATGAGCTTTGTTGTGGAGGAGTGGATTGTTTGTTCTCTCCTTGTGGCTTTGGTGAAGATTGCTTCTGCTTCTTATTGTAACCCTTTCCTTGAGTCCCTTGATTCCTTTGATTAGCCACCAAAGCTTTGGACTTTGAAGACTTGAGAATCCCCATGCTTACCAATTTTGCTTGCTCTAACATCAACATTTCTGTAAAAGCATCAAATGATGGCATAGTGAAAGAACTACCAACTGTCAAGCGATGGGTTTGGAAGCTAGAAACAAATGCTGCATATTCTGATGGAAGTTTTCCCAACAAATTGTAGACCAACTGTGCATCCTTCTTATCAATGCCACAATCCTTAAGTTGTGCTCTTAGCTCATTTGCCTTAGTGACATAGTCTTGGATTGTATCAAAATTCTTGGGATCTAACATTGTGAGATCATTGTCAAGCTGATAACCTCTAATCTCATCAACTTGGCCATACAATTGACCAAACTTGTCCCAAGCTTCTTTAATTGTTTTAGACTTATCAATTTGAAAGATTAGATCTTTTGATACATATTTCCTTAATGTTCCAAGAGCCATAGTATTTTTAGTGAGCCAATCCAAATGAGCAACAAGATTAGCTTGAGGATCAAATGGTGCAACAACAGTTCCATCAATATAATGAGTTAATCCTTTTTCCATTAACTTACTCCAAGCATCAATTTTCCAAGAAGCATAATTATGTGGAGTTAACAAGGGAAACTTAGGAGAACCCATAGCAGAAAAATGAAAGAGAACAAACTAGAGAGAGAGGCATAATCACTCAAGACACCCCCCCAAATTCATTCAATCAAAGAACCCGCCCCAAAAAAGATGATTTAGCACTTTATAATTAGTGCGTGTACAATGGCCACTTGCAAGCCAAGCAAAGTGGGCTTCTGATTTTCAATGTTTTACAACAGCCATAAATAGGCTAAAACAGACTCAAATTACTGATACAAAAGACCAAACTGAGATCTTATCTTTACAAATGCCAAAATAGGCCAAAAATGACCAAGTGCTGAAAATAAAATTTCTGATCATAATCACCACAAACTGATAGCACCACTGTGAAGTTCAGAAAAAATCATGCACTTTCAAAAAAAATGGCACTTGAAAAGGAGTTCGTATGAGCCTGAACGGAGCCCCGGAAGTTGCAAAAACGGTGACAATTGAGCAATACCTGAGACAAATCCAATTTTCTAGAAAATTCGTGCACCAAAATCAGAAAATAACTTCACCACTGTGATGTACACGAAAAATTAGCCTAGATAAAAAAAAATTGCACCAAAAAAGGCCTCAAAATGACCAAGATATGAGCCTTTGAAGATGAACTGCAAAATCAAAAACTCAATCCGTGAGGGGGTCTAAAATTTTCAAAAACTGCTGATGTCATCAAATCGCTATATTAAATTTGACGGCCATATGCCCGTCACGGACGCCATCGCTCTCCATCGCAGAAACTCGCCGGTATATGCTTACGGCGGTTGTCGAAATATTCTGCAGCTAACGGAATATGCTCCGGTCAGTGGCAGTGGAATCTTCAGCGGAATATTCTCTGAGAATCTTGGTTGTCGTCCGCGATTTCTTGTGAACTGCTGGAATTTGTTTTAATGCTGTCAAAATTTTATAAAAACCTGCCTGCCGGATTTGTATATGCCGCCAGTATAAGGAGAGGGGCCTGTCGATTGGTTTGTCGCGCAGTGGCTATAGGCCACGTGGAGGATGGTACGCAGTCCGCGGTACCACGGGTACCTGCGAGCAGTGGGTACCTGCTAACGCAGGTACGGCGGAGGTAATCCGCAAAATTTTTTTTTGATTTTTTTTGTTTATTAAAAACTTTACAATAAAAAAAATATCTGCAAATAAATTTTATGATTTTTTTATTTTTTGAAAAAAAAATTCGCAGAAAAAATATATATATATATATATATATATTTTTAAAAATAATTTCGTACCCGACTGCACAGGTTGGCCGTACGGCCGGTCTGTTAAATTTTTTTTGCCTCAACAGACAACTTGCTCCGATTTGGATGATTTGGCAGTCAATTTAAGGGTTTTTGGCCCTTCTAAGCACGATGGCGAGGTCCTTTTCTGCTGAAAATGCTCCGAAGTGGTAGCTAGGTCTTGGATCTGGTAACCACCTCCAATCTTCAACCATTTGTAGATTTGGCCTTCAATGTCCAACTGGGACGAAACAAAAGGAAAATCTGATTATCTCGGACAATCCGGATGCAATGGTGAGCTCAAATCTGATGCAACAAGCTCCCAAAATGCACCTGCAACACAAGGCCAAAAATGGAACCCTCCAAGAATCTCTCCAAATGACTAACTAAAGGCACTCCAAAAGCTCTAATACCATGTAAGAATTGGCTATGAAGGTAGCCACCCAAGATCTAGAGGCCTAATAGAAAGTACAAAAGAGAGATAGAATATGACAAGAATAAACTATATTCAATGTCAATAATATGAGATAATGGTCCAAATGTACATAGGAGACCCCTTGGTTATATAGCCAAGGTGAGAACATAGAAGGGCATAAGATTATGACAAGTGTCGTAATCTTATGACATGAGACAACTATGAAAAGTTATCACTCCACCTAAAGTGGAAAGGTGATAATGTGATAATCACCACCAAAGGTGGATCACCCACAAAAGGTGGAGAGATAATCACATGATGTGTCCACAAAAGGTGGAAGTGATGTGGTAATGACATGTCAAGTCCACCAAAAGTGGAAAATTTTCAACAACCTCCTATGTGTTCCCTAAGTAAACTTAACTAAGGTGTAATTATGACCTCGGACAAGGTACAAGACATTTAATTACATCAACAACATTAAATAGTTTAAAAAGAAATTAGAATTGAATAAAAAAGAAAAGAAACAACTGATGGAGAGTGTGTTTTCTCTAACTTCAAATCCTGCAACAACCATGGTATTACCCACATTTGACACAAGTAAAGAAATCATGGAGTACACAATTCTTGTTCCCATAGTTTAAAACAAACCAACAAATCAGATGGCTCCATCTGAATTCAAGGTGAACAATTTTCAATTGGATCTTTTTGGACTCAGAAATACTAACAAAATTAATGTATTAAAGAAGAACAATGAATTGGTGTGCACATCATTGCTAAAACAAGATAGAGAGAAAAAAAGGTTGCAGACTCAAATTGAAAAGTTATAGGCAGACCTAGCAAATGATAAAGCAAAGAGGAAAGCAGTAGATAAGAAGAGCAATGAATTAGAAAAAAGAATTAAAAAATCTACCTCTACATTAACAAGCAAAGAGGATAATCAGAATGAGAGTGCAGTGAATGAACTAAAGCAAAGGCTAGATGAGAGCAACAAGAAATATGATGAGGAAAAATCCACTTCAGAAAAATTAAGACTAAGCACTGCAAATGGAAATGCACAGTGAGAACAAAAATTGGAGAAGGAGAGAAAAAGAAATGAAAGATTGGAGGCAGAGCTGATGGAAGCAAACAATGAAATTTAGTACTGTCAAAATAAGTATCTGCATTTTGTAGAGAAACAATGAGGCATATGAAACAAAATATCTAGGATGAAATAATGTAGGGGATTGATCATTTGTGTGACATGTTTCAATTGATTGCTGCTATTAGGCAACATCATAATAAGCTCAACAAATATTTAATGGAGAAACAAAATGTGTTGGCATTAGAGAAATCAGCAAATCTAATTCAACAAACAGTCTACAAAGCTAGTGACAATGTTTTGAAATAAAGAGGGATTACTAATCAGCTTGCTACATCAATGACATTGTCATTTGTCATTGAAAAGAGTTTGAGAATGTGTGAAATAGAGAAATAGTTGCATTTGGCTACAGACAAGATGAAGAAGGTGGATGAAAATTTAAGGAACTTCACAGAGCTTGGTTTACCAGAGGCTTTTGACACAAATGAGTGATTTGTTGGAAAGAATGATTTCAGAAAGAAGATGGAGGATGCAAGGAAGATTGACTTGGACCAGTTTCCTCAAAACCCAAATGTGGTGACCTATTTGGATTCCATCAAACCATTGCTAACCCTAAATGCAAAATTGACTGAAGAATCCAAGATAGGTTCCAATTTGAATCATGAATTGTTAACAAATCTTCAAGTCAAACAACATCAGTTAGAACAAATGACAATTCCAACACCTGAAGAGTGGAAGTTGCTAGAAAAGGTGATGCGGTGATTTAATTTTTGATAATATGAGTTTCCAAGTTCCAACTCAGCTCTGTGCAAAGTTTTCTTTGAGCAATATTTTGCATTGCCAATGCCTCTATGTATTCCTTCATGTGATAATCAATTTAAAATCTCAAATTCAGACTTCAATAATGTGTTGATGTTCAATTATCTGTATTATTTATTATATCATTTGAAGAAAAAGTCTGGTAGTGGTTTCAACTTCTAGATACACTTTAAACGATTGTTGATGTTCATTGTTGTATATACTACTAATACTAGTGTTAATATGTTATTAATCTAATAAGCATTGAGTTGAGTGATGAATCGTTGAGCACATGCTCAAGTTTTACTTTTAACACAATTAAAATATGAAATATAAGGTGATTTTAATTCCAGGCATCCATAATCTTAGTGAAATTGCATTACAATTCACACATCAATACTCAATCTCCATGACTAATTAGCATATCCACTAAACATTTATATGAATTCATATCATGGATTATCTATTATTGGAATTGGAATGATGGATTTTTATTTAGTTTCATTGCTATGGTTACTATCACTCAAAGTTATGGTTTTGGTGCTTTTCATAACCTTAGTCGCTAGTCCTCAGAGTTTTATAACCTTGTCACGGAGCTCTAAATTTTCATAACTCCCCAATTCCCCAACATGGTTGATGGTTCACTTTGTTGAGTTGCAAGTCTTTCTTGGTCATCTTTCTAGTCAGTGGGTCGGAGGTTTGGAAAACTTTGAAACTTCATACTTTGGTTCTTATAAGGTTCCAAGTTTTAGTGACCACGCGACATTATGGACTTATCTTTCCTTAACCTTTCAAAGGCGTTGTCATCTGACACCTCATTGAATTCTATGTACAGACTAATGTAAAATATAAAATATCACAATTTCATGGAATACAACATAAATATCATCAACTACAGTTTGACTTTGGAATATGATTCATGAAGTGCAATATAAAATAAAATATCATGAAGTGCAATGATTCACAATTTCAATGAATACAATATAAAATATTATCAACTATAGTATGGAACAATGGAATCTGATCCTAGGATCCATGAAGTGCAATATAAATACCTAAAAGCTACTAATTCTCTTCCATTTCCCAAAAAAACTCGGGGTCCTCAAACTAACGTTCATCAATAGATAAAGTAAAAGAGTTGTCTTGAATTTGATTCCAAGTTTTCTCTTCATTTTCTTCAGCCTGTGTCTCAAATTCAACATTCATTGTGTCATTTTTGTCAATGTCATATGTCTGAGTCCCATTACCATTTCCAATGCCACCAGTACCATCCTTTGGAATTGGACTGTTGCACAACCTAGTCCCTCTTCTTTCACATGTGGACCTCCAGATTGCGAGTTCCCTTTCAAAAGGAAAATTTCTAACATTATACACAGTTCCTTTCATCCTCAAGCAATTTTCCAAATTCTTGTCTAGTTTGTTTCTTAACTTTGATTTCAAAAACCCCAATGTACTGAAAACTCTCTCATCCTCCACCGACCCCAATATCATTATTTGACATAAATCAGCAAGTTTGAAATATTATGATATCGAACCATGCAATATTTCACTCTAACCTAAGTTTGTTCAAACCTTTTTTATTGATCCTGGTTCAAAGGCCTTGTCCTTGCTCATGGATTTATGTTGGTCCTTCATAGCTATTTGAAAACTCCTACATTGTTTTCTAATCTTAGCTTTATCTAAAATTCCTTCTATTTTTTGCTCATTGTATGTTACAGTTTTCAAAAATTGTTCAATCAAGATTTTTACCTGAGCATGAAAATATTTTGGGTTATCTCAGTTTTCCTAAAATTGAGGATACACAATACTCATGGCTTCAAGTATTTCATGTCAAGGGAATCTTTCACAAATCTCTGAGGAAAGATATTTTGCAATTTCCTTCAAATTATCACCAATAGATTTAACAATTCCTTTAAAATCTTCCTTGTTAACAGCTACTTCTCTACTAGAGCACCTGGTTGTCTTACATTGGTACATTTGTATCTCATATCCATGTACATAGATACATAAGTGTCTGTTTGCATTAAATTATAAATAATTATCAGGATCATTCAAATCAGTAATTTTTTGCCACATGAAATAATTTGTGCCATCTTGTGTTAGATCTAGATATAGATGATCGAGGGCCAAGCATGTATGTTTACGTAGATTGGCATATTCATTAATATACATAGTTTTGTCTTGGGATTTCTTCATAAGCTCGTTCATCACATCCAGCATGGGGAGAAGACTAGTTAAAGTCAAGAGTGTCCCTATATCACTTAACCTATGTAAGAGGTTAGGAGCTTTGTCTACTATGTTGTGATTTTCATACATCACTCCAATCAAGGATTGATATTCTGAAAGAAATCGTTGTGTTGGTTCATGCAGGGAGATCCATCTAGTATCGACATCCTTGAGAAGCTTATTTTTTGGTGTTATTCCCACAACAAAATTTTGAAATTTTGTGAAACGTTTACGACTTCGGCAGAAGTATGTGTGGATCTTGCAGACTAGATTTTCAACTTTTGATATTGTAGGAAACTTGCTTACAATTTTGAATGCTAAATTCATTATGTGGGCCATGTAGTGAATTTCAAGCATGTATGGTGCACAAGTAGTTTGTAACTTTTTGCAAACACCGATCCTTTGACCTTGCATCACTACAGCTCCATCAGCTCCTACACACACCAACTTTTTCGCAATTGTCAACTCATCCATACTTGGTATTTCATTCAAAGATTTCTTGACTAGTTCAAATATATTTTGTGATGTTCAACTGTCCTTCATTTTATGAACATACAGAAGATGAGCTTGGCGAACATGTTGTTGTATAGTATACAAATGCATACAGACCCAAGAAGTATTGTCTACCATAGTAACTTCATCTAAAGATAATGCAATGAAATTTGACTCTTTTACTTTATCCTTTAAATCTTCCTTTTCCACTGCAGCAAGACAGTTTTCCCATTCCCATCCAATGTTTATTGACCAATGTGAGTAGGGATAGTGAGGAACATTCAAATAAGATAATAAACCAGAATATTCTAGGTAGTTTGTCATAGGACACCCTCTAGACAAAATATGAAAAACAACACTCATTTAAACAGTTTTTGACAAATTTGTTGTTTCCATTGCTTTTCCAAGTTGAGCCTCAAGTGTACCTTTACATGCAGCAATGTTCGACATCCTTTTTTCATGCTCTTCATAATCCATGACATACCTAACATGAAGACATTCTTCCTTTGATTTCCATCGTACAACTGATTCTTCCTTTCCATCTACGATTTTTTTTTCATAAACTTTACCGATATGCTTTTATATAGTGTCAATCTTTAGCTGCAATGTTTTGGCTCTTCCACATTTCCAACTACAAATATTACATTTGGCTAATGTTTCCTTTTCAATATTGTTTGCATTTCCAATCCCCACTAGTACTTTGATAACCAACCAAGTTGAAAACTCCTTGTCATTTCCCACTTGCACCCCCTTTTTGGTTTATTTTTCCTTTTCTTGCTACCAACATCATCATCCTCATCCAAGTCAATTATCTCATTCTAGCTAACCGGGCCTAGGGTATCTCTTGGAACATATTTTGTGGTATTGCCATCCTAATTTGATACATTTTGGTTCAAATCAATGACAATCTCAACTTGACCTTCCAGTGGCGGTGAGTATTGTGAATGCTACCAATATTTGGTGGAAGAGTTGATGTAGCTCCATCTTGGCCTAATGGATTAGAATCTTTGGAAATTCAAAAGTAAGACTAAATGGTACGTCTAAGTTTTTGGTGTTTTGATGGCCTCCCAGTCTCTTCACCACCCTGAGGAGCGGCAGGAGTCTCTTCACCACCTTGAGGAGCAGCAAGAGTCTGAGGAGTGGCAGGAGCCTTACCACCCTGAGGTGCGGAAGGAGTCTGAGGAGCGGTAGGAGTCTAATCACCACCCTGAGGAGCGACAAGAGCCTTACCCTTGTTGCTCGAATCGCTCAACATATTGATCTCTAATTCGCTCGACATATTCATCTCTCACTTCGAATAAAAACTAGCAAAAAATGTCTTCTTGTTTAAGGACAAAGAATAATAATATAGATCCTATTCCCTACTCAATATCATCTTTAAGACTGAAGCAAGAATGGAAAATATATAAAGAAAACTTATTATTATAACTAATAACACTATGAAGAAATGATCACTCACCTTTTAGTCTATTTTTTTGGCTTTCATTGACTTCCAGATCGAGAAGTAGAACCTCAAAACTGAACAAAATGTGTAAGAATAAATGACACTTTCAATTGTCTTTATATCAATCCATGATTCCATATTTGGCGAATTTCGTGAGATTTTTAAATGGTACATTAAAAATTTGGTGAATCCCTCGTGCTTATACAATGATATGTTGTAATTTTCAAGCGAAATGTGTCCTCAAATGTAATTATTTTTTAATGTTATTGGCGAAATAGGTCCTCATAAGAAACTATTTATAAATTTTAATTGGCGAAATGGGTCTTCACAAGCAACTATTTGTAAATTTTAATTGGAAAAATGGGTCCTGATACAATGTTGTTTTAATAGTATTGACAAATATGTAGGTGTTTTATTAAATGCTTTTGGGATTCCAGGGAAAAATATTAGTCGATCCAATTGAAACGCGTAGTTTGAAAATGGCGAATTTGTTGCTTAAATATGCCTCATAAAAAAAAATCATTGGCGAATGGACATGCATTGGACCTATAGTTCATAAAATTTGGGCAATTTGGACACCCTGTTGGGTGTGAGAAATTCACCAATTTCGACTTGGTCGATTCCTAGAATTTTCCAATTGACGAAGATTCACCACTAAAGTTTTCCCTGGAGGACCATGGATGAGGTTTTGCTCACTGTTTTTGTTGCTACAATGATGAAAGATGCCCTTTGGAGGGTGGGAACTATCTTCTTCAACAAGTGCAAAGGGGATTTTGTCTCATATGAGTTTTCCCCCTTCAAAATACAAATATAATTGTTTTTGGGGCATTTGAGATGAAATTTAAATGAATATCAAATGTAAATGTGACAAAATGTATAATTTGTCCCAAAGCTTGTTTGCTCCCTTACGCATATAAAAGGAAATTCAAGGCCAATTGTACGGGTCTTTGGTTAATAGAGCTTTTGATCTCATGAAAAGAATTTTGTAATGCAAGCACAAAGAAGTATAATTAGAATTGAGTCTTGGGTATGGATCTGAGTTTTGTAATAGGAATAATGTTTTATAATAGGCATTTGAATGAGAAAGTGTTAATTCTGAAGCAAATTCTCTCCTTATGTATTTTTTCATATGAGTTATTAATGAAATGATCAAGGATCTTTTGATTGGTCTTCAATTGTGTTTCAATTGAGTGTATGGTTTTGTCTCTGCATTAATTCAAGGAATTAATTAAATTTCTTTGATGAAATCATGGATTCGTGTGATTAGGTATAAGGATTCGATTAGTCTTTGCTTTGGAATGTTTGATTTGTTTTGTTGTAATGCAGCATTACAATAGTCTGGGATGCTAAGTTTGGGTATTGTTATATTACCATTTGTTTCAAATTTGAATTCATCACTCATGGATAAGGCATTGTTCTATTCTTTTGGTTAATTTTGAAATCAATAAGTCATCCCTACCGTTTAAAGAAAAAATTCATAAATAATATCATTTATTCACCTTATATTGTTTGAAGTTTCATGTGAGGTCATCCATTCTCTACTTTAGGTGATTATTTGTTAGAGAATTATCCAAATTCTTGAAGGATTCCATCTAATTTTCATTTATATGAGAATATATCTATTATTTATAATGTCTAGTAGGAGAAAAGCTCCAAATCACCCAGGAGCAACCTGCAACTCAACCTTCACAGCCGAGAAAAAATAATCACAAAATAATGTGATAAGCTTAATTAAAGCTATGATGATTGAATAATCATGTACATAGAAGCCTATTAAATAGGAAAGAAATGCGGTGAACAAACTCACTGTCATAAAACAAGATGAGTCATAGGTGAAACTACCCGAGAAAAATATTAACAAATATTAAATATATGTGTCCTAAGTTAAGCTTAAGACAATGTGTAAAAGGTAAAAACCTATTTACACCAACACCCCCCCTTAAGTGCAAACTTAGGGAGATTATTATGCAAGATGAAATGAAAATATGAGTCCCGGCTACAAGTCCATATTAGGTACTCATGTACAAATGCAAATGAAATTTCTCACAACCGGAGAAAAAGAGAAAACCCAATGGGACAAAACTCCTCCCCAAAAGAGAGATACAATACAATAATGATATCCATCACAATTTCAATCAATCTCTATCCATACAAAGGATGATAAGAGAGATCATACAATCCCCCCATAAGAGATAACCTGTTGCAAGAAGAAGCACTGGAAGTACACTATGGAGTAACACTAAAATCCTTAATTCGGCAAGCAAGGAAAGATACTTTTGTTTGCTATTGAAACCATATTAGAGTCACTGATTGACTCAAGGCAAAATCATGATAAAGCAACAATAGACCCGATGCCAAGGAACACTGGAAAACTCACAAACTAGCACATCCTTGGAATCTATGAAGCAACAGTCGATTGAAAGATGATTTGGAATTGAACTGAAGTGCAGAGATCAAATAATGCAAACTTAATGCACACAAATAAGAAAATTATGCATGCATTGATAAATGTTTACATCTGCTTCCATGATGAAAAATAACCTCAAATTTGTATAGAGGATGGAATCAGCTTTCCAACAATATCTTGTTTCAAAAAAATGACCTTTGTTTGCAAAATTTATGATAAAATGAAAAGAAGGCCTATAAAAAGGCACTTGGGAGCAAAATACAGAATTTTGAAGGCTACCTAGGCTCAAATATTTGGCACTCGGGGGCTTAATTTCGGTCATTCATATGACCGTGGTTGTGCAGCTCCTGCCACATTAGATGGTCGGCATAACTATGTATAGTTGGCCTTTTAAATACAAAGTTTTTAACATAAAAGCTTCCAATATAGTGGGCCTTCAACAAACTTTAAACAAATTTTGTATTTGATACAAAAAATGCAATATAAAATCCAAAGGTGGCAATGAAGAAAACCAGCAACCAAATCCGTACCGGCTTGGACAGCTGACAGGGAAAGATATTAATGAACCTGCAGAGAATTTTTACTGAGCTGAAGTGACGGCTTGGACCACTACCTTGACCGCCAGCTTTGACAGTGACTGGGGAATAAACTCGTACCCACCAACCAAATAATGGGAGGAATGCACCGATTTGCGGGTGGATAGAAACCAATGGACGGCGTGCAAAGACCTTTAGTGAATAACAAAGGCCGATCTTTACAACTAGTACCCTCGCCGATTCAATGCAAAAATAAAATGTCATCATAAACAATGATGTAAAAGCTTTGTACTCCCAATTGCATAAATATGGTACCCGCCAATGAATGTGATGACTTTGATATTGAATTCAAACCGCCAACAGTTTGAAGCTCGGGTGGTGGAAAAGAGACGATCTAATGCCTCGTACCGGGATATTGACCGCTGATGGAAACTTTGGAGGAGATGTCGATAAGACTGCAGATGTATATGCAGATGCCAGCAATAGTGATCATATTTATGCATAGTACCAACAATAAATATGCATAGTACCCATTGCAAAATAAGGAGATCTCTATCAAATCAGTGTACTCGACTAACAAAAGAGGGATGTAAATTTGGCCCAAAATTACAAAGAATCAAATCACAAAAATATTTTTCTGAAAATATTTTTTGTGAAAATAGGTGCAGGCTAGCCACACGAAGGTCTGCTAAAACACCAGTGGCAAAAGATTCTCAGCGGAAGGAAGGGAAAGAGGTCGGCTCTGATACCATGTAGGAGAAAAGCTCCAAATCACCCAGGAGCAACCTGCAACTCAACCTTCACAGCCGAGAAAAAATAATCACAAAATAATGTGATAAGCTTAATTAAAGCTATGATGATTGAATAATCATGTACATAGAAGCCTATTAAATAGGCAAGAAATGCGATGAAAAAACTCACCGTCATAAAACAAGATGAGTCACGGGTAAAACTACCCGAGACAAATATTAACAAATATTAAATATATGTGTCCTAAGTTAAGCTTAAGACAATGTGTAAAAGGTAAAAACCTATTTACACCAACATGTCTGTGGTAATTGACACAAGAGTATCATAAGGTGCATTGTAGGGATCACCCTCTTGGGTCTTGTAGAGCCCAAAGTGTAGAGGGGAAGCCTAGCAATATTTCACTTGTTTGTTGGCCAATCCTCACAATTATTAACCATTGAACTTGGCAAGTTCATAGATATTTGTTGAGATCAAGTTTGGTTCATTAAAAAACACCAACACATTTAATATTTCCAACTGTCTTACAACTTTATATTAAAATATTGTAACTATACATTTCCATCATTTAATATTTGTTTATAGCAATCCTTTTAGATACAAGTGTATCATAAATATTTAATAAGTGCAACAAAAAATATTTAATGAAAATAATATGAAGATTTTGCATCCGAGTTTGACTGGTCTCCATAACACAATAAATATTATTATGCAAATGATGCAAAAAAATGCAAAGATGGGTCTCGACTACTAGGAAATTTTAGGTACTCATGTACAAATGCAAAATAAATCTCTCACGAATGAAGAAAAGGAGAAAACCCAATGAGACAAACTCCTCTCCAAAAGACAGATAAATATAATAAAGTGATGAAGGATGGAGAACTCCATGATACGCCCAAGTACACCATCCATCACATAGATATATAATCAGTAGCCCCCCATAAGTGGGAAATAGAGAGACTATGTAAAAAATGGTAAGTGCCTGAAGGAAAAACATGATCCAATATCTACAAACAACTTGTCTTCCTTTTGGAAGAAACAAAACCAAGTACAAATACAGGAATGTTTCTCATTCCAAATAGGAATTGAAAGAAGAATGAATATGTGTGATGATGATGTCTCAAAAAATTTCTCATATGTGTCCTTTTCCATTGAAGATGAAGATTTCACAATCAAATCAGGTGCATTCCCAATCAATGAAGGATGTGACAAATTAGGACTACGTGGAAACTGATGCTGAACAAAATCCAAAGACAAAGATGGTTTTACAATAGTTGTGCAATGGATATCATCAAAGAGGAGAGATAACCCATAAAAAATTTCCTCAAAATCTAGAATGTAAGACTCCATAAACAATTATGCAACATCTGATAGATAGGAATCCCAATTAGGAAAATGAGATACATGTTGTAATGAATCACTAAAAGTTCTCAATGAATCATCAACAAGATATGAATGTTCCTAATGATAAAGAATGATGGGAGCATCAATCAATGACTCTACACAATTAACCACTAAAGGTGAAGGTACATCAACTATCTCTGAGGAAGAAGAAGTATCATTTGAAGAACCCTCGTAATCCTCATCTAAAGATTGAAAGCATTCCAAAACTTCAAACTCTTACATAATAGCATGATCATAGGATATGTGATGCAGAGCATGGAGGGATTCAAAAGTTTCTCAAAGATACATAGTATTGATTTTGATATATCACCAAACATAATAGAGGCATATTTCACAAAAATGAGTTGACAATTCAACATACTAAACTCTCTTCAACTTGGCATGACCTTGACAAGACTACAAGGTTCAAATATGCACCAAGACCTCAAGACTTCCACTATACATTTGATACACCTTGAAACATATGGGACTAACCCAAAAAGACCAACAAAGGCTCACAAGAATTTAGACTTCACCAAATTACAAATTTCCCTTAGCAACCACTCTTACACCTAGTAGGTTTTCAACAAGAAACAATCCTTCACGAATTTTGGAGAATTTAACTTATCAATAATATAAAACCATATTTGAGCACCCTTTTTTCTTGTTTAAAACATATCAAAAATTCAATATGGGTTGTTTTGGGAAGTGACCTCCAAAATTTGATTGTCATGTTGTCCTAGAGGCCTAATTTGGCTTGTGTGCAAGAGGGTTTATTGGTTTTCTATACTTCTGGCCTCCAAAATTCTCACCAAAGGTTTAGAAACATAAAATATGGTTTGTACATTCTTATTAAACCATTTTCCATCATTCACCATTGATCTTCAAACTCTAACCTTTAGGTATCACTTTTGCAGAAAATAATGAGTTTTCTCACCTAGGGCATCACCATATTAACTCAAAAAATTATTTCTAACTCCTTCCACTTGGGGAACACAAATATCATGTCTATACAGACCTTGAAATTTATTTTTATGAATTTTCACTTGTAAAAATTAAAGTTATACATTTTTCTTAACCATTGTTAACCCTACTTAGGGTTCAGACCTGCTTACAGTAAAATGGGTGTAACTTATTCAAAGCTTACTAAAAATTGATGATACTTGAATCAAATGAAATTATAATCTGATGTATTTCATCTCCAATTATTCTTATACCAAGAGCCGGTTGTACAAGCCCGTACCATGCAAAGAAACAAAGAAAAACGTTCAGAAAATGAGGGAAAAATGAAGATGTTTCATTGCTTCTTGTCTCAAACTTCAACAAAAACCATTACAACAATGCACAAGGAATTTTTATTCCTTTTACAATATTTTGCAACCATTTCCAACCACCCAACCAACTTCTACATGAATTTTCAATAGATGAATCTTCAACTTTCTAATTTTGCACTTTTTGCATTTTAGCAATTTTACATTTTGACAACATTTCAAGATTTTGTGACATTTGCAAGACTAAACCAAAATGAATCAAGTTACATCTCAAATGGTCTATTATGACCTTATTTGTGGGACCAAAGACTCAACACCCCAAAAACCAAACCTAAAACCATATTTACACAAAATGACATGGTGCCCCTGCACCAGTATATTATCTGAAGAATAAAGAGGCATAGGACATTTTGAAATAAGATCATCTAGAAATGGTGGAGTATCAATATCTCCATATATCTCCAAAATTTTAGTACAAAGAGTATGATGGCAATCAAAATGATCAATAGATTTCAAAATTTTATCATCAACATGCATTGGAATAAGCTCTAATACATCATACCTTATGCAACTTCAAGTAAAAAAATTTATACCTTTATCTAGACGAGGAACAAAATCATACAAATGTGGCAACAATTGAAGTGATTGGAGATGGTTTATGATGCAATCTCTCCATCATTTATAGTTTCCCCTTCCAACACAATCAAAGAAGGATGAAATGAAATCACTATAATGAACTATGATAGATCTCCACAATTACAAAGAAATTACTCTTAAACAACAATTAGAAACTCCCAAATCTGAAAATACAACTGAAAATGAAGCCCCACCCACAAACATAACTTCTCCAAGAGACAAGATGTCTAAGTTATGAGCTAGAAAGAAAATATGTAAAAAATCTAAATATATCACACTTGGGGTTGAATTTGAATAAATTACATGAACCAAATTAAAGAGCTCCTAAATATGTTCCAAATGCAACTTGAATCACCAAAATCGAAGAAATTGGCAGAAAGTTGTGAGCTTGGAGGTCCAAAGGGGAGATTTGACTTCAGTTGCCAATAATTTTTACCTATTGCAAAATATAGAAAAATGACCTACACCACTGCCAAGTACATGAAACCATCTTTTTGTCGATATCTCGTTTGTAGAATTTCAATATTGTGGCGAAAAGTTATGGAAAAATGAAAAAAAGGGCTATATGAGACACTTTGTAGGCTAAATAGGGGCAAAAAATAAGCCCCTTGGGCACTAGCTCGCGAACGCTGATATGACCATAGGGAATTGAGGGGAAAAAATAAAGGGCCCACCACTAGTGGTAGTGGGGTGACAATAATGGGCAGCAATGATGATCATCTAACGACACGCTACTCCTCCTCCAATAAGCTCTTGGTGTTCAATAAAACCATCGACGTCTATAAGAAAAACCTGGCGGTTAATGCAACCTTGGGTGAATGGTTAATGTGGACAGTGGTTAAAAAAATAACAACCACTGAAAGATCTATCGAATGGGCTAACCAAGGCCTACAAAAGGGCTAACAAATCTACGAATGTGGCAGGAAATAAATGTTGTAGAAATATTTTTTAAACCACCAAAACTTTAATAGTTTTAAAACCCATGACGAATAAAGAAGTCGACATATGTGAGGTCAGCAGGAGGACTTTGGCAAGCCAAAAAACTTTAAAAGGCTCATGATGAGTGCAAAGTGGTTGGTCTGACTAGAGGAGAAGGTCAGCAAAGAAAAAGTTGACACCTATAGACTTGCACTTGTATACAGCTCCCTATACAAAGGGTCGACAAAAAAACTTTGCAAAGTTTTTTTAATTTAAACCCAAATAAAAAATGAATCTGCCACTTTACAATATGCCCAAAAAATATTTTGATAAATCCTAAATTATTAAAATATTTTTTCTTGATACAAATATAGTCTGATAATTTTAAAAGGAAAAACATAAAAAATAATGATTTTTTTATTCTGCAAAATTGTATCATACCCGGGTGGTTGTATGACCTGCCCAGGTAAATAATTTTTGCCTCACAACCAGCTGACACCAAATATAGGTGTTTTTTATATCAATCTTTGTCTATAGAGCCTTCTAAAGATGATGTCGAGGTGTAATCAGGGTGAAAGTGCACCAAAATCTCTACTACCTTCAAATCTTTCAAATCTTCAAACCCTCATAGCTTTGGAAAAAATGTTAGATTTAGGTGAAACAAAAGTCAATCTTGACTTTGTTAGCTATCCTGAACTTGAATCTGAGCTCAAATTTTCTCCAACACAAGCCTAAAGTGACCTACCATGAAAACTCACATATAGAGACAACCTCAAATCTAGTATTTTTAAAAAAAATTATGATTTCCAAGTTCACCATATGGTGCAAGGGAAGAGCATACTCAACCTTACTAAAAATAAGCTAGATCTCTCACTAGAAATAGCTCAACCCTCAGATCTAAGAAGGGTTTTGCAAGGCTTGGCTCTGATTCCATGTAAGAGATGGTATAGAATTCTCTAATACCATGTAAGAGTTGAAGATTAGCTCAATACCCAAGACCACCTACAAAAATAATGAAAACCTCCTACAAGAGAGTATGCAAGAATATGAGCTTGATTGATATTAAGACCTATCAAAATGATGATGAGGTATGAATTATATTACATATGTCTACAATTACCTACCTTATATATAGGCAAGGTGAGGAATATGATTGAAAATTATTGTGACATGTGTCTTAATCCTATGACATGTGACAACTAACAACTTAACTACCTAGGAATCAAGCAATAAAGCTAGATAAGACAAGTTCTAGAAAATCCAACTAAGACTTATAGAAATAATCTTATATCCTAAGTAAACTTAACATGTGAATAAGTTCCTTAATTACCTAGTGAAATAAACTAATAGGTACAAGACTATATTCACACCAACATTATATATTCCAAGAGTGTTTTCCCTTTCATATTATCTATCCCATTTTCTAGTTGTCCTTGATTATGTATATGATAATGTTTTTGAAGAAGAGGATGAGCTAGATTATTTTAATCAAGACAATTGAATATTGTGCTTTTCAAGAAGGTGTTTCAATTCATCGATAATTTTTTCATAACACTTTGCTCATCATGTCTCTATTTTTTATATTATGCATGTTTGGGCCTCTCCTTATTAGATGATTCCTTTTCCATTTAAATACTTTTTATCTTTGTGCTTTGATCAGCAATAAGATACTATAACTTTTAAGACTTCAAAATTCCCATTCGTATTAACTTTTGATGCTCCTTGGTGAGAGATGTTGCAAAAGAAATGAGTGAAGTCATATTGAATTTAATATCTAGAGCATCCATAATAGAATAAAAAGTAGAAACAAAAATTGAATAATCAAGACCAAGTTTGGTAAGGATTGAAATAATAAAATAGGAGTCTAATTTCTCAATACCACATTGTTTCAACAATAATCTAAGTGATTTGATCTTGGTGAAGAATTCATGGATGCTATTAAATTCTACATGATTCAAACAATGAGTTCATTCTCCAATTTAAAACCTCTCATAATATCTTGTTTCCCAAATAAACTCTCTAATGTAGTCCTTGTCTAAGTTGGTGTAATGCAAGCCTCAATGTGAAAGAGGAGATCTAGAGAAATAGACGTGCATAATTTCTATAAGATTCATCACTCCTATTATACCACTTTCTCTTTTTTGCAATATTTATGAGTTCAAGTTTTATGCCCATTGTAACCATAATTTATTTTGAGGTATCTCCATTTATCTTTCCACCCATGATAGTTGTATGGGATGAGTAATTTTGGTCTGATAGATGATGTATATACAAGAATACAAATAATTAAATGATAAACAACAATAGCCCCTTATAATAGAATCAATCCCTTTATCCAAGAAAAAAGCTCCACTTTTTTACAAATTTCTAAAGGATAAACTAATGTACTCGATTTAACTTGAAATTGAAATAATATATACCTAATTAGAAATTGAGAAAAAAATATAGATGGTTGTGTATATCTCTTAAATACCTTTCCAATGCCTATTTTTTTCCAAAAATAGAGATTTTGAGAAAAAATTATGAGATCAAAAGCCAAAAAAATTGGACTTCAATCAACAATTATAAACGCTTAATAAAAAATTGTAAATACAACCTACATCACTATAAATTCCTTGGAACCATCTTTTCAATAATTATAATAATTCAAAAATTCAATGTTGGTGTGAAAATTTACCCAAAAAAATCCTCTAGAAATGTAAAAGGGGCCTTGGGGGCTTGTTCAAGCACCACTGTTAGCTTGAGTTGTAGATAGCTAAGAAAACTAGTAGATGTGTTTTTATTAGGTAGACTAACATCTGAATCATCTAATGGGCTAAGGTTAGCATTAGGACTCCAATCTATAGTTTTATTTTTCTTGATTCCCTTTTGTTTCGTGTGTTTCTTGGTTATTTCCAGTGACTATAATATGTCAAAAATCTAATGTCATAGTGAAAAGTTATGGATCCCAAAAAATATCCTCCTTAGGGATGTAAAGGGATTTAGGGGGCATGTTTAATATGGTGTTGCTAGGCTAAGCATCATATCGCTAAGAAATTTTTTAGAGGTATTTGGATTAGGTAGACCAACATCCAAATCATCCAAAATGCAAGGTTAGTGTTGGGACTCAAGTCTATAGTGTTGTTTTTAATTGATTCCCTTCCATTTTATGTGTGTGTCTTGGACATTTGTGAGCCATTTCTTATAACCAATATGAGAAAACTTAAATGATCCCCTATGATTCATGATGCCTTTTCTACAGTGTTTCTTTCCCCTTATAATTTAGTCAATATTCTAAGTTTTCAAAATCCAAGTTTGGATAAGTGTAAGATTTTTCCTTTGGTTTCCTTATGGGTTTTGGAGCTCAATTGAGACTTGGAACCTTAGATTTCAACTCTGGGTTTCCTCTCATGCCCCACTTTCCCCTTGTATAATTTTTTTTTGGTTCCCTATCAGACCCTTCGCCCTGATAGGGACTTGGAACATCATGTTCTTCTCTTACCTTTCCTCCCAAAGTCCTTTCCTTGACACGTAGTGAATATAAATCCCCTTTGGACCTTAGACCCTAATCCAAAATTGGAACCCCAAATTTATAGTTCCAATTCCCTCTCCACTTTTGACCTCTAAAATACTCAATGGGCTTCAAACTATGATTGGACTTGGAACCTTAGATTTCAAGTTCCTATTTCATATTGAATCTCAAAACTCACTAGCCTCTGTTAGTTTTGGTTTCTTGTTCTACCTTGAGCCCCAACACCCACCAGTTTTGTGGGAAAACCAATATTCTTGTTCCCTCCCAAATCCCAAAGCCCAAAATGATAGTGTTGATGTATAAAAAATAGAGACAGACAAAATAAATAAAGGTGTTGTGTTTGTCAAAACTTTGTATGGTTCTAGAACTAAATTCGGTTCCCAATAAGCATCTAAGTCTCAGCATTGCATGTTTTGTAAGTGTCGGAAATTTACATTATTCTAGAACTTCATCTAGTTCTTGATGGTTTTCTAACTCCTTCCATGGTTCCTGATGAGCATAAATTTCTTGACCAAGTTCTAATTCTGAGACAATTCATAAGAAGCTTCTCAAGGAGTTCCAACAAGGAGGCACATCTACTACATCCAAGAATTGGTAGTATTAAGGAAGATTTGAGAGTTTTTGACGATTTCTCAAGAACCAAGAACCACCATCATGGTTATGAGTTCCCTATCAACATTTGACATAAGATAAAGAATAAGATGTTTTATATGTGTTAGGATCTACTATGGTTCCAAAACCACTTTAAGGTTCTTGATGGGGGTTCTATCACCGACAATCTTCAAATTAACATGGATTTTTTGATGATTTACCTTGGTTCTTAGACACCCTCCTAAGCTTGATTTGATTCAAAGGAAAATTTTAAGAAAGGATGCTTGAATGACATGAAAAGTGGACCAAAATAGTGTAATGTGAAGGTATTTTTTTTAAAGGAGGGAGCTTTGACCACCAAATGCAATAGCATTATTACTTGCCTACCTATCCATCATTGATGTAAGGGAGCTCTCCTAGTTACCTGCATTAACTCTATCTACTCTTCATTATTGTTCCCAACTACTTATGTACCTCCAACATATGTAATTCAATTTGGGTCATTTGCTTTAGGTAGGAAGGCATTTAGATCATGGATTTTTGTAGTGCTACAATGTTGTTATTTAGGATTTTTCCCTAATGTGTATATGGTAGGTTTTTGCCATTTTTTAGAAGAGGTTGGTTGCTAGGTGGTCTTATACACTAGGGAATTATCTAGTGTGGTGAAGGGTAACTAGAAACACCATTCTAGTTCATTAGATGGGGTATAGTACTATGAAATCAAGGGAGATTAGTATTATAAGTTATTTTTTTATATCTAATGTATATGTGATATTATGTGTATATCCAAGAGGGTTTCTTAGTCATAGCTATGGATTTTCCTTTGCCACATTTTATGACACAAATATAATTTTGAGTTAAATGAATATGATAGAATTCTAAAAATATCACAAGCTTTGTGGTGATTTGTCTCTTGTTATGTATGGATTTATGTAGATTTGTTATGGATTAATAAGTACAATATATTACAAGTTCCATGATCTTTGTTGTATACAAATACATAGCTCATTAATATTTTGGTTTTAGTTTGTTCTTGTTTTAATGAGTTGTGATTTTTTTGTTCAATGAGTAGGCACTAGTCTAAAACCATTTCATCAATCTCAAATCATTAAATAAAATCATAAACATTAACCATTAGTGTAGGAATAAAGCACTCAATGTTGTGCATTCATGGCCTCATAATATAACTATGAATTTATCATCAAGAGAGTTATGAAATGAATCTATCTCATGTGGTTTATGCTTGCATAATTTTAATAGCTATATAGGGATTTTGAGACTTTTTGTTCTTGGCTTAATGGCTAGCTTTTGGGCCAAGCGAATGGGTTGGGTTTGGTTGTTAGTAATTTTGGTTGTCCATTTTATCTGATTTTAATTCCTATTAAGGTATACCCCTAATATTTATTGCTCAAGTCTAACTTGAGCTTAAAGAGAAAAAAATAAAACCTACTCTCTTAGAGTTGACCTTCAACCCTTTATAATTTGTTGATGAGCTGATTTCACTTGCATGATGACAACCCTAGCCTTGTGAGTGATATTTTATTCTAAAAAGTGGAGCAACAATTTATGAACATGTTGAAATTTCATGTCCCCTTCACCACCCATTAATCGTTACCAATCTAAGAGATTCTAAATGGACAATATTGCTTCTAGTTGTTGCATTGATTCCTCCCTTTCATGTTTAGTCAAATATCCAAGTTGAAAATTTAAAATTTGGTTGTGTTGATTTTTCAAAGTTTAAAAGATTCATTGACACCTGCCCTTGCATGATTTTTCCTATTGCTTCTGAAACCCCACCTATAAGAATTTTAAAAGTTACTAAGTGTCATTTTTTTTAATCTTTTAAACTATTGAGGTTTCCTATACACTCATGTCATTTCTTAGCATCATTGATCCATGAAGTCCAAAGTGTGTTCTTGGCCAGGTGTTGTCTTGTTGGCCCTTTGTATTGTTGATTTTTCCTTTACTATCATGTCATTCATTTATCTCCCCAATCCCAAAAGTTTTAAAACTAAAATTTTCTCAAATGTCAAATTTTTCATCCTTTCAAACTGTTAAGGATTTTTTCCATTCCTCAGCTTTCTTGATCCCCAAAGCTTGAAATTATTCTAAAAATATCAATTCCTTGCATCTACTAGACTTTCATACTTCTTCATCCATCAATCCCTTGGTAATCATCTCCCCAACTCCGCAATTCCCCAAAATTTGTTCTTTATTTTTTCAGTTTGTCAAACTTCTCCATGCATTTGTCCACCCACACCAAACTTGTCACTTTGGTCATGCTTCCCTTGAAGTTTTGATTCCTCATCATTTCCCTTAGTCCACTTCAAATTCTTCTAAGTTTGTCAAAATTTTCACCTTTCCCATTTTGACATCTATTTCCATCCGTCCCTAAAATTATAATAATTCCTTGATCACTTTGTGTATCTTATCAAAGTCAAACTTTCAATTATCTTTGGTTTTGTTTCCTCTTTCCATGCACACTGAATAATCCAAAACATTGTCAAAGTCCATGAAATTTTCCTAAGTATTTCCCAAATTTTGGATTTTTCTTCCTTTCCTGATTCTCAAAAAGTCCTTTATCTTTTTGTCTTTCAAACTTCTTTATCCCTTCATCCCTTTCACACTAGTCATCTCAATCATACTTTCCCTTCTAAACCCGATACCTTGAATTTCCACCTTTCCTATGATGGTGTCATGTCAAAATCATCATTGTGTTAGAGTTTTGAAGTGTCTCATTCCCCTTCCCATGTAAAAAAAATCAAAGGAGGCCCAATGGATCAATGGTTCAATGAGGTGAGCATTAAGGTTTTTGTCGATGCATCAAAGGATTTTATGTTATTTTTCCAAGTTTGATTGGAATGAAAGTAAGTGATGACCTGATAATCCACCAATAGCAATAGAATTGCTCCAAAAGAAATGTTTTCTTTTGTTTAACACTCTACAATGTCATTAATACTCATGTAATATAATCATCAATTGCTAGATTTATTAAAGGTCCAATAATCATTATGTTATGATCGTCCATGCTTTGTTCAATGTTTTGAACATCCCTTTTTGAGATCATTCCCTAGGTTGTATTTTTCAAAAGACTTCCTAAGTGGATTTGATCTTTTGAGAGGCCATCAATAGAATAATGTTCCTCACACTTCAATCAATTAGATCATATTGTACACATGTATGATTTCCAATAGTCAAGGTGGCAACTAAGGTTTCTCTCTGGCCTACCACATTTTCTTATGATTTTGGCATCTCCTTTCTAGAATAAAAGTCTTGCAACACTCATTTTCTAGGAGTTTCCTTCAATTTATCTACTAGAAAACTTGCATTTTTTGTACTTGTATAGCTACTATAAACATTCTCAATGCCTTTGAATCAATAAAGTTACCTTATTGTCACATTCTCTCACTTTTTGTATGTTGTGCAAATTCCTTTTACCTTCACATGTGAATGGATTTATTGCTTTTCTAAATTTGTATGTTGTGTGACAATTATTTACAGGAACTATTTGTGGATAATCTCTTCCCTCCTAATGAATGTTGAATTCCTTACCTTCATATTCATCTATAAGGGATACTAAATGGGATCTATGTGAGTTTAGGTAGTTTTATCACTTTTTTTGTTATTATGGGTAAGGAGGAAACTCATTTAAGTCCTAGTGAATCACCATACTTTCATTTCTTGTAATTCCTTCTTCCCCTTTTCCTTGGAAATTCAATAGAATAGGATTAGTTATAGGTTTAATTTGTGTTGGGTTGGATCAATGCATGCACTTAGGTCTACAAAGGAGCCAACCTTATTCAAATATTTGATCTCATTCACAAGGTCCCACACCTTGAGATCATTCCCATTGTGTCATTTGATTGTCGAACTAGTTTCAACAAAGGGTGTCATTTCAAGTGACAATAGTTTCTCGCATTAATGGTGGAACTAATGTGATGAACTTTAGATTATCCTATTGAGATATTGGTGTGATATTAAGAGTTACAATAATTGGACATAGCTACAAGTACCTGGAAACTCTACAATTTCATGTCACTCTAGATCAAATCCATTGGTTTAAGCAATCCAAGCTCTTAAAGATTATCAAGGATCAATTTTTCAATGATATTCTTGATCTTTCCCTTATGAAATATTTTAATCACCTCACGACTTTGCTAGTATGTACTTAGTTCTCAAGGAACATATCTTATTTCTATTTCTTTAAAACCTTTTGAATGAATTTCTCGCTTCCTTTTAATGCTTTGGTACATCAAATATATCATGGAAAATATGTCTTTATTCCCTCCATTTCATGAAAGCAAATTTTATGCCTCCCTTTCAACCTTACCAAACTAATAATACCCTCAATTTAATGAGTTATCAACATTTTCCTAGTGTTTACCTCCTTCCCACCCCTACTCAACCTTCTTGGAAAACTACCCATGCTTTTAACCAGGCTAAAGAATCCTATCTTGTTCACAATCATCTTGCTTATCTTTCTAGTCAGCTCCAAAATATCGACAACATGTGAACTTATATCCTAAAATGTATATTATTATATTTTGAAGAATAATTAAATGTTGAAAGAGAGAAAGAATATAACTTACAACTGGAGGAGATTTCTTATCAAGCTTACCTTCACCGATAGGAGATGGAGACAAACAAAGAGCAACATATTTTTGTAAACCCTCATATGTTATGAAGACTAAAAAATCAAACCTATTACAAGAAGGGGGAAAGAATAATCAACTAGAACAAAAAGATAATAAGCTAATGGGTCTTGATGAAAGGGAGGCATTGGTACTCTTATTTCATTAGCTTCCTCACTTTTTTGAAAAGGATGAAGAGAGCATACGCATTCCCACACCAACAACGGTTTTGGAGCAACAAGAGGATATTAAGGACCTTTGTGATCCATTGGTTCATGAAGATAAGTATGAGAGTGAGGTTGCTAAAAAAGGGTAGATGTAGGAACCCATTATGCTGAATTGGGATGAGGATGTTTTTTGCGAATCTAATCATCAAGAATTTATATTCTTATGATGAGGCCAATTATGATTTCCAATCTAGTGAGATAAAATCTATCCTTGTTGTACATCATAGAGATGTAGAAAATGAAGAGTATGATGGCATGGACATTTATACACATAAAGATGAAATCACGAATGATGATATTATTGTAATGGTGGATGTGGAGGATGATTCAATCCATGTCAAAAAAAAAATTGTAGTTAGTTGCTAAGAAGAAATTGAAACATAGAAACAATTTAAAGAATGCAAATATTTGCTTGTAGTGTCTCATGGTTCCAACATATGTGCTAATAAAAATAACATCAATACATATGATAATGATATATGTTGGTTGTCCATTGTCCCTAAGATTGGAAAGGTTGAGCATGAGGTCTTAATCCAAGATGAAGATGTGATCTCTTGCATTGGGGGTGATGATGTGCTTGAAATTGGGACTTTCACTTGGGACCAACATACCAATATAGGTATTGTTGAGCAACAACACATGGGAAAAGAAGATCAACATGATGCTCAACTCGATAATATGTTAGAGCTTCAAAGTTTTTTTTGTGTGTGTGTGAGGAAGAGCTTCCTTATGTAGATCAATATGCCAGTATGAAATATTTTGTATTATTGTGAGACATTCTCTTTTCACTTCAGCTCATGTCTTAGGGAGTTCAACTATTACAACAAAAATGCTCCCTTGTGTGGGGAAAATTTTGTTCCTCTGCAAGTTATATTGATCTTGATGTTGAAATATTTATAGAAAATTTTACCCATGCTAGTATGTACACTCTTGATATATAATCATATGAGTCTAGCATTTATCTTTTCTGATTTCCATACATGACAAAGTTGATAGTGGAGTGATTTTTGACTATGCGGGTAGTATTTGTAGTGTGATGCATGCAAGAAGAAGACCCCATTAGTTGTAGCTAGGTAGTGAATTTAATTGTGGCTTGATGGAGATCAACTCCTTTAGGAGGATTTTATTTGATAGAGGCAAGTTATAGCACTTTAGAATTCAATTTTTGTAAATCATGTACATTTTATATTATTTTTTGTCTTCCAAGAAGTGTTGTTACACACTTTGCAATCTCATTAAAGGAATGCATGATTTTAGTTGTATGTCTTCCTCCAAGTGTAATATGTGATTTTCTTTATGCTCATGTCATTCCTTACCATCCCTAATCCCTAAATTCCATATTCTATTCTAGGACAATTGTTGTCCTATCATCCCTTTAGGCTATTAAGGTTTATTTTACACTCATTCCATTCATTTAGCTCCTCAATCCCTAAAGTTTAAAAATGAAAAGTTGCATAAATTTCATATTTTTTGTCCTTTTAAACTGTTGGGGTTTCTTTTCCATAGCTTTTCCAATCCCAAAATCCTAAAAGTCTTGTAAAAAGCTTAAGTCCTTACAATTATCAAAATTCCAAACTTCCTCATCCATCAATCTATTAGTACTCATCTCCATGACTCCCTAATTCCTTGAAATTCATTATTTATCTTTCAAGCTATTAGACTTCTACATGCATTTGTCCACCCCCCTTAGACTTGTCACTCTATTCATGTTTCCCTTGAAGGTCCAATTCCTTGATATTTCCCTTAGTCCACTCCAAATTCTTCTATCTATTGGATTTTTGTTTTTTCTTGTTGTAACATCTATTTCCATCCATCCTCAAAATTTTGATACTTTTTTCATTACTCTATCCTATTGAATTCATATTTTTATCCATATCCTTTTTCATTTCCTATTTTCATGCACACTTAACAATCCAAAAATTTGTTGAAGTCCTTGAAATTTGCCTAAGTATCTCCCAATTTTGGGATTTCCCTTCCTTGATTCCCTAAAATTCCTTTAACTTTTAGACTCTTGAACTTATTCATACCTTCATCCCTTTTGGAGTAGTCAACCTGGCCATACTTTCCTTGATATTACCTATTTACCATTACTTTGTTTGGTTAAATTACTTGCATAAATGAATGTGTTTTATGGATCTTTACATGAATGTGTTTTATGAATTTTTATATGAATATGTTTAATGAATCTTGAATGGAAATATGATGAATGAATGATTGATGTAATTTGATATTTTAGAATGATTCTAAATATGAAATTTATGATGCATATGATTATGTTGTGATCGGCTAACTACTATTATGATGTGTTAAGTTGAGTGCAGGAACAAGTTCAAACCTCTAGAAGAGAGGGGAATTATCACTCAGGAGAAGAACTTGGTCTGGTAACCCTTAATGAGCCTAACTAAGCATTCACACACTCACGCCCTAGTTGGTCTTAGTGAGTCAAGTTAGTTTTGGGAAAAGGTAAGTAATCTTCGGTTTAGATGTGAATGTTGTGATTAAGGAATGTGATTAACTCTTGATGTCATGTGAAAGTATTTCCTTGTGTGCTTTTTGTGGTATCAATGAGATATATGCATAAAATGTATATATGTATATGTGTACATGTCTATGGTAGAATCATACATGTGAATGAATAATACATGAGTATATGTAGGTAAATGTACCTATGCATGCTCATGGATGGATTACCCATATGAATGAGAATACCGATTGGAGTAAAGGTGGCATGTATATGTATATGTGTGTGTGTGTGTATTTATTCCATGTATATGTCAATCAATGGTTATGATTATGAGAGTTTCTATAAGGATATTGGAAATGGTATTATGTATATGTATATATGTGTGTGTGTGTAAAGTAATATAGTCACATATATATTAAAATATATATATAATTGTATATATATATGTAATAATATTATTTATATATTTATAAATGTCGTTATTGTTTAGCAATTAAATGTATTTGATAAACTTTATGAGATAAATATATATATATATATATTGGAAACATAAGTGATAATTGCTAAGTGTAGTAAATAGAGTTATTCTAAAGTGAAGCGCATATGTGATAAATCACATAAGTGAAACAAGGCACATCTTTTGGATATATATATATCTACCAACACATAAAGCAATTTAAAGACCAAGTCAACAAATGTAAAAGAATGTATGAGTAGTACAATATTGTGTATGCATTCAAATGAGAAGTCAAAATAGTTTTAAAGCCATTTGAAGAAGTCAGACCAGCGCTATAATATGGAGCACCAACTTGGGAAGGTGGAACCAAGCTATAGAGTATGAAATGCTTAAGAAGTTTGCTAAATTCACATGTCTTATATTAGCTTGTGAGACTTAGTCAAGAGGAAACTTGACATCAATATGTGTAGGAATTCTAATTAGGAAACTTGTTTATGAGCTTGTTGTTTATTTGACTCAATAAATGAGCTTATTGTCCCTTATAATAAGTCGACTTAGCCATTAAAATGGAGAGGATTGTTATGTGCTGCCAACCTGTGAGTTAGACTAATGAGTCGTTGCATGAGGATAGAAAGGTGGCAAAAATATTGACTTGTTTGTAGCCTTCAATTGCTCACAATTTAGTATAAATAGAGGTGCTCATTCTACCAATTTCTACACTTATCATTCTGATTAGCTTGATGTTATTTTGTTGTGATTTTTGAGTTAGTAAGTTGAGAGCTTCTAAGTTGAGAGTTGATTTTCTATTCCGTATTTGTAGTCATTGTGAGAGTTAGTAAGAAGTTGGAAGAGGGTAATCAAGTGGGTCTTGAAGGAGGTATCAAGCAAGCTTGACAATTCAAACTAGGAATGAGTTTAATCAATTGGAGCATTATACAAGCATGCTAGTTTCTATACCTTTGTCATTATGTTGGAAAGGTTAATTAGTTTTGTTACTATGTTGGAAAAGAATGCTTTTGAATATGTTGTGATGTTTGTTTATGATTGCATGTTTCTTGGTTGTGCATTATGTTGTAGAACCTATCTTAATGGTTATATTTGTATGTACCATATATATGGGAAGTTTGTATGAATGCAATGTATTATACTATACGTAGTTTTCATTGCTATGTAGGATGTCTAAACTAGATGCATTTAGCAAAGAGTAAGAAGTTGCAAGAATCACTTTGGTAGTAAAGTTATTTTGTTTATGAGATGTTATGTGGGTTATTCCTCATATTTATCTGATCCATGGGAAAGGGGGTAACCTAGGTATAGAGTACATGAATGGTCATTTAACCAAATCAAGCTAGGAAGGTGTGTGAATATGTGGCGTCCACTTTAAGTCCTAGGTGATGAATACTTTGGCCAAAGTAGTGTAAAGAGGCCACTGTTTACACTGTCAATTTCATTGTGATCCGAGATTACATACTAGGCAAGGGATATTCATACATGTAAGTTGTAACCATTGTATGCCAGTTCTAGAAATGTATGGGACACAACACCAAGCTCAAAAAAGACTATTTTTATGTGGTTACCAAACCAATCTCTTCATCGAAGGGTAGGGCCATCTTACCAATTAGGTCGATGTGTGAGGGACCACAATAAGTTCGTAGTTGGTAGAAAAGTACTTGACGCTTCTCCTTTTCACTTGGCATCCAAGATTTGAGGGGGACTTCCTGGACCATTTGTACTTTATGTAATTTGTAAGCTTGTTTAAGCTATGTATGTAACTTGTATCCATCTTTATGGGAATTGTAAATATGAAATGTCATATGGAAATTATGTGTCAACATTATTTGAATTAATGAAAGGAATTATTTTTTATGCAATGGAAAATTTTGAAATATGTTTCAAATGTGAATTTATTAATCAAAGGAAAATAAAAATTTTAAAGGTTAGATGCGCAAACTATTTGCTTGTGGGTAAAACATAGAAAATTTTACTGTGTAGAACAATGGGCACGTTACATCCCTCCTAATGATATTGAAACACTTACCTTCATATTAATTTACAAGGGATGCTAAATGGGATGTGTGTAATTTTATTGTGTAGAAAAATGGGCATGTTACATCCCTCCTAATGATATTGAAACACTTACCTTCATATTAATTTAAAAGGGATGCTAAATGGGATGTGTGTAATTTTAGGTGGTTTTATCAATTTTTTGTACTATTATGGGTAGGGAAGAAACTCATGTAAGTCTTTGATAGACTTTTTTGGAGTATGAAAGGAAATGATTATATAGATCAATGGTTGTTAACTTAATGATTCAATTTGGAAACTCATGTAAGTCTTTGATAGACTTAATGTTTAATGCCCATCGCATCAAGCTCTATAAAAATCATTTTGACAAAGAAACCTAAATTCAAAAGATCATTAAGGACAAAGGAAATTACATAGACAAATAACTATCTCGATCACTAGATAAAAATTATGGAGAAGCAACTAAAGTAGTGGGTAAGCTGATCAACTCAAATGTTGTACCTCATTGGGTATAATTTGATTTCTTGTACCAGCTCAAAAATAATAATTCAATGATAAAACCCCTTAGGAATTGTTGGGAAACCTTAGTTAGATAACCAAATTTTTGTCCAAGTGTTGAATAAAGCACATCGATTGGAATATCATTATTTGGCCAAACTTGTCTCTATTTTACATAGTACACGTTTCCATTGGTACGTTGGAAAAATAATAATTCTTAAAATAAGCCTAACATTTTGTATAGGATTGGTGTACATTATTGTAGGTGTTTTACTTTCAACATACTTATAAAGTGAACTTGTAACCACTGCATGGTTCAAGAAATCATGGATGTGAGAAATATCACTAGGTCTAGCATGCTGAATTTTTTATCCTCTCTCCTACTTGGTTTCTAATTTTTATTCCTTGCATGTGGTTTTTCCTTTAATGTGCCCCCTACATTCTCTATTGGGACTAAAATTGACCATAATTTAGTAGCTAAAAAAGGTAAAATCAATTATTTGTCTTGACATTGATCCAACACTAACTGTGTAGTTTCAATTGGTTCATTTTTTAGGCTCGATGGCCCCTTAGACATAGACATAGCTTCACAGTTCTATAGCATATATTCTATCAATTACTTAACCATCTTTAGTTCATCTCTTGACCATAGTTGACTAGCATGATATTTGTTCTTTCCCTCTAACTTAACATCCATCTTTCATGTAGCCACTTGGTTATAAACCACCTCACCATGCCATTATTTATAATAAAGTTTAATAATCTAGGATAGGATTTTATTTATTTTATTAATAATTATTTTTTCTATGTATCATTTTATTACATATTCATTTGAATTCTATCCATATCTATTATCATGTGTGTGGTGGCCAGAGTGCTGTTATGTCCAAAAATGAGCATGTCCTATTTATAGGGATGAAGCTATAGAAATTATTTTTTCAAATATGATAGGTGTTGGATATAGTATTTAAATCATGGGGCTTGACCCATAAACATGAACTAGAGGTACCTTGTATACCAAACACTAGGATTGTTTTAGGTTTGGTAAAATTTGATTTGGTTTTTGAATTTTTTATTTTATATATTTTTTGGATTATTTCTTAAAATATTCCTCATTCTGAATGGGTAAAATGACCTCCATTGAATTTTTTTTTAACCCATTTAACTATTTTAAATCACCCTCATGACTATATTAAAAATTATCTCTAAATTTAAAACACCTAGTTGATTTTAATTAAAAATATTCTCAAACTAAAATAATCCCCTTTTCAACCTACAATCTCAATTCCTTTTACTAAAATTTTGTAAACCCTTAAAATAGAATTACCATTTTGATGTAATAGAATAGAATACATCAAGATGAGCTCAAGGTACTTGGGAGCAGTAATAAAGAGAGACCATAAGCCATGGAAGAAGATTATATTATATTTGCATAAGCTAATGGGATATTCACTGAGACCAGCCATTACAATATGCATGAAAGGATGAAAAAAAATGTATGGCTTGTTGAGTTCCTCATTAACAAAGTTAATAATATTTCAATTCATTTTATTGTACAATTCAATATTTGTAAGTGCATAAATAGTGGCCAAAAATCTATTGACACCAATCAATATAACCATTATTGTAGAGGGTATGTAGCAAATGCATGACCATCACGTAAGAATTTAAAATTGAGGTTGTTCAATTTCTTTGGAGGCTAGCAAAGGGGAGTGACAATCACAAATAAATAAATAATAAACCACAAGGGTTTATTGTGCCTATATGAAAAACAACTTATTTATCGTATATATATTGCTCCATATGACTAAGCTAATTCACTAATTAGTGTTCTTTGAAAGTATATCTAAAAATTCATCAAAAAAATAAAAATCAAACAAAGTTACTCCATCATCTAGTCTGAAAAAAACATCAATACAAATTATTAGGGATAGATGAGCAAAATATGAACTAAGGAGATATAAAATAAAATTTAGATGTTGATAGTAGATAAAATAAACAACCATAGTCGCATAATACAAATTTGCCTTTGAGGAGACCTTCAACCTTGGAGGATTCAATATAATGTATAGAGATTTAGAGGGTTGCGAATGAATAATGAAAAATAAAAATAACCTATTCTAATACCAATGTTTTTTATTATGGGAAAAGTAGGTTTTGAGGAGACTCAAAACCCCTTACAAACAAGTTTTGAAGGGACCCAAAACCCTCTCAAATGAAATCTACAAACAAATAGAAACACAAGCAATCAACAACCCAACAACAATAGCCAGCCATATGATATATAAGACAATCCATGCTACAAAGATCAGTTTTTAAGGGGACCAAAAACCCTTTACAACCAAGATTTCATAGGGACTAAGAACCCAATCAGCAATAAGGAACCACCTGAATTAGCCAGGCACTAAACACGACCTGCAATAGAAAATCTACAACAAACCATTTGCTCAAAATTGTGCCACAATAGAAAGGGTAGCAAAAGCTCCCTTCACGAACAGTCAATTTCACCAAACTCCCTACCTCAATAAGAGAGCTACAAGGAAAAATTGAGATAGAGAACCTTGTTGAACACTAGGAAGTACCATCCATCTTGTAGCACCATCCCATCTAATCTGCCAACTCAAACTCCTCCTCTAGAGGAGAGAGCTCCCCTCTATAGACATCCAATGTTAAGTCCATAATGAAATGAAATGCATAAAACATTGAAAAATAAAATGCACAATAATTAGACAGCCAAAACATATTCAATTAAAGATTCACCAAACATATTCAATTAAAGATTCAACATTCTTTGACTAATAAAAATGTAATACAATACATATATTTAACAAAATAAAAATTACTCATGAGTTCATCTACCAAATGATTGGTTAGCTTCTAGTCTAGGTAGGAAATATTAAACATTGTCCTATTACTCCTAAGATTTTGTACATTAGTGTTATATATGCAAACCTTTGATACCTACAAAAAAAAAAAATGTGCATCTAGGTGATAATTCTACAAGCAAAAATAGGTGGTTAGACTTTCTTAGTAGCACTTAGGCACTTGGATTGATTCAATAATATTGAAAATAAATAACAAAGAATATTAAATGTTGAGTAACTAGATGTAAATTGAGGTTGAGTGTGTCATCAAATCTACAAAATGAGAATTGATAATACTTTTTTTATTCAATATTTCGAGCATTTTTCTTCTCTATAACTAGTAATCCATTAACCTTAAAAATTATAATTTAATGCAATAGAATCTAATAATTTATCTAATTATTAGAACCCCACATCATAACTATTTTAAGCATTGTAGTAGGCATGGTATAGTTATTTAGTCAATACTACACAAATGTTGGTTTATCTAAGATAATTCAAGTACATTGTTAGTCACTCTTTTTTATGAGTATGTATTGATGTTGTAATAAATAAAATATTATTAGAATCATGTTTTGAAATATATATTTTCTCTTTAGGAGGTTTCCCCCTCAAAGAGGCCTATAATTCTTATTATCAATACAATCATACTTGCAACTATTTTTTAAGCATTGTCCTATTTTTACATGTTAAGGTTCTATTTAAAGATATTTTATAGGTGAAGATCGTAATAAGTGGTATAAAAATCATTTCTAGGGCCAAGTTGTAGCAACAATATTTAGTGTCTCACTACAACTATCATTATATGTTCTCATTTCATCCTTAAAATATCTTGGTGAATAGAAAGTGGTGAAATTAGCGGGGTACTAACCATTTTTTTAAATCTTTTATTGTGGAATGTCTAGCTTAGAAGCTCGCTCTGTCTAGAGTATTAAATTATTGTAGAGTTGTTTTTGGCTAAGATAAATTCCCTATAAGGGATCTAGTGAAGTGAGGGGTACTTCAACTCCACTACCTAGGCCCCAACAACAAATATATGGACTTGAGATTTCATGTACCTTTTGGTATATTAAAATATCCTCTAAGGTTAAGAGAAGCCTCACCATATGAAGCCATAATTTGTTTGCAATTTATAATGCATTAGTTAGAAATTAGAACCAAGAGGTTACTCTCTTCATACCTCAAATACAAGACAATGTGGCTATGAGAAGGTGGAACCTTTTTGTAGTTAAAGGTCTAAAATATTGAATTGATTTATTATATACAAATGGAAAAATTATAATACAGAACCTACATACCAAATGCACCTAAGCCTACCAATTTCCTTTTTACCATCTAGCTATAAAAATATTTGGCATATTGGGAAAAGACTTGTTTGAGTATCATTACACTAATATGTACATACATTTTGATTTGAATCATATAGGTTAAGCATATTTATTTAGGATTACACTAGATTTGTTGGTCACTTCCTTCAAAAAGTAGTGTAACATAGAAAATTACATATCCTTAAAAAATTTCACAGTATATTTTGGACCTACATTGGTGTATGTATTTCCTAGCATATTTTTAAAATCATTTAACCCTTGTCTTAGTATTATCCGCCCATGGTTATAAGTTCATGTCCTCTCATGGTTTCTTTTATGCAAAATTATACTTATGCTAATTTAACCTTGTTGTTCCTAAGGTGCGGTGGATCTTTCAAAAGAATATAATTATCTAGACACTTTTGCACTGCACAAAAATTCATGTGATGCACTAGTGTGTTATAATAAACTATTTACAACAAATATTTTTTAGTATTTCGCCACCTTATTGTGTGTCTAGGTCTTGGGTAACAATTCTAAATTCAATCTAAATAGCTCCTTAAGACCTTGGACTCTTATAATTTTCCTCTCAATTTCATTTTTTGAATCTACCAAGAAATATCACATTCTACAACATTCTTGTACTCTCCTACAATAGTCTTTGTCATTTAAATCTTCATGCAAACTAATATATCACTTTTAGGCATTCTATAGCTAGCTAGGTCTTCTTTTCCTTAGCCATAATTTTAAGGTGATCTTTCTCTTGTTTTTTTAGTTTTCTTCTCTTGAGGTGATAGTGCCCCTACCTTATCTTTTGTTTCCTTTATTGTTTCAAAAATCCTTTATAATTTTATTGTCATCATTAGGTTTTTCACATCCTCTTGTTTACACACACACTAGTGTGTTTCTCTTTGTAGATTTTAGAGTGATTTATAGCTTCTTGTCAATAATTTTAGTTTCTATACACATAAATAAGCTAAGGGCACACTTTTTTATTATCAATTTTCCATCTTGGATTCCAATGGAGGTACAAATACCAAAACATGGGCATGACCATTCATGAAAAGCTCCTAAGTAGCCCCAACCTTTCCTCTTATCTCAACTACATGAGGGTTTTCACTTCCCTTACTCATCTTGTTCATTATCTCTATTCCATAAATACATATATTTGTTCATTTCATTTTATTTATAGTATCACCTAGAATGTTGCTTTGTTGTCCTCATTTCTTGTGTACAACTAGGCATGATTTTTTTGGAGAAAACACATTTTACCAACACTATGTACTACAATCTTCATACAAACAATAACACATCACGTAGATGTTCTCTTGTCATGTAGGTGTCCTCAGTAGGCTTCTTCAAACTTCAACTCCACATTCCTTTCTATTAATCATTTATAATTTTTTAACTTAATTTTATAGTTTTTGTTTTAATTCACTATAGATATAAATTTTATAATTTGGCAATATTATTTTAGCCCAAATAAAAAAATTCACTTATGAGTTTAAATCATCCTAGGATATTCTGGCAATATTTTATTCTTTTTGTATTTAGAACATCAAAAAAATAATTCATCCACAAAACTAATTTTATCCTAGAGTAATGTAGGGAAACATTTAAATTAGAAAACAAAAATAATTCTATGCTAGATCAATTTTCATACCTTAAATTTTGGTGAACCCAACATTCTGCACTTCAAATTTCATTTCTTGGTGCACCCATTACATTTTGGTGAATCCATCATTCTCCACCTCAAATTTATTTTCTTGGTTCACTCATTAAATTTTGGTGAACCTAACATTCTTCACTTCTAATTTCCTTTCTTGGTTCACCCATTACATATTAGCGAACTCGACACTTTAAAATAATTAGAACTTTTAAAATCTTCTTAACCATTTTTCATTGTGTGTTGTGAAGCTTCCACTCTTCAACTGTAATGACCTTCACAACCATTTCTCTTTACTATGGCCATATTGTGCATAAGAGTGTTTAAAATTTAAACATGCCTCACTCTAGAACACAAACCACTCCTTTCCAAACAACTTTAGACTTCTCTAATTTATCCTTTGATCTTAAATATACAACTCTTTCTTAATTACCTGATTCTCTTTGTACAACATATCATAACATTGAGGGAGGTTTCAAACTTGAAGCCACCCTTTGTATACATTATCAACCTAAATTGGACTAGATAGACAAGAATTAGGAGCTGAAAATTAGCTCACACACCCCAAGATCACCTACAAAACAACATATGACCTTCTCTAAGACAGTATGATAAGAAAATTAGCTTGTTTTGATTAAGGATGTGAATAATGTACAATAATCAATAGATCAAAGATCACCCCCTATGAATACAAAGCGTAAAAGAGGATTTTCTTATATAAACAAGGTGGGAGACAGGATTAAACAAGATCATGACAAGTGTCTTAAACCTATGATATGAAAAAGCTAACATAACAAATATTAAATGACATATGACACAATAAGTAAATGACATAAGATAAGATAAGATCTAATGACAACTAAGACTTCTATAAATATTCCTACGACCTGAGTAAACTTAACATGTGAATGGGACCTACTAGGTGAACTAGTTAGGTAAAACACCTTATTCACACTAATACAAGAAACTTGTATATTGTCATTTTACATTCATTGAGGATGAAGAAACATGTAACATTTTATGGCTGCATTCTTGATGCCATGATGAATTAAATGTGCAACCCTATGAAAGGCTTGTATTTTCTTACATGACATGGCCCTAATTGTGAATAATAATGTTTCCATAATAATGGATACCTATGAGTAGATGTGTTACTCTCACTCAAATATTACAAATAACCAAAATTATATGTACACTCTGAATTTGAGTGCCCATGTGGTGACTTCCACATATGTGGCTAGTTTTGTGATTCCAATATCAAACCCTATCTTCTCATATGGACATATTCCTCAAACTCAATAATTATCCTTGCACTTTAAGTTTTCTTATTGGGAAGGCTATCTCAACCTTGCTATTAATGTTAAGATTACTAAAAGTGCTATGTTTGGATATAAAATAGAAAAACTCAATTTATGGACTTCAAATTTAGTTTTTGGTAAAAATAAATATTCTTGTTTGTTTGTCATCACCTGTGTTGGTGCCTATTGCATAGATCTCTTCAAGCTCTTCATTAAAAAAAGAGACTCAATTGACCTGCAAAATAAAAAGTTATAGATTTTGAAAATTTGCATAGGAAATATAAAAATTTGTTGGATGCAAAAAAGAGTTATAAAGGGGAGTTATACTTGTTGAACAACTTATGATGTATGTTATGACACATCATATGCATATTTGATTGGGGATAATATTTGGTGGTTTAAATATCTCATGGTTTTCTAATTACCATTTGATGATTTTGTGTATTGTATCTCTTATATATTAGGTGCTTGAGATGGAGGGTGTGTGTGAGTTTTGTAGATATTGTAAGTTATCAAAATTTCTTTGAATCTCTAGTTGGTGATACCCTTGTGAAGGAATGTGTTATAATAGTTGTTTGCTAAATAATACATTGGGTTGCTTTAGAGTGTGTAGTTTTTCTCCCAAAATGGTTTTCCCCACATGCAATTGTGTTATGGTATATTATTTATTTTATGTTTATAAATTTTTTTGCTAAAAGATTAAAATTTTCACAAAACTCTCCTCAAAATATTAGTCTAGGAAGCATTTATGCATACCTTGCTTCCTTTATTTTTTATAGGTCACCTCATTATCTCACACACCATCCCATCACAAACCATGATATCCCAACCATTGTTTTAAAAATCCCTTTCAACTAACCTTACTAATAATACTACTATTGTCCCATTACATACCACAAAACCTATTATAAATTAGCTTATACAAAAAATAGGTAACTTACAATAGTAACTTGCTTCATTCTCTACCAAATTGTAGCTTATCACCACCGCCTACTATTGATGTAGTTCACTATCACTTGATATCCTCACTACACCCCTTCTTGTGCATTTTGATGTGTCCCATTTTGAGAAATACAATATCAAGGGAGATTTGCAATCACATGTTTCAACATTCACTACCTTATATAGTGATTATCTATTTTAGGATAAGAAATTAGTAAACATTTTTTTCATTCATTGAAAGATATGATATTGAATTATTGTTTCTCCCATCCTGACCATTCTCTCATGTTATTCAATCAACTTATCAATACAATTTTACACTATTTTCTAGTAAATATTGGCCCACAAGTCATGTTTATTGATTTGGTTCACTACAAACAAGGTTCCAATGAGGAAGTCATTAAATTTTCTTTTGCTACTTATCACTATTTTCATATATTTTGCATGCACTTCTTAACTCAAATGTGTAGAGGGTTTTTGTTGGAAACCTTTAACCTCTTATTTGGTATAAGATCTTACTCATATGATATCCATCATTTCACACATGCGCAATCATGTTAGATTACTAATAGATGATAAGTCAATTTTAGGAATATCCTTCTACCTTGATAGCTCTTATTGCATCATCTAGGCCATCTTCAACATGTAGTAAAAAGTATAAAAAGAACACAAATTCTTCAAAAATGCAACATCCACTATAATTGACAATGTAGGTACAATCTCACCTTCATATAAAATTTAATGGTAACCTTAAATGCGCAATCAAAGAAAAATAATTATTACATGCTACTTTTTGAACCATTATAATATATTCTATAACAACTCCTTTGTAAAAATATGGTTTGTTTCCAACTATCCACCCCCTTGATATAAACAAACTACTCCCACCTACCTACAACTCTAAAGCTTTATGCCAATTCCACCATGTATTTGTTCATGACATAGAGAAATTTTTACACTTGAAACATCTAACTCAAGCTATCATTGGCTACAAAATCATCTAAGTCATTAGAGTGGATGATAGAGGTGTTAAGTCTATTGCACCACCAAACCAAAACCTTCAGATATACATCAACCCATTTTTGCAACATTCATCTACCACCTACATTGACCCTATCATAGATCATGATTCATTCATCCATCTCACTTCCACCTATCCAATGCTGAATAGGGAAACACCACCCTAAGGCCCTCAGATTAGATCAACTCCTAAACCCACTATCTCCTTGTATTTTGCTAATGTGCCTACTGGCATATATGATGACCCCCTCTACATTCCTATTTTGATTAATCATAAAACCATTAATGGTGATTTGGTTGTGTAACACCTCTCTAAACCCAAGATAGTAAGATAGCATTTGATTTTGATTTGGTATTCTAACTATTAAATGTTGTTATAATGAGATTAGACATTGATGATTAGTTATTATTTTGGATTGCATGCTTATATGTTTATATATTGTTATCATTTCTTATGTACGATTATGGATAGGAAAGGGATGATGTTGTAACACTCATATTCGAGAGGCTTATGATATCATGACTCCCTTCCTGATCGTTGATGTTGCTTTAGACTATATGTATATGCACATGTACTTTTACATGTAATTGGAAGTAATGCAGGTACTAAGTATCGACTCCGCCTGGATCCACAAGTCTGAGTGTACTCATATTCCCAATGGTGGTTACTGGAGGTAGTCATAGGCCAAATTTCCCCTACTCTAGCCCATTGTACCCTGTTAGGGCAGTGTTTCCTTGTTGATGTCTTACCATTCGATTACCTAATGATAATGTCTGGAGCACCTTTCAGCCATATGTTTGGCTCACCTTTCAGTTGTTTTAGGTTTACCAGTATGTCTCATTAAGGTACTTTGTCTTAGTTTTCGTTAATCTTTTATGTGGTTATATATATTTAATTGGTTGTTAGTGTCTTGATGTGGTTTCTTTGACGTCTTTTCATGATTTCATATATGGCATTTTATAGTATTTTATTGATTTGAGATTTGGATGGTTTTATCCATGAGATTTTAAATATGTTATTTTAAATGATTTTTTTATTGATCATTCGAGAGAATGATATATTTCATTTGGAAATTCTAAATGATTTTATTAATCCATTTTGTGAGCCCTCATAGTTTTATTTAAATCTTCGTGGGGAGCTTGTGTGTATTTAATGTTTGGTTTTAAACTATTATTATTTTTATATGAAAAAGGGAATGTTGGATAATTAGTGATTTTAATTAATTATTGAGGGAGTTTTAATAGCTTATTTAACTAAATGTTTTATTTCATATATTATTTTGAGAGTTAATATAATGGAAATAAGTTTTGATATTGTATTGATTTAAAAGTGTTATTTAATATGATTTGTTTTTGGGGAGTTTAGTTAAAACTAAATTGGGCAACCTTATCTTGGAGATAGATATATATACTTTGTTTTGAACCATTTTGAGGAGAGAGGATAAAGAAGAAAAAGAAAAAAAATCTAATTTAGGGTTGAGGGAGAAAAACCTCACAGCTGGGAATGGAAGCTAGGTAGGAAGACCTTGTTTTGTTGGAGGGATTTTTGTGGCAGTGGACCCTGGAGTTCAGCATAGCACTGTAGTTTTGCTGCTCTATTTTGGGATCTAGTCGTGCCTTACAAGTAGAGCAATTTTTTATTTCAAATTTGGGTAGAAATTAAAGGTATTCTTCTATGTATTTCTTGAATTTCTGAGTTAGAAATGTATGTGGGTGTTTTATTTTTTTGGGAGTCTTGGCTCCTCTGGGTGTTGTCACCGTTTTGTTGGGTTAAGATTTCTTTTCAACCTGATTATTGCTTTCTTTTTTTTTGGGAAATATGAGACTTTTATAAATCTGTTCAATCCTCCCACTTTAAACTCAAATCCAACTACGAGATTCACCTAAAAATTCCCAGATCTCAATTGGGTTGGATTCCAAAATGAATTTTGATTACTTTCCTTTTTGGCCAAAAATTGTGTCGCTTGGTAAAAATATGTTTTTTTATTGTTGCTCATTAACCACTTGTTTTAAATGCAAACTAAAAATGGATTCCATATAGAAACGCCCATATCTCAACTGGGTCGTCCGATTTTTAATCCGGACACTTTTAATTTTCATGTTTTTGCCCAGCTTGGCTAAAAATGACGTTTTTTAGTACAACACCTTGTTTTTTGTCAAAAATTTGGAAACCAAAGGTGGAATCCATCTAGAAACATCAAAATATGAACTGGTTCAAACTTAGATTTTTAATCTCGGCACTTTGAATTTCTACAAAAATTTTATGCCCTTTTTTCATTCCTTTAAGTTGCGGCTGGAATCCATGTTTTGTGACTCCGTCACTTAGTGGTTTTAACTATTTTAAAGATGGTTTTACAAGATGATTTGATGAGGTTAATACTGATTATATGATTGATTTCTTTTATGAAATTAATGGTGAATGTTTGAAGGGTGTGTAATCTACTTGTTGACATTTATGATCAGTTGTTTAAATGATTTAGCAGCAATATTGTTTGGTTGTTTTAAATGGTTTTTATGATGATTTTAGTATCTTTTCATTATTTCATATTTGCTATGGATTCCTCGTTTGATTAAATGAGAAGGCCTATCCGTCTGGAGGGCGTTGAGTTATTTGTCTGCAGGGCATTGATATGGGCATGATTGAGTCTCCTCGTCTATATGAAAGGTGTACTTGGTTTCGTGTGGTGCCATCCCTTCGAGCACACATGAGGACATTCCATCCAATCAGCACTTTTGTACTTTATACCTCAGTAGTCATGAGTAGTACCCGACATGTTATTGTATGAGCATTTGTGTGTTGTGATATTGGCTTTAATGCATTGTATTCCACATTTCCTCTGTGTTTGATGTGAGTGTTGGTCATATGTTCCCTTGCCTTGTTATTTCTGCTTGGGCCTTGTGACTAGCTCTGAGCACGGTGGGGTGACCTCTTTTGAGTCCACATGGTAGGGAGGCGTTGCCACCGCCATTGGGGACCGATGTACAAGTTATTGGAGCACCAGTTGGAGTTGTTCTCTCTTGTACTTGTCTTATATGTTGATGTATTTTATTTATGGCTATGTCTTTGTACTCATGTATATTCCTTTATGAATATTGTACTCTCTTAAGAGAGGAGATGTAATCATGTATATTAATGGGAAGAAATGTGATGTTTTATATTGGCTTACGAGTTCTGGTGTTGGTATCGAACTCGCTTGTATTATGATGATCTTTATGTATTTTCCTTCAAAAAATTTCATGCAAAAATCAAATCTTCGGCTATGTATTTCCTTCATTTTGTAATCTACAAAAGTTCTGACGCATTGCAACTTTATGTTATTATTTTGTGTTGCTACTACAAAAATTCTAGCACATCGGAGCTTTCTATATGTATTTTGTGTATTTTCAGAGCAAGAAGTTCCAAAGTAGAAGGTTCCGAAGAAAGAAGTTCCAGAGAAAAAAGTTCTGGAGCAGGAAGTTCTGGAGCAGGAAGTTCCAGAGCAAGGGGTTCCGGAGCAAAATTTTTGGAGCTATCTTATTTGCTCCTATTTGGATTTTCTCTAGAGGGTGGATTAGTCCTCTCCTTTGGGTTGTGTTTGGACATTCTTGGCCATGTATGTTGTCAATATATTGTATTGGAAACTATTTTTTGTGTAAGTTATTCTTTATTTTATCAAAAAAAATTATCTTGTCCTCTTTTGGCTCTTACCCTTCAGGGTTGCATAGCGGGATGTTACAGGTTCTATTATCCTTTTCATCTAGGTAGGACCAAAGATTGTAGACATCTCCTTTAACATCATTCCTACTTCCTATCACTTTCACATCCTCTTTGGCTCACTACGATGCAAGTTTTTGCATCCATTGTTCATAAATTTTGTAAGTTTCCTTATAATGGTGCAATAAAAACCATTGTTCATAGTGGATACCAAAAAATTTCCATTCAAGATAACTTCTCCCTAGACTATTTTTGGCCTACCCCTTATGGTCTCCTCTAATCTTGCATTGATATTCTATTTAGACTCTACCCAAAAAATAGGGCAAGTCAAAATCCTTCTCTTATTCCCTCATAAACTTAATCTACACCTCTTATAATCACTTGACATTTAGTTGTTACTCATTTTCCTTCCCCTCTATTTGAACAAAACTGTGATTAGAAACTTTTAAGATTATGTTTGCATTCTTGGTAATATATCTTAGTTTGTTTCTAGTGTCAATTTGGGATGTGGGACTTGTGAAAGACATTGGGGTTGTATGCCTAATGGCTAGAAGTAACAAATTAAGTAAGAATGAAATGCATTTATAAATTCCAAAGATCTTTTAAGATAAAAACTAATTATTAATGTTGTTTCATTTGTGCAATAGTAAGGCGACAAGAACCAGATCGGGTCACTTATGTTTCAATCTTTGGAATTACTGTTTTAGTTTTTACAGATTATAACATAGTGAGAAAAGAATACAGAGAAAAATTAGAAACCAAATTCTCTTATTGAATCTGCCATATAGAAATTGTATTTAATTAAGCTATACAATCCAATTCATACTCTCCTCAATTCAAATCAATTGATTAAATCATTCACAATTAGAGTGGCTTAAATGACATCAAATCAAAACAAAGGAGTTTAGATCACAATTGTCTACACAAAACTAAATTACATTAATATGGAAAGAAAACATAAACTAAAGATTATCACCATTGTTCTCCAAGGAGTGGGCCCTTGCTCCCGGTTGTAGGGTGAGTCGATCAACTACGAGACTACATAGAACTTAGACAATTCTTATATCCATGAACAAAAAGGAGATTCTCAATATATTAGTATGCATATCAAAATATAGAGTTCCATACATATTTATAAACATGTGGTGATTGAAATGCAATCATGCAACCTACGACCCATAATTGTGACCAAAGTTTCATTCGATAGAAAACATAAAAAAGAAACGGCTTGAGTCTTTTTTTCAAATATTAATCTGTAACAAGTTTTGGCTATTAGCCTTAAATAGAAAAGTTAAAAATAAGCATAACAAATTTTGGCCATCGGCCCTAAACAAAAAGACTAATAATAGACCCTAGAATTCCCTCCTTCACATGCTCCTCTTCTTCACAGCTAACAATAGGAATTTTTGTTCACAAGCGCAACCATTTGGATTATATTTCCATTAATCAAATAACACCAAACTCATTTTTCTTTTCTCTAAACATATTAATCATCTTTTACCTTAAGTGGTGAGTAAATGGAAAAGTAAGAGGATTAAGATAAAATTAAGGAATGATTTTAGATATGAAAAAGAGTCTTTAGGAATAATAACATAGACAAGTTTTTGGCTCATCATTTCCCCCCAACTAAAGGTTTTGCATGTCCTCATTCAACACAAACAACTTACAATCCTAAAGGCATTCATCTATTGCAAGTACAATTGCCAATTTATTCACGGTTGCCATAATCTCTTGCTGCTAATTGTTCTTGAGTGATTTTATGACCTGATCATGCATCTCCATGGAGATACTAGAATCCTATGTTTGTGCCATATTCCTCAATTCTCTTTCCTATTGTTGCCCAATTTTTGAATTCTCCTACAATTGTTCATGTAAACGCTCAACTTCATCCTCCAATTGTATGATATGAATCCTTAGAGTTCTTATTTCCTCTTTTTTTATTAATTATATCTTTAGGACTAGGATATTCTATGAGTAAGGGTTCCACATAACAGGTATGCTCTAGGGTATGATCCCCTTCCCTATTATTTATGTCACTGTCAAACCTTTGAGCTTCCTATTGCTCAATTTTCTTGACAATGGTTTGCACTTGAAAGGAGTTCCCTACTTCCAATGCATGTTGAACTTCGTATAGCCCTGTTTCCTGTAAGAAATTTTCTCCCTCTATTTGAGGCCTTTCTTCTTTCCTCCTCTACTATAGGCATATCCTCCATATGTACAAAAGGAAACTCGACATCATCTTCAATTTTTGTTTGTTTATTCATCATTTGTTCCTTAACTTTCTACCACTTTTTCCTATGCCATTCCTGACTTATTCGGTCTTTACCTTGGGTAAAGCATGAGCAATCATTTTTGTATCTTGTATCTCCTCCTTCGTAATTGGGTTTTCATCCCCCATTTCACCCATATTACTAGCTATAGTAGCAAGATTATGTAACTTGGAATTCAATTTAATCCTATTCTCCCTTTACTTATGTTTTGCATTTAGGGTTTGAGGAGTTACAACTCCTGCAGATTCCCTAGATTCCACTTGAGGAACATTATGCTCAACATCAATGGTATTCACCGTGTCATCTAGTGCTTCACTCACATTACCAAGCGTTTCATATTTTTTAGGTATAGCCTCATCCAAATCATCTATATTTTCTTTGACACCTGCATCCTCATTTCCTTCAACATCTTCATTAATAGGAACTTCAGTAATTGTTTCCTAGCTTAAAGGTGAAGCAATTGACGTTAATCCCTCAATAATGAGCAACTTAATGAGGCCATGGTGAGCAAGGGAATTCGTGTTTCCTTTTTACACTTCTTTACTTATTATTTTCAAGGAATGAAACAGATAATAAGGTACATTGACAAGGGTTGATTTTCGCAAATGACACATAAGACATAAATGATGTGCAAAAAATAGGCATATCAACCTTCACATGTAATATAATGCATGAGAAATTTCACATCTTCATCCCAAGGTTTAGGCAAAGAAAAAAAAATTGTACCTTGCCCATGGCCAACCTCAATCTTCTCACCTCATTGTAGAAATTGTTGTCAAATGGGCTGAAGGTCTTGGATATGGCTTGAATGCATAAGGAAGAAGCCTTCACTTGATAGTGATAAAACATATACATGGGAAACTGTTTGAACTAATACTGGAAATGTAACTCCTCACAAAGTGATTGCATTCTTCTTAAATCCCATGGAAAACTCTAATGTTAGTTGATCATCATATCCTTGTAACTGCCTACAAAAGATATGTCATCAAGCCTACCGAAAGATTTTGTAAACCTCTTCTGCAATTCTTAACTTAGTCATGTTGGTGGGTTCACAACTAATATCAAGGACCATTGTAATAGAAAAATGGTGATGTGGAGTTGTGAATGGTAGCAAATCAAACAATAAAAAATGCTAATGGAAAACAATGAAAATGCTAATGGTAGAAATGGAAGAAATGGTTAAGGAAAATAACAATGACATCATAGCAACAATGATAATGGCGGGTGATAAATCAAGGTAAGGGTTAATGATGGTGGATGACTTGTGGTAACTGGATCTAACATGACCTTTCGTGATTATGACATGACCATCCCTCCCCCTAGCTAAATGTTAGATGTCTTCATCAATGTACCACCATAATTAACCATTAAAATGAAAAGACAACTAATATAATTTGAAAAAAGAATAAAATAAGCATGATGTTATCAAAAATAAAAAAAATTGTGATCCAATGTGTGCAGATGACAAGTAACTGTGGAGAACCGTGCAAGTTGTGGTGGTATAGAGAATAGGAGGTTCATGCAAGAGGACCAAGCATGTCGTCAAATGATGTGAGTAATGTGACGTGGAAGCTACTGTCAAAATGAGGGCAGATGATGTTGATGCAGACAGTGATGTGAACCAATCTAGCTAGATCTAACATAACATGTGTGCAACTAGGGATGAAAATAAGACATGTGGCCACCTAGGTGGATAATAGAGGTCACATATCACAATCTAGAAAAAGCACAAGGCACATAGAGAAGTACAGTGATATTATAAAAACAAAGGCTGGAGTAGGATGTCGACTATAGGAACTAGTGCCTAGTTCCTGACGCAAAAAGAAAGTGACAAAAAATCAAAGAATAAAATTGATCCCTGGCACATCACATAATGGGTAGCGACAGGGAGGAAAGTCTATGTAACCAGAGTTGTTACTTGTGGTGACAGCTTCTTGCTATGTACCATCATTTTTTCCCCTTTTTTTTAACAACATCAAATCATCAATATCTCAGTTTTCAATTTGACACCACCTAGAGGCACCGAGAAAATTAGTTTTCACCTTCAAGTTATTATGCAGTTAATACCCGCTTGTAACCTAGTTTTCAAGTATTAACTGGCCAACGACAACCAAACATTTTCATTGTTGGATCTTTATTGCTTTTTTTTGTTTATATTTATTTATTTATTTTGAAAGTACCTATGTGGTACTTAAAGAGGCAATAGGAACTTGTGATACAACATTGAGTTCCTTCATCAAACTAGATACAAAATGTTCTTTAAAAATAGGTTGCTTGTACAATTTCAAGCAATGCCCATTAACAATAAGAGCAATATGATCAAAATCTATAGTGTGAAGCTTGACTATACCATTTCCATAAACAACCTCAATCTCATAAGGCCCTATCCATCTAGTGTGTGTTGACGGTCCAAATGGCACAACAATAGTTAAACAAAATATTGTTATTTTGTTTCTCTTGAAAGAGAAAGATAACACATGGATATCTTAGCTCCCAAGGTCTTTATAGTTGGTTCTCAACTGTGTTGATGTCCCTCAGTGGTCAATATAGCAGTAATGTTCAAGGGGACTGCTAGTGTGAGCTTCTGGATTGTTCTGAGATCAAGCATGAATCTAAACCTACTCTAACCGGGGCTTTTAAAGAAACATAAAAAGATGGGTCAGAGCTTTGGGACTGAAAGAATGATAATTCACCTATCTTAACTAGACTTGTTATCCTTCAAGGGATTATAAACTAAAACTGAAGAACAAAATTAACTTGTGATTAACACACAGTTGCATCCATTCACAGTGTTGATTTCTACAACAGAGTACTAGTTACCATTTTAAATAAAACACCAAAATAACATTCCATTCCTTGAAGGTTTCACAAATCAAATGATTAACTTAAGACAAACACCATTCTGAAACACAATCTAAAGTAGATAAAGATCTGGTTGCTTCTACTGTTAATGAAATAGATAAGCAACACTTACAAAGCTAGCACAATCACCAGTGTACAGAAAAATCTATGACTCCAAATTGTTTCCATTTACATTAAGAAAACTTGAAAGATACATTATAGGCTTCTGTTGAATCTAATTCCTAACTAAGAAGACAAAAGAAGCTCCTATTACAAAGAATCAGGATGTCATTCTATCTCCTCTATTTCCTTGTGTATTCTAAAATTTCTTCTTCTTTTCTAACCTTTTTCAAAGAGGCTATATACAGAGTGTACCAAAAAGAATGTGTTGTCCTCCTGCATTAGGGTTTACAAAATATCTGCTTCCAGGAGAGTCGGCTCTCAGATCTTTCTAAAGAGAGTCAAAGTTGCATTCAATGTGAATCCCTGTTGTCCATGTCGATGAGAGATTGTTCCGAGAATCCTCTTAGATCTTTTGTAGCTACCAAATTTACTTTGTCCTTCCGTGTCCATCCTTGAACTCCATCGGGGCCACCTTGAATGCTCTAAAAGCATTTTGCCATTAATACTGATCTACCTCTCGCCAGTGGTCACTACAACTGTCCCTGTGAGTCATAGTTTCTTTGTTCTTCTGGCCTCCTTCATGTTCTAGAATTTTGTTACATGCTGACCATCTTCTGGAGCATCGTCGGGCCTCCCTTTAGATCCGAACATTATCACCTGAGCTGATCCATCACCCTTTGATATAAGAAGGAATCCATCTAGTTTGCGTTTTGTCAGTCTCCTTCAAGGTGGTAGTCGATCGATCAATGGCCAATAGGTCATTCCTTTAGCTTCTTCTGATTGGTTAGGCATACGCCATGCAGGATTATCAGGCGGTCAAAAGTGGTCCACCTTGAATCGCATGTCGGTGAGACACTAATTGTGTCTCCCTGATGCGATTTTCCTCATAACAGTTATCAGCGCAACATGTGGCAATCAGTGAGACCTTTCAGCGAGCTGCAAAAAGTTATACCAAGCCCACAAAGACCATCGGCAAGACCGTCGCTAGTTGGTATGACCTCATGGCGAAGCCCCTTTCTTCTCAGCGAGCACATTCTGTATCGGTAAGACCCAATCGGGTTGGTCAGACATCACGGTGAGGCATCAGAATCCTTTGACAAGCCCATTTCTTTATGTCAGGGAGACCTCCGCCAGTCAGGAAGACATTGTGGTGATATCACTTTGTTTCGGTGAATTCATTGATTCTCCCCGAGCTCTTTTCATTTCGATGAGACCTTACTTGTTCGGCAGGAGATTACGGCGAGCGGGACCTTGTTTCCCTAATGACACCCTCTTCGACGAGACCTCCATGTCAGCGAGACCTCATATTGAATTAAAAATATTACACCGAGGGCACAATCCCTTCAGTGAGACTAATAGTCATCGGTGAGACATTCCACCGATCCTTCCATGTTACATCGAAGACCAACCCTTCGGTGAGACTTTTTCGTTTTGGCCAGACCTCCTGCCGAAGGCAAAATTATCGTCGGGCTTAGACCTTTGGTGGGACCTCCTCCTATGCTTTGTTGGCGAGACCTGATGCACTTGCCAAGACATCTCTCCACCGCAAAAAGTCTCTCACCGAGATGCATACCCTCATCGGTGGTCGGCAAAACACAAGGCGCTCGGCAAGACCACACACCGAATGGATTGCTCCATACGCGCTAGTCGATGAGACATGAAGAAGTCACCGAGACTTCTTTCTGAAGGAACATCTCCAGCTGATATGTGCATCCCTCTATCGCCGGTCGGTGAGACCCAAAGGTCTCGCCAAGACCTCTCCCCAAAGGAGACTTTCATGCCAATGGGAAACTCTTAGTCACTGGGACAATGATTGATGTCTTACCGATAGGTATCTGGATGTGAATTCCAATCGCTGTGACATCCCCGAGGTCTTGCCGATAGGAAACACATACGCCTATTAACTAAATGCACTGAAGGTTGGCAAGACATCTGCAAGGTCTTGCCGACTTTCTTCTTAAAGGAAAAATTATGACCAACTGGATTGAGGAATACATTCCAACTGAGCTCCCTTGGAAAATATCATCACGTGTGTGATTTAATCCTACAAAATAGAGTCCCCATTAGTCCTCAGAAGCACATAAGATATATTATCCTAAGATACACTATTGTCTACGATAATGTCATTCAATTTCCAACAAGAAGAAAACCAACTCAAGCTGAAATAGAACCAAAATTTAACAAAACCAGTAGACAACTTAAGAAGAAAACAAAAGAACCCCAAGAGCAAAAGCAAATAACAGAGGCAAAGAAACCAAAAAGAAAGGGGGCCCCATTTTGATCCAGAATTAAATGGGGTGGTTATGCAAGGCATACCAGTGTGGAAATTTCCTTTGAAATTATGAAACTTGGAATCATACAATAGTGTATGATCACTTGGTTGAAATGACCATTGTTGGATGAAACAATCATGCCAAAGAGCATGTCGTTTCTAGACTATTTCTACATGAAAAAGAGCTTGTTGTTGAAGTTCATTCAAGAAATGAAGTTGAGAAATCCTTTCTTTATGAGCATCAATTAGACTCATTCCCAATTGCAAAGCAATATGTAGAGTCTTTATCTCAAACTCAATGGATAAAACTGTGTTCTTACCATAAACAAACTCATACTTTGTAAGACTAGTGGTGGTCTTCCACATGGTGTGATATGCTCATACCACTTCAGGAAGTCTTACTGCCCAATATTTCTTGTGAACTAATACAGTCTTTCAAAATATTCTCAAGTTCCCGATTGGTCACTTCAACCTATCCATTGGTCTGAGGGTGACATGGTGAGGAATTGGAGTAGTAGATTTCATACTCTCAAACCATTGCAATAATCAACTCAGAGGTAAATTGAGGTCCTTGATCGGTAAGAATCTCATGAGGTACGCCAAACCTAGTAAAAATTTCAAAATATAAAAATTCAGCAACTTTAGTATCTCTTGCATATTTCAATGCCACAACCTCCACCCATTTAGTAACATAATTAGTACAAACCAATATATTCCTTATTTCTTGATGGGGGTTTAATTGGCCCCACAAAATCTAAACCCCATTTTTCAAAGGGTTTAAGAGATAATTATGATTGTAGAGGCATCTCATTAGAATGTGTGTCAACCCATACGTTGGTAGTTATCACAATGTTACACATACGTTTTATAATATTTACGAAGTGTAGGCCAATAATATCCAACAATTAGGATATTTTCGGTAGCTCTTTGAGCTACAAAATAACCTATGAAAGACTTTGAATGACATGCTCGAAGTATATCAAATACATCATCTTCGACTACACATCATCGCATGATGTTGTCAATGTCGGTGTAGAACACGAGTCCATTAATCCATGTATATTGTCCACTTAGCCCCACAAGTTTCTGATGATCCTAAGAGGAAGTGTGGGGGAAACTTGCAAGTGACCAAGTAGTTTGCAATGTCTACAAACCATGGACTCTTAACTGAAATAGCAAAAAGATGCTTGTCAAGGAAAGAATCATCAATAAGCACAGGTCCACTCTCACATTGCAACTTGGATAGAAAATCTGGAAGCACTTTTTTATGACTAGGTTTATCAAGTATCGTTATATCAAACTCTTTCAATGACAGTAACCATCTAATTACTCTTCTTGTAACTACTGGTTTATTCATTAAAAACCTTATTGTAGAGTGATTTGTATGTATAAAGACTTTATAACCAGTGATGTAATGCCAAAATTTATTAATTGCATAAACAATAGCAAGAAATTCCTTTTTAGTAACCGTGTAGTTTACCTCAACACCTATAAAATTATTACTAATGTAATAAATAGAATAAAATAATGTGTCCTCCTTACCTAGGACAAATCCCATTAAAAAATCATAATCATCGATATGCATATGAAAGGGAAGCTCTCAATTTGGTCCTCGCAATACTAGTGTGGTCACAAGCTTCTCCTTGATGGTCTCGAAAGCTTGTTGACATTCTTGCATCCAAGAAAAAGTGTAATATTTGCTCAATAAAACAAAAAGAGGTGCAACAATTTTACTAAAATTTTGAATAAAAATTCTATAATATCCTGCATGTCCTAAAAAGCTACAAACATCTTTTTGACAAACAAGAACGAGAAAATCTTGAATTATCAGCACCTTCTTTGGGTCAACTTGAATTCCTTTAGCAGAAATGTAGTGTCCTAGTACTATACCTTTCGTCATTACAATATGACACTTCTCATGACTCAAAGAAAAATTAGTATCTTCACACTATTGCAACACTTTTTCAAGATTCTTTTTGGCCTCCTCATAGGTATCACCATACACAGTAAAATTGTCCATATAAACCTCAACACAGTTATGAATCAAATCAGCAAAAATACTTAACACTTCCCTTTAGAAAGTAGCAGGGGCATTACATAGACCAAAAGGTAAAACATTATAAGTAAATGTCCCTCATGGACAAGTGAAGGTGGCCTTGTCTTGATCCTTAGGTGCAATGCAGATCTAATTGTATCCACCATTTACCATTTTCTTAGGAACTACGACCAAAGGAGAAACCCATTGACTATCAGAAATCGGATAATATATAAATCCTAAATTCAATAACTTTTGTAATTCTTCTTTCACAATTTCTTGTAAAATTGGGTTTAACCTTCTTTGTGGTTGCCTAATAAGATGACTACCTTCCTCTATGTAAATGTGGTGTGTGCACGTATATGGATGTATACCACATATATCTTGATATTCCCATGCAAATGCATTTTTATGATTCTTTAACATGGAAATTAAATCTTCAATTTGTGCATCACTCAAATGTGGATTAATATTTAAAGTACTTCCTAGTAAAATTTCCATTGCTTGAGATTTTGCAAGTAAGTCTATAGCATGTGCTTGTGAGGTGGATGGTGAAGAAGTGTTAGAAAGCATGAATGGACTATAGACACAATTATGTGGAAGAAATTGATGTAACATAATAAATTGATGAAGTGATTGTGAATCACTCAACAGCGGAAAGTTCCCAAATGGACAGTTATCTATACAAGAATGAAAAATAAATTTCTCTGAAACGTCAGCAAACAAGTATCAATTTTGAAAGAAATTAGAAAAAATAGTATACTCATATTACTCCTTAATGTCAAGAGCTTGATCGATCGTCAGAATAGGCAGAGATTCCTCCAAATCACTATCAACCCATAGGGGATCTTCAATCTCCAATAGTGGTTGTGCAGGTGGGTACAAAGTTAACTATTTATTTTGTTCCCCGTTAGAAATAACCATATTACCTGGTTGACAATTGATATAAGATTCTTTTGCAACCAACCATGTTCTCCCTAAAATTAGGGGGTATTCCCCAACTTTATTTTTGGGCTACAAGGTCATGAATTAAGTAGGGTATTCCCAAAAATTAATAGAAATAACAACATCCTCTATCATACCTTTAGGTTTGATTAGGGAGCAATCTACCATCTACAAGACTATAGGTGTAGGCCTAAGTCCTTGAAGGCACAAATTATCCTTAGTTTTATTGGTCATGACATTAATGGTAGCTCCTACTTCAATTAATGTATTCAGAATGACAATGTGACCAATTCATACCTGAACCATAGGACTCCCTGGGTCTGAATACTTGGGAATTGAAATATTTCCCAACATGAGATCAACAAGTTGCCCAATAACTTGCACTGTCTTTGGGTCTCATTTATTTGTTTTCTTTTAGGTACACAACTCCCAAACTATCTTTGTGTACATAGGGACATCCTTGATTTCCTACAAAAGAGGAATTCAATTAATGTTAACATTTCTCAATTCATTTACAAAATAAAATTTTATCTCAACCACTTCCTTTTCTTTTGGTTGAGAATGAAACTAGTCAAGATATGGAGGAAACCTAGACGGTTCATTTTGTTTATTTGGATGTTCCTCAAGTTCATCATTTATTTTAGTAATAGTGGGCCCCTGGAGGGCTTTACTTGATTGTAAATGAACTCCATTAATGTCCAATGTATTGACAAGGTAGGTTGGATATCCCACCACGTCATTATTGTATACTAGTTTTGTCACCCTATTATTTGGGTTTGGAGATGTTTGTGCATGCATGGATGTTGCCTTTGGTGGTTGTGATAGGTTGGGTGGTGGACTATTGGATGAGTTTGGTATTGGTGGCAAGAATTGTGGTGGTTGTTGGCATGGAGTAACCATAGGTGGTTCGAGATAAAGTGGATATTATGGAAACTGTGATGGTGGCGTCCTCCATGCTTGTTGCCAAGGTTAAGGGGCATGCTAGTACTTTTTTTCCATTGTGAATAAGGTGTAGGTTGTTTCCACCCTCCATACCATCCTGTTTGAGTTGGAATGGAACTAGGTTGACCACTAGGCTCTACATTAGGAGGTGTAAAAAGGTCATTTATCATTGGGAGCATAGTTCATGGAGGCCAAGGCCTTTGTGGGGCCATATAGTAAATAGTTTCTTCACTAAATTCCACATCTGTTGGAAGAAGTTGTAATGTAGTAGCCTTAATAGCATCTTCTAAAGAATATTTTTTGTTTTGTTATAAGGACATTCCTCATTACTATGTTTCTTACAACAATTTGGACAAAATACAACAAATGCTTTTTCAACCTCTTCTTGTTTCTTACATGTGTACAAAATGTCAATTTGCTTACCCATGTGGCTTAAAAGATCATTTTTTAGATCTTCTAGCAATGTACCTAGCTCTCATTTCATGATACTTGATGTACCTTCAAAAGAAATATGCTTCCTAGGGTACCCTCTTGTCAACTGGGTAGATCTTGAGTAGTTCTTGTAAACATCACAAATATTATCAAATCTTAATTTGGAAATATCTCCACCCCCTATAAGATTCAACACATCCATACATATATCATGAATACCCCTAAGAAAAAGAATTTTAACAATATCATTGTTCAATCTCGTTTGCCTAGTCCTTTGAAGACTAAATAAGAATCACTCAAGGTAGTCTTCTAAGGTCTCCTCTTCATGTTGCATTATGTGAAAGATCTCATCTCTGATCTCCTTAGTCTTCCTCAGATAACTTTTTCTTCATGTTATCCCAACTGTGAATAGTTTCATGTCCTAAGCCCATGAACCATCGTAATGTTGCACCTTTCGAAGTAGCTGGAAACAATTTAAGTTTTTGTGCATCATTTTGATAATCATAACCATGACATAAAATATCAAATTTAAAGAGAAACATGTCAAAATTTTCCATAGAAAGTCCTCAAAAAATAAGCAAAGTAGAATAAGGTATATTTTTTATGGGAGAATCCTCTGTTGGATGGGTAATAGGAAATTCAAAGTTGGTATGATTATTATTGTCCAAAACTCTTTCACCATTATTATTGTTGTTGTTTTTTTTGTTATCGGTCATGGCTTTGAATTCCCAAGGGGTGTAAAAAGATGAGAAAAACTTAGAGTCTTTGTTTATTAGAGTTTTACCACTTTAAAGTTCGTAAGATTCTTCAAATAATTTAGCAAGCTCCTTAGATAAATCTTTTGGGGTCTCTAGTAACTCTTGTTGGGTTCTAGAAGGTGACTCAAAATTAGAATCAATAGTAGTGGACTCAATTACACACGTTTCAATATTAGGTTGAACTAATTCCTTTTTTGATGGTATATTCACAATTAGTGGCTTTAATCCTTTCTTTTGGGTTTTCTTGTTTTGAACTAGTTCCTATATCTTTCTTAACAAACCTGCCTTTACTATCTCTAATGTGATTCATGCATCTATATGACCTACAATAGAGCAAACCAAGGTTAATTACCTAGGAAAGGTCAACAATCACACAAACTTTCTCCTTGGCACATTGGTCCTAACTTAACTTACTAGCTTTTTAGGCTTTTAACGCCTTTCCCCAACAACAGTGCCAAAATGTTTGGACAAAACTATGATTAGAAACTTTTAAAATTACAGTTGCATTCTTAGTAAGATATCTTAGTTTATTCCTAGTTTCAATCTGGGATGTAAGACTTGTGAAAGACGTTGGGGTTGTATGCCTAAGGCCTGGAAGCAACAAATTAAGTAATAATGAAATGTATTTATAAATTCCAGATATCTTTTATGATAAAAACTATTTATTAATGCTACTTTGTTTGTGCGTTAGGAACTGCACAAAGCAACAAGAACCAGATCGGGTCGCTTTTGTTTTAGTCCTTGGAATTATTGTTTCAATCTTTGTAGATTATAACAGATGAAAAAAAGAACACATAGAAAACTTAGAAACCAAATTGTCTTATTGAATTGACCATATAGAAAATGTATTTAATTAAGCTATACAATCCAATCCATACTCTCCTCAATTCAAAACTACCAATTAAATAATTCATAATTAGAGTTGCTTAAATGACATCAAATCAAAACATAGACATTCAGATTACAATTGTATACACAGAATGAAATTAAATTAATGTTGAAAGAAAACATAAACTAAAGATTATCATTGTTGTTCTCCAAGGAGTGGGCCCTTGCTCCCGGGTTGCAAGGTGAGTCGATCAACTATGAGACTTCATAAAACTTAGAAAATTCTTTGATCCACACACAAAAAGGAGATTCTTGATATATTATTATGTATATCAAAATATAGAGTTCCATACATATTTATAAACATGTGGTGACCAAAATTCAGTCACATGGCCTACATCCCATAACTGCGACCAAAGTTTCATTCGATAGAAAACATAAAAAATAAACAGTCTTTTTTGTAGGTTAATCTATAACAAGTTTTGGCTATTAGTCTTAAACAAAAAATATAAACATAAGCATACCAAATTTTGACCATCGGCCCTAAACAAAAAGACAAATCATAAACCCTAGAATTCCCTCCTTCGCACACTCCTCTTCTTCATAGTTAATGACATAAATTTATGTTCACAAGTGTGGACACTGATTTTGGTATCCAAGGGTTCTCTAATTCTTCTAGGGTTTTTCACCTGAAAGGAGAGAAATGGACCCAAAATGTGTAATTTCTACACTCAAAATCAATGCAAAGATGGATGAAATATGCCTAAATATAATGTCTTAATGCGATAAAACGAAAAAGAAGATGATTAGTAATGCAAAACCTAAGATATGCAAGTAAATAATGATAGAAATAAACAAGATTGGAAAGGTGCACCTAGAATCTAAAGTCTAATGAAAAGAGGCTCTGGAATCCAATAGATTTTAATGTTGAAGCCAATAGGGACACTTGTGCCAAGCTGGGTGACTTAGTCCAATTTTAGGAAGATTCTGTCGGAACAAGAATCTACCAAATGGGTATCCAAAAATGCAAAAACCACATTTCAAGCCTAGCAATGGGACTAATTCGACAGTAATGGAAACTTAGTCCACCTGGGAATCTCAGGAAATTCAGGGTAGGAACCTGTAGCTTTCAGCCTGCACTTCCCTTCCTGACAGGTGTCCGGTTCAGAAACTACATAAAATGGGTTGAAAGAGGTCTCCAAGCTTCAATTAGGGCTTTGTTGACTTGAATGAATTTGATGGATTGTTGACCACTTTTTAACACCTTTCTCTTTGACAAATCTACATACAAGACCTGCAAACACACATGCAAAGAGGGGGAAAAGGGTTAAGGGTTAGAGAATAGGGGTTTGCCTTGGTCAAACCCACATTTGGTAATCAAAACCTAGATAATGGAATGAAATAGAAAGAGAATGATGAATAAATAACATGCAATGTCACAAACTCACCAAACCCTTGATGTAGAAATCTGAAGATGTGCAACAATATGCTCCAATGGATGCTTGATAATGCTTAGAGTGCTTGATAATTGCTTGAATGATTTAGTGAATGAATGGGAATGGAAATGAGAGGAAAACCCTTTATTTATACTTGATTTTACAATATTTCCTGAAAATAACACATCAAAGGCCAACCTTAAGGTGAAGAGAATAAAATCCTGCCAGAAAATTAAAATTATTTTGATTTTTGTGCCCAATGGGACTGAGTTTCCCCAGGTGGCAACTTGGTCCCACTAGGGAAATTTTATTGGGTGTCAGGGATTGAAGTGCATTTAATAAGGTTTAACAAGAATATTCTCAAAAATACATTTAAGTTTGGCTCAAATGTGCATTAAGGGGTCATTTAAAAATAAGAAAGGGTTGAATTATTGATGACAAGCCTAGAAAAGCATGAGATTTTGTTACAACTCTTTACAACACTTTGAAATAAGACTTGGTAAGTGATAAAAAGGGGTTATTTAAGTGAATTATAAGAAAGGGTCCTAGAAAAGTGTGAAAGTGGGTTACAACACTTCACAACACTTTTACAAGACATCCTAGAATTCTTAATGATTCTCAAGGGTCCAAGACCTAATGTGAATGTGTTGTCCACATTACAACATTAAATCTAGGCAAAATCAAGCCAAAGTCCATAAGAGAGACTCAAGTGAGTGTAAAAATGTCCAACTGTACATTTCTTGGCAACACATTAAGCCCCCACTTTAGTGAGAGGATGAACTTGCTTCAAACTCACACTAAAGTAGCCCAACATATAAAGAGGGATCCAAATGCACCCATGCTGGTAAGCTGACACAACAACAATCAAGAGGGATGATCAAGCCCCCGGGATCAAGGTCCCATGGCAAACTAAACATTAGTACAAAGGAACACACAAGAGAATGATGGAAAAGAATGAAAGAGGGAAGTCAAAAGGAACGAAAGTTGGATCAAGCTTCAATCATTTTTCTAGCCCATTGTGGATTAGATCTAGGTTGTTTGTTTCGAAAAAGAAATGTATACTCACTTTGAGGCGACAGAACTCATGGTTTTACGTCGGGTGAGAAGGCCTAAAAGGTGAGAAACATACACTCATGGTTGGTATGCACTCACACACACACAAGTGGATATGGAGAAAAGTCATGCCTCGAAATGGGCTTCCGGCTCAACCATACCAAATTTATACCTCCTGATAACTTTAATAAGGCGCCACAAAAGAATTTCATGCTTCATGAGACAAGAAAAGCTTTGTATGCTTAGATCTCATGAACAAACATGATGAAACTATAGGCATGCAAGTTGTGTTATGCAAGGTGGCAATATAACAAATGCAAAATACAATATGCAAAAGATTCTCAAAGGAGTCTTGCTTAGTTCATGTGAGGTCTATAACTTAGGGAACATTGTGTTTAATGCCTCCAAGAGAGGACCAATCAAAAAATAGAAAATTTGCAACTTAGGGGATGCAGTGTGTCACATCAAGCCACTAAGAGGAATGTAATATGCTAAGATAGATCACGCTCATGAAGGACATCACGCCCAGTGTCATCCACAAAGTGACAAAACACATTGTATGAAGTAACAAGGTTGCACTAAGAAGCATGAAAAAGGAAAAATGCAAAATGAATAATGCCAATGTATGCCCCCACTTTAAAGGAATTGCTACACACCATTCTATAAGCAATTACTTTAAAGTAGCAAATGAAAAATGAAAAAATAAAGAAGACATGAGAGCCAACTTGGAAATCACCTATGCCAAGTCATATGCTTCTAAGTAAGGCTACATTGTAGTGTACCTCCAGTTGCTGCACTTTGATTCAATTTGTTTATGTTTGGTTGATAGTTATTTTAGTTGTTTTGATACTATGCTACTTTATTTCAGTTATGACATTGATACTATGTTGGTTTTATACTTTGTTGATGATACATTAGAGACATTGTTGATCATTTGATTACGTTTGTGTGGCAACCATATAATGTACATTATGTGTGTTATGGTTTTATGTAGTTTTAGAGCATTAATGTGTTTATGATGATGTATCTGATGTTGTTTATGATGTAGTATTGTATGTTAGTCTTGGTGAAGGAGACAGTGTAGCATTACTCACTCGTGAGTACCCTACTACAGTGTGACTCTCTTTCATAGTGTGATTGTCGATTTATGCAGATATGTTTGATAGTGTTGTTTTATGCAGTTCGCAGGTACTGGCATCGACTCCACCTACTTTGTTAGGTTTGAGTGTGTCATGACCCAATGGAAACATGTTGTTTCAAAGATAATTTCAGGTCCTTCTTTAGCCAATGTTCCCTTATAGGATGATTATGTGTGTTTTCACCCATCGTTGTATTGTCATTCAGATCCATTGTGTTGTTCATGTTTGCGTCTTGATTGGAAATTTGTTAATTAGTTAAATGGTTTATTGAATAAGTTATTTGATTTAGTGTAATTTTATTGAAATGATAAATTAAAATAATTATGTTTATGGTTTGATTAATTAAATTAACAAATAGGATATTTAATTAAAATGTGATTGTTAATTTTGAGTAATAGATATATGTTGATTTTAATGTGCATACTTAAATATATGGAAAGTAGATATTATTGAAGGGTTTGTTTTCAACAGATTATGAATAAATATTTGGAATCTTGACTTGGAGTCAAAAAATGTTATCTTGGGTAATTGTTTAATTAGAACTGTCTGATCAATCTTGTTTGCATATTGACAATTAGTTATGTTTTGTGATTATGAGTTAATTGAAAATGAATTAAAAGCTTTGGTGATGCAAATGTTGTGCACGACAATTTATTTTGGTTTTCTGGGAAAGAAAATTTCACGGTAGTTTTGGGAAAAAGCTTCTTCTTTGTGTTTTGGTTGAAAAAGTTTTGGAGACAATGAATTTGAAGGATTTGTGCTTTTGTGAAAATAAAGAGTTTTTGGAATTTCTGGTTCTTTCTTCAATCTACGTCAGATTCTAAAATATAATCCAGGTTCTCTTCTTTATTTTGCATTTTCTTGAATAGTAGCTTATGAATGTTGTTATGGTAAATGTTCTTCTTGTGGTTGAATCTATTTGTTGAATCTTCTGCACAAACATCAAAAATAAAATTGTTGTTGATTAGTGTTGAAATAATTGAAGAAAAAATTTAGAGAAACGAAAGCTATTAAAACCTAGTTGTAATAAAATTGGTTTTTACAATTATTAATTGCTCTTTCTTGAAATATTGCTCATAATCTTTCATGTTTCATGTCAATATGATTATGTTCTTGAAATGTTATTTCAAGCTTACTTAAATGATATGCATGTGAGGGATAAAACCGAATCTTATAGTTAGTTTTCATGTTTACATCTCTTTGAATTTGATAGTTTCAGACTTCTTCGTTGCTTCAGATTGGCCATGGTTCTAATCATTTATGCCTCATAGTCGACGTGCCTTGAATCGCTGAATTTAATAGAGAATTATCTTAACTTTAATGTTAGCATGTAGTTTAATTTAATCTTCCATCGATGTTTTGTGGATTCGCATTCCATTGAATCATGAACTCTCTTGAAACTTGAAAGGATTCCTTACTCTAGATAGTGGCGGAGATTGTTTGCTATCTATTTTGTAGAAAACTAACTTAGCGGATGGTTTGGAAGAGTCGTGCCCATCACCAATGCCCTGTGGCCAATAATCTCATAGTTTCCTCATTCATTTGCCTTGCAAGTTCTTTTTCTTGGTGTTGTCGGCGTTGATCTCTTTAGTCTCCCTTTGATTATCATATCGTAGAATTGCCTTGGATGTCTAATTATCCTTCATTTACCATTGCCTTATGTTTTATTTATTTTCCTGTAGCTCTTGTGCATTGGCGGTATTGAAGGTCTGTAGCTGATTTATGCATATTTAAGTAAACTCTTTGACTTATGAGGTTTCTTGCTAGAGTTTAATCTAGTGTTTATTGATGTAAGCTATTTCCTTCATTGACAGCGACAGGAGCTTTATAAAATTAAAAAAAAAGTTTAGAGTTTGAAGAAATGTACTACCTGTTAGTGGTTGAATGTGTCTTGCGTATAGCTTCAGGAATTATGTGTTGCATGTTGAATGAATTGTGCATGTTGTGCGAAGGTCCCTATGAAAGAATCTATATCTCTTTGCATGTAACTATGAGTTCATTGTAGGTTTGAAATGTATACACCGTAGCTAACCCAGGATAACTATAGAAAATATAGCGTGTGTATTTCTACTTGAATATAAATACATTAAAAATCGTTTAAATTTAAATTGTTTTCCTTTAGTTTGCTGAAAGAGTCTATTGTATCACTGTATTTTAAAACATGTTTGAAGTAATTTAAGTTTATTTAGTTTTAAAAGAATGTTAAACTAGATTTAGTTTCTTTGAGAACAAATAAACATTTATATGTAATATAAATGCTTATATGAAATTTGAATGTTTTTATTTATATTTAGTTTTTTTTAATTTATTGATAAGAGTGGCCATGTTGTCCTTTTAAATGAATAGATAATTCTTAAAATTTTGTTTTAAAGGAATATGACTTTTAATTTGTGAATTAATGGGTTATTACTTGAACTATTCTTTTATTATTGATTTGGTGTCAAAGAAAGCTTTTGTGCAAGAATATTTTGTTTGTGTTATGGAATTCTTAGTTTTCCAAAGGCTAGGGAACTCTTTGAATGAATTGTATAATCTATTTAAGTCATGAAGTTCATTTGATATAATTTATTGTGGAATTATCCATGCATGGTTTACTTGTTACCTTAGTGGTATTTTGAATGTTAAATGATTGGTGTCATGATTGAGATGTGTTTATTCATGGATATGTTTAATGTGCATGATGGCTATCCTTTGTAATTGATAATGAGTTATGTTATTAGGGAGAGTGGCTTTTGATAGGGGTCGAAACCCTAAGTGGTAACCAGGGTAACCTATTGCGAGTTTATAATCCAATGAAAACCTAATTAAATGTATTAGCAGTTGGATAATGTTCACTAAATAATTTAGATAATTTGAATGCCTTGCCTAATACCTTAGTGCGTGTATAGATTAAGGGAAGGTTGAGATGGACTATAATTCCATGATCATCTACTTTGTCCTCTTAAAAGGTAGTTTCATTCCACATGAGTTTGTTTAGGGGCCAGGAATTAGTAGAGATTGCCAGGGTAACTCGGTATGAGGGTCAGTAGTCTAAGAAGATCACCAGGGTAACCTATAGTAAACTATGTGATGACACTCTTTTCCTAATACATGTTATGTGGTCTCTTGTGTAGAGTTACCCTTGTTTATATTGTTGCCTCTAGGAGCCTTGTTTGTAATTATGTGGTTTAGATATCGTTATGTCATGATATGTACATCAAGCCATGTAATGTCATGTTTTGTCTTCATGTTTGTTTATCTTTTTGGACCTGATATTATCTCCTAGCACAAGGGGGTGGACCTTAGGGTACCAAATGGTTGGGAGGAACATGCTTTTTCCTCCAATGGGCTCCATTGCAGGTGTTTTTGTGCTTGGATAATATTGTACTTGAGACAGGTTCTTGATTCTACACGGTTCGTGAAGTTGGATGCTAAGCGTGCTCATGAACAAGGTTGACATATGTGTTATGATCTTCATCTATATAGTATACACTTTTGATGTGTCTGAGTGAATTTATTGTAATGTTGTAATGTTGTTATGAGATTTTTCATAATCTCACTTGATGTAACTTTATTATGTAACTTGACTATATTATGATTATGTGATTCAATAATTCATTATAGATATGATTTATCCTTATGTTCAATGTCTTTTGGTTTAGTGATGTAATGTTCTTACTTGTGAATGTTTATGTAGCGTTTTCATGGAACCCTAAGGACGTATGTGTAGATGTTTCTTTTGTACTCATGTTGTAATTCAATGTCTTTAAAAAAAAATTTCTCAGTTATTTTGTTACTTTGTGTGTTGTTCTCTGGGTTCATTGGCAGGGCGTTACATACGTCATGCAAGATAAAAAGGAAAGAAAGAGAAAGAGGAAGGATTTTCCCCCAAAATGAAAAACAAAAAACATGTAAGGGATCTATGGATTTGGGGTCAGTATGTTCTTTGCTACAATATTTTGTAAAGAGCTCAGAATTGTCATCATTCCTTGAATACATAGAACTGGAAGAATGAAATAAAGAGAGTGAAAATAAAGAAAAAGAAAGAGTCATTTGGGTCAACATGGAAGAGACATAGGATATCTCGACACTTTGCATCGTCCCCACAAGGAAAACACAAGCAAAAATGAAAAAAAATGGGGAAAGAAAAAGGAAAAGCTTTTGGGTCAACATGAAAGAGACATTAATGTCTAAATGCTTTGCGTCATCCCTAAAAGGACAAGAAAAAGTAAAAATAAAAAGAAAAGGGGCCTTTTGGGTCAACATGAAAGAGACATTTGTGTCTTAATGCCTTGTGTCATCCCCAAAAGGATAAGGAAAAGTCAAAAGAAAAAGGAAAAAGCGATGTACGACATATAGAAGAATGAAGGTACAAATAGAAGAATGTCACAAAGAAAGAGAACATCAAATGACACATCACAGTAGAACATGTTACACACATGACAACATGCAAAAGAAAAAGAAAATGCAAAAGACTAGTAAGGCAAATGCAAGTCAACCGTCGAGCAAGTCATCTGCCTCCCAATCATGTTTAGGATATTTCGAGGGTGGAAAACTAGGTAAAGGGATAAGTGCAAGTGTCGAACTAGGGGAAGCACCAGGTTCTACACTCTTTCTAGGAGATTTGTCGTTTAATCTCATGGAAGAGGAGAATAATGTATTTAGATCATTATGCACCTCTTCATCTATTTTAGTGATCTCATCATCGTCATCCAGGTTAATCACAATAAGAGGGCAGATGATAATGTCCAAAGAAGGGTCTATAATGGGTTGTGGTTGTTGTATTGGATCATTTTGTTGTGATTCAGGAGGATGGTCATCATGCATTGCTTCTATCAAGTGTGGATTGTGATTTTCTTTATTTTCTTCTTCCTGTAGCGTGCGAGCAAGGGCACGACGTCTATTCCTATGCTCCCTAGCTCCTCAGTTTCTTTTGGTTTTATTGTCAAGTTGTGCTTGTGAAGGAGTGGGTTGATCAACCATTGGTTGCTCGTCATCCCTAAGCGGAGGAAAAAAAGGAACCATGGAAGGTTGTTCATCCACTTTCTCCTTTGCCTTATAAACTTGTTTTATACGAGGAGGCATGATGGACTTGTTATCATTATCTCTTGGTCATTTAGACAACGTGGGAGAAGTTGTGGGTGTTGGTTGAGTTTGATGGGTGGGTTCTTTTTTGGGTTGGAACATTGTTTCATCTAGGATAGGAGTGTCAGAAGTGGACGGGGACATGTTGCAGCTGGACAATTCTACAATTTTCTTTGCTTTAAACTTTTGGTAAGCAATGAAAAAGAAGTCTTTGCGAGGTGTTATAGGTTCCATGGGCTTAGGAAAAAAGGCTTCTAAGGAGAAGTTTCCTTTAGAATATAAAGGGTTAAATCCACTATGGTTAACAGTGAATATGTCATTCTCAAGTGGAAACATTAAACATTTGTGTATGACCGAAGGGACAACTTTCATTGAGCGAAGCCATGGATGGCCTAGCCTCAAACGAAACCGATTTGACTTGGGATGATGGAGAATGTAACATCCATTGTTTTAGGTCCTATCTATAATGGAAGGACGATTGATCCTATCGTACGGCAAGCAAAACCATTGTGTGTTTTGATCCATTCTCTCGGTTTATCATAATCATCTTGATAAAGATCATGTAATACCGAAAATTCCTTAGTGATCACATTCTCTCCACAAGCAAGATCTATGAGTATCCCATTAGTGGGCTTATCATAAATATGGTTGGCTATGTAAAGAGGACCATTGGGAAGATTTGGAAGTATGTTCTTAGATGAGAAATTAATATCAAGAGATTTCTTAGGTTGGCCCTTATGAGGGATAATGTCTATCACACCTACCATTTCATCCATAGGATTAATAATGGTAATATGTGGAATAGGATCAGGATGTTCAATATCTGTATGAATGTTCATCACATCATTGTGTTGAGTTTTGCTAGCTTTAACAAATGACACATGATGTTTGGGCATGGGATCGGTGAAAATTTGTAAATTTTGATTTGGAGGGGCAACAAACTTATTGCTTGGAATATTAACATTTGAAACAAATAGATGGATAGAATCAATGAGGTCTTGCACAAGGTGTTTAAGACGCTTACAATTTTTCGTGTCATGTCCATTTTTTCTATGATAATGACAATAAGCATTGTGTTTAAAGGTTGGAGGTAAAGGCTTATTAGGATAGAGTGGTTTAATAGCAGGTAAAGTAATCATTTGTTGTTGTATAAGTTGGGACATTGTGTTATGAAGAGTGTCTGGTAAAGGTGTAAACTATCATTTCGGATCTCCATAACTATAAGGTATCACAGCTTTAACAGTTTGCTACTTGGTTGTTGATGGGTTGATTTGGTTGTTGAGGGGGATTGAATTGTAAGAACCCTTTGTTTTATTTTCTAAATGGTTGTGATTTTTTTGGATTGGCATGTTCAGATTTCTCGGCTCGACTAGAAGTGGAATTTGCATCACGACTACTAACCGAATTGTGATAATCGCAAAGGGCGGTACACAAGTGCATAAAGGAGGGAAATTTCATCATTGTGAGTTTTTCTTGAAGTTTAGTTTGCAAGTTTTCAATAAAAATCTTTTGAAGATGTGGATCAAGAATCTTGACATCGATTTGAGAGTAAAGAGATTGGTATCATGAGATAAAATCAGTTATCTTTTCTTCTTCATGTTGTTTGCATCTCATCAAATTGACTAAGGTCTTCTTTGGAGTCATACGCATTTGGAAATGATTTCTAAATGCACCAACTAGTTCATTGAATGAACGAATTGAATTGTTTGGTAAGGATGAAAACCATTCTAAGGTGGTGTCTTTTAAAGTCCTAGGAAATAGTTTGGCTAACAGTTTATCGTCAAGGACAAAGTCACTACATAAGGGTTGTAAGCATTAACATGGGTAGAAGGATCTCCCTTCCCTCCATACTTCTCAAATCTAGGCATCTCTATTCCTTGTACCATCGGTGTTCGCAGGATTTCCAAAGATAGTGAGTTGTTGTAGACATAATAGGTGGGTGGTCCATTATGGTTTTGGTTGATGGTGGATATTTGTTGTTTCATGGAGGAGATAGTTTGGAAAAGTTGTGTTATGAGAGGGTTAGTGTAAGTGGTAGGAGGTGGAAGGGAAAGTGGTGATGGAGTGTATGTAGTGGTAGGGAAAGTGAAGGGGATGCTTATAGATGGTATGGTGGAAGAGGAGAGAACGTGTGATGCCACATAAGAAGTAGAAATGATAGCAAGAATAATTGAGGAAGGAATCACATTACTAACCTATTGCATTGTCGTTGTGACTTGAGGAGTGGTATAGGTAGGTATGGATGCCACTATGGAGGGAGGAGTGTTAAGTCCTCCTTGACTAACCATAGTGTTTGTTGGTTGAGATATACTAGAGGTGGAAGGAACATGTTTGTGGTATATCTTAGTAATTTTTTTCATAACATTTAGTCCTTTGTCACATTCAAACATGCAGTGGATGTTTTCTATAGCAGGAATTGTAGTGGTTGAAATGTTTTCAAGACACAAATTATGTTGAAGATGTGTTAAGTTCTCATGAATGTTAATGATTTTGTCTTGCCCTGTGTGATTGTTTTGTGTGTCAATGTGCATGTTACCAGAAGGCAATGTGTTGCTAAAGGTAGGGTCCAAGCCTAGTGTACTAGTTGCAATACTAGGAGTGGAAGCTTTAGACAATCCAAGATCCACAATGTGTGTATTATCGTGGGATGACATGAGTCTTGAGCTTTTTCTCACCAAGGTATTAGTTAGCAATAGGACACCAAACACTCATGCAAAGGTTTCTAAATGTAGGTGGATTGAAATGCAATGTAAACTAAGAGCAATAAAAAGTTGATAACTACAATTCTAGAAACTGTAACAATAATGCAATAACAAAAATGCAGAAAATGCCAGAAATTATAGTGCAAAATGTGTGGGAGGACTAAGTCACCCAGTGTGGCGAATTAGTCCCAGTGGTGATTTTTTGATATTTTTCAAAAAATTTAAATGGAATTTTATGCTTTTCAAATGCATAGATACAACTATAGTGTGAAAATGAAATTTTTTGTTGTTTTCCAATGAAATATGATGCAAAAATGCAAGCTATATGAGCTTTTCACTAATGTAATTTTTGAAACCCTAGGATGAAAATTAAATAATGAAAAATCTAATGCAATGTTGATGCAAGTTAAACCTAGGATGCAAATGCACTTGAAATCATAAGTAAAATGTTCAAAAGTTGGGTTCACTAAAATGTGGACACCGATTTTACTATCCAAGGGTTCTCTAACTCTTCTTAGGTTTTTCACCTAAAAGGAGACAAATGAACCCAAAATGCATAATGTCTACACTCAAAATAAATGCAAAGATGGATGAAATGTGCCTAAATATAATGTCCTAATGCGATAAACTGAAGAAGAAAGATGATTATTAATGCAAAACCTAAGATATGTAAGTAAACATTGAAAGAAATAAACAAGATTGGAAAGTTGCACCTGGAATCTGAAGTATGATGTAGAGAGGCTCTAGAATCCTATAGATTTTGATGTTGAAGCCAATAGGGACACTTGTACCAATTTGGGAAACTTAGTCTAGTTTCGGGGAGATTCAGCTGGAATGGGAATATGCCAAATGGGTATCTGGAAATGAAAAAACCACAAGTTTTAGGCCTAGCAATGGGACTAATTCACCACTGATTGTGACTTAGTCCACTTGGGAGTCTCAAGAAATTCAGGGCAGGAATTTGTAGCTTTCGGTCTACACTTCCCTTCCTGACAGGTGTCCAGTTCAGAAACTGTAGAAAACGGGTTGAAAGAGGTCTCCAAGCTTCAATTAGGGATTTGTTGACTTGAATGACTTTGATGGATTGTTGGCCACTTTTTAACACCTTTCTCTTTGACAAATCTACATATAAGACCTGCAAACACACATGCAAAGAGGGGAAAAAAGGTTAAGGGTTAGAGAATAGGGGTTTGCCTTGGTCAAACCCCAATTTGGTAATCTACCCTAGATAATGGAATGAAATAGAAAGAGAATGATGAATAAATAACATGCAATGTCACAAACTCACCGAACCCTTGATGTAGAAATCTGAAGATATGCAACAATATGCTCCAATGGATGTTTGATAATGCTTAGAGTGCTTGATAATTGCTTGATAATTGCTTGATAATTCCTCAAATGATTTAGTGAATGAATGGGGATGGAAATGAGAGGAAGACCCTTTATTTATACTTGATTTTACAATATTTCTTGAAAATAACACATCACAGGCTGACCTTAAGGTCAAAAGAATAAAATCCTGCCAAAAAATTAAAATTATTTTGATTTTTGTGCCTAGTGGGACTGTCACCCCAGGTGGCGACTTGGTCCCACTAGGGAAATTTTACTAGGTGTCGAGGATTGAAATACATTTAACAAGGTTTAACAAGAATATTTTAAAAAATACACTTAAGTTTGGTCGAAAAGTGCATTAAGGGGTCATTTAAACATAAGAAAGGGTTGAATTACTTTGATTAGGGATTTGTTAACTTGAATGACTTTGATGGATTGTTGGCCACTTTTTAACACCTTGCTCTTTGACAAATCTACATATAAGACCTACAAACACACATGCAAAGAGGGGGAAAAGGGTTAAGGGTTAGAGAATAGGGGTTTGCCTTGGTCAAACCCCAATTTGGTAATCAAACCCTAGATAATGGAATGAAATAGAAAGAGAATGATGAATAAATAACATGCAATGCCACAAACTCACCAAACCCTTGATGTAGTAATCTGACGATATGTAACAATATGCTCCAATGGATGTTTGATAATGCTTAGAGTGCTTGATAATTGCTTGAATGATTTAGTGAATGAATGGGGATGGAAATGAGAGGAAAACCCTTTATTTATACTTGATTTTACAATATTTCCTAAAAATAACACATCACATGTCGACCTTAGGGTCAAAAGAATAAAATCCTACTAGAAAATTAAAATTATTTTGATTTTCGTGCCCAATGGAACTAAGTCGCCCTAGGTGGCGACTTGGTGCCACTAGGGAAATTTTACTGGGTGTCGGTGATTGAAGTGCATTTAATAAGGTTTAACGGGAATATTCTCAAAAATACATTTAAGTTTGGCTGAAATGTGCATTAAGGGGTCATTTAAACATAAGAAAGGGTTGAATTATTGATGACAAGCCTAGAAAAGTGTGAGAGTTTGTTACAAATCTTTACAACACTTTGAAATAAGACTTGGTAAGTGATAAAAAGGGGTTATTTAAGTGAATTATAATGAAAGGGTCCTAGAAAAGTGTGAAAGTGGATTACAACACTTCACAACACTTTTACAAGACATCCTAGAACTCTTAATGATTCTCAAGGGTCCAAGACCTAATGTGAATGTGTCTTCCACATTACAACATTAAATCTAGGCAAGATCAAGCCAAAGTCCATAAGAGAGACTCAAGTGAACGTAAAAATGTCCAACTATACATTTTTGGCGACACAAGTGCAACTGTTTGGATTAGATTTCCATTAATCAAATAACACCAAACTTATTTTTATTTTCTCCAAACATATTAATCATCTTTTATCTTAAGTGGTTAATAAATGGAAAAGTAAGAGGATTAAGATAAAATTAAGGAATGATTTTAGATAGGAAAAAGGGTCTTTAAGAATAATAACATAGTTAGTTTTTTTTCTCATCACCCTCCACCGAGGGTAGGAAGATGAAGGCAACCCATGTCAATTGAACCTCCCTCTTCTTTTAATTCTACACTTGATGTGATTAGTCAACCTCCAATGATTTCTCTTGTTACTCCCCTTTTCTTGGGAAAGTGGGGGAAAGAAACTCATAGATCAATTGATGCTAACCCTCCTTCTATATCTAGGGTATGCACCAAATGTAACCAGTTAGATTGAATACATAAACATCATTGTCATGCCATCCATCATGCACTTTTTGATCCACCAGCACCACCTTTTGGACATATGCCTTTGTATCTACCTCCTCCTTTTGCTTCTAAGCCTACACCCTCTCATTTTCCTTTGGAAGGTCTAATAACATAACATCTCAAAGAATCCAAGTGGGCTTGGCTCCTTCTTTCAATCCTCCCCTTATTCCTAAGATCCCTAACCATCCACTATTTATTACTCCACTATACCTACCTAATTTGAGCATGGTATCCAACACTACCTGCTATTATTATATTGGCCATTATATCCACACACCATAAAATACCTCATCCTTAGATATCCACCCCTCCACCTTAGATATTCATACCTCATCCATATCATAAACAAAAACCTAAACATTATCCCACTCCACCTCTCTACTAACCTAAGTCTAGCCCCATTTAAGGACTTCTAAGCTCCTTTATATTATTAGTTTCCCCCATTGTGTAGGAACTTCTTCCACAATGAGCTATTGACACTCTTTCCTACAATCTTATTTTTATTAGTGAGTGGCAGTTGTTGGTTTCATATCCTAACATTGAATCACCCACTCCTTTGGAGGATGGCATATTTGAGTTAATAATGGACATATTGATATTATCATCAATATTTACATGATCTTTGATAAATTTCCCTTCTAATAAATTCTATGAAGGAAGTTTCTCCAATTCCTCTTCCATGAAATCCTATCATTAGTTCTTGTATAAATTATATTCTTATGGCATCCCCACCACTCGGTGGTCCTACTTCCTTCTTGATCTATAATGAGACTATTATGAATTGTTTTACTAAATATCTCAAGAATACCATCCTTATCTCATATCTTTATATGCTAGGTTAGCACAACTCGGTCAATTTGTTTGTATGTTCACATACATGTATTGTTGATTATTTGTTAGTCCCCCCTAGATGACCCATGCGACCCTTGTAGGTAAATGGATACAGGAGGAATTACATATTGTAACCTTATTCTATATGTACATAAATTCTATATATTTTTCATATTCCTTTTTTATTGACATTTTGGGGACAATGCAAAGTGTTGAGACATTAAGGTTTCTTCCTTGTTGACCCAAATTTTTTATTTTATTTAAATTACATGTGTTATTCCTTCTTTATACTCATTGTTCCACAATCTTGGGGCATGATGATACTTCATTCCCTATCCCATGATTATCATCTTTATATACATGTAGTTATCTTAAGCTTATAAATTCCTTTGTGTGCTTTTGCATGTGATGTTGCTCGTTTCTTTGTGGCATCCTCATTCTTTTAGTACTATTTCATAAGATTAATTCAAGTGTTTTATGCTTGCACATCCTCTTTTGTGCCTCTCTTAGAGGTATTTTATTTCTATCTTTAGTGAATTTAAAAATATATCTATATGCTTCCTAAATATTCTCCACCCTCATCTATCTTAAAATAAATGGAATCCACTTTATCTATACGATTATTTTAAGGTGGGGTATCTATTTGTACCTTCGTATGCTCTAATTTTTATACCTTTAATGGGTCATTGAACAATGGAGCTTGCTATTTCCTCTACTATATGAAGGTATTTTATAGTTCCTAGCCATACAACTTTCTATACATTAAAACGTAACTTGGATTTTAATAACATTAGAGCATGTTGGGACTCTCTCTCTCTATCTATCTCTCTCTCTCTCCCCTTGTGTGCTTTCTTTAAATTTACACCCTTCTATTATACATGTTTAGTGTGAATTATACTATATTATTCTTGTTTTATAGGTTATATTAGTCTAACTCCTCTATCTTGCAAGTTTTGTATGTTATTATAACATTTCTTATCATGTAGGTATTTATTGTTTAACATATTTTTTTTTATAGGTTATCATCCTTGGAACATGATCCCTTTGTTTAATTTTTTTTATATCCTTTATAGTATCCTTTTTGTGACGTTCTTTCATTTTTGTACTCTAGTGTAGCACATCACCTACCATAACTAGCTAAAGTTGCGAAAAAATGTAACATGAAAAATTGTATACCCTTGTAATTTCACATTGTGTTTTGGATCCACTTTGGTGTTGATATCCTCTAGCATGATTTTAGGATCATTTAGCCCTTTTCTTATCCTTTTCCACCCATGACACCAATTTCATGTCTTCCCATGGTCTCTTTTGTATAATATTACACTTTTGTTGCATTAACCTTGTTGTTTCTTGATGTGTGAACCTTTCATAATCTCTTTATAAATAGTAGCATATCACACAAGTATCCATGACACATTAGCATCCTAAAATAGCCTATTATACAACAACTATTTTTTAGCATTTCACCACCTCGTTGCATTTCTAGATATTGGGTAACTATTTTGAACTAAATCCAAATGGATCCTTGAGACCTTGAGCTCTCATATTTCCCTCTCAATTTAATTTTTGGATCTACTAGGCAATATCAATATCACATTCTATATCATTCTTTCACTTTCATACCACAACTTTTGGTATTAAAATCTTCATGCAAACTATTACAACACTTACAAGCACTCCATTGAAGGTTTTGAAACACTCTAGAACCACTTGGGTCATCCTTGGATTATCCATATTTGTTGGGGTGATCATGCTCTTGGTTTTTGTAGTTTTCATCTTTTGAGATTATAGTGCTCCTACCTTCTCTTCTGTTTCCTTCATTGTTGCCAAAATACATTGTAGTGTTCTTGGTATTATCAGTTTTTTCACATATTCTTGTTATAGACACACACAATAGTTGATTGTGCTTTTCATATCTAAGAATGATATTTATAGCTTCTGGTCACTACTTTTAGTTTCTATACACACAAAAAAGGTTGAGAGCACAAAATTTTATCAATTTTTTTTTATCTTAGCTATTGGTAGAGGTCAAAAGACCAAAATAGGGGCTTGAACATTTGTGGCAAGCTCCTAAGTATCCCTAACCTTTCCTCTTGTCTTAGCTATAAGGTTTTTTGGAGCTCTCAAACATATAAGGTTTTTTTTCATTTCTTCCCCTTGTTCATTATTTTTCTTCCATAAATATAGATAGATTAGTTTTGTCATTTCATGTTTGGTATCAAATAGATTACTACTCTATTATCCTATTTATTTCTTTTAGTTGGGTATGTATTTTTGTGGGAAAACACTTTTTACCAATGTTGTATACTATAATGTTCACATAAACGACATCACATTGTGCAAGTGTCCTTAACAAAGACCTGTAAACTTCAACTTTAGGTTCCTTTCTATTAGTCAATTACAATTTTGAACCTAATTTTTTTTTTTAGTTCACTTTAAATTATCATTTTATCCATGTTTCATATATTTTAGCTTAGAGAAAAAATTTATAATTTGAAACATCATTAGTTTTCATCTCTTGAGGTGATAGTGCTCCTACCTTATGTTTTGTTTCCTTTATTGTTTCAAAAATCCATTATAATTTTATTGGAATCATTAGGTTTTTCACATCCTCTTGTTTACACACACACACTAGTGTGTTTCTCTTTGTAGATTTTAGAGTGATATTTATAGCTTCTTGTCATTAATTTTAGTTTTTATACACATAAATAAGCTAAGGGCACACTTTTTTTTATCAATTTTCTATCTTGGATGCCTATGGAGGTATAAATACCAAAACATGGGCTTGACCATTCATGAAAAGCTCCTAAGTAGCCTCGACCTTTCCTCTTATCTTAACTACAAGTTTTATCGGATCTCTCAACTACATGAGGGTTTTCACTTCCTTTACTCATCTTGTTCATTATTTCTATTCCATAAATACATATATTTGTTTGTTTCATTTTATTTATAGTATCACCTAGAATTTTGCTTTCTTGTCCTCATTTCTTGTGTGCAACTAGGCATAATTTTTTGGAGAAAACACATTTTACCAATACTATGTACTACAATCTTCATACAAATGATAACACATCGCATAGATGTTGTCTTGTCATGTAGGTTTCCTCAATAGGATTCTTCAAACTTCAACTCCATGTTCCTTTCTATTATTCATTTATATTTTTTAACTTAATTTTATAGTTTTGTGTTTCAATTCACTATAGATCTAAATTTTATAATTTGGCATATTATTTTAGCCCAAATAAAAAACTTCACTTTATGAGTTTAAATCATCCTGGCATATTCTGGTAATATTTTATTCTTTTTTGTATCTAGATCATCAAAAAAATACACAAAACTAATTTTATCCTAGAGTAATGTAGGAAAACATTTAAATTAGAAAACAAAAATAATTCTATGCTAGATCAATTTTCATACATTAAATTTTGGTGAACCCAACATTCTTCACTTCAAATTTCATTTCTTAGTGCACCCATTACATGTAGTGAGCCCATCATTCTCCACCTCTAATTTATTTTCTCAATTCACTCATTAAATTTTAGTGAACCTATCATTCTTCACTTCTAATTTCCTTTTGTTAGTTCACCCATTACATATTAGCTAACTCGACACTTTAAAATAATTAAAAATTTTAAAATCTTCTTAACCATTTTTCATTGTGTGTTGTGAAGCTTCCAGTCTTCACCTCTAATGACCTTCACAACCCTTTCTCTTTACTATGGTCATATTGTGCATAAGAGTGTTTAAAATTTAAACATGCCTCACTTTAGAACACAAACCACTCCTTTCCAAACAACTTTAGACTTCTCTAATTTATCCTTTGATCTAAAAAATACAAGTCTTTTTTAATTACCTAAATCTCTTCCTACAACATATCATAACATTCAGGGAGGTTTCAACCTTGAAGCCACCCTTTGTATGCCTTATCAACCTATATTGGACAAATAGACAAGATTTAGGAGCTGAAAATTAGCTCACACACCCAAGGTCACCTACAAAACAACATATGAACTATAAGAGAGTATGATATGAAAATTAGCTTTTTGTGATTAAGATTTCCAATAATGTACAATAATCAATAGACCAATGATCATCCCCTATGAATACAAAGTGTAAAAGAGAATTTTATTATATAAACAGGGTGGGAGATAGGATTAAACAAGATCATGACAAGTGTCTTAATCCTGTGACATAAAAAAGCTAACATAACAAATATTAAATGACATGGAACACAATAAGTAAATGACATAAGATAAGATAAGATCTAATGACAACTAAGACTTCTAGAAAGATTCCTAGGACTAAGTAAACTTAACATGTGAATAGGACCTACTAGGTGAACTATATAGGTAAAACACCTTATTCACACCAATAGAAGAAACTTGTATATTATCATTTTACATTCATTGAGGATGAAGAAACATGTAACATTTTATGGCTGCATTCTTGATGCCATGATGAATTAAATGTGCAACCCTATTAAAGGCTTACATTTTCTTACATGGCATGGCCCTAATTGTGAATAATAATGTTTCCATAATAATGGATACCTATGAGTAGATGTGTTACTCTCACTCAAATATTACAAATAACCAAAATTATATGTACATTCTGAATTTGAGTGCCCATGTGGTGACTTCCACATATGTGGCTAGTTTTGTGATTCCAACATCAAACCATATCTTCTCATATGGACATATTCCTCAAACTCAATAATTATCCTTGCACTTTAAATTTTCTTACTGGGAAGGCTGTCTAAACCTTCTAATGTTAATATTACTAAAAGTGAAATGTTTGGATATAAAATAGAAAAACTCAATTTATGGACTTCAAATTTAGTTTTTGGCAAAAATAAATATTCTTGTTTATTTGTCATTGCCTATGGTGGTGCCTATTGCATAGATCTCTTCAAGCTCTTCATTAAAAAAAGAGAGACCCAATTGACCTACAAAATAAAAAGTTATAGATTTTGAAAGTCTGCATATGAAATATAAAAAGTTGTTGGATGCAAAAAAGAGTTATAAAGGGGAGTTATACTTGTTGACCAACGTATGATGTATGTTATGGCACATCATATGCATATTTGATTGGGGATAATTTTGGGTGGTTTTATCTCATGGTTTTCTAATTACCATTTGATGATTTTGTGTATTGTATCTCTTATATATTAGGTGCTTGAGATGGAGGGTATATGTGAGTTTTGTAGATATTGTTAAGTTATCAAAATTCCTCTGAACCTCTAGTTGGTGATACTCTTGTGAAGGCTTGTGTTATAATAGTTGTTTACTAAATAATACATTGGGTTGCTTAAGAGTGTGTAGTTTTTCTCCCAAAATGGTTTTCCCCATGTGTACTTGTGTTATGGTATATTATTTATTTTATGTTTATATATTTTTTTGCTAAAAGATTAAAATTTGCACAAAACTCTCCTCAAAATATTAGTCTAACAAGCATTTATGCATACCTTACTTCCTTTCTTTTTTATGGGTCACCTCATTATCTCACATAACATCCGATCACAAACCATGATATCCCAACCATTGTTTTAAAAATCCCTTTCAACTAACCTTACTAATACTACTACTATTGTCTCATTACATACCACAAAACCTATTATAAATCAGCTTATACAAAAAATAGACAACTTACAATAGTAACTTGCTTCATTCTCTACCAAATTGTAGCTTATCACCACCACCTACTATTGATGTAGTTCATTATCACTTGATATCCTCACTACACCCCTTCTTGTGCATTTTGATGTGTCCCATTTTGAGAAATACAATATCAAGGGAGACTTACAATCACATGTTTCAACATTCACTACCTTATATAGTGATTATCTATTTTAGGATAAGAAGTTAGTAAACATTTTTTTCATTCATTGAAAGATATGATATTGAATTATTGTTTCTCCCATCATGACCATTCTCTCACGTTATTCAATCTACTTATTAATACAATTTTACAATATTTTCAAGTAAATATTAGCCCACAAGTCATGTTTATTGATTTGGTTCACTATAAACAAGGTGCCAATGAGGAAGTTGTCAACTTTATCTTTTGCTACTTATCACTATTTTCATATATTTTGCATGCACTTCTTAACTCAGATGTGTACATGGTTTTTGTTGAAACCTTCAACCTCTAATTTGGGATAAGATATTATTCATATGATATCCATCATTTCACACATGCACTATCATGTGGGATTACTAGTAGATGATAAGTCAATTTGAGGAATATCCTTCTACCTTGCTAGCTCTTATTGCATCATCTAGGCCCTCTTCATCATGTAGTAAAAAATATAAAAATAACACAAAATTCTTCAAAAATGCAATATCCACTATAATTGACAATGTAGGTACGATCTCACCTTCATATTTAATGGTAACCTTAAATGGGCAATCAAAGAAAAATAATTATTACATGCTACTTTTTGAATCATTATAATATATTCTATGACAACTCCTTTCTAAAAATATGGTGTGTTTCCAACTATCCACCCCCTTGATATAAACATACTATTCCCACCTACCTACAACTCTAAAGCTTTATGTCAATTCCACCATGTATTTGTTCATGATGTCCATAGAGAAATTTTTACACTTGAAACATCTAACTCAAGCTAGCATTGTTTGCAAAATCATCTAATTGATTAGAGTGGATGATAGAGGTGTTAAGTCTATTGCACCACCAAACCAAAACCTTCAAATATACATCAACCCATTTTTGCAACATTCATCTACCACCTGCATTGATCCTATCATATATCATGATTCATTCATCCATCTCACTTTCACCTATCTAATTTTGAATAGGGAAACTCTACCCTAAGGCCCTCATATTAGATCAACTCCTAAACCCACTGTCTCCTTGTATTTTGCTAATGTGCCTACTGGCATATATGATGACCCCCTCTACATTCCTATTTTGGTTAACCATAAAACCATTAATGGTGATTTGGCTGAACCAATTAGCATGGTAAATATAGTGGTAAAAGAATTCATATACATCAACAACTATATAGAGATGTGTATGATCCTATTAACATCTTTATGTACATACATGACAACCTCTCCATTCAACCATGGGTTCAATTATCATTTTTGTCTAGGTAAGACCAAAGATCCTAGACATCTCCTTTAACATCATTCCTACTTCATATCACTTTCACATCCTCGTAGCCCATCCATGGTTCATTGTGACGCAAGTTGTTACATCCATTGTTCATAAATTTTGTAGGTTTCCTTACAATGGTGCAATACAAACCATTGTTCATAGTGGATACCGAAAAAAATTCCATTTTAGATAACTTCTCCCTAGACTATTTTTGACCTACCCCTTATGGTCTCCTCTAATCTTGCATCGATATTCTATTTAGACTCTACCAAAAAAATAGGGCAAGTCAAAATCCTTCTCTTATTCCCTCGTAAACTCAATCTACACCTCTTATAATCACTTGACATTTAGTTGTTACTCATTATCCTTCCCCTCTGTTTGGAAAAAAATGTGATTAGAAACTTTTAGATTATGGTTGCATTCTTAGTAAGATATCTTAGTTTGTTCCTAGTGTCAATCCGGGACGTAGGACTTGTGAAAGACGTTGAGGTTGTATGCCTAATGGTTGGAAGTAACATATTAAGTAAGAATGAAATGAATTTATAAATTCCAAAGATCTTTTAAGATAAAAACTAGTTATTAATGTTATTTCGTTTGTGCAACAGGAAGGAAACAAGAACCAAATTAGGTCACTCCTATTTCAGTCTTTGGAATTACTATTTCAGTTTTTACGGATTATAATAGACTTAAAAAAAGAACACAAAGAAAAATTAGAAACAAAATTCTCTTATTGAATCGACCATATAGAAATTGCATTTAATTAAGCTATACAATCCAATTCATACTCTCCTCAATTCAAATCAACTGATTAAATCATTCATAATTAGAGCTGCTTAAATGACATCAAATCAAAACACAGATGTTCATATCACAATTGTATACACAAAATGAAATGAAATTAACATGGAAAGAAAATAAATATTATCACCATTGTTCTCCAAGGAGTGGTCCCTTGCTCCGAGTTGTAGGGTGAGTCAATCAACTATGACACTTTATAGAACTCATACAATTCTTTTGTCATGCCCATAATTTTACGTTAGAAAACCCAACTATTATTTTTATTTTTTTTAAAACCAAAGGTATAAAACACAATCAATTAACAATAATGTACTTTATATATCTTGACTAACATGTTCAACATCTAAACCTTATTAATAACATATTGATTATTAGCTTCTTAATTTATAACCACACCACATCCAACATATATATATATATATATATATATATATTCCCAAATTACATCTCTCTCCTTTGTATCTCAAATAAATATGGGATTGGTATTATTTTAATAATACCTAGACACCCTCAAAATCTCATTATTATTCTTTATTTCTCCCTTACACAATATCTTGATCTCCTCTATTCTCTATTATTTATCCTTTGGTGAATATAATGAAAAACACATATCTTCTATATGCATATATATACTCTATTCATTTTAGAGGATAATTTAAAATTAGAATGATAATAATTATCTCTTACAACCTAATATATTATTTTCTATATATTTTATTTTACACAAAACCCTAAAAAAAACATTTCCCTATTAAAAAAATAATATTAAGGAAAATAAATTACTACATTTATTTTTAATAGGGACACTCATCATCCCTTTTTCTTTTTAACTTCATTACTATCCATTTCTTACCCCTAGAAGCGCTGGTATTTATTTGACCTCCGAAACTAACTTAGTTTGTTTACTATTATTACCTTTTTTTTTAAATTCAAAATTTTTAATCAATGTCAATATTAAAATTTGTTGTTTTTAAGTGCTGTTAAATTTAGCACATTGTAACGCACAGTGATATCAATATTCTCATACAGGTAGTTATAGATTTTATTTATTTTTCTTTAATCCATTATTATTAATGTCTATTAATTTTAATAATAGTATTGCTTATAATATTTATACTAACTTTATTTTTAATATCACTATTAGTTATTAACATCATTATTGTCCCATTTCTTTTGAGAATCTAATATTGTCAATTTCTTTGATACTAAAAAGTAGAAATAAAATTACTATGAATTTTCACCACATTGTCAACTTCTACTTTCCAAACACAACACATTTAAAAATGGCTATTTTATAGACAAAGGGATAAACAATAAATTTTAAAGGCCCGCCAACTTACAACTAACGCGAGGTATATCCAACTATAAGTTGGTTTATTAAAGACTGTTTACATTAACAGTAGATTACTAACTAAATTTTCCCCAACAATAATATTAATTTACCACTGGCATTATCAAAACCAATATAGATATTTACCCAATTACTATTATTAATTCTAGGGCTATAATAATTAGCAAGGATACTGGTAATAGTACTATCAGAGTTTAATTCACCTAAAAATAATATCATTGTATCTAATTTATCAAACAATCTCTTAGTAATAATGAGATTTCTCATTATAGGTATATATGTATCACTTAGTCACTTTATTTTAGCAAGGATTATACCTCCTGGCATAACGATTACCATTTATGATTTCTAACCGTAATACCTATATTATAGGACTAATATTTAAAGACTTACCATGTCAGTCTGTGCCTGAAACGGTAATTAATTTTCACCAAAATGGACTGGCTGATCTGTCGTAAATCCGGTGCACAATCTAACAGTTTTCAATGCAGCTATTCATCGATTCAACATTAGTTTTTATTTTTATTTTCCTTTCCTCCCACGAGCCTAGAATTTTATTAAGTTGTATTATAAATTATTTATCGAAAGGGATATACCATGCTTGCAAACAGCGCTGAGTGCCAAAATTTTTTTCATCAATGCTTGCGTCAACCTAATACCGCCGATATCAATGTTATCCCTTGTAGATGTTTCCAGCTGAGTGGTGGATTTGCATTGATGGTAAAAGAAATAGTAAAGGATTAAAGCAATGTATAGATAATGAATTTGGTGTGTTTGATCAATATTGGTATTAACATAACATAATGATAACATACTTCAATTATATCGAAATTGATACTCATGAACCGGGTGACCACAATAATCGGAGGATAAATATGAGCTAGTTTTAAACAATGAAATAAATACTTAGGTATGGAAATTTTTCAAACAGCAAATTGGTAGTATTATCTGGTGAAAAATATGCAATACGGTAAGCTCGCACAATCCCCAATGTACAAACGGCGTGTAGCTGTGCATATATTCACCAAAAATGATATGCGTAAGATCTCCTGCTAAGGAAATTAATAAGGAGGCAGTAAAGTACGTTTAATTCCTGCAGGAAGATCTCTGAAGCACTGTCAACTTGGAGCATGCTGCCATACCACTATGGGAATGTTCTTAACTTGGCAATTAAGAGATGGCAGGAGAGCAGAGCTGCAGAAGGTTAAAAAAAACAATTAATGACTATGTTGATCTCTCAATTTGCACATCCCAATGGACCTGAAAAATCTTGTATGAGATCTCCTCTTCTTTTCTTTTAAACTTGGACGGGCATTTATGATGCTCAGACTATATTTTCTTGTGCTACCCCCCCAACCTAATCACTAGGTTCGAACAACTTCCAAAGCCAACAACCAGAAAATCGATATGACAAGGATTTAATTCTACCAGTCTGGTACGAAAATTTTACCTAGCATATGGATTTGCTATACAAACTTTATTCATTACTGTAACTCCTCACTGCGAAGTGCAAGGAAAAACATGATAGAGGAGGAGACTTCATAAATCTTCTTATTGTGGTGATTCCGGCCAAGGAGATATATACACATTCTTTGTCGATAAAGTTTAGACCCTTAGCGCAGTGCTTTGGACATCTACACCAATCTCCACAGAGATCTCATAATCTGTCCCTAATACAGTCTAATCCCCAGGTAGTTGGAGTTCTAGCAGGCCGACAACAGACTTATGTGGGGACAACAAATCCATATGAAGATAAATTGCGTGAGAAATCCCTTCGATGGAAGACAACAGTGGATGTGAGTTAAACGCGCAAAAATAATGATGTTAACCCGGTTATACAATAGGAAGGAAATGGAATGATCTTTGTGAGCCAGAACAATATATGGATAGTCTTGCTTCAATTTTTTTTTTTTTGGAGTAAACTTAGACCTCCAGGAATCATGGAGATTTGCTTGTGTGACAATACTAGTGGTATAACTTCTTTAAGAAAATATATTTTTGTTTTAATAGAGGCAAGTCCATGGATAAGGCAAAAGTGAAATTTAAATACATAAAAGCTTTGCTAGTCTCAAGAAAACTAGGACAAGGTAAAGCAATGAGGGATGCTGATATCCTTTCTGGAAACATCGGTACAGCATCGATATTATTTTCATTCCCATAGTGCAGTCATGAAATAAAGAGGATCCAGAATCATTTTCTCCTACAAAAAGGTACGAGTTCAGGTATACTAAAAGAATTAACAGGGCGATCATTTTCTTTCTATTATATGCATATAGCTACATCTCTATTTAATGTCACATTTTATTCGCAGTTTCCTTCTCTTATATCTATATCTCTATGATCCTCAAAGTCAAGAGTAGCTCCACCATAGTGGATTAATTTTAACTAGGATCATGTTCTTCCTTTTTATTCTATTTTTATCCACACAGAGCAACAAGAAAAAGAGTAGAGTACTGCGCACTAACCCTTTATGATATTATTTTTCTTTTCTATGTTACAGTTTTTTTATGGGAACTACGCTACAAGTAAGGAGGATAATAGGGGAAAACTGGGTTCTGTCCATCATATTTCCCTTCATCTTGAGCTGAATGATTCACATATTTAAATCATTGATTTATTTGTTCATTCTACCACTTAAAATCTACATTGTGACTACTTTGGCTTTAAAAGGAATACAATGAGGGAAGCTTTCAACATTCCCAGACATAGAAGAAAGTAAATACACAAGGCTCCATACAGAATTACACATGCATACATTTTCATCATGATCACATATTAGAAGAAGAGACACCATTTTCATTTTCAACCAAACACAAACCTTCAATATTACAATATTCTTTAATAATATAATGAATAGCACTCAATTGAGTGAGGCTTGCTCTTTTTGTTCACACAACATACTAACCTCCAATATTTCCAACAAAATTTATGAAAGAAAAGGGTAACACACGAATAAATGAGGCTTGCTCACCACCCTACCTTAATGGCATCATGAAGCCTCATGGGCTCTAGCCATACCCCCGAGCAAGGAAATATTTTAGCCCCAAGAAGATGAATGGAGCCCTTTCAAACTTAACAAAAGGGATAAGAATAGCATTACATCATACTACATACATACAAGTTCTCCACTTACCATATTCAAAAATGATGCTTACGAACACTTGACCATCTTACAACAACCAACAAGGGAAAATGGAAACAAAGAAAAATGAAGTAGGGAGACTTATCTTTTTTTTTTTTATAAGGGGATTAAACTTTTCTATCCTTCTTTCCTTTCCTAGCCAAGCCATCTTGATTACTCTCTCCCAAGGTAGACTCCTCTCCTCTTCTCATCCTATCTACTATCTTATTGGAGTTCTCCAAAAGGAGAAGTTGGTAGCACCCCAAATCTTCCATCTTCTTGAGATATATAGGGATATTCTTGAGATATATAGGGATCCTCCAAACCTACACTCTTTCCCACAAGTGCTCACACATGTGTGAGTCTTGTGCCAATTCCAAGAACTTTTGGGGAGTAGAAGGTTGAGAGTGACAAGTCACTCTTCCCAAGCCCCAACACTTTTTGAATTTGTCACATTCATGAATGTGGACTTTTGAGGGGTCTTTTCACATCCCAAGGACAAGTTCACATGTGTCAAAAATGTTACAAACCCATAGGTATAGGTCTGAGTGGTTTATTCTTGTTCAAAAACCAAGGAAATTGATTCAGTTATCCCTTTTTAAAACCCACATAAAAATCCATATGAATTTTTATCTTAACCAAGGGTTCCAACCCCAACCAGCCTCACATCACATGTCCTACAATTGGATTCTACTCAAACATAATCGCCCAACCAATAATAAAACCTCAAACCCTTCTAAGTCAAATAGGGCTTACACTTAGAACTTCCCAAAGATGTATTTGATTTGATTCCAACATTTATCTATCCTCCTATTTGCATATTCGATTCTCGGCCTTTAATGTTAATCCCACATCAACTCACTTAATTTCCTGCACAGCATAATTAAGCATAGTTAGACATAATAATAAACCACATTAATTGTAAATCGAATCTTTGTAACTTTATTCATGAATCATTTACATAGCTAATTACTCTTTTGATGTAATACGGCACAACAATTATCTTATTTCAAATTCATCTTATAAGTTTGAATGCCATACAATAATTCACATGCACATACATCTTCATTAAGTAAATAACAATGATATAACATAAAGTAAAAATAAAATATAAGGTTATTGTTAGACAATCACATTCATGTCACTCACAAAATATCTAACCATCCACTTAGGAGAAATATATAACAATTTAAGGTTGTATTAGTCACATGCAAAGAGAGGTCTTACATCTTTGATCCACAAACAAAAAGGAGATTCTCAATATATTAGTATGTATATCAAAATATAGAGTTCCATACATATTTATAAACATGTAGAGATTGAAATTCAATCATGTGGCCTACAACCCATAACTGCAACCAAAGTTTCAATTAATAGAAAACATAAAAAGAAATGGCTTAAGTCTTTTGTGCAGATTAATCTGTAACAAGTTTTGGCTATTAGCCTTAAACAGAAAAGCTAAACATAAGAATAACAGATTTTGGCCATTGGCCCTAAACAAAAAGACTAATCATAGACCCTGGAATTCCCTCCTTTGCATGCTCCTATTCTTCACAGCTAACGATAGGAATTTTTTTTCACAAGAGAAATCATTTGGATTAGATTTCCATTAATCAAATAACACCAAACTCATTTTTCTTTTCTCCAAACATATTAATCATATTTTATCTTAAGTGATTAATAAATGGCAAAGTAAGAGGATTAAGATAAAATTAAGGAATGATTTTAGATAGGAAAAAGAGTCTTTAGGAATAATAACATAGACAGGTTTTTGGCTTATCATTTCCCCCCAGCGAAAGGTTTTGCATGTCCTCATGCAACACAGACAACTTACAATCCTAAAGGCATTCATCTGTTGTAGGTACAGTTGTCAATTTGTTCATAGTTGCCATAATATCTTGCTACCAATTGTTCTTGAGTGATTCTATGACTTGATCATGCATCTCAATGGAGATACTAGAATCCTATGTCTATGCCATATTCCTCAATTCTCTTTCCTGTTATTGCCTGATTTTTTAATTCTCCTATAATTGTTCATGTAAACCCTTGATTTCATCCTCCAATTGCATGATTTGAATCCTCGAAGTTCTGATTTCTCTTTTTATTGATTAATTATATCCTTAGGACTATGATATTCTATGAGCATGGGTTCCACATAATAGGCATGCTCTAGGGTATGATCCCCTTCCTCATATTTATGTCACTGTCAAACTCTCAAGCTTCCTATCGCTCGATTGTCTTGACAATGGTTTGCACTTGAAAGAAGTTCCCTACTTTTGATGTATGCTTAGCTTCTTATAGCCCTATTTCCTATAAGAAATGTTCTCCCTTTATTTGAGGCCTTTCTTCTTGTAAGGGATTTTTCTCCTCTACTATAGGCATTTCCTCCATATGTATAGAAGGAAACTCGACATCATCTTCAATTTTTGTTTGTTTATTCATCATTTGTTCCTTAACTTTCTACCACTTTTGCCTACACCATTCCTGACTTATTCGATCTTTAACTTGGGTAAAGCATGAGCAAGAATTTTTGTATTTTGTATCTCCTCCTTCGTAATTGGGTTTTAATCCCCATTTCACCCATATTACTAGCTACAATAACAAGACTCTATAACTTGGAATTTAATTTACTCCTATTCTCCCTTTACTTTCATTTTGCATCTAGGGTTTGAGGAGTTACAACTCCCCTAGATTCCATAGATTCCACTTGAGCAACATTATGCTCAACATTGATGGTATTCACCGTGTCATTTGGTGCTTCACTCACATTACCAAGGGTTTCATATTTTTAGGTGTAGCCTCATCCAAATTGTCTATATTTTCTTCAACACTTGCATCCACATTTCCTTTGACATCTTCATCTTAATTACCTTCAACATCTTTATCAATAGGAAATTCAATAATGGTTTCCTAGCTTAAAGGTGAAGAAATTGACGTTAATCCCTCAATAATGAGCAACTTAATGAGGCCATGGTGAGCAAGGGAATTTGTGTTTCCTTTTTACACTTCTTTACTCATTGTTTTCAAGGAATGAAATAGATAATAAGGCACATTGATAAGGGTCAATTTTTGCAAATGACACAGAAGACATAAATGATGTGCAAACACATAGGCATATCAACCTTCACATGTAATATAATGCATGAGAAATTTCACAACTTCATCCCAAGATTTAGGCAAAGAAGTTTGTTTCATACCTTCCCATGGACAACCTCAATCTTCTCACCTCATTGCAAAAATTGTTGTTGAATGGGCTAAAGGTCCTAGATATGACTTGAATGCATAGGGAAGAAGTCTTCACCTAATAGTGGCAAAACATAGACATGGGAAACTATTTGAACTGGTACTAGAACAAATGGTTAAGGAAAATAGTAGTGACATCATAGCAACAATGATAATGATGGACGATAAATCAAGGCAAGGGTTAATGATGGTGGATGGCTCATGGTAATTGCATCTAACGTGATCATTCATGATTATGACATGACCATCTCTCCACCTAGTTGAAGGTTAGATGTCATCCTCAGTGTACCGCCATAATTAGCCATTAAAATGAAAAGATAGCTAATATAATTTGAAAAAGAGAATAAAATAAGCATGATGTTATCAAAAATGAAAAATCGTGATCCAACGTGTGCGGATGACAAGTGACCATGGAGAACTGTGCAAGATGAGGTGGCAAAGGGAATGGGAGGTTCGTGAAAGAGGACCTAGCATGTCGTCGAATGATGTTAGCAATGTGACATGGAAGCTACTGCCAAAATGAGGGCAGATGATGTTGATGCAAACAATGATGTGAACTGATCTAGCTAGATCTAACATAACATGTGTGCAACTAGTGATGAAAATCAGACATGTAGACACCCAAGTGGATAATAGAGGCCACAAATCACAACCTAGAAAAAGAACAAGGAACACATAGAAGTACAGTGATATTAGAAAAATAAAGGCTAGAGTAGGATGTCGACTATAGGAACTGGCACCTAGTTCCTGTCACAAAAAGAAAGCGACAAAAAATCAAAGAATAAAATAGATCCCTGGCACACCACATAATGGGTAGCGATAGGGAGGAAAGTCTATGTAGGCAGAGTTGTTGTTTGTGGTGGCGACTTCTTGCTCTATACCATCATTTTTTCCCTTTTTTTTAATGACATCAAATCATCGACATCTCAATTTTTAGTTTAACACCGCCTAGAGGCACCAATAAAATTGGTTTTCACCTCCAAGTTATTATGTCGTTAATACCCGCTCATTACCTAGTTTTCAAGTATTAACTGGCTAACAATGACCAAAGGTTTTCATTATTGGATCTTTATTGCTTTTCTTGTTTATATTTATTTATTTATTTTGAAAGTACCCATGTGGTACTTGAAGAGGTGACAAAACTCGTGATACAACATTGAGTTCCTTCATCAAACTAGATACAAAATGTTCTTTTAAAAATAGGTCGCTTGTACAATTTCAAGCGATGCCCATTAACAACATGATCCATATGATCAAAATCCACGATATGAAGCTTGACTGTACCATTGTCATAAACAACCTCAATATCATAAGGCCCTAACCATCTGGTGTGGAACTTTCCTTTGAAATTATGAAACTTGGAATCATACAATAGTGCCTAATCACTTGGTTCAAATGACCATTGTTGGATGAAACATTCATGCCAATGAGCATGTTGTTTCTAGACTATTTATGCATGAAAAAGAGCTTGTTGTCAAAATTCATTCAAGGAATGAAGTTGAGCAATCCTTTCTTTATGAGCATCAGTTAGACTCATTCCAAATTGCAAAGCAGTATGTAGAGTCTTTATCTCAAACTCAATGGGTAAAGTTGTGTTCTTACCATAAACAAACTCATACTGTGTAAGACTAGTGGTGGTCTTCCACATGGTGCGATATGCCCATACTGCTTTGAGAAGTCTTACTGCCTAATATTTATTGTAAAGTGATACAGTCTTTGTCAAAATATTCTCAAGTTCTCAATTGGTCACTTTAACCTATCCATTGGTCTAAGGGTGACATGGTGAGGACTTGCGGTATCAAATTTCATACTCTCAAACCAGTGCAATAATCAACTCAAATGTAAACTAAGGTCCTTGATCGGTAACAATCTCATGTGGTATGCCAAACCTAGTAAAAATTTCAAAATATAAAAATTCAGCAACTTTAGTATCTCTTGCATGTTTCAATGCCACAACCTCTACCAATTTAGTAACATAATCAGTACAAACCAATATATTCCTTATTTCTTGATGGGGGGTTAATTGGCCCCACAAAATATTAGCCCCATTTTTCAAAGGGTTCAAGAGATAATTGGGATTGTAGAGGCATCTCATTAGAATGTGTGGGTTAACCCATACGTTGGCATTTATCACAATGTTGCACATAATGTTTATAATATTTATGAAGTGTAGGCCAATAATATCCAACAGTTAGGATTTTATTGGCAGCGCTCTGAGCTACAAAATAAATTCTACAAGGCTTTGAATGACATGCTTGAAGTATATCAGAGACATCATCTTCGACTAGACATCGTGAGATGATGTTGTCAATGTCAGTGCAGAACACGAGTCCATTGATCCATGTATATTGACCACTTAGCCCCACAAGTTTTTGATGATCTCGAGGAGAGAAGTGTGGGGGAAACTTGCAAGTGACCAAGTAGTTTGTAATGTCTGCAAACCATGGAATCTTAACTGAAATAGCAAAAATATGCTTATCAAGGAAGGAATCATCAATAGGCACATGTTCACTTTCACATTACAACTTGGATAGAAAATTTGCAACCACATTTTCATGACTAGGTTTATTAAGTATCGTTATATAAAACTCTTGCAATAGCAGTAAGCATCTAATTACTTTTCTTGTAACTATTGGTTTATTCATTAAAAACCTTATTGTAGAGTGATCTATATGTATAAATACTTTATATGTAATGCCAAAATTTATTAATTGCATAAACAACAACAAGAAATTCCTTTCCAGTAACCATGTAGTTTACATCAAAACCTATAATATTCTTACTAATATAATAAATAAAATAAAATAATGTGTCCTCCTTACCTAGGACAACTCCCATTAAAAAATCATAAGCATCGGTATGGATATGAAAGGGAAGCTCTCAATTTGGTCCTCATAATACTAGTGTGGTCACAAGCTTCTCCTTGATGGTCTTGAAAGCTTGTTGACATTCTTGTGTCTAAGAAAAAGTATTATCTTTGCTCAATAAAACAAAAAAGAGGTGCAACAATTTTACTACAGTTTTGAATAAAATGCCTATAATATCCTGCATGTCCTAAAAAGCTACAAACATCTTTTTAACAAACAAGAATGGGAAAATCTTGAATTATTTGCACCTTCTTTGGGTCAACTTGAATTCCTTTAGCAAAAATGTAGTGTCCTAGTACTATACCTTTCGTCATCAAAATATGACACTTCTCATGACTTAAAGAAAAAATAGTATCTTCACACCATTGTAACACTTTTTCAAGATTATTTTTGGCTTCCTCATAGGTATTACCATACACAATAAAATCATCCATATAAACCTCAACACAGTCATGAATCAAATAAAAAAAAATACTAAACACTACCATTTGGAAAGTAGCAGGGCCATTACATAGAACAAAAAGTAAAAAATTATAAGTAAATGTCCCCCATGGACAAGTGAAGGTGGTCTTCTCTTGATCCTTAGGTGCAATGCAGATCTGATTATATCCGTTGAATTCATCTAGGAAGGAGAAGAATTTATTACCTGCAAGTGTATTCAAAATTGGTCAATAAAACGTAATGGAAAATTATCCTTTTTATTAGCCTTGTTAAGGGCTCTATAATCAACACATATCCACCATTTACCATTTACTTAGGAACTATGACCAAAGGAGAAACCCATTGACTATCAAAAATTGGATATATAAAAATCCTACATTCAATAACTTTTGTAATTCTTCTTTCATAATTTCTCATAAAATTTGGTTTAACCTTCTTTGTGGTTGCCTAATAAGATGACTACCTTCCTCTATGTAAATGTGGTGTGTGCACATATTTGGATGTATACCACATATATCTTGATATTCCCATGCAAAGGCATTTTTATGATTCTTTAACATGGCAATTAAATCTTCAATTTGTGCATCACTCAAATGTGGATTAATATTTAAGTACATCTTGGGAAAATTTCCATCACTTGAGATTTTACAGGTAAGTCTATAGTGTAGTGCCCCTCAGGTTGTTCTCGATTGACTGATTGTTGTTTGTATTGTTAGTTGTCGTGTTGTCCTTTGGGGTTTGCATGGCGGGGCACTACATATAGCATGTGCTTGTGAGGTGGATGGTGAAGAAGTGTTAGAAATCATGAATGGATTATATACACAATTATGTGGAAGCAATTGATGTAATGTAATAAAGAGGTGAAGTTATTTTGAATCACTCAACAGTGGAAAGTTTCCAAATGGACAATTATCTATACAAGAATGAAAAACAAATTTCTCTAAAACATCATCAGACGAGTATCAATTTTGAAAGAAATTAGAAAAAACTGTATCCTCATATAACTCTATAATGTCAAGAGCTTGATCAATCGTCAAAATAGCTAGAGATTCCTCCAAATCACTATTAACCCATAGGGGATCTTCAGTCTCCAATAGTGGTTATGCAAGTGGGTACAAAGTCAACTATTTCTTCTATTCCTTGTTAGAAATAACCATATTACCTTGTTGAAAGTTGATATAAGCATCTTTTGCAGCCAACCATGGTCTCCCTAAAATTAGGGGGTATCCCCCAACTTTATTTTGGACTGCAAGATCATGAATTCAGTAGGGTATTCCCAAAAATTAATAGAAATAACATCCTCTATCATACCTTTAGGTTTGACTACAAAGCAATCTACCATCTATAGGACTATAGGTGTAGGCCTAAGTCCTTGAAGGCACAACTTCTCCTTAGTTTTATTGGTCATGACGTTAATGGTAGCTCCTAAGTCAATTAATGTATTTAGAATGACAATGTGACCAATTCATACTTCAATCACAAGACTCCCTAGGTTTGAATACTTGGGAATTAAAATATTTCCCAACATGAGATCAACAAGTTGCCTAATAAATTGCACTATCTTTAGGTCTCATTTCTTTGTCTGCTTTCGGGCGCACAACTCCCAAACTGTCTTTGTGTACATAGGGACGTCCTTGATTGCCTACAAAAGAGGAATCTTAATGTTAACATTTCACAATTCATTTACAAAATCAAATTCTAGCTTAACCACTTCCTTTTCTCTTGGCTGAGATTGAAACCGGTCAAGATATGGAGGCAACCTAGACAGTTCATTTTGTTTATTTGGATGTTCCTCAAGTTCATCGTTTATTTCAGTAATAGTGGGCCCTTGGAGGGCTTTACTTGATTGTAAATGAACTCCATTAATGTCCATTGTATTGACAATGTAGGTTTGATATCCCGCTACGTCATTATTGTATATTGGTTGTGTCATCTTGTTATTTGAGTTTTGAGATGTCTGTGCAGGCATGGATGTTACCTTTGGTGGTTGTGACAGGTTGGGTGGTGGACTATTGGATGAGTGTGGTATTGGTGGCAAGAATTGTGGTGGTTGTTGGTATGGAGTAACCATAGGTGGTGAAAGATAAGGTGGATATTATGGAAACTGTGATGGTGACGTCCTCCATGCTTGTTGCCAAGGTTGAGGGCATACTGGTATTGGTTTTTCCATTGTGAATAAGGTGGAGATTTTTTCCACCCTCCATACCATTTTGTTTGAGTTGGAATAGAACTAGGTTGACCACTAGGCTCTACATTAGGAGGTATAAAAAGGTCATTCATCATTAGGGGCATATTTCATGGAGGCCAAGGCCTGTATGGACCATATAGTAAATAGTTCCTTCACTAAATTCCACATCTACCATATCTATTGGAAGAGGTTGTAATGTAGTAGCCTTACTAGCATCTTCTAAAGATTTTTTTTTTTTGTTATAAGGACATTCCTCATTACTATGTTTCTTACAACAATTTGGACAAAATACAACATATGCATTTTCAACCTCTTCTTGTTTCTTACATGTGTACAAAGTGTCAATTTGCTTACCCATGTGGCTTAAAAGATCAGTTTTGAGATCTTCTAGCAACATACCTAGCTCTCGTTTCATTATACCTAATGTGCCTTCGAAAGATACATGCTTCCTAGGATACCCTCTTGTCAAATGGGTGGATCTTGAGTAGTTCTTGAAAACATCACAAATATTATCAAATCTTAATTTGGAAATATCCCCGCCCCCTATAAGATTCAACACATCCATACATTCATCATGATTGCCCCTAATAAAAAGCATTTTTACAATATCATTGTTCAATCTTGTTTGCCTAGTCCTTTGAAGACTAAATAAGAATCACTCAAGGTAGTCTTCTAAGGTCTCCTATTCTTGTTGCATTATGTGAAAGATCTCATCTTTGACCTCCTTAGTCTTGCAATATTCTTGGTATTTCTCCAATAACTTAAAAGATGAGAACAACTTAGAGTCTTGCAATATTCAAAGGTGACAAGATTATTATTGTCCAATTCTCTTTCACTATTGTTATTGTTGTTGTTGTTGTTGTTATTGGCCATGGTTTTGAATGCCCAAGGGATGTAAAAAGATTATAACAACTTAGAGTCTTTGTTTATTAGAGTTTTACCACTTCAAAGTTCATAAGATTCTTGAAATAATTTAGCAAGCTCCTCAGATGAATCTTTTGGGGTCTCTAGTAACTCTTGTTGGGTGCTAGAAGGTGACTCAAAATTAGAATCAATAGTAGTGGACTCAATTACATACTTTTTAATATCAAGTTCAACTAATTCCTTTTTTGATGGTATATTCACAATTAGTGGCTTTAATCCTTTTTTGGGGTTTTCTTGTTTTGAACTAGTTCTTATATCTTTCTTAAAACAAACCCGCCTTTACTATCTCTAATGCGATTCATGCATATATATGACCTACAATAGAGCAAACCAAGGTTAATTACCTAGGAAAGGTCGACAATCATGCAAAATTTCACCTTGGCACACTCGTCCTAACTTAACTTACTAGCTTTTCAAGCCTTTAACACCTTTCCCTAACAACAGTGCCAAAATGTTTGGACAAAACTATGATTGGAAACTTCTAAGATTATGGTTGCATTCTTAGTAAGATATCTCAGTTTGTTCCTAGTGTCAATCTGTGACATAAGGCTTGTGAAAGATGTTGGGACTATATGCCTAAGGCCCATAAGCAACAAATTAAGTAATAATGAAATGTATTTATAAATTCTAGAGATATTTTAAGATAAAAACTAGTTATTAATGTTACTTTGTTTGTGTGATAGGAACTGCACAAGGCAACAATAACCAGATTGAGTCGCTTTTGTTTTAGTCCTTGGAATTACTATTTCAGTCTTTGCAGATTATAATAGATAGAAAAAAGAACACAAAACTTAGAAACCAAATTCTCTTATTGAATTGACCATATAGAAACTGTATTTAATTAAGCTATACAATCCAATTCATTCTCTACTCAATTCAAATTAACCAATTAAATCATTCACAATTAGAATTGCTTAAATGACATCAAATCAAAACATAAAGATTTAGATCACAATTGTCTACACATAATGAAATTAAATTAATGTGGAAAGAAAACATAAACTAAATATTATCACCGTTGTTCTCCAAGGAGTGGGCGCTTCCTCCCGAGTTGCAGGGTGAGTCAATCAACTACGAGACTTCATAGAACTCAAACAATTCTTTGATCCAAACACAAAAAGGATATTCTTGATATATTATTATGTATATCAAAATATAGAGTTCCATACATATTTATAAACATGTGGTGACCAAAATTCAGTCATGTGGCCTACGACCCATAACTGCGGCCATAGTTTCATTCGATAGAAAGCATAAAAAATAAACAACTTAAGTCTTTTTTGTGGATTAATCAGCAACAAGTTTTGGCTATTAGTCTTAAACAAAAAAGCTAAACGTAAGCGTAACAAATTTTGACCATCAACCCTAAACAAAAAGACTAATCATAAACCCTGGAATTCCCTCCACATGCTCCTCTTCTTCAAAGCTAACGAAATAAAGTTTTGTTCACAAGTGCAACCATTTGGATTAGATTTCCATTAATCAAATAACACCAAACTCATTTTTCTTTTCTCCAAACATATTAATCATCTTTTATCTTAAGTGGTTAATAAATGGAAAAGTAAGAGGATTAAGATAAAATTAAGGAATGATTTTAGATAGGAAAAGGGTCTTTAAGAATAATAGCATAGATAGTTTTTTTTCTCATCATCCTTCACCGAGGGTAGGAAGATGAAAGCAACCCATGTCAATTGACCCTCCCTCTTATTTTTCTACACTTGATGTGATCGATCAACCTCCAATGATTTCTCTTGTTACTCCCCTTTTCTTGGGAAAGTGGTAGAAAGAAACTCATAGATCAATTGATGCTAACCCTCCTCCTTCTATATATAGGGTATGCACCAAATGTAACCAGTTGGATTGACTACATAAACAACATTGTCATGCCATCCATCATGCACTTTTTGATCCACCACCACCACCTCTTGGACATATGCCTTTGTATCTACCTCCTCCTTTTGCTTCTAAGCCTACAACCTCCCATTTTCATTTGGAAGGTCTAATAACATAATATCTCAAAGAATCCAAGTGGTCTTGGCTCCTTCTTTCAATCCTCCCCTTCTTCCTAAGATCCCTAACTATCCATTGTTTATTACTCCACTATACCTACCTAATGTGAGTATGATATCCAACAATACCCACTATTATTATATTGGCCATTATATCCACACACCATCAAATATCTCCTAAGCTCCACCCCTCCACCTTATAAATTCATACCTCATCCATATCATAAACAAAAACCTAAATATTACCCCACTCCACCTCTCTACTAACCTAAGTCTAGCCCCATTTTAGGACTTCTAAGCTCCTTTATATTAGTTTCCCTCGTTGTGGAGGAACTTATTCCACCATGACCTATTGACACTCTTTCTTACAATCTTATTGTTATTAGTGAGTTATAGTTGTTGGTTTTATATCCTAACATTGAATCACCCACTCCTTTGGAGGAGGGTATATTTGAGTTAATAATGGACATATTGATATTATCATCAATATTTTCATGATATTTGATAAATTTCCCTTCTAATAAATTATAGGAAGGAAGTTTCTCCAATTCCTCTTCCATGACATTCTATCATTAATTCTTCTATAAATGATATTCTTATGGCATCCCCACCACTCGATGGTCCTACTTCCTTCTTGATCTATAATGAGACTTTTATGAATTGTTTTACTAAATGTCTTGAGAATACCATCCTTATCTCATATCTTTATATGCTAGGTTAGTACAACTTGATCAATTTGTTTGTGTGTTCACATACATGTATTGTTGACTATTTATTAGTTCCCCCTAGATGACCAATGTGACCCTTTTAGGTACATGGATACAAGAGGAATGACATATTGTAACCTTATTCTATATGTATATAAATTCTATCTATTTGTGATATTCCTTTTCTATTGACATTTTGGTGACAATGCAAAGTGTTGAGACATTTAGGTTTCTTCCTTGTTGAACCAAAAAAATTATTTTATTTAAATTACATGTGTTATTCCTTCTTTCTACTCATAGTTCCACAAGCTTGGGGGATGATGATACTTCATTCCCTATCCCATGATTATCATCTTTATATACATGTAGTTAACTTAAGCTTATAAATCCCTTTGTGTGCTTTTGCATGTGATGTTGCTTGTTTCTTTGTGACGTCCTCATTCTGTCGGTATTATTCCATAAGCATAATTTCAAGTGTTTTATGCTTGCAACATCCTATTTTGTGCCTCTCTTAGAGGTATTTTATTTTTATCTTTAGTGAATTTAAGAACATATCTATATGCTTCCTAAAGATTCTCCACCCTCGTCTATCTTAAAATCAATGTAACTCACTTTATCTATATAATTATTTTAAGGCGGGGTATCTATTTGTACCTTCATATACACATCCACAAATATGCACACACCCACATTGTGGGAATTATCCCTAGAAAATTAGTAGCATATGTGCCACCTAGCAATATATTTTGCTAGCTTGTGTGCTTCATATGCTCTACATTTTATACATTTAATGGGTCATTGAACAATGGAGCTTGCTAGTGGCTCTAATCTATGAAGGTATTTTATAGTTCCTAGCCATACAACATTCTATACCTTAAAACATAACTTGCATTTTAATAACATTAGATCACGTTGGGACTATGTCTGTCTTCATCTCTCTCTCTCCTTGTGTGTTTTCTTTAAATGCTTGGAAACATTTTCTCCTTTTCCACCCTTCTATTATACATGTTTAGTGTACATTATACTATCATATTCTTGTTTTATAGGTTATATTAGTCTAACTCCTCTCGCTTGCAATTTTTATATGTTATTCTAACATTTCTTATCATGTAGGTATTTATTGTTTAACATTTTTTTTTATAGGTTATCATCCTTGGAACATGGTCCTTTTGTTTGAATAAATTTTTATATGCTTATAGTATCCTTTTTGTGATGTTATTTCATTTTTGTACTTTAGTGTAGCACATCACCTAGCGTAACTAGCTACAGTTGCAAAAAAATGTAACATGAAAAATTGTATACCCTTGTAATTTCACATTATGTTTTGGATCCACTTCGGTGTTGATATCCTCTAGCATGCTTTTAGGCTCATTTAGCCCTTTTCTTAGCCTTTTCCACTCACGACACCAAGTTCATATCTTCCCATGGTCTCTTTTGTATAATATTACACTTTTGTTGCATTAACCTCGTTGTTTCTTGATGTGTGAACCTTTCATAATCTCTTTATAAATAATAGCATGTCACACAAATATCCATGACACATTAGCATCCTAAAATAGCTATTATACAACAACTATTTTTTAGCATTTCACCACCTTGTTGCATTTCTAAATCTTGGGTAACTATTTTGAACTAAATCCAAATGGATCCTTGAGACCTTGAGCTCTCATATTTCCCTCTCAATTTAATTTTTGAATCTACTAGGCAATATCAATATCACATTCTATAGCATTCTTGCACTTTCATACCACAAATTTTGGCATTTAAATCTTCATGCAAATTATTACAACACTTACAAGCACTCCATTGAAGGTTTTGAAACACTCTAGAACCACTTGGGTCTTCCTTGGATTATCCATATTTGTTGGGGTGATCTTGCTCTTGGTTTTTTGTAATTTTCATCTTTTGAGATTATAGTGCTTCTACCTTCTCTTCTATTTCCTTCATTGTTGCCAAAATCCATTGTAGTGTTCTTGGTATTATTTTTTTTTCACATATTCTCAAGTTAGAGACACACACAATAGTTTATTGCTCATTGTATATCTAAGAATGATATTTATAGCTTTTCATCATTGCTTTTAGTTTCTATACACACAAAATAGGTTAGAGAGCACAAAATTTTATCAATTTTTTTTTTATCTTAGCTATTGGTAGAGGTCAAAAGACCAAAATAGGGGCTTGGCCATTTGTGGCAAGCTCCTAAGTAGCCCCAACCTTTCCTCTTGTCTTAGCTATAGGTTTTCTTGGAGCTCTCAAACATACAGGGTTTTTATTTCATTTCTTCCCCTTGTTCATTATTTTTCTTCCATAAATATAGATAGATTAGTTTGGTCATTTCATGTTTGGTATCAAATAGATTACTACTCTATTATCCTATTTATTGTTTTTAGTTGGGCATGTATTTTTGTGGGAAAACACTTTTTACTAATGTTCTATACTATAATGTTCACATACATGACATCACATTGTGCAAGTGTCCTTAACAAAGACCTCTAAACTTCAACTCTATGTTCCTTTCTATTAGTCATTTACAATTTTGAACCTAATTTTCTATTTTTTTTTGTTTTAGTTCACTTTAAATTAGCATTTTATCCATTTTCATATATTTTAGCTTAGAGAAAAACTTTATAATTTGAAACATCATAAGATATTTTGGTAATATTTTTATATTTTCATATCTAGAACACTAACAAAACAATTATTCCATAAAATGGTTTTATCCTAGAGTAATGTAGGGAAAAAATTAACTTAGATTTTTTTTTGGCTAGATCAACTTTCATGTGTTAGAACCAAGATTTGATGCAATTATGGATAAGGGTTCAAATTCTAGTTAGCTCGCTAATCTAAAAATTTTGGGGCCTCAAGCCTAGATGAATTTGAAAGTTCTACCTAGAAAATTTGTCAATAGGGTATTATTAGTAAAAAAAAGTTGGGTTGTTTTTCACCCTATCTAGGCAATCACCCCATTATAATTCTCTCACCAAGATGATCATTTTAATATGTAAATTTGACCCATCTTCTAATAACCTTGGGGAATTCTCTCATCTAGGCAATTATCCTATAGTGATCCTCTTGTCAAGCTAATCATTTTGATTTATGACTCCAATCCACCTTTGGATAACATTGGTGTTCACCATGTTTGGTGGTCATAGATCGTTTGGAGATTTCTTTAAAACCATTGGGTGGTACAGTCCACTAATTGCAATTCATTATAGAAAAACATTATCCAAGTTAATTTTTTTATATGAACTAAATACTATAAGTTGGGCACCCTTAATGTCAAATATAACACCATCAACACACATATCCAACACAGTATGCATTTACATATGATACATAACTCTCACATTGACAAAAATATTTTCCCAACTCATAGAATCTTAGAAAGCCACACCATCTACCTATATTGGAATTTTTGAAATTTGATGGTGTCAACCTTACTCATCAGTTATATAGAGTAGAGTAATATTTTCTTGTATATAAAATTCTCATGGCTCCAAAACTCTTTAACATCCTTCTACCTAGAGATAAAAAATATTCAATGGTTTTATGGTGGGAAATTCCCAACCTTTTCTCACATGGGTAGTGTTTTGTACAAAGATCCTAGTTGCTTTAGTCTAACTACATACAAAGGCTTCACATGAGTCTTGATTAGATTATGCCAAACACATTCATTCCATGACTGCTAGCTTTTGAGAAATTAGCTAATTGGATAACTACCTTGATAAAATTATTTACAAAATTTATTCTATTAGTGATCTCAAATATGATATGTATTTTTAATTCCAAATGTTTAAGCATACCACATTTTGGGATGCTCTTGAGTTAGCTCACTTAGCTAATGATACAATTGTAGCTCAATATCATCTATTTAAAGCCTCACAAGCTACCACTCCACATACATTTCATCTCATACCACCTTAGGGTTCTCAACCCATACCCACTCTAAGTCCTCACATGCCAACCATCAAGTACCTAACATAAATAATTGGGTGCCAAGTGAAAGGGGTATCCTACAATTGTAATAACAAGTAGTCTCTCAATCACATATACACAGAGCAAAAATTTGTATCTATTGGTTGTAGAGAAATCCCTTATATTTGATGACTTTGAGCCTTTAGAGATCACATCCTTGAACGAAGAAGACCAAGCACTTCTCTAATCATGATCTTGTTCTAGAGGTTTTGATTTATGTTTTGACCAAAATAGTCACATCCCAGATAATGGAAGTTAAATGGTACTTCAAAACGAAACCTTTAACTACCCTCATTGATTTAGTTAGAAACAACAATTTCTTGGAACCTTGTGTTACATTTACCCATGCTTTAGCTTGAGGTCATGATAAGCTAAGGGTGGCACATTGAAATGTAAAGAGAAATGCAAGATTGTCTGCATTTCTGTTGATGACTATACTTTGTTTTGTCCTTTTTCTATGAGTATGTGACGTGGTTATAAAAACACAATTATTATGCACCCTTGAGCCCATCATTTGGTATTTCTAAGAAATGTGGATACAATTTACAATTACTGACCAACAATACCCTCTTAGTGCATGTGAGTATATTTTATGCACTCTAAGGATAACTTGACCTTCACTTACAACTATATGAACAACAAGCTAGCCTACATTGCTCTAAGCACACATTTACTATCAAGGACATGGTTCTTTTGTGTCTTCAACCATATAAGAAGACACCCCTCAATCTTATCATCTAATGGAAGTTAGCATCCAAATTCTCTTGATCCTTTTGGATACTATAATAGGTGGGTGAAGTGGCTTATTCGCTTGATCTTACTTTGTCTTGCGAGCTACATTCTATTTTCCATGCCTCATGTATAAAGAAGGTCTTTGGCCAACATGTTCACATTTCAATTTCACTTCTTGAATTGGATGATGATCTATCATCCTCGAGCTAGAGGCTATTTTGGACCAATGATTGTGTTTATTCCCTAATTGCACCATCATATACATTTTGGTTTAGTGACATAGATTCTAATCACAAGACACCACACAAGAACCTCTCCACTAACTTTAATAATGGTTTCCCCAATTCAAAGTGTGAGCACAAGAATTTCCAAAAGAGGACGATGCGTGAGGATCCTCACACCCTAAATATTTTAAGCAATGTAGTAGACATAATATATTTTTAACCAATATTACATTATGTCAATTTATTTCCACATTGATTTATATTACAAATCACTCTTAATATAAATAAATTATATATTAATATATAATAAAACTTGAATATTATTTTAAAATCAATTCTATACTAAAATTTTATTCTTAAAAATTATCCCTTACAAAAAATTACAATTCTTATTATCAATATAACTGATATAACTATCTTAAATACATCTATATAAAAACACCAAAAATATTATTTTTATTTTTTATTTACTTATTTTTTTTACTCTTAAATTATTTAAAATTTATTTAATTTATATTTATTTAATTTTGTTTTTATTTGAAAAATTATTTTTATTGTTTAATAATATTTCACAAATGAAATTCCTAACACGAATGCCTCCCTAAATAGATAAACTCAACGAGCTCGGGCCATATCTAGGAGCACAATCCACGATTTAGGTTAAAGACCCATTGAAGCCCTAAAGAAAAAAGTAGAAATCTACACATGGAGTTAATACATTAAATTATCATATCACAATTCAAATAAATAAACAGTCGTTGCTAAATTTCTATGTATCATCTTATTAAAAATTTATCTAGAATTATTTGTGACAGCAGGAGTGGATAAACCTCTTAAAACAGCTGAACTCTTGTAATCTGCACATCTTTTACAGGTCTGGTATAGTCCTGTGAATAACAAAGATGATGGTGGGAGCCCCATTGTTGAGGAGCATTTCCCAGCCTTTTCTTCCTCCTCATCCTCGACGCCGCCAGCTCTATCCAACTACTCCAACTAACTGGCGCCCCATTTCCAGAATTGGGAGCAACCTTCACCCTGTTGTGTGCAAGGACGAAGGCGAGGCAGCCACAGATAGCGATGCCTCTGCTAAAACAGCCGCCAAAAGAAACTCAAAGATTCTGATAAAGGCTGTGAACGCGAACACCGTGGACGGGGCCGATTATAAGGCGAAGCAACCATTTCTGCAGCCTGTATCAATCAATATTCCTGTGGGAGATAGACATGTAATTGCTCTTCTTTGCCGTTATTTTATTTTATTTTAATTTCTTTTGTTTTGTTAGATTTTTGTACAATCTTTTTGAAAATTTGTCGTGTTGGAATTTTTGACAAACTTATTTGATACCCATTTTATGTTGCTTTTGTTGTGTGTAAGTTTTCACAAAATTGGCACATCCACTTTGTTCTTGTGAGTCAATATGTGATTGTATGCAGCAATGCTATATAATGAGATCATAGACGAGAATGAATGAGTTAAGTTTTTAATAGTGTCCGTTAGACCAAACAGTGTGTGTGACCATTGAACGGTAATCGGAATTTAATATGAATGCTGCACACAATAAAGGCTGCCAAAGTAAGCTTGGGATATTGTCATGTCTTTCTTGAGGTGGGATCCTCTACTATTGAATCTTATTCGGAAAATTCTGCTGTTCAATAAGGCACTTAACGTGGCAACCCTTGAAATATAAGTATAGTTGATTTGAGTCTGTTTGTAAACTGGGTATTTCATAATGTTCTGTCATTTGTTTCCGACATTTTGGAAGAAATATACTCTGTCGCCTCGTGAATATGATGGTTTCACACCTGAGATGGTGTGAAATAGTTCTTAATTGTGCTATCAATATTTTAACTTTTCATTTGATTTCTGCTCTTATGTAAGCTTTTTGGGCATGGTCATAACTGGGGTTGAGTTCCTTGATATGAATTAGTTGTTAATTGAGCTATCAATTTTTTAACCTTTTATTTGATTGCTGCTCTCATGTAGGCTTCGTGATCATGCTTGTAGGTGGGGTAGAATTACTTGATGTAGTACCTCTTCTTCTGCCCAAGTTGTTTTGTCCACATGGTATTTTCCATAACATATCTTTATATGTCTTGATTGGTGTTTGAATATTCTTGTAAGCTGATGTCCCATATACTCATCTATTTGTTTTCCTGTTTAATCCCGGTGTTTTCCCTTCTGTTTATCTCTTTCTCCACAGCCAGTTTTGGCTGATGACAAGTGTGTATGCCATCCTTTTCTTTAGGTTTCTAGTATATGGATCATAGCTGCTGCCCTCAAAGGATCTCTGTATCATTAATAATATCTCATACGGAACTGATGTTTTGATTTTGAGACTATTATGATTAAATGATTTTGGAAACTCTTTGTTTGTCCCCTTTTCACATCTGATGTTTCCTTTAGGCCAAATTGGTATGTGATGCGGACAAGGATTGTAAGCCCAGTGAAAGAGAATGGATCCTAGCAGCTCCACACAAGAACCAATTTGCAAATGCAGCAAGATCAAATGCAATATAGAATAACACTCCGAAATTTAGATCAGAACTCACATTAGAGTCTAATTACAGGCATGCAGCCAGCCACAAGTCTTTACAATTTTCTTGGAATCTCTGCAATGCCTAGGCCTGGCTGTCACAGTCCTACACGGGCCAGCAACTAAAGGAGTTTTCTGCTTCTTTACTCCATGATCCCCTGTGCTTGTGTTCCTCTTTTCACACATAGCTTGTTTGTTTTTAAAGAGGATATTTGTGTCCAGCATGGGAAACCACTGCTAGTCAATAATAGCTTGATCTATGAACTGTCACTAGCCATGAAGGATCGACCAAGAATAGGTGAGAAGGCAAATGCCTGATAGTCGATAACATATCTGCCGCCCAGCAAGGTAATTGTTGTTGCAGGTCAATAACACAACCGCCGGTCATCACGGTGCAGTTAGCATTTACTGGGCTCTGTCAGAGACTATAGGGGGAATATTTCCCATGACTTCATTAAATTACCCAACATAGGGCCCTGTAGGCAATGCACCCACAACCTGATTAGGATTGCCTAACAGTTAGGATGAAAGGTCTGCGGTGCAGGCCCCCAGTAACAGTTTCAGATGTGTCAGAAAAGGATTGCCATGTGGGGTAAAAGAGCTAGCCAGGACTCCGTTTAATTCTAGAGTCTGAAGCACACACAAGACATCATAGACCTTCCAAAAAGACCAAATTAACCTATAAAAACACACAATAATTAAAGAAAATGCCAAAATTGGAACGGCCATGTTTTTGGTTGAGTAGGATTGTGGGTGACCCAGATGCTCCTCAATCAGACATGTTAGGAAGTGAAAAATGTTCCATGAGCTTGAGGCTCATGAATATTTTGAAAACCTCAGAATTGAGATCCCATGGTTTGTCTTGATCTAGAGTGTCTCTTGTTTGCTTCCTTCTTCCTTTCTATTAGACATTCGCCTTTTGTCTTCTTAACCATTGGTAATCTACCATCATTTCTATTTCATCCCATTCTTTCCACAAACCTAAATCTTTATGCACTGCCATGCTTGATTGACCCTTATAGGAAGGATGCAATCTACCTTGTTGAAAATCAGTGAGGTATTAATTGTCTTGGGGAGCTCTATCTCATAGTCTTCTGTTGTGAACTCCTTCAAGACCTTAAATGGTCCCAACATTTTCTTTTCTTTCTTTCATGAGTGAAGACAAACACTCCAACTTGAAAAGCATGTTGCTTTTGAGCTTAGGGATTCTTCTTTAAATCTTTTGTTACCTTAGGAAATTCTTGCATATTTTTGTCACTTACTTCCTTAAGTCTACATCCTTTTGACAACTCCTTGAAAGGAAATTTAGCATGTCTCTCCAAGAAATTCTCTACCTTTTGTGAAACTTCATTTATCTTAGCCATTGTTCCATTTCTGTAATGTCCCCTTCCAGTTGACATCTCTTAGAGCTTATGATTAGCCTATTATGCGACCCTCGTAGGCTGATAGGATGGATAGAGGGTCTTGTTGGAGCTTGGCTTGGCTTCGGATTGTCAGAATTTACCAGTTGGCTTTCGTCCGGGGTCATTCAGACATCATTTGCCTGACTTGCTATTTTTAGTAAGGTCATCCAACGGAGCACCCCTGCTATTTTTAGCAGTATGATTTGGTCGTGTGCAAATTCAATCACTTATTCACCAGCTTCAGACGGTTCATGAATCGGACGTATTTTGAGGGAGATATTAATATTTTAATTGTCAAATTAAATATTAATTATTTGAAGCTTATATTATAAAGTTATAATATTATTTAATATTATAACTTAAGTGATTTATTTAAGGGGTCGACCAACATTGAAGAGGGGCCACTTTTTAATTATAATTTATAATTAAAAGTGCGTTCGAGACTTTGGAAATATTAAAAGTTAAAATTCAATTTTATTTAAATGATGCCTTTTGAGGAAAAAGTCAACCCTCTTGAGAATATAAGGATTTTTCATTGTGAAGAGCTCATCATGTTGAAAAATCGAATTTTTGCTAAGACCTTCTTCTGAGAACAGAGCCAAGGGTTCCAATTTTCGTTTTGCATTGGAGAACGAGCCATCTTCAGTGTTGGCTGTGAAATATCAGCTGATTTATTGCTTATCAGAGAGGTAGCTTCATTCAGAGGTTATCACAGAATTATTCAGAGATTATATCTTCAGGTTTTTAGATCCGGAAATCACCAGACAGTTCAGTATTCAGGGGCGCCTAACCTTGCTTCATATCTGGCATTTCAACCAAGGCCGTACGGATTTTCTTGGGGCTGCTGCTGTAGCCGTACTTTGCTGATGCAAGGGCTGTACCTGCAAGTACAGGCTGTACTTATTCTTCTAGGGAAAAACGCCTTCTCTTCTTTCATTCTGGCTTCATCAACAGGGGCGCAAATACTTCTAGTATCATCTGCAAACGCCAGCCGGAGGGAAGGGTGGATTTCTATGACAGCCGTACCATTTTATGTGCATCATCAGGCTGCTGCAATACCAGGTTTTTTGTCAATAAAAGTTGTTGCTTTTTCATTTGCATGTTATCGGATCTTATATGTAATCAATCTAGAAGATCAATAAACACTTCGGCAACGTTATTTCCAGTAGATCTTATCATTTCCAGTATTGCAATATTTTATTTGAATTTATTAGCAAATTCTTTCAAAATCGCACTTCTTCAATTTATGCACAAAAACCCAAAAAAACCAAAAACGTTCAAAAACAAGCAAAATCAAACAGATTCAGAAGTCAGTGAGAACAGGGGTTTCTACAATTTCGTAGTACTTTGTCTAAAAGCTATTGTCCAAAATTCAAACATATTGTGGAACTGCTGCCTACCTCATCATTTTCTTGTAATGGACTGAAAGTAGACTTGCTTCTATCTTTCATAATATCATAAGTATTCTTACTTCCATCATATACAACCTCTTGATTGAACTACCATGGCCTTCCTAGCAAAACATGGCAAACATCCATAGGCATAACATTGAACAATCTCATTTTTATAAGCACCAATTTGAAAATTGACTAAACATTGTTCGCTTAATAGAGTTGATGCTACTTCTGCAGCCATGAGAATATGTATGGATTAGGATGCTTGATCCTCTTTAGCTCAAGTTTTTCCACCATCTCCTTGGACACCAAATTGTCTATGCTTCCACTATTAACAATGACTCTGCAAAATTTTCCTCTAGATTTGCATGTAGTTGTAAAAGGATCAATGTTCTATTAAAGTATTATTGTATTATTTAATGGTCATCTTAGCCTTTAGTTAGTCAGTAGTTTACTTTCAGTTTAACTAGCCTGCTTTAGCTAGCTTTTAGTAACTTTCAATTATTTACTTTTGTTAACGACTGTTTCTTTTTAGAAACATCGTCCTATATTGTATTATTTAAGGAGCTTTCATCTCCTTTGTAAATGATGAATATTGATTATCATTTCATGGTATCAAAGCCCAAGCTCATTTTTGGTGAATTTTTTTGCAATAAAAATTCGTAGCTGATTGCTTGAAGTTTTTTGGAAATTTTTTTAAAGTTTTTTTTACGATTTTTTAAAAAAATAAAATAAAATTGAAGGGGTTTGCTCATAGTTTGAGAACTCTGCGAGTCCTGGAAAAGACTCTTGGGACTCGTGAGTTCTAGGGCTCGCCGAGTCGACTCACCAAGGACTCCCGAGCCGAGTCTTGGAGAGTCCAAGCTGGGACTCCCGAGTCCTGGCGAGTGACTTGCATGGGTCCTAGAGTCAGACTCCCAAGTCCCAACTTAGGACTCTTGGCATCGATTGGAAACAATGAGTATGAATGTTTAAAACTTGTTTTTTGTTTGTTTTTTTCATTTGAAAATTTGAAACTATGAGTATGAATGATGAAATTTCAAATATTGAGTGTTTGAAGATCATATAACATGTGTAATATTTGAATTATGAGCAATTGATAATCAAGTTAGGCTCTTATGTTCTCTAACTACATTAATTTATTTTTGTTTTTTTGTAAAACTATGGTTTTCTTCTTTGTCAAGTCCTAGCCGAGTTTTTTGTTGAGTTCGTGCCAAGTCTTGAGTCCGAGTCCTATTTTGGGTTGCCGAGTCCAAGTTTTCAAACTTTGGGTTTGCTTACTTGAAAATTATTAAGTTTTTTTTGGAAAGGAAATTTCAATTTTTTTTTCAGGACAAATTCGTGAGCTAAAAATCGTGGATTTCTTCAAGGCAAAATTTTGAAGGTTTTTTTAAATCTATGAAAATTGTGGATTTCTTCAGGTGAGAAATTGCGTTTTTTTAAAATTTTTTTTGGACGCAAAGGATTGATTTTTCGTGAGGGCAAATTGCGAGAGTATAAATTAAAACAAATCGTAGGTTTATGAAGTAAAAAAATCGCGCCAAAATTGCATAAGGAAATTGTGCGCGAGGGTTTTTTGGCAATCTGTACCTACGAATGTGAAAAATCGTTCCATTTTTTCCACATTTTTTCATGCATTTTTCTGTGGCTTACCTATTATTGGGCGATTTTTTTCAAAAATCGTGACTTGCTGCATTTCTTCACACGTTTTTTGAAGTTTTTTTTGGCTGCATCTCTACATATCGCGATTTTTGAAAGTCTGTTAAAAATCGTGATTCCAGATTCATGTTTGGTGCGACCTAGGGATTTAGACCTAAGGGCTCTAAAAATTCTTTTTTTTTTTTCTCGATTTTTGGATAAAATCATGTGTTTTCAAATCTTTGAGTTTTTTGGTGAAATCATGGTGTCAGTTGATTACCTCGTTTTTTGTGCTCTTGGAAAACAGGGGGGTGGCATTTATGTAGTTTGACCAGGTGTCTACCTCTTATGCATTAATGACCAAACAACTAGCAGATCATGTCACATCATCTGCATGGTACATCGATTTTGGAGCCTCTTGGCATTTTACAAATAGGAGAGATTGGTTCATGAAGTATATGGCTTGCTCAGATTCCATCATCTTTGGTGGTGGCGAAGAGTATACAGTTGTCGGCAAGGGCAATGTCCAAATTGCATCTAGTGGGAAAAATTTAATATTTCTCAATGTATACTATGTGTTGGGCATGAAGCTTAATCTACTCTCTGTGAGTTAGTTAATGAGACATAGTCCAAAGTTGGATATCATTTTTAGTTCACACAAGTGTTGAACTGTTGAAAAGGAGTCCAAGAATACTATGGCAGTTGGGCTTGAGGATCATGGTCTGTAATGACTGCTTGATACATGAGATCCTCTGGAGCATGGGGTGGTCGCAAGGAGTTCATCCATCAACACTCTTTGGCATCAGCGGTATGGGCATCTCAATTTTGCCTACCTCTCTCAGCTGGCTCGAGAGAATTTGATAGAAGGATTACTTGAGATTCAACAACAGACACATGGTGTTTGCGGAGCTTGCCAAGTAGGGAAGCAACATCGTACTCCATTTGTAGATGGAAAATCTTGGAGAGCATCCAAGGTTCTATAGCTAGTTCATGCAGATGTTTGTGGACCAATGAATACTGCATCAATCACTAGTGCCAAGTATTTTCTCCTGTTTGTTGATGATTTTAGTAGAAAAATGTGCGTGTATTTTCTCAAGGTGAAGTCACAAGTATTTAATGTTTTTCAAAAGTTTAAAGCATTAATTGAAAAAGAGTTTGGATGTCAAATCATCACTCTTAGGATAGTGAAATATACTAACCAATTTTTTCGATAGAATTACACAACATAAACCAGCACTAGCCAACTGGATTAGCATTAGCATCAAACTAAAAACCAAGCTTAAAAGAAACTCAACGCCAAGAATGCACACTCAATCCCAATGAAGGAAAGGTGTTGTCATATGGCGGAGCAACTAATGAACAATACTTGAAAATGGAACAAACTCAACGTCAAGAATGTGCACTCAAGATCCCACTGAGGGCGAGGTGCTAACATATGACGGAGTGATTGATTGAAAATTGAAAACTAATAGGCGGATAACCAGCCATAAGAGAATTTCCACGCTACCACCAAACAGTGGGGGGAAAAGACTACAATTAAAACACTTCGTCTGCTGCGGCAGGCATCCACTTATGAGTGGGGATTCACCACTTGAGAGTGGGTACAAGAGTAATACAAATCCAATTATCCACACTGGCGGTAAACCATCCAGGGGTACTAATGTGAAATTAAAGAAAGAATTGCAGCAATAAAGGACTGGAACAGTACTACTGTTTACAGTCTTACAATATGGAAAAAGAGCTGCAAATTACATGAAAATTACAATAGATTCAATGTACCATGATACTGGATGATTCCATGTTAGACATCAACAATAAATGATGAAGAAAGGACTGAAGATTCAAACTTAAACAAGTTTGATGTAAAATAACAATTCTGGAAATTCTGATCAACAACTGTGAAATTCAAAGAAATATTCACAACTCACTCAAAAGACCTCCGTTTTGTGTGAAACGAAAACCAATGAGTTGCTGGAAGATAGGCGCCCAATCATCAGATGAAGAAACAGCAACAAAAACTCATAATTTAATTCTTACACAAATCCCAATGCAGCAAGAATGGTACGACTTTCATGAGGGGCGATTTTGACAAATAAAAATCAACAACTCAAAATTAAAATCTGAAACTCTCCAAAGATGGTTGCCTTGGGTGTAGGAATGGATTGGAAAAGTACCCACAAGCAAATTAAATTCACACAAAAAGCTGTATGCAAAAACCACTTTCAGCTGTGACTGCATCAGCAACTTCAAAACTGGAAATATCATTAAAAACTTCAACTGTTGAGCTCAATCTGCTAGTTTGGATGAGAAGTAGCAATGAAAACCAACTAGGTGTTGTATTTCAAACACGAAATTGGATTGAAACTAGGAGGTAAGCATCCCTCGAAGTAAAAACCAAGTTGTCATTTCGACAGCATAACATTAGCATAAATTCATGGATGAGAAAAGCTGGAACAAGGCATTCATTTTATAGAAGAATAGAAGACTCTTCAATTTCCCAAGAAGGTACGCCAAGAGTCACCAATGACTCTTCAAATTTCCAAAAATCTTCTAACTTCTCAATATGGCGTCCACTTTATCAAGGCACATTAAAACTTTATTTTAAAATAATATCTCCAAGGAAAAGGCGTCCACTTTTTCCCAAGGCATTAAAGACTTAATAATATTTAATTCTTATGAAGGCATCCCCCTTCAAGTCCACCTTTTAAGAACAACATAAAGTTATTTCCCTAGGCCAAGGGGGTCAACTGCAAATTATAACATTAATGCCTTTATTCATGAAATTCACCAATATAAAGTTTTCATAAGCCAAAACTTGAACTCATTTAATTGCTCTAACTGAAAATGAAGACTTGAAGACTGAAAACTGCATATTGCCAAAAATAGAATTTACTATAAATAGTAAACTCCCTGAAATGCCATAGAACCTCCGAAGAAGGAAACCTTGATTTTACCTCGAACAAGCCTACGGGTTTATGGAAATAGGCTAAAACCAAATGAAGAGCCAATGGCCAAAATGGGGACATTACAGTCCACCCTACCCAAAATTGCTTGTCCTCAAGCAATGCCACAACACTCCAAACTGATCCCATCAAAATAAATAGGATCCCAGGGTCCCAATTCCATCTCTGAAAAGTTCCACCCTGCTGATGCTGCTCCACTCTGATCATAAAAATGAAATCGTTGCACCATAACTGCACAAACCATCCCTGCAACCTCAAAATGATAACATGCCTGAAATTCAAGCTGAACAACATAGAAAGGTTTGATTGAAAATCTAGCAATGTCTCATTCCCAATAAACTCTGAGGAATTACCATCTGCAATGTCAATGTCAATCACCATTCTGAGAACAATGAAGAATAATTTAAGCAACTCAAAAATATTCTCATCAACATAACTCCTCAAAGTAACAAACCGAGTCACAACAGCAAGTGTGTCTCCATCATAGCTAATTGCAAAAGGAAAAACAACTCTTTGCAAAGTCATAGCAGCTGCATCCTCAAGACTCCACGAGGATGTATAATACCCCCTTTGAATAAAGCTGACATATTCAAGAAAATTTCTAAAAATTTCCACCAATCTCTCCTTCAAAGTCCCAAAAAATTGAACCAAATCAAGCAAAGGTTCGCTGCCCCTAACACTAGTGCTAGAGATTGAACAAGGATGATCACTGAAAAATAATTTGAACACCATCCAAAACTGATCCAAATCACTATGAAACATCATTTCCCACCTTTGGGACCAAAAACCATCATTGATAAGAGATTGTGAAGAGAAAAAATAAGTGTACCAGCTGCCCATGAAATATGAAGTAAACCAATTAAAGTCTGATTTTAGGAAAATCAGTATACAAAGAGTAGAACAACTATTTTGACACTGGAAATCAGCGTCTATAATATCACAATTGCTCCTGCCCAAGGCTGGAAACATCCCCTCAAGAGACTCCAACCCATCATTAAGCCATCTTTTGTTCGAAGTATCTCTCCATTCCACCAATAGATGAACCAAAGGAATCATCAAATGATTGGTAAAGATGGGGGCCACATCAAAGATTCTGAGAATTGAATCCTTATCTCTCCAAAGATCCTTTTTTCTACTTGCAACAATCTCCATCAAGCCATGTTGAGAATTCCAAGTATGAATTCCCAACCACAAATAATCTCCAACACATTGGGAAAAATTCCCAACATATCTCCAAGAGCCATAGTGAAAGTCTCGAGCACACAAATCCATGTAATCAACTGCAACCATCAATGCAAAGTTTGAACCTTTCATGACCAGCATTTTAGAATAATCACTCAGCAACAATGCACAATCTAGAAACCAAAGGGGCAAGTCTGAAAGTTCTCCCACAATTTGATGCATCTCTCCAAGACGTGGCCTCATCAACCATTTTAAGATAGGTGGTACTCTCCCATTGGTTAATGCTGAGTGAAAACCAGCCAGTTCAAGTTTGAACACCATTAAATGCTCATTTACTATCCATCCCAAGAGAGTGTTGCTTGACATATAGAATGGATCCACTAACATTATCTTATGCTTGACTATAAAATTATGCATGTCAAAAACATAAAACTTCTTACCAATGCCATCCACATAGAAATTGTCAATCAATTCATAATTTAACAAATCATGTGAAGATGGTGGATTGTTGTACACAATCATAGAAACAATATTTCTTTCATCCCTTTCGTTGGTGTTTTCACAAAATTCATGCACATCTTCTTCAACTTGAAGATGCCCATCATTAGTTGTTGATCCATAGAAAGTAGCGTGATGAATATCACACACATTACCAGTCATCACATCTAGCTCATGGTTGCAAGCTATCCCTTCTTGAGGCAAGTTCTCTTCCCAACTCAAGAGTTCACACTCTTGATTTACCTTCCAATTACCATCATCTTCATGAATCTCCTTAAAATTAAGCAAGGTTTCATCATTATGGAGTTCATTAATACCTTCAACTATTTGCTTGATCTCCATAATCCTTGTATCAGCTTCTTGTCCTTCAAGTGTGGCTGCAATAAGAGTTTGATTTTCTCCCTTGCATAAAGAGTGATGAGCTAAGGAAAGATCAAGACAAAGCCTATCAACCTCATTCTCCTTCTCTTGATAGGCATCATAGGTTTCCTCTGCAAACTTAATAGCATGATCCCTATCTGAGAGCAAGTGCAAATAATTTGACTTTATGGATTCAAATGCTTCTTTGATGGTTCGCACCTTAGAAAGAGTGTCTCCACCCTTAACTCCATTCTGTCTCTCTTCAAATTGCAGCTCCCAGTAAAGTTCTTCAATACAATTGTGTGTGCTATCAAATCTTGATAACTCCTTGACAATTTTCTCTTTTGTAACCAATAAGTTATCCTTCAAAACTTGCAGCTCTTTAGGCCCATGTTCATAATCAGCAAAGAAGCTTTGCTCATCAAACATCATCTTTTCTGATTTATTTTCTTTGAATTGATTCTCAAAATCAGCCTCCTTTCTAATCTTATCATTGCATAACTCCTGAATCGAAGGCTTGTCGACAACTTCTTCAAACAAATTAGTACCTCTATCTTGACCTTTCAAGTTCTCATACTCTTCTTGTGCGTAATTCTGAAAGGCATCCAAACCATTTGCTGATTTTAAAACATTCTTCTCTTCAACATAAGAAATCACGTTCTCATTAGCCATTGCTGCAACTTCTCCTCCAAAGATCACTTCATTACTTGCATTGCAAACTGATTTTTGAACTTCATCAGGATCAAAGGGGAATTTATCCCACTCCGGTTCTTTATCATACCTTGGTGACATCGCACCCGGATCCCAAATGTGAAAGGTTTGATTGCAATGATCAATAGGAAAGAGATCATCATGCTCCTCTTGAACTATTGACTCTTTGAATGAGTCACTCCTCAACCCACTTGAACTGAAATCTTCATCTATAACTTTCTCCACAGATGTAGTTTGATAATCAAACCCACTACCACCCAAGTCACTAGCATTATATCGGATTAAAGAATCATCAAAGCTGGTTGCTTTGAATATTTTGTCATTCTTTTCTTCAATGAAATTATCTTGAGTAGATGTGTTGCTGATTTTATCATTAGTGCCCACATACATACCAAAGAAGTCTTCTTGGACACTTGTCATTAATTCTTCATATGGAATTGGCTCAGCATAAAGTAGAGAATTATCCTTCACTAAATCTTCAACAAGAGGAGATAAAAACACATCGGAATCACCATCAACAACATCACTTTCGTAATGGTCATAAGCTGGTTCAAAGACACCATTAGTATTTGCTTCATCTTGCTCTTCTTCAACGTACTTATCCCACACAACTGTTCCACCAGCATCTTTTGAGAAGCCATTTGTCTCGAGATCTTCATTGGTTGAATCCTTATTAGGACTCAAGACTGCTGTAATGATCTTCTTACCATAACAATCTTCATTATTTCCCATCCCATGCAAGTCTAGGGATGTATTTTGGGACTCTAACTTAATCTCCTCATTTGCCAAGGTATCTTCATCAAGCCCACTTTCATTTTGAACCAAAATGTGCACCTTGCTTGTGTCTTCTTCAACACTAATTGACTGATTTTTCTCTTCAATTTGCTTACTTGTGGGCTGCAAACCACAAACAGATCCTTTTGCTTCTTCCTTCCTTGATTCTTCAACCATGGCAAGTTCTGCTTCTCTTTTAATTTTTTTCTTGATGTAATTGACCACACCCACTTTTTTAGGATACCTAATCAACACACAATTCAAGTAGCAGTCAAAAGAAACATCATTCTTGAACTCATCTGACATACTCTGATATTCTGCACGGAATATGGAAGCATCATGTTCACATTCCCTCATGAACTGTTCGACAAATCTGTTGATGTCCATTGTGGCAACACTAATTTTCTGTTCTTCCCAACAGGATGGCAGGAACTTCTGCTCTGATACCACTGAAATATGCTAACCAATTTTTTCGATAGAATTACACAACATAAACCAGTACTAGCCAACTGGATTAGCGTTAGCATCAAACTAAAAACCAAGCTTAAAAGAAACTCAATGCCAAGAATGCACACTCAATCCCAATGAAGGAAAGGTGTTGTCATATGGCGGAGCAACTAATGAACAATACTTGAAAATGGAACAAACTCAACGTCAAGAATGTGCACTCAAGATCCCATTGAGGGCGAGGTGCTAACATATGACGGAGTGATTGATTGAAAACTGAAAACTAATAGGCGGATAACTAGCCATAAGAGAATTTCCACGCTACCACCAAACAGTGGGGGGAAAATACTACAATTAAAACACTTCGTCTGCTGCGACAGACATCCACTTATGAGTGGGGATTCACCACTTGAGAGTGGGTACAAGAGTAATACAAATCCAATTATCCACACTGGCGGTAAACCATCCAGGGGTACTAATGTGAAATTAAAGAAAAAATTGCAACAATAAAGGACTGGAACAGTACTACTGTTTACAGTCTTACAATATGGAAAAAGAGCTGCAAATTACATGAAAATTACAATAGATTCAATGTACCATGATACTGGATGATTCCATGTTAGACATCAACAATAAATGATGAAGAAAGGACTGAAGATTCAAACTTAAACAAGTTTGATGTAAAATAACAATTCTGGAAATTCTGATCAGCAACTGTGAAATTCAAAGAAATATTCACAACTCACTCAAAATACCTCCGTTTTGTGTGAAATGGAAACCAATGAGCTACTGGAAGATAGGCGCCCAATCATCAGATGAAGAAACAGCAACAAAAACTCATAATTTAATTCTTACACTAATCCCAATGCAGCAAGAATGGTACGGCCTTCATGAGGGGCGATTTTGACAAGTAAAAATCAACAACTCAAAATTAAAATCTGAAACTCTCCAAAGATGGTTGCCTTGGGTGTAGGAATGGATTGGAAAAGTACCCACAAGCAAATTAAATTCACACAAAAAGCTGTATGCAAAAACCACTTTCAGCTGTGACTGCATCAGCAACTTCAAAACTGGAAATATCATTAAAAACTTCAACTGTTGAGCTCAATCTGCTAGTCTGGTGAGAAGTAGCAATGAAAACCAACTAGGTGTTGTATTTCAAACACGAAATTGGATTGAAACTAGGAGGTAAGCATCCCTCGAAGTAAAAACCAAGTTGTCATTTCGACAGCATAACATTAGCATAAATTCATGGATGAGAAAAGCTGGAACAAGGCATTCATTTTATAGAAGAATAGAAGACTCTTCAATTTCCCAAGAAGGTACGCCAAGAGTCACCAATGACTCTTCAAATTTCCAAAAATCTTCTAACTTCTCAATATGGCGTCCACTTTATCAAGGCACATTAAAACTTTATTTTAAAATAATATCTCCAAGGAAAAGGCGTCCACTTTTTCCCAAGGCATTAAAGACTTAATAATATTTAATTCTTATGAAGTTATCCCCCTTCAAGTCCACCTTTTAAGAACAACATAAAGTTATTTCCCTAGGCCAAGGGGGTCAACTGCAAATTATAACATTAATGCCTTTATTCATGAAATTCACCAATATAAAGTTTTCAGAAGCCAAAACTTGAACTCATTTAATTGCTCCAACTGAAAATGAAGACCTGAATACTGAAAACTACATACTGCCAAAAATAGAATTTACTATAAATAGTAAACTCCTTGAAATGCCATAGAACCTCCGAAGAAGGAAACCCTGATTTTACCTCGAACAAGCCTACAGGTTTCTGGAAATAGGCTAAAACCAAATGAAGAGCCAATGGCCAAAATGGGGACATTACAGATAGATAATGGGGGTGAGTTCTGTTCCAACCAGTTCATAGACTTCTGTGCACAACACGATATTAGATGCTAGCTTATCACACCCTATACCCCTCAACAAAATGGTGTTGTTGAGCGGAGAAATCGTACCATCACAGAAATGGCCCTCTATATGTTGGAGAACAAGAATGTTCCTAAGAAATTTTGGGTTGAGGTAGTGTATACTGTAGTATACCTTCTTAACCGGTCTCCCACATGGGCCATTAGCAAGACAACCCCAGAGGAAGCATGGTCTGGGAGGAAACCAAAAATCACCCACCTCAGGGTTTTTGGTTTGACTGCATATGTTTGGATTCTAGATGCCAAGAGAACCAAGCTGGATTCCATGAGCCAGAAGTTGATGCTAAGAGGATACAGTGACAATCACAAGGCCTATTGGCTGATTGATGTGGCTACTAACCGTTTGACATTAAGTAGGGATGTTGTGTTTGATGAGGAAGGTGGGCCCTTTTTGCTCCCTTCTCCCATCCAAAGTCCTGACAATCTGCCTTTGCAGAGCTAGGATTTGGGAGCTAAGCTTTTAGTAGCTCCACTTGAAGGGAGGGATTTTGATGCTTCTGACATTGTAGAATCTCCCAGACAAGATCCTTTATCAGTAGGGAGGGACTTTGATGATTCTACCATTTTGGAATCCCCTAGGAAAGATTCTGTATCAACAGATTTTCCTTAGGATAATCTAGATCAACATCCAGATGGCATTATTCCAAGCAGCCCAAGACATGATGATGCCCATTCTGATTTGGAAGTTGTTACTTCTCCTCCTTGTCCTAAGTGGTGGGCAAAGCTCATTGGTGATGTTCATGATGATGAGCTTGTTGAGGGACGATTTCTAGAGGCAAGAGTAGAAAGAACACAGTAAACTTTGCTCTTATGGCCAACATTCAAAGTGTTTATGAGCCTCAACAGTATTCAGAGGCCAAGGGTAAACCTCAATGGGAAAAGGCTATGGATTCTGAGCACCATAGTCTTTTGAAGAACAACACATCGGTTCTATCAGATTTTTCGCCAGGGAAGAAACCCATTAGCTGCAAATGGGTCTACAAGGTCAAATACAAGGTTGATGGAGCACTAGATAAATACAAGGCTCGGTTGGTGGCTAAGGGGTTCTCATAGAGAGAAGGTATTGATTATGAGGAAATTTTTGCTCCCACAACAAAGATGAGCACCATTTGACTTGCTCTAGCCATGGCAACACAGTTTGGTTGGAAAGTCCATTAGATGAACATAAAGATTGCCTTCCTCAATGGAGATTTGTATGTCAAGAACAATGGCAGTGATATCATCCTTCTTGTCGTCTATGTGGATGATATCATCATTACTGGCAATAGGTTACATTTGATTGAACAAATCAAGTCAAATTTGTGTCAGGCATTTGAGATGACGGACTTGGGTCTCCTACACTATTGTCTTGCTGTAGAAGTTTGGTAGACAAGTGGTGGTATCTTCATTTCTCAGTTGAAGTATGCCAAGAGTTTGCTTGAAAAATTTAGGATGGAAGATTGCAAAAGCTCATCCACTCCTATGGAGAAGGGGCTGAAACTTTCACCAGGGGCTGAAACTTGTGGGCAGCCTCATCTATCTTATTGCCACTAGACCTGACCTCAGTTTTGCTATGAGTTGCATTTCTCGTTTCATGATTGTTCCTAAGGCAAAACATTGGGTTGCCATGAAGCGAGTATTGCGATATGTCAAAGGGACACCTGATTTTGGCATTCTGTATAGCAGATGCAAAGATCCTAGACTAGTTGGCTTTACAGACCCAGATTGGGCAGGTTTAGTTGATGACAAGAAGTCCACTTCTGGGTATGTTTTCAGTCTTGGTACAGGTGCAGTCACATGGACAAGCAAGAAGCAGCAGGTAGTTGCTCTTTCGTCAATCGAAGTAGAGTATCGGGGGACAGTTAAGGTAGCCTGTGAGGCAATATGGCTTTGAAGAATGCTTGTTGACATACAAATGTCTCAAGTAGGGCCTTCACCCCTATTTTGTGATAATCAAGGGGTTCTCAAACTTGCTAAGAATCTAGTCTTCCACGAGCGAACCAAGCACGTTGAGCTTCACTGTCACTTCATCATATAGCTTGTTGAAGGTGGCTTTGTGATGTTGTAGTATGTTCCAACTGAGCATCAGACTGCGGACATTCTCACCAAGTCTCTCAGTCCAGATAAATTTGTAAAATTTCAGGATAAGCTTGGTGTAGTTAGTAGGATGACCATTAAGGGAGGGTATTAAAGTATTATTGTATTATTTAATGGTCATCTTAGCCTTTAGTTGGTCAGTAGTTTACTTTCAGTTTAACTAGTCTGCTTCAATTAGCTTTTAGTAACTTTCAGTTATTTACTTTTGTTAATGACTTTCTTTTTAGAAACATCGTCTTGTATTGTATTATTTAAGAAGCTTTCATCTCCTTTGTAAACGATGAATATTGATTATCATTTCATGTTCCCTCGAGTGTTTGGGACGGGGGACGTGATTCGGGGACGAAATTTTTTTATCGGAATTTTGGGGACGGCAGGGGACGGCAAAGGGGACGACTAAATATATATTTTAAAAATATAGGGAAATTTGTAATGACCCCTTTTTGGTGGAAGCACTTAAACCTGAATCTTGTGTTCAAAGAGTTTCTAAAAAAGACATTAGATACGTTAGAGATCAATGATTCTCAGTAATAACCTCTATTAAGATGGTTGGTGATATAAATATTTTGTTTTGTCCAAGGTTTATTCATTTCCACCCTGTCACTCTGTATGAATGCTTCTAAACCCTATATTTTATGGATCCATCAGAGTAGATATTGATCACCTTTCAAGACCCCAAAGATGGTATTCTATTGTATCATTCATCATCGTAGTCAATGAATAGAATCATTATTACTTATAAGACTCACTAATTATTGTATATATATATATATATAATTATATATAATATGTACCATTAGTATACGTCCTCCCTCTATGAGCTATTTATGAGTCTTAGTATATCAATCACCAATATATAATCAACATCATATGAATTATACATATATAATGAATTATATTTGATATATTTATATTTATCTTAGATACGTATATTAAACATATATCTCAAATACTAACTTCGTAATCCATTCATTTATCCTCATCTAACTTGCTCTCAACATGATTGGTAATTATCTACTTTATAACAGTAATCACTTACCTTTGGCCTTTTCTCTATAATTCCCGACCTGTGGGTTTAGTCCATCCTTTTTCTTCCCATCATGAACACCCTGCTTCAGATGTGGTTACGCCACCGCTCCAACAAGAATCAAGTATATGCTACCAGAGAACTCAAACCAAACTACTGGAGAAGTTGTCTTTATCTTTATTCTGGATGAAATGCCAACTGCTCTATCCCAATGGATGGTTTACTCTGGATTGTGGTTATTGACTCCAAAGTTTGCATTGAAAGACCAAGCAGCTCCCGTAAACTCCTCTAGAGACCAATTCTCCCAGTCGACAATTACTTGGAGACAACACTATCCCATCGCCGTCCCTTCCATTCTAACGGACCACCCAATATCATTCAACATCAAAAATATTGCCGCCAACTATCCTTCATCTGTGTGTGTGTTGGTTAGGAGGGCCGTCATTTCTCCATTCCTCACATTTCCGGAAAGCCGTCAAAGGGAGTCTCCATCGCGTAGGAAGCTTTAAGTTCGAGGCATGTTCGATGAGATGATTCTTGAACACTAGTCTGCGATATGCCAATTGACTATGTTTCATACCAATACTCTAATCTGCGTATCTTCGCCCCCAATTTCTTATGAGTTTCATATGAATTCCCATAAATAAACGATCAAAGGCTTAATCACGGGCGTGCCTTTTCATTCACAACTTCCTTTAATTAACGTAATTTATATATTATATTTTGTATTTTATTTATTCTTTGATCTTTTCCTTCTTATTTTATATGTTATATATATATTCGCTTTTATTTACAACTGCCAATAAAATATAGATTATTATTTGATGATTTTATAATCAAACTCACCGATAAGATATTGGTTATTTTATAATACTTGTTTATGATAATGGCCTAATTGTTAATAATATAATTATAATATTATCTTATATTTAAATGGCAATTACTTGTATTTTAGATTTTTGATCATATTAGATGTTACCATTTCGGGGGACATGACAAAATTTCAAATTTTAGATATTCATATGAATATTGATAACAATGAACATTAGTAAAGTTGCAAATGTAATCATATTGACATATACATTATAGAATCAAAAGTACTTAGTAAAACACAACAATAGAGTTCACATGAGTGATGAGAGTCGAACAAATTAATGGTACTACAACTACTTAATTGCTTCGATAATTCATGTCAAACAGTCAATGTGCATATGATATAAAATTTAAAAAATAAAATGCCCAAAGGCTACAAGTTTGCACCACAAATGTCAAATACATAGTAATAGAAAGTATGATGGCTGCCTCTAATCGGCATTTGCGAACATTGCATCGAAAATCAGACTCAGAGTTTGAGTCACTACCACTTGAGTATGAGTATGAGAGTCTGAGTCACTTCTCTTGCTGGTTGCTGCCTTAATGCTCTCCTTTTTTGCTATTGAATGCTGGTTTTTGTCGTCCAATAGCTCCTTCAAACCCTCCTCTTTCTCTTGCTCACTTTCCTCTTAGCTGCAAACTTTTTTTGGAATGTAAAAATGAACTCAAGTGGCTTTGAAAGCAAGTTTTATGTTTCATTTTAGGGTTGGAAGGGTGTGGGGTCCACTTAGAAAGATTAAAAAATTAAACATTTAAAATTTCAGAGAGTTTTTTTGTTGTAAAAAGCTGCTGGGAAAAAGGGGATGGCCAGCCGTCCCTGAGACGTCCCCTATTGAATTTTTTTTTGGGGATGCTGGGAAAACGTCCCCAAGGCATCCTCTGTCCCCGAAACATCCTCAAGACAGGTATGGGAGCCAAAACCCCAGGGGACGCGTCCTCGTGTACCCTTGAAAAAGACTTATTCTTTGAAGTGGCTCCCTTTCCTCTTATTTTGGTTTCAACAACACTCTTTTAAATATAAGATCCTCAACATGCTTTAGTTCCTCCATGTGTTCAGTTGAAGCAACACTTTCTTTGTTTTCTTGAGCAATGTGATTCCTAGCCACACTTCTTCTAGTGTTGTCTTGCTATAATTGTGGATATTCAAAGGCTTTATGACCAGCCTCTCCACATTTCTAACAAGTGAATCCTTTGCCTCTTCCTCTTGAAGTATGCCCCTCTTCCTTTGAGTTTTGGATTGAATTATTATTTTGAGTGTATGTTTCTCTATGTTGCTCTTTATTGCTTTTAGTTAGGTATCTTCCTCTCCCTTTGGGGTTATTTTGCTGCTTCATTGTCAACATTTCTTTTTCCTTTACGACATATTGATAGGCCTCCTTACTCATCTCATCTTGGATTGATATTCAAAGGAGATTGATGTGCCTTGTAGTCCACTTTTCAATTTCTTCTACATGAATAGTTCAGATGTTGAGCTTGTAGAATTCTTCCGTGTACTCCTTGGGCTTCATCTCTTCCTATTTTCTAATTTTTTAATTGCTTTAGGAAATTCAACTGATAGTTTGATAGCAAGAATTTAATCTTCAAATTTGCAACCATTCAATTCCATTATCGGATCTTCTCTTTTCCTTTTCTCTGCCTATCCACCTACATATGATCCTACCACAAGGATGTATGACCTCTCAACATAATACTAGCAAATTTTACCTTTGTTGGGTTTTCTGTTGACTCAAAATCACAATGTATTTTCATTTCTAAAATCCAATCTATGAGCTCCTTAGGATTTAGGCTCCCATTGTAACATGGAATATCTATTTATGATTTGTTTCTTATGTGCAACATAGCTCTCAAGAATGGTTCATTCATTTAGTCTTCGTTCCTCCTTTTTGGCCTATTGCTTCATCTTCTTCATCTTTAGTCACGTCTTCAACATGCACACCTCTCTCTGTGTTACCTCTATTGCTTTCGATCTATCTACCATTGCTCTTAGCATTTCTACTATATCAACATTTCTCTGACCTATTAGTTTGCCTCTATGAGCCATATCTTATATTTTAGCTCTCTACAGTCACAAGATCCTCACTTGCAACAAAATTCTCAGAGCTTTCCAAGATTGACTCTTTCATACACTTCAACAACCTAGTGAACTAACCATGGCTTTGATACCACTTGATGTAGTCAAGGATTGGGAGCCTTGTGAAAAGCAACCAATCTTAGCAGTCCCACATAAGAACCAAGTCACAAATGCAGCAAGATCAAATGCAATATAGAATAGAACTTAGAAATTTAGATCAGAACTCACATTAGAATCTAATTACAGGCACACAACCTAGCCACAAGGCTTTACAATTTGTCCAAAATCTTTCCAAAGCCTAGTCTTGGTTGTCATAGTCCTCCACAAGTCAACAATTAGAGGAAGTTTTTGCTTCTGAACTCCACAATCCCCTATAACTATGTACCTCTTTTAACACTTTTTTTATTTGCTTGTAAAGAGGATATTAGTGCCTAGCATAGGAAATTTTCACTAGTGAATAATATCTCGATCCATGAATTGTTGTCATCCATAAAAGGCTCAACCAATAATAGGCGTGAGAAGGTATATGCCTGACAGTCGATAGCATAATTGTCACCTAGCAAGGTAACTGTTGCTGCAGGTAAATAACATAACCGTTGCCTAGCAAGATGATTGTTGTCATCCCTTAGTAGGCTTTGTCAAAGACTACAAGGGTAATATTTCCTAGGACTTGCATTAAATAGCCCAACATAAGGTCTTGTAGGTGATGAACACATGACTTGACTAGGATTGCCCAACAAACAGGATGAAAGGCCTGCCATGTGAGCCCTAGGAACAATTTTAGATGTATCAGAAAAGGAATGCCAAATGGGTTAAAAGAGCAAGCTAGGAGTCCCACTTAGCTCTAGAGCTTGAAACACACACACACAAGATATCATAGACCCAACAAAAAGACCAAAAAGAACCTAAAAAGATACACACCATTTAGAACAAACGCCAAAATTGGAATGACCATGTTTTTGAGTGTGTAAGATTGTAGATGACCTAGATGATTCTACACCGAAATGTAGGTGCAATGTCCCCTATTTGGGATATTCTCTATATTTTGCCCTAAAACCACAATTTCAATAAAAATAAGAAATGTGATACATTTAAGATTATAAATTTACCAATTGAAATGCCCTTTATAAGTTATAAATCCTGGTTTAGGTCCTGCACACAATACTAGTTGCTAGAAATTGACATTAGCTCATACGCCATGATAATATATACATTATTAGTCATTAGTAAACATCATGATACCCATGCACATTAGTCACATCAAAATTCTAATTAATGCAATTACCATTCCAATACGGATTCCCATAATAATCTTATTAGGAATTCGTTGAAATGTTTGCAAATTGCAGTCTCAAGGTTGGTCGCCCTTGTACTGCGAGAGCATGGAAGGTGGGCCATCCTTCCATCCCTCAGTCCACCTTGGAGGCTGGTTGTCCTCTTTGATCAAGCCCAGGAGCACTAATAAGCCTCCCAACCCACGAGGCTTAACCCCCTATGGGTGGCGTGCTTGATAAGAGCATGAAGACTACCTCCCTTCCACCAAGCTCGAGAGCACACATTTACCTTCCAGCCCACGAGGCTTAACCCCCTATGGATGGTGTACTTGATGGCGGGTGTGTCGAGCCTTCACCTCTCATGAACTCGAAAGGTTGATCAGCTTTCCTGTTTTGCAATCCATTTCTCCAAATTCAAAATAGTTTATTATACGAATCTATTATCCCATATTCATAATGAAGAATCATAATTACTTAAAAGGATCAATAATTGCTGCAAGCTTCATTATTGCATGATCACACACACACACACACACACACATATATATAGTTATTTCTAATTATATTTAACTTACTTCCCAATAATATTCTTGCTAATAATATTTATTCCAATAGATCTCTCATTCTGATTTCTAATTTTCTTTATTTTCGAACCTGCTTGCTTGATCCAATTGATGTCTTGGATGATTGATGTCTTAGTGATTGATATTTGAATGATCATTGTCTTAATGATTTTTATTTGAATGATTCGAGGCTAGAATGGTTGATGCTTGAATAGTTAATGTTTGAATGATGGATGTTTGTATGTTTGATTGATTGAATGAGTTGATAATTTATGATATGATGATTTGCTGATTGATTTGATGGATTCATAAGTGATGATTTGATGCATTGGTGAGTGATGATTGATAAGTGATCCTTGAATGCTTGGAATGGTTTCTCCTTTATACTTTATTGGTGAAAGAGTCACCACTTTTCATAAGAATTGAGTAACCACCCTTCATTGCTTCCTTTTTAAGCATAATAAATTATTTTTCCAAATTGGTCTCTCTTACATGTCCTCCTCAAATGAAACCTTCTCCCGTTTGTATCTTCCAAAGTAAAGGAGAAATCACACCTCATCATTATGTCTGCCCTTTGCAAGAGTCACAACCTTTCACAATTACCACCCTTTGAAAGAGTACAGCCCTTCATAATTTCTGCCCTTTGAAAGAGTCACTTCCTTATTTTCTTCCCATTCCTTCTTCCATTAATCCCTCCTTGATTCATATGCTCCCTTCTCTTTTTTTTTTTCCTTTTTTCTTTTCAAATGAACTCTTCTCCCTTTTATATCTCATGTTTGAGGGAGTCACAACTCTTCATTTCATGCCTTTTGACCATTCATTAAATTTAATTATATTATATTTTATTTTTACCTTTTTTTTTATATTTTAATTTTATTATTATTATTTATCTAAGTTACCGGTTCGGGGTCGATGGTTTGGTTCATGGGTTCAGGCAATTTTTTTTTGGGGTAGGGTTTGTTAATACAAAAACATATAAAAATCAGAAATATATACATATTTGCAGCAATAATTAAGTTCAAAATTCACCACCATATTAATAGTCAAATAACATAGCAAAAATACACCACCACTTTCATAGTCAAATAATAAAATATTAGAAACTTGAATGTCATGATATAGATTCAAGTTTAAACATAATAATGTCAAGTGTTTACAATCAGCCATCATTGATCATTGATCAAATATCATATCGGTCATCAAAAATATCATCATCACCATCCATATTAGATGATGTGTGTAATGGTAAATTAGAAGAATCACAAATAGCGCCAGTGCCCACTAGCACTCTCATGCTCACTAGTTGGCTCATAGTCATCATCAACATCAAGTGCAGCAAAGTGGCTTGTGTAAGCATCCAAGTCAAGACACCTGCCTCGATATCCCACTTCCTTGTGTCTCCTTCTTTGTAGGCACTTTGTGTGTAAGGAGCCACAAGTTTGAATACACATACACGAAGTCCTCTGCCTTTTCTAAATGTAGTCTATTGCGCTTTATTGAGTGGATGGAGTATGTGTTCCAATTCCTCTCAAATGAAGATGAACTACCAACCTATTAAGACCAAATTTAATAGTTAAGAGTTACAAAAATTAACTAATTAAAATATAAATAAAATTATAAAATATAAAACTTAAATTTAAAAGATAAGATTTTGACTATAAAACTTACTTGGGATAAAATTTTGATCGCAAGAGGTTGTAGGTATGTGTATGCTTGGCCATGGAAGTACCACCAACTATGAGCATTGACCATGTACTTGTCTCGAAGAGCATCAAGCCCACAATCACTGGAGCATGCAAAACCCATGAACTCATCCCTCACCACATCACGTCGGTCATGATCAATGAAGAGTCTATGAAGTGCTGCCTTGTACCCTTGAGCCACTTCAACATCTCTATATGGGCAACTCTTGTCACATAAAGTAGCTGAGCACTATAGTATTTGGGATTCAATGCAAAAGCAAGAAGATGTAGTGGAGTGGTCATTTAGTTCCTTCTCTCTACAATGATTTTGTGTAGCTTGTTGAAGAACTTTTCTTCAGGATCTTGCTCTTTTGCATTGATGATGGATTTCATCTTCTCAATCATTGAGTCGATACCATCATATACTTCACCCAAACAAGGTCTATCCATGCTAGTATAACGGATCATGCTCAATATGGGCTCAGTGAAATTGAGGAGATACTCAACACGATCCCACCAATTTTCATCTAGGATCGTTTGCTTAACCTTAGTTGCCCTTGCAGTGCTAGATTGCCTCCATATGGACCAATTAGGGCTGATGACCATATTAGAGAGTGCCTCACAAACCTTTAGAAGTCATCTCAACACAATTGTGTTGGAGGCAAAACGAATCTCAACAACCTGTTTGAAAATCAAAATAAAATAAAATTTAAGTTTACAAAAATTAAAATAAAAAATAAAAAATATTACTAAAGTGAAACATGTTTATTATTTAACTTACCTTCAACAACTCCAATTTCGAGAAGGTTCTACATATGCCTTGTGACATATGGTGGTTGGTGATGAACATTTGGATGACTTTGGCCTCAACATACACCTGTTTGATCCAATCAATTTTGTAGCATTAGGTTGAGGGAGTGGACAACACAAGGTGTCCAAAAAATGTGTGAATACCTCTCCTCAACCAATAACCCAAAAAACCCTACATTTTTTTTCATTGTCTATTGTAACTTGCACAACATTTCGAGAGCCAACTTCATCAATAGCTTGACAAAGAATGTTAGCAATAAATGCACCATCCTTCACCTCTTCTTCACAATCCACTGCTATCAAAAACATTGCCCCTTTAGGGGACATTGCAATAACATTGATCAACAAGCGATTTTTTGCATCTTTCTTTCCATTAGAAACGATGGTCACCCTTGTTTTGATCCATGAATCCCTTATGGGCTTCAAGAAGTCCTCTACTAGTTTCACCTCTTTATCTAATAAGGTGCTACACACCTCCTCAAAACCTAGGCCCTTATACCCTTTTGGAGCCTCATTAATAGATTTCACCATTTTTTGCCAATATGGTGAGCGAACAACATTGAATTCCAATCCATTCGCATAGACACATCTTGCTATGTCTTGATTGACAATCTCTCTAGCCTCATTCTAAAATGAAGTTTCCAATGGTCCCTTTGATCTCTTATGTGTAGAGGCCACAGTATGCTCTTTAGGTATGGACATAAATGGATGGCTCTCTGTAGGTGGAAAATGAGAAGGCGGTGTAGGGGGCTTCATCCCTCGAGATCCTTTCTTTATCAAAGGATGACTTGATCCATGACTTGCTGCTTGGTCTACTTTTTCTCACTCTTCAATATATGCCAATACTTGGGTTTTTGGAATGCCTTTATTATCTTCACGTGGACAGGATTTGATGCCTAGTCCAGCTCGAATATCTAACTTTACAGTGACCACAAATCCAAACATAACCTCCACCACCTAGAAGTTGTTGAACCATTTCAACATATTTCCAAAGGGGAGAGTTTGGGTCTGTTTTTGTCATGTCCCCGAAATGGAACACTAAAATAATTAAGCATTAAAGTGCACATGAATAAATAAAATAAATAACAAAACACATATTAAAAGTATAAATACAAATATTAACAATTTAATATTGTTGTAATTATATAATAATATGTAATGTCCCCTTCTCATCAGTGATTAGCCTTGCAGTTCATTAGTCTATTCCGGAACCCGTAGACTGGAATGAGGTGAAATTAGGGTTTCTTGGCTTGGAGTTTGTGGCATTTCATGTTGTTTACTATTTTTAGTAAATATTTGTTTTTGATAGTTGCAGTTGTCTATTCTAAGTCCTTCTCAGCTGGAGCAGTTGTTATTATTCAGGCTTGGTCTTCAAAAAGCTTTATTTGGTGAATAATATTTGATTAAAGACATTATGTTTTAATTCTCTGTTGACCCCCTTGGCCTAAGGAGATAACTTAAGTTGTTTTTAAAGTGGGGCCATGAAGGGTACGCCCTCATTAAAAGATTATTTATTCTTTATTGAAATATTATATCAGCTTGAAATTGGACGCCACCTTTTTGAGGGATTAATATTTTTGAAAGGTGAAAAGATTTTCAAAAGGTGTCTCTTGGCGTTTCTTCTGGAAAGTGAAGAGTTTCTCAGTTTTTTATAAAATGAAGTCTTTTCTCCAGCATTTGGTATCCATGAAATTATCATACTGTTATGCTGTCAAAATGACAATGGACATTTTGCTTCGAGGAAGCTGCCTCCTAGCCTCTTACCAATTTCGTGTTTGAAATACAACACCTAGTTGGATTATTTCTTCTCAAATTAGACTAGCAGATTGAGCATCAAGATTGAAGAATTTCTGAAGTATTTTTACAGTTTTGGTTTACTGTTTCATCTACAGCTGAAGCTGGTTTTTGATTATATCTCTTGGAGTGATTTTAATTCTGTTCTGGGTATTTTGGCAAATCAATTCTTGGTTCAAGGCGCCCCCTTCCACAAAAAACTGGAATTTAATTCCAAGTTTCTGATTTTATCTTGCAAAATCGATTTTTCAAGGAGGCCGTACCATTTAGAAGAGCATTGGGATTCGTGCTAAATAATCTGGAGTCTTTGGTGATTGTTTCTAGATTGCATCTTGGGCGCCAAACCTCTAGGAAGCATTTGCAACTGATATCTCGTCATTCGGAGGTAATTTGACCAAGTTATGAGCATTTAATGAATTCACAGTTTACTGGTTTGAATTTCCAGAATTCTGATTTTTATATCAGATTGTTACAGTTTCCAGTTTTTGGTCTTATACTTCAGTATTTGAGTGTTATATGATTGTAAAAGTTCATACTTCATGTCTAAGGTTCATTTCCTATCATTGTAATTTGTAATCTGCAGAGTTTAATTTGTAAAGGTTGAGATTAAGCATTACTAATCCAACCATTTCCAGTTCTGCAATTACTTATTGTTTTATCATTAAATTACCCCTGGATGGTTTACCGCCAGTGTGGATAATCTGATTTGTAACACTCTTATACCCACTTTTATAGTGGAGAATCCCCATAGCTCTGTGGATGCCCGCTGTAGCGGATGAATTGTTTTAATTGTAATCTTTTCCCCCCACTGTTTGGTGGTAGTGAGGAAATGCTTTTCATGGCTGGTTATCCGCCTATCAGTTTCTAGTTTTCAATTCAACACTCCGTCATATGTTAGCACCTCGCCCTCAGTGGGATCTTGAGTGCACATTCTTGACGTCGAGTAGTTTTCATTCAAGTTCAGTTTTCTATTTGGAGCTAACACTAACCGAGTTGATTAAGTGCTGGTTGTGTGTGTTAATTCATCGAAGAAATTGGTTAGCTTATTTCAGTGGTATCAGAGCAGAAGACCCTGCCATCCTGTGGCAATTTGCAGTTGGTTATCTAATGAGTGAAAGAGACACTAGGCCATACAGCAGAAGTCATGCTAGAAATCAGCATCAGTTTCCGCTCGTTCCAGAGGCAGAGACCTTCTTAGGAGTCCTAAGAGATCTTGATAAAACAGTGGAAGGTTCAAATAAATCAGTGGAAGTAGTTGAACAGACAGTTGTAATAATGTCAGACACTGTAAGGAGAGATAATGAAGAGAGGGACAGAGTTGAGAAGAAGTTTGATGGGATGATAGACATGATGTCCCGATTATTGTCCAAGTTGGACCAGCAAGCAGCTTAGAATATCATTCAGCCCCAAAATAACTCAACTGGAGAAAGCAGTGGAGTTAATGGGAATAACAATAGTGGCAGTCCTGAGGTGAATACAAGAGATAGAATTGTGGGTCAGCATGCTGCAATTCCTAGTGGGTCATCCTCTAGACCCCTTTTTCCCGTCTTCACACCAAGGGAAGAGCAACAACCGGTTGAAGCTGCTCCAAACTTTGCTGATGATGCACGTCAAGCTTACATGGAGTACGTTTCTTTACCTCTTGATTTGAGAGGTACTTGGACCTTTGACCAATTCATGAATCAAAGGAGCCGAAGAAATGGAGGAAGGACTGAACAACGTCCTATGGCACCTAGAAATGACTTCTACCAAGCATTGGGAAAGATTACTATGGAACATTTTGATGGTAGTAATAAGTGTACAGCCAGATCATGGGTACAGAAGTTAGATAACTACCTCTCTCTCAGACCCATGCCGGAAGAAGATGCTATCAAATTTGCTACTTTGCATTTAGATGGGATAGCTCATGAATGGTGGACTCATGGTTTGGTCACTCTTGGCCATAACCTCGTTCGCACATATGGAGAGTTTACCAATAAGTTGATTGAAAGATTTGATACCAAAGATCCAGAATTGAGATTTAGAGAATTGGCACAATTGAAACAGCAAGGATCTTTAGAAAACTATGTGGCTGATTTTCAGAGGTTGTCAGTAATGGTGCCTAACATTACTGAAAGAAGACTTGTGGTTCTTTTTGCTGAAGGTTTAATGGAGCCTTTGAAGGGTTGGGTCAAAGCATTTGATCCACCAACGTTAGATGAAGCTATCAAGAAAGCTAGGAGCATGGAGTTGGCAGCCCCAAGGCCTAAGTTTCACTCAAAACCATTCAGCCATAAGAAAGATAAAAAGCCTTCTTCAAATCTGCCCAAGAAGTTTCCACCAAGGTTGTCAGAAGAGCTCAAAGAACAGCTTAGAAAAGATGGAGTTTGTTACACTTGCCGTGATCCTTGGGTTAAGGGTCACCGTTGCTATGGAAGAGGCAAAGCAAATCGAATGGAGGGCTATTCTGATTATGGATCAGAATCTGATTCGTCTGATCAGCAATACGAATCAGCAGGTAGTGAAGGTGAAGAAGATCCAGAAGACAAGTCCGAAGAGGTGGGAGATGGTAGTGCTTTTGCACAACTATCAAGTTTTCAAAAAAATGAGTCCTTTAGGGTTCATGGAGTTGTGAATTCACAAAGGATAGTTGCTCTAATTGATACCGGAGCAACTCACAATTTTATTGATGAAGGATTAGTTGCTAGAAAAGGTTTGAAGACTGAGGAATTTGATGGTTTCAAGGTAATGGTTGCTGATGGTTTTACTATGTCTTGCACAAGGAAGATTCCTAACCTCTCTATGCAATTAGGGAATCATGAGATTAAAGATGATTTTTATGTGGTGGGAATTGGAGACATTGATGTTGTGTTGGGCATACAATGGCTGCGATCTCTTGGTGAGATCACATTAAATTTGCAAACCATGGAACTTAAATTTCAGTCTAATGGAAGGAAGGTTGTTTTAAGAGGGATGTCAAATGGAGGCCCTCAAATTGTGTCCTTGAAGAGGATGGAAAGGCTGATCCGTCACGATCAGGTTGAATGGGCTGCTGAATGTATGGTTCTACCAGCTGATCCAGTAGAGGAGAAAAGACAATATCACCCTGATATTCAAGCCTTACTTTCGAAGAAGAGCAAAGTCTTTGGAAGCCTACCTCTTGGAAGACCTCCTGAAAGAGGTTCTGAGCATATAATTGAGTTAGAAGAAGGAGCAAAGCCTGTCATGACTACACCTTACCGTTATCCAAAGAAGCAGAAAGATGAAATTGAAAAAGCTATCAAGGAGCTTTTAGAGAGTGGTTTCATTAGACCAAGCAAGAGTCCTTTTGCTTCTGCAGTGGTGCTGGTCAAAAAGAAAGATGGCACAATGCGTATGTGTGTTGACTATCGCGCATTGAATCATAAAACCATCAAGAATAGATATCCTATCCCTAGGATTGATGAGCTTATTGATGAGCTCCATGGGGCCATGTTCTTCTCGAAGATTGATCTTCGTTCAAGCTATCACCAAATCAGAATGAGGGAAGCGGATATAGAGAAGACAGCGTTTAGATGTCATTTTGGGCATTTTGAATTTCTTGTCATGCCTTTTGGTTTGACAAATGCTCCAGCTACATTTCAATCTTGTATGAACAAGATTTTTAGACAGTAGTTGAGGAAGTTTGTGCTCGTCTTCTTCGATGACATTCTCATATTCAGTAAGTCATGGGAAGAGCACCTTAAGCATTTGGAAGAAGTGCTTAGTATTTTAGAGGCGGAATGTTTGTTCGCCAAAGAATCAAAGTGTGAATTCGGGTTGACAGAACTCTTATATCTTGGCCACATTATCAGTTCAAAGGGTGTGAAAGTGGATCCAGAAAAGATAAGGGCCATTCTTGATTGGCCAACTCCAAAGAATATTTCTCATTTGAGAGGATTTTTAGGGTTATGTGGATTCTATAGAAGATTTGTGAAAGGTTATTCTCATCAAGCAGCACCTCTCACAGATCTTACAAAGAAAGGAGCTTTTCTTTGGACTAAGAAGGCACAAGAAGTTTTTGAGAAGTTTAAGCAAATCATGAGTACATGTCCAGTGTTGGCTCTTCCGGATTTTACAAAATCTTTTGAATTACAGTGTGATGCTTCAGGTGAAGGTGTTGGAGCTGTTCTAATGCAAGACAAACATCCTATTGTCTTCGAGAGCCGGAAGTTGAGAGGAGCAGAAAAAACTTACTCCATTTATGACAAAGAGATGCTTGCTATCATGCATGCTTTGTCTAAATTCCGTCAATACTTGGTGGGAAGTAAATTTGTTGTTAAGACTGACCACAATAGTCTTAAACATTTTATGCGCCAAAAGGATTTGAATGAAAGGCAACAGAAGTGGGTAAGTAAGCTCCAAGCATATGACTTTGACATTGAATATGTCAAAGGGAAAAATAATATAGTGGTTGATGCTCTTTCAAGAAGGCCTCATTTGCAGTCACTTTGTGAGTTATCAGCAGATTGGAAGGAGTTAATTGCTGCTGATTATGTTAAAAATCAGTTTGCAACCAGCTTGCTAGAAGGTCATTTGGTTGATGAAAGGTATAAGTTGGTTGATGGTATAATTTACTATAAAGATAGAATCTTTTTAGTGCAAGAATCTAAGCTTAAAAAGAAGATTCTACAATCTTTTCATGATGTTCCCCTTGCTGGTCATCAAGGGATTTTCAAGACTTAAAGCAGATTCGTGAAAGATTCACTTGGAAAGGGTTGAAAGAAGAAGTCTTGAACTACATTAGAGAGTGTCCGATTTGTCAAAGAAATAAAAATGAACACTCTTATCCAGCTGGCCTGCTACAACCCTTGCCCATTCCAAATCAGAAATGGGAAAGTATTGCCATGGATTTCATCACGGGGTTGCCCAAGGTGCAAGGACGTGATTGTATTTTTGTTGTGGTTGATAGACTAACGAAATTTGCTCATTTCTTTGCTGTCACTACTTCATTTACAGCAGCTCAAGTGGCTGAGTTGTTTTTCAGAGAGGTCTTCCATTTGCATGGGTTGCCTAAAACTATTGTTAGTGATAGGGACATCAAGTTCCTAAGTGTTTTTTGGCAAGAGATCTTCAGATTGAGTGGGACAGTGCTTACTTCAAGCACTAGTTATCACCCACAAACAGATGGGCAATCAGAAATTGTTAACAAGTGGTTAGAGGGCTACCTAAGAAACTATGTTTCAGGACAGCAAAGAGCTTGGATTAAATGGCTTCATTTAGGAGAGTATTGTTATAACTCTTCTTATCACATGTCAATTAAGATGTCACCTTTTATGGCTCTTTATGGTTATGCTACTAATTTTGTGGATTTAGTGTTTGGTGATAGTAGAGCTCCACAAGCACTGGATATGTTACAACAGAGCCAAGACATCTTGAAATCCCTCAAGGAAAATCTGCAACAAGCTCAAAATCAGCAGAAGTTATACGCTGATCAGCAGCGTGTTGAGAGGTCTTTTGAAGTTGGGGACATGGTCTATTTGAGGCTTCAGCCATATAGACAATCTTCTCTCAAGAAAAGTGGTGCGGAAAAGTTGAAGCCACGTTTTTATGGTCTTTTCAAAGTCACCAAGAGAATTGGTGAAGTTGCTTATGAGTTGGAGCTTCCAGCTGAAAGCAAAGTACATAATGTCTTTCATGTGTCACGCCTCAAGAAGGCAATTGGACACAATGTGATGGCTGCTTCAGAATTACCTCCATTGGATGAGGAAGGTCAGTTGGTGTTGATTCCTGAAGAAATTCTTGATACTAGAGAGCATTCTTTGAGAAGGACAATCAAAGAATACTTGGTTAGATGGAGGAATTTGCCTATTGAAGATGCCACGTGGGAAGGTGAACAGATTTTGTTGCATCCATCTTTTCAGTTGCTTGAGGACAAGCAATTTCAAGGAGGGCGGACTGTAATGTCCCCTTCTCATCAGTGATTAGCCTTGCAGTTCATTAGTCTATTCCGGAACCCGTAGACTGGAATGAGGTGAAATTAGGGTTTCTTGGCTTGGAGTTTGTGGCATTTCATGTTGTTTACTATTTTTAGTAAATACTTGTTTTTGGCAGTTGCAGTTGTCTATTCTAAGTCCTTCTCAGCTGGAGCAGTTGTTATTATTCAGGCTTGGTCTTCAGAAAGCTTTATTTGGTGAATAATATTTGATTAAAGGCATTATGTTTTAATTCTCTGTTGACCCCCTTGGCCTAAGGAGATAACTTAAGTTGTTTTTAAAGTGGGGCCATGAAGGGTACGCCCTCATTAAAAGATTATTTATTCTTTATTGAAATATTATATCAGCTTGAAATTGGACGCCACCTTTTTGAGGGATTAATATTTTTGAAAGGTGAAAAGATTTTCAAAAGGTGTCTCTTGGCGTTTCTTCTGGAAAGTGAAGAGTTTCTCAGTTTTTTATAAAATGAAGTCTTTTCTCCAGCATTTGGTATCCATGAAATTATCATACTGTTATGCTGTCAAAATGACAATGGACATTTTGCTTCGAGGAAGCTGCCTCCTAGCCTCTTACCAATTTCGTGTTTGAAATACAACACCTAGTTGGATTATTTCTGCTTCTCAAATCAGACTAGCAGATTGAGCATCAAGATTGAAGAATTTCTGAAGTATTTTTACAGTTTTGGTTTACTGTTTCATCTACAGCTGAAGCTGGTTTTTGATTATATCTCTTGGAGTGATTTTAATTCTGTTCTGGGTATTTTGGCAAATCAATTCTTGGTTCAAGGCGCCCCCTTCCACAAAAAATTGGAATTTAATTCCAAGTTTCTGATTTTATCTTGCAAAATCGATTTTTCAAGGAGGCCGTACCATTTAGAAGAGCATTGGGATTCGTGCTAAATAATCTGGAGTCTTTGGTGATTGTTTCTGGATTGCATCTTGGGCGCCAAACCTCTAGGAAGCATTTGCAACTGATATCTCGTCATTCGGAGGTAATTTGACCAAGTTATGAGCATTTAATGAATTCACAGTTTGCTGGTTTGAATTTCCAGAATTCTGATTTTTATATCAGATTGTTACAGTTTCCAGTTTTTGGTCTTATACTTCAGTATTTGAGTGTTATATGATTGTAAAAGTTCATACTTCATGTCTAAGGTTCATTTCCTATCATTGTAATTTGTAATATGCAGAGTTTAATTTGTAAAGGTTGAGATTAAGCATTACTAATCCAACCATTTCCAGTTCTGCAATTACTTATTGTTTTATCATTAAATTACCCCTGGATGGTTTACCGCCAGTGTGGATAATCTGATTTGTAACACTCTTATACCCACTTTCATAGTGGAGAATCCCCACAGCTCTGTGGATGCCCGCTGCAGCGGATGAATTGTTTTAATTGTAATCTTTTCCCTCCACTGTTTGGTAGTAGTGAGGAAATGCTTTTCATGGCTAGTTATCCGCCTATCAGTTTCTAGTTTTCAATTCAACACTCTGTCATATGTTAGCACCTCGCCCTCAGTGGGATCTTGAGTGCACATTCTTGACGTCGAGTAGTTTTCATTCAAGTTTAGTTTTCTATTTGGAGCTAACGCTAACCGAGTTGATTAAGTGCTGGTTGTGTGTGTTAATTCATCGAAAAAATTGGTTAGCTTATTTCATAATAATAATAATAATAATAATAATAATATTATTATTATTATAAATATTATTAAAAACTAATATAAAATAAATATATTAAAGGAAACATATAATATATATAGCAGGACGACGATTATATCCTAGTTAAAAAGAAGCGATTAATTAACACCATTCAAGGCAATGACTAAGGGAGGCAATCATTATTATCAACCCAGTCATACAATGTGAGCAACCATAGCAAGAAACAAACAGATTTTGATTAGAAAGGACAAACGGTTTAGTCAAAGGTAGTGAGTATAGAAAAGCAACGATTAAAATAATACAAAGGCAGCAAGACAGCACTGTTAGAATATATTATATTCTTATATTATTAATGGTCAATATGATGTATTTAATAGATTAGATATTTTCTATCTGTTAGGTTAGATATTTTCTGTCAGTAGGTAGATAATTAATATCTACAGTGCTTTATGCACTTCTATATATTGTAAGCTCTTTTTCATGTTAATACAAGTAACTTTTACCATTTACATGGTATCAGAGCAGAAAAAAGAACCCTAAAAATTTGTGGGTTTTACAAAAGTCATAATTCGAATTTTTTCAGGTTAGGGTTTCTAGGTAAATTCGTGGCTGCTTTGTCTGAGATTTCTCAAGGGATTTTCAACTCTAAAAATCGCGGGTCTTTTTTCTACTACGAAATCGAAGGCTTTGATTTGCAATTTTCGTGAGTATTTTCTCACAGAAAATTCAACCTTCTTGCTGCAAGTCGTGGCTCAAGTTCGTGCTGTTCTGGGCGCAACTTTTTGAAAGACGTGTTTTGTGCCTCTGTGGGACGCGTTTTTGAACAAATATTGAAGGCGTTTTTCTGAAAATCGTCCTTAGATTCGCGTCTTCTTTTGAGCACATTTTTCTGTGCTTTGTGGCTGCAATTTTCACTTCATTTTGGACAAATCTCTTGCTGTAGTTCAGACGCATTTTTTGCCTCTTCCTTGCCACGATTTTTTGAAGATTTTGACATTGTTTTTCTGCATTTTCTGGTTTTTTAATGGCGGCCTAGGGTACAGAAATTTTCGTCTAGGGTTTTAACCCTCTGTTTCAAGGCGAAAAATTATTTTGCTTGCAGATTCCTTCTTGGTTTTCTGAGATCTCAATTGGGTCGGTCTTCAAATTTTCTAGGTACCTCGTTTTCGGTGCCTCGAAATTTGTGCCTCCATTTCAAGTCGAAAAATTATTCTGATCGCAGATTCCTTTTGGGTTTTCCGAAATCTCAACTGGGTCGTCGCCCATTTTTTCTGGGTACCTCGTTTTCCGTGCCTCAAAATTTGTGTTGTCAAAATTTTCTGGGTTTTTATTTATTTTTTATGGGTTTTCAGTAAAACCTCAAAATCCGTGTTCGGGTTTTTGTATTTCTGTTTTTTGTGCATTATTTTGTCGTCACCAGTTTGACCGCGAGGTACGTGATGGCATCTCTCACGAACATAATGCTCGAAAGCAGCCAGAAGTTCAATGGGAAGAATTACAACACCTGGAAGTAGCGTATGCTGACCATTTTCGAGTATCGGTGTCTTGATGCGGTTGTTCTAGGTACATCACCTCGACCCACTATAGCCGGAAAGGATTAGGATAAATGGGATGAACGCAACCGGGAAGCCGTCATGCTCATCAAGCTTTCAGTCACTGACGACCAGCTGCCACAAGTGCCGTCAGGAAAAACAGCTGCCGAGGTATGGACAACCTTGAAGGGTCTCCATGAAACGTCAGATAAGAGTCGTGCGTTTTTTCTTAAGAACATGTTTTTTTCAATAATGATGGACGAGAAGCACACCACTGTTCAAGAGCATCTGACAAAGATCAAGGAGATTCGCGACCAGCTGGAAGCCATTGGTCGAAAGATGGAGGAAGAAGACATGGTTGTCATCACTATGAAGAGTTTGCCAAAGTCTTACGAGCATTTCATTGAGATGCTCAATATTATTTCAACAAATGTTGACTTGAAGTTTCCAGACTTGTGTAACAAGCTTCTACAACAGGATCGTTGGAGACAGCAGTTTGGAAGCAGTGCCAATTCGTCCTCCACAGAACAAGCGTTCTCTGCCAAATCTTCTGCTAAGAACAAAGGGAAGGCTCAATCTTCTCAGCCGAAAGGCTCTGGTTCTTCTCAGGACAGCAAGAAGAAGAAGAATGTTCAGTGCAATTATTGTCACAAATACGATCACATTAAGGTTGATTGTCGCACTTGGTTGGCTTCTGAACAAAAGAAGCAGGGAGGATCTCAACAAAAAGCACATGTCGCCGAGCACACTGAGCAGAAAGAGTCTGCATTCTATGCGTTTATGGCCAAGAGAACTGCAGATCTGGTACATTCTTCTGCCTGGTATATCGACTCAGGGGCATCGCGGCATTTTACTCATTGTCGGGATTGGTTCACCAAATTCGAACCCTTCTCAGATTCTGTCATTTTCGGAGGAGGCGAAGAGTACACAGTTGCTGGTAAGCGCACTATCCAGATTCACTCAGGAGGAAGAAATTTACTCTTTCTCGATGTCTACTATGTTCCTGGCATGGAACATAATCTCCTCTCCGTCAGTCAAATCATGAGGCATTCTCCCCAGTTGGATGTTGTTTTCAGCTCGTCCACTTGTAGCATTGTTGATCAGGAGACTCATACTACAATTGCGATGGGACTTGAGGATCATGGTCTATATAGACTTGCTAATTTCGGTGATTCTCAGGAGCACGCTCTGGCAGCTAGGAGTACAACCATCAGCAAACTTTGGCATCAGCGTTATGGGCACTTGAATGTGCACTACCTCTCTCAGTTATCTCGGGAGGGTCTTGTTGCTGGTCTACCTGAGATCCAAACTCAAAATCATGGAGTTTGTGGAGCCTGTCAAGCTGGCAAGCAGCATCGGACACCATTCACGGATGGTGATTCTTGGCGAGCCTCCAAGGTACTTCAACTGGTTCACGCTGATGTATGTGAGCCAATGAATACTCCTTCTGTTACTGGGTCCAGATAGTTTTTATTGTTTGTTGATGATTTTAGTCAGAAAATTTGGGTGTATTTTCTGAAACATAAATTAGATGTGTTCAGCACATTTCAGCAGTTTAAAGCCTTAGTTGAGAAGGAATCGGGTTCTCAGATTGTTACTCTAAGGTCAAATAATGGGGGGGAGTTTTGTTCAGCTGACTTCTCTTCTTTTTGTGCTGCACACGGCATTAAGCGCCAACTTACCACACCCTACACCCGTTAGCAGAATGGTGTCGTTGAATGTCGGAATCGCACCATTACTGAAATGGCTCGTTCTATGCTTGAGTACAAAAACGTACCTAAGAAATACTGGTCTGAAGCAGTCTACACTGTAGTCTACCTCCTGAATCGGTCACCTACACAGGCCATTAAGAAGATGACTCCAGAAGAAGCCTAGTGAGGACGTAAGCCTAAGGTGGGCCATCTGAAAGTCTTCGGTTCTACCGCTCATGTATGGATTCCAGACGCTAAGCGTACCAAGTTGGACTCCAAGAGCTAGACACTTATGTTTACTGGCTACAGCAACAATCACAAAGCCTACAGGTTGGTTGATGTGGAGACAGATCATCTCATTTTCAGTCGTGATGTTGTGATTGATGAGACTACTGGTCTATTTGTCCCTACTACCAGTCTTGCGGATTAGCCTATGAAGGTTCCTGATGAGGGTGTTCATCTTCCTCTTGGTTCCCATGATGGGAGGGCTTCCGAGCATTCTGACTCTGAAGATGAGGAGTCTACTGATCATGATCTCACGGTTTCTTCCCAGGAGGAAGATCAGAAAGAACCCAAGTGTGATTCTTCAAAAGACTATGATATTCTGTATGCATAGCCTTTTCCCATTCTGGAATTCCTTTAGCCTCTGAATATGTATGAGGCTCGTAGATGCTGTGGATGTTGGCCGTAAGAGCAAAGTTGACTGTGTGTTGCTGCTTGCTCTTGCTACGAGTTGATCGACCCTCAAAGAGTTCATCATCATGAAGATCGCCGATTGTCTTGGCCCACCACTTAGGCCGACGAGTAGAAGTGCCAACATATGAAACAGGAGGAACATCTCCTGGGATTTCTGGAACAAAGTCATCTGAATGTGAGTCCTGAGGAAAATCAGGTGGTGATAGATCATGATCAATAAACTCCTCATCTTCAGAGTTAGAATGCTTTGAAGCCCTCCCATCATGGGAACCAAGAGGAAGACGAACACCCTCATCAGGAACCTTCATAGGCTGATCCGCAGGACTAGTGGTTGGAAGGAATGGACCAGTAGTCTCATCAATCACAACATCACGACTGAATATGAGATGATCTGTCTCCACATCAACCAACCTGTAGGCTTTGTGATTGTCGCTGTAGCTAGTAAACATAAGTGTTTGGCTCTTGGAGTCCAACTTGGCACGTTTGGCATCTGGAATCCATACATGAGCGGTAGAACCGAAAACTTTCAGATGGCCCACCTTAGGCTTGCGTCCTGACTAGGCTTCTTCCGGAGTCATCTTCTTAACGGCCTGTGTAGGTGACCGATTCAGGAGGTAGACTGCAGTGTAGATTTCTTCAGCGCAGTATTTCTTAGGTACGTTTCTGTACTCAAGCATAGAACGAGCCATTTCAGTAATGGTGCGATTCCGACGTTCAACGACACCATTCTGCTGAGGGGTGTAGGGTGTGGTAAGTTGGCGCTTAATGCCGTGTGCAGCACAAAAAGAAGACAAGTTAGCTGAACAAAACTCCCCCCCATTATTTGACCTTAGAGTAACAATCTGAGAACCCGATTCCTTCTCAACTAAGGCTTTAAACTGCTGAAATTTGCTGAACACATCTGATTTATGTTTCAGAAAATTCACCCACATTTTCCGACTGAAATCATCAACAAACAATAAAAAGTACCTGGACCCAGTAACAAAAGGAGTATTCATTGGCCCACATACATCGGCGTGAACCAGTTGAAGTACCTTGGAGGCTCGCCAAGAATCACCATCCGTGAATGGTGTTCGATGCTGCTTGCCTACTTGACAGGCTCCACAAACTCCATGATTTTGAGTTTGGATCTCAGGTAGACCAACAACGAGACCCTCCCGAGATAACTGAGAGAGGTAGTGCACATTCAAGTGCCCATAACGCTGGTGCCAAAGTTTGCTGATGGTTGTACTCCTAGCTGCCGGAGTGTGCTCCTGAGAATCACCAGAATTAGCAAGTCTATACAGACCATGATCCTCAAGTCCCATCGCAATTGTAGTACGAGTCTCCTAATCAACAATGCTACAAGTGGACGAGCTGAAAACAACATCCAATTGGGGAGAATGCCTCATGATTTGAATGACGGAGAGGAGATTATGTTCCATGCCAGGAACATAGTAGACATCGAGAAAGAGTAAATTTCTTCCTCCTGAGTGAATCTGGACAGTGCGCTTACCAGCAATTGTGTACTCTTCGCCTCCTCCGAAAATGACAGAATTTGAGAAGGGTTCGAATTTGGTGAACCAATCCCGACGATGAGTAAAATGCCGCGATTCCCTTGAGTCAATATACCAGGCAGAAGAATGTACTGGATCTGCAGTTCTCTTGGCCATAAACGCATAGAATGCAGACTTTTTCTGCTCAGTGTGCTCGGCGACATGTGCTTTTTGTTGAGATCCTCCCTGCTTCTTTTGTTCAGAAGCCAACCAAGTGCGACAATCAACCTTAATGTGACTGTATTTGTGACAATAATTGCACTGAACATTCTTCTTCTTCTTGCTGTCCTGAGAAGAACCAGAGCCTTTCGGCTGAGAAGATTGAGCCTTCCCTTTGTTCTTAGCAGAAGATTTGGCAGAGAACGCTTGTTCTGTGGAGGACGAATTGGCACTGCTTCCAAACTACTGTCTCCAACGATCCTGTTGTAGAAGCTTGTTACACAAGTCTGGAAACTTCAAGTCAGCATTTGTTGAAGTAATATTGAGCGTCTCAATGAAATGCTCGTAAGACTTTGGCAAACTCTTCAGAGTGATGACAACCATGTCTTCTTCCTCCATCTTTCGACCAATGGCTTCCAGCTGGTCGCGAATCTCCTTGATCTTTGTCAGATGCTCTTGAACAGTGGTGTGCTTCTCGTCCATCATTATTGAAAAAAGCATGTTCTTAAGAAAAAACGCACGACTCTTATCTGACGTTTCATGGAGACCCTTCAAGGTTGTCCATACCTTAGCAGCTGTTTTTCCTGACGGCACTTGTGGCAGCTGGTCGTCAGTGACTGAAAGCTTGATGAGCATGACGGCTTCCCGGTTGTGTTCATCCCATTTATCCTAATCCTTTCCGGCTATAGTGGGTCGAGGTGATGTACCTAGAACAACCGCATCAAGACACCGATACTCGAAAATGGTCAGCATACGCTGCTTCTAGGTGTTGTAATTCTTCCCATTGAACTTCTGGCTGCTTTCGAGCATTATGTTCGTGAGAGATGCCATCACGTACCTCGCGGTCAAATTGGTGACGACAAAATAATGCACAGAAAACAGAAATACAGAAACCCGAACACGGATTTTGAGGTTTTACTGGAAACCCATAAAAGATAAATAAAAACCCAGAAGATTTAAGGAATACCCATAAAATTTTAACACAAATTTTGAGGCACGGAAAACGAGGTACCCATAAAAAATGGACAACGACCCAGTTGAGATCTCGGAAAACCCAGAAGGAATCTGCGATCAGAATAATTTTTCGACTTGAAATGAAGGCACAAATTTTGAGGCACCGAAAACGAGGTACCCAGAAAATTTGAAGACCGACCCAATTGAGATCTCAGAAAACCAAGAAGGAATCTGCAAGCAAAATAATTTTTCGCCTTGAAACACAGGGTCAAAACCCTAGACGAAAATTTCTGTACCCTAGGCCGCTATTAAAAAACCAGAAAATGCAGAAAAACAATGTCAAAATCTTCAGAAAATCGTGGCAAGGAAGAGGCAAAAAATGCGTCTAAACTACAGCAAGAGATTTGTCCAAAATGAAGTGAAAATTGCAGCCACAAAGCACAGAAAAACGTGCTCAAAAGAAGACGCGAATCTGAGGACGATTTTCAGAAAAAACGCCTTCAATATTTGTTCAAAAACGCGTCCCACAGAGGCACAAAACACGTCTTTCAAAAAGTTGCGCCCAGAACAGCACGAACTTGAGCCACGACTTGCAGCAAGAGGATCGAATTTTCTGTGAGAAAATACTCACGAAAATTGCAAATCAAAGCCCTCGATTTCGTAGTAGAAAAAAGACCCGCGATTTTTAGAGTTGAAAATGAAGAGCACAAAAGATTTACTGAGAGGGGGGGGGGGGTGAATCAGTAAATCAATCACAAACTTTTATTTCTTAATCTTTTTAAACTTGTTACAATCAACCTTTTTGATTTGAATCAATTTCCCAAAGTTAACACTACTTTATTGAGATAATAATTTTTTCAAAGTAGGCACCAACCTACAGATTTACAACTAGATGATTTAGTAGAATGAAGCCTACAAGGAACACCTAGACCTCGATAAATTTAGTAGACACCTGCCTACAAGGAGCACCAACCCCTAATGCAAGGCACCAAACCTTGACTTGATGGATGTAAGATGACTGCCTTCAATCAGATTTGCACTGTCCCTATCCTCCAATCCGCTTTATGTGATGAAAAATATCACCGTAAATCCACACAAGAAGATAGAACTCTTGACTGAACTGCAAGTCTTCAATTACAACAACCACGCTAGCAGCCTTGTCTTGGATGTCCTTTATAATCCTTGCTCAAGATACACCTTTCTGATGAAGGGATACATCTGTTCTTGTGTCTCTTCTAAAATCTGCCTTTTCATAATAGAATTAATCTATTTTAATTGTATCCAATAAACTAATATTCATCCCTTCATTAATTCAAATTTATATGAATCGATATACACCATTTCAATAGATCGAACCTCCCTTAATTAAAAAAACACGTCATTCTAAACTTGTTCCTTTTAATCGTGCCTTCTTTTATTTACTTGTATTTGTTCTAAGGAAAGACGTCTTTTCATAAAGCAAATTAACTCATGCCTTTTCAGATTTGAATATTTCTTAACTCATTCGTTCTTTTGCAGCCGCTTATAGGAATACGTCTTTTTAGAGATCTTTTTGAGAAAGCATGTCCTTTTGAAAAGTTATCTACCCTGAAGATACCCGTCCTGAATACATACGTCTTTTTGAATAATCGTATGCTTCTGTTCTTTCATATTTTGAGAGACGCGTATATTTTCAGAGACACGTATGTTATAATGAACACGTCTTTTGGAGTTGTGGATGCGTCCATTTGTTAAGTTTATGTCTTCATAAAATAAGTCTTAAAACACACGTCTTTTCATGAGAAGACAAAATTCTGCATTCCTCTTGAAAGAAACTTTTATATTAAACGACTTTTATATTAAGCCGCTAATGTTTCATACGTATTTTGTGTCTAATACGTGGCTTGATGTTTCATACGTATTTTGTGTCTAATACGTGTATTTTTATTTTATTCTTCATTCATATTTTATCTTAACCAAATATTGTTTGTTTCTTTAACAAAGAATTATGTCAAAGAAATACGAGCTGCTGTAACCTGCTGTAACAACCTGAAAGATGTTAAAGAAATACGAGCTGCTGTAACCTGCTGTAACAACCTGAAAGATATTCAAGATTATTTGAAATCTTAGCATAAATGAGAGTTCACAAATTTTACATCAATGACAATCCTTCTAACAATCTCCCCCTTTGTCATTGATGGCAACTTCTCCAAAGGCAACTTGATCCTCTGTTTGCTCCCCCTGTGTCCAATTTCTTCCCCTTTGACATCAATGGCAAGGGGTCTTCTAACAAAATTTCAGCTCCATGAAGCTACAAGATTTTGTTCGTAGCTCCCCCTGAATACATGCTTCCATTAATTCGATGGATGTGGAACAACTCCCAATTTGTCCCTTAGATATTCAAATGTATCTCTTTTGAAACCTTGCTCTTTGAGATATTTGTCAAGTCTAGAATACCAAGCTCTTGGAGCTTGTTTAAGCCCATAGAGAGCTTTCTTTAACTTGCACACATAATCCTTGTCTTCTGATAATAGAAAGCCTTCGGGTTGTTCAATGAAAACTTCCTCCTCTAGATCTCCATTAAGAAAAGCAGATTTGACGTCCATTTGATACACCCTAAACTTCTTGTGACTTGCATAGGATAAAACATTCTGATTGCTTCAATCCTTGCAACTGGTGCGAAGGTTTCCTCAAAGTCTACTCCTTCAACTTGTGCATAGCCCTTGCACACTAGTCTTGCTTTGTTCCTTGTGACTTGACCATCTTCATTTAATTTGTTTCTAAAAACCCATTTTGTGCCAATCACATTCTTATCTTTTGGTCTTGGAACAATTTCCCAAGTTTCATTTTTCTCTATTTGATCTAATTCTTCATTCATTGCATCAATCCAACTTTTGTCTTTGCTTGCTTCTTCAAAAGTTTTGGGCTCAACTTGAGATAGGAATGCTGCATGACAATCTTCATTGTAATTCACCATTTTCCTTGTAGATCTATATCTATCTTGAAGAATCAAATCTTCAGGATGGTTCTTTTGAACAAACTTGGAAGGTGTCTTTGGTGTCTTCATGGGAGTCTTTTGTGAAGATTCTTCTTCCCTTGTTTCTTCCTCCTTTTCTTCTTCTTGGGAGTCCTCATCTTCTTTATTTTCATCATTTATAGTTTGAACATGGTGATCATTTTGTCCAACTTCTTTGAATTGCTTCGCTTCATCAATTCTTACATTAGCACTTTCAACAATTTTGTGAGTTCTTTTGTTGTAGCATCTATATGCCTTACTTTTTGATGAGTAGCCAAGAAAGATTCCCTCATCTGCTCTTGTGTCAAATTTGCTCAAATCTTCTTCATCTCTTCTAATGTAGCAAGTGCTTCCAAAATTTTTGAAGTATTTGACAGTTGTTGGTCTACCTTTCCAAAGTTCATATGGTGTCTTCTCATTGTTTACTCTTATTTGTGCACGATTCAAAATGTAAACTGCTGTATGAATTGCTTCTTTCCAAAAAGAATCTGCTATCTTGGTTTCATTTAGCATTGCCCTTGCCATTTCTTGAACCGTCCTATTTTTTCTTTCTACAACCCATTTTGTTGAGGGGTTCTTGCTGCAGAAAATTGCCTTTTAATTCCATGTTCTATGCATAAATTTTCAAATTCCTTTGATGTGAATTCTCCTCCTCGATCTGATCTAAGGCATTTTATCTTGTTGTTTGCTTCATTTTCAACCAGCTCTTTGAAAGCTTTGAATTTATCAAAAGCTTCAGATTTTTCTTTCAAAAATGCAACCCAAGTCATTCTTGAGAAGTCATCAATCAGCAACATAAAATATCTTTCTCCATTCATGCTCTTGGATTTGGTTGGCCCACAAAGATCTGTATGTATGAGTTCTAATGGCTTTGATGAAGAATGCTCCTTAGACTTAAAGCTTGACTTTGTTTGCTTTCCAAGTTGACATTCTCTACAAATGATATTAGAAGGTTTTGTTATCCTTGGCATATCTCTCACAGCATTTGATTTGCTAACTTTGACAATATTATCAAAGTTTAGATGGCCTAGCCTCTTGTGCCACAACCAACTTTCATCCTCTTGTACTAAGTTGCAACTTTCACAACTTATCTCTTTTAAAACATACAAATTATGTTTCCTTTCAGCTTGAGCAACCAGCTTTCCATCTTTCTTGATATCACATGTATTAGAAAGAAATGTGATACTATGTCCTTGATCACAAAGTTGACTAAAACTTAGAAGATTTTCTTTTAGACCTTTGACATACAAAACATTTTCTGTTTTTGTTCTCCCATTATCTAGACTAAGTGTTCCTTTTCCTTTTATTTGTTTTCTTGTATTATCACCAAATTTTACTGTTCCTTCATCAGTAGGTTCAAGAGAGATGAATTTGCTCGTCACCTGTCATGTGCTTTGAGCACCCACTATCAATGTACCATCTATCCTTCTTACTTTCAGCATGTAGGGCTATTTGGATGAACATTGATTTCTCCTTTTTCCTCCATACTTTGATAGGTATTTCTTTCTTTTTAATAGACTTATCTACCTTTTTGTTTTGTTTTGGAGAGTCATTAAAAACTGTCCTACAAGCTTGTGCTTTGTGCCCACGGTTATTACAATTGTAGCATAGACTATTATAGTCCATTAATGGTGTGAAAGGATTATAATCTCTCCTAAGGTAGCTAGAACTATTTTTCACTTTATTTTTACAATTTAAGGCCTTGTGCCCAAATTTGTTACATAGAAAACAATAGCCATTAAATGCATAGATGTGCCTATTATTCAATCTTCTTTTAGAATCAGCACTTATCCAATCTTCTTCACCTTGCTTTGAGAAAGTCTTGAAATCTTCTTTGGAGTTAGTGACCTTCTTGGATTGTTCTTCAAAACTACCTCCCATTTTGCTTTGAAGAAAATCTTGAGCCTTCATTAGCTCAATCAGCTTGCTGGATTCTTTATCAATCTTTGAGTGTTGAACCTTTGTTTTCTCCAATTCCAACTTTAGCATTGCTATCTCTTGCTCCAGCTTGTCACATTTCATCTCCTTTGTATTGAGTTTGTTTTTCAATTCTTCTTCATTTCTTTCAGCTTCCATGATTTGAGCTCTCAAATCTTCAATGGTTTTGCTTGAATTCTCCAAGTCATTTGTCATCTCTTTGATCTTCAACTTGTACTTGGCAGCCTTCTTCTTCAAGTCTTCATTTTTCTTGTAAGCATAGTGCAATTCTTCTTCAAGATCTACTTCCTCTCTTCATTTCCATCTTGATCTGTCTCTTCTTCTTCTTCACATTCTTGATCAACTTTTTGTTCTTCACATTCAGCCATAAACAATATTTCATCTTCCTCATTGCTTGAGCTATCTTCATTTTGTTCTTCGGAGGTGCTGCTATCTTTCTTTGAATAGAAACTCTTCTTATGTTTTTGAAATTTCTTCTTTGAGTTGAAATTTTTTTTCCCTTTTTCTTGTTGCTGATTTCCCTTTCTTCTTCACTAGAGCTGCTTTCATTTTGAGGACATTTTGAAGCATAATGTCCAACCTTTCCACAATTAAAGCATTTAAAAGGAAATTTTCCTTTTCCTTTCTTAAGTTCCCATGAAGTAAGATTCAGCTTCATCACTTGATTTTTCATCCTTTTCTTCATGCTTGTTCTTGCCCTTTTTGGATGCTTTGAATGAGACTTCCTTTTGTGGTGATCTTCCTTCAATCCTCATCTCATAAGCAGCAAGGATTCCATGTAATTCATCTTTGGTTAGCTGATCCAAGTTTGTTAATTTCTCCAATGCTGCAACTTTGGCTTCAAACTTTGTAGAAAGAGATCTTAGAATTTTGTCAATAATGAAGTCATCCTTGATCTCTTCACCAAGTCCCCTCATGATATTCACTGTTTCATCAACACGAAGGAAATATGAGGCAATATCTTCATCATCCTCCATTTTGAGAGTCTCCAACTTTCTTCTATGAGTTTGCAACTTTGCTTTCTTAACCTTTGCATCTCCTTCATAAATATTCTGAAGTTTGTCCCAAATTTCTTTTGCTGATTTGCATCTCATGACTTTTGTAAACTCAGAATCTGTTAGGCTGCAAAGAAGAGCATGCTTAGCCTTTGCATTGTTTTCACTTCTCTTTTTCCCTGCTTGATCCGTTGGAGGGGTGGCTGGAGGTGAGTATCCATTAACAACAGATTGCCACACATCAAACCCAAGTGCATTCAAGTATGCTTCCATCTTGATATTCCAAAAGGCATAATTAGTCCCATCAAAGATGGGTGCTTTCACGGTGTTGCTTAGATTCGCCATATGTGCTCTTAAGGATCTCCTTCAAGCGATTAAGCTTTCAAGAAGGACCTAGCTCTGATACCAATTGAAGAGCACAAAAGATTTACTGAGAGGGGGGGGGGTGAATCAGTAAATCAATCACAAACTTTTATTTCTTAATCTTTTTAAACTTGTTACAATCAACCTTTTTGATTTGAATCAATTTCCCAAAGTTAACACTACTTTATTGAGATAATGATTTTTTCAAAGTAGGCACCAACCTACAGATTTACAACTAGATGATTTAGTAGAATAAAGCCTACAAGGAACACCTAGACCTCTATAAATTTAGTAGACACCTGCCTACAAGGAGCACCAACGCCTAATGCAAGGCACCAAACCTTGACTTGATGGATGTAAGATGACTGCCTTCAATCAGATCTGCACTGTCCCTATCTTCCAATCCGCTTTATGTGATGAAAAATATCACCCTAAATCCACACAAAAAGATAGAACTCTTGCCTGAATTGCAAGTCTTCAATTACAACAACCACGCTAGCAGCCTTGTCTTGGATGTCCTTTATAATCCTTGCTCAAGATACACCTTTCTGATGAAGGGATACATCTGTTCTTGTGTCTCTTCTAAAATCTGCCTTTTCATAATAGAATTAATCTATTTTAATTGTATCCAATAAACTAATATTCATCCCTTCATTAATTCAAATTTATATGAATCGATATACACCATTTCAATAGATCGAACCTCCCTTAATTAAAAAAAAACGTCATTCTAAACTTGTTCCTTTTAATCGTGCCTTCTTTTATTTACTTGTATTTGTTCTAAGGAAAGATGTCTTTTCATAAAGCAAATTAACTCATGCCTTTTCAGATTTGAATATTTCTTAACTCATTCGTTCTTTTGCAGCCGCTTATAGGAATACGTCCTTTTAGAGATCTTTTTGAGAAAGCATGTCCTTTTGAAAAGTTATCTACCCTGAAGATACCCGTCCTGAATACATACGTCTTTTTGAATAGTCGTATGCTTCTGTTCTTTCATATTTTGAGAGACGCGTATATTTTCAGAGACACGTATGTTATAATGAACACGTCTTTTGGAGTTGTGGATGCGTCCATTTGTTAAGTTTATGTCTTCATAAAATAAGTCTTAAAACACACGTCTTTTCATGATAAGACAAAATTCTGCATTCCTCTTGAAAGAAACTTTTATATTAAACGACTTTTATATTAAGCCGCTAATGTTTCATACGTATTTTGTGTCTAATACGTGGCTTGATGTTTCATACGTATTTTGTGTCTAATACTCGACTTTTTATTTTATTTTTCATTCGTATTTTATCTTAACCAAATATCGTTTGTTTCTTTAACAAAGAATTATGTCAAAGAAATACGAGCTGCTGTAACCTGCTGTAACAACCTGAAAGATGTTAAAGAAATACGAGCTGCTGTAACCTGCTGTAACAACCTGAAAGATGTTAAAGAAATACGAGCTGCTGTAACCTGCTGTAACAACCTGAAAGATATTCAAGATTATTTGAAATCTGAGCATAAATGAGAGTTCACAAATTTGACATCAATGACAATCCTTCTAACAGAAAATCCCTTGAGAAATCTCAGACAAAGCAGCCATGAATTTACCTAGAAACCCTAATCTGAAAAAATTCGAATTATGACTTTTGTAAAGCCCACAAATTTTTAGGGTTCTTTTTTCTGCTGCAAATGGGTTTACAAGGTCAAGTATCATGCCGATGGTACTTTGGATAAGTACAAGGCCAGATTGGTTGGTTGGGGATTCACACAGCGGGAGGGCATTGATTACGAGGAGACCTTTGCTCCTACTGCCAAGATGAGCACAATTCGTCTTCTTCTCGCTATTGTAGCCCAATTTGGAGGGAAAGTTCATCAGATGGACGTCAAGAGTGCCTTCCTCAACGATGATTTGCAGGAAGAAGTCTACATGACGTAGCCTCCTGGTTTCAAGGTTGCCGGCAAAGAACATCAGGTGTGTAGGCTCATGAAAGCGCTCTATGGACTGAAACAGGCTCCCCGTGCATGGTATATCAAGATTGATCAGTACTTGGTTGATCATGGTTTTCAGCATAGCCCTTCTAACACTAATCTGTATGTCAAACACTCTGGTGATGATATTCTCTGTCTTGTTGTCTATGTTGACGATTTGATCATTACTGGCAGTTTAGCACATTTGATTGCAACAATCAAACAGGACTTGTGCCAGACTTTTGACATGACAGATCTGGGGCTTCTCCATTATTGTTTGGGTATTGAGGTTTGGCAGACAACTGATAGTATTTTTATCTCTCAGTCTAAGTATGCTCGAAGTCTGCTTGACAGATTTCGGATGCAAGACTGCAAACCTGCCTCCACACCTATGGAGAAGGGGTTGAAGTTGTCAGCCAACTCTGATTCACCTCCGGTCGATGAAATGACATTCAGGCAACTAGTGGGCAGTCTCATCTATCTCACTGCCACTAGACCTGACATCAGTTTTGCAGTGAGCTACATTTCTCGCTTCATGACAGCTCCAAAAGCTGATCATTGGATTGCAACGAAGCCGGTGCTGAGATATGTTAAGGGCACTTCAGATTATGGCATTCTGTATGGCAGATGCAAGGATCCAAAGCTGATTGGTTACACAGACTCAGATTGGGCAGGTTCAGTAGATGACAGAAAATCTACTTCTGGGTATGTATTCAGTTTGGGTACCGATGCTGTAACATGGACTAGCAAGAAGCAATAGGCAGTGGTCCTTTCCTCGACAGAAGCTGAATATCGAGGAACCGTTAAAGCAGCATGTGAGGCAGTTTGGCTTCGTAGGATGCTTTCTGACATGCATATGTCACAAGCAGGACTTTTTCCCTTGTACACTGATAATCAAGGGGAGCTCAAACTGGACAAAAATCCAGTCTTCCATGAACGTACCAAGCATATCGAGCTTCATTGTCCTTACATCCGCCAGCTGGTAGAAGATGGATCAGTCCAGTTGCAGTATGTTCCAACAGCGGATCAGATTGCAGATATTCTCACCAAGTCTCTGAGCCCGGATAAGTTTGTAAAATTCAGGGGGCAACTTGGTGTTGTTGACGGATTGACCATTAAGGGAGGGTGTTAGAATATATTATATTCTTATATTATTAATGGTCAATATGATGTATTTAATAGATTAGATATTTTCTATCTGTTAGGTTAGATATTTTCTGTCAGTAGGTAGATTAATATCTACAGTGCTTTATGCACTTCTATATATTGTAAGCTCTTTTTCATGTTAATACAAGTAACTTTTACCATTTACGAGCACTTCATATCACCCAAGTCAGCAATAAATGAAATTAGTAAGACAACAATCAATGGGGGGCAGGTTTATTAAAGAAGGGACACGTCCTTTTGGAAGGTTATGCCTATTCAAAGGGATGTCTCTCCCTAAAGAGATATAAATAGAGTGAGAGAGTGGTAAGAAAGGGAATCATAGAAGGAACAGTAAATAAGACATGAAATATATTTTCTGAATATAGCATTCAAACATGGATAATAATCAGCACTCAGACAAGATAACTGAATGGAAGGTAATCAGACTTAAAGCACAGATATATAAATAGTGAATAAGGACAGGAATATGAGTAATGCCTGAGTATAGCAGCAGACATAATCAGATAAGTATAATATTGCAAGAATATGTAATTATAAATATATGTATATCTGTATTATATTTATATATATATATTCATATAAAATATAAATATACAAATTGCATACAATTATGCAATAATGATGCTTGCAGCAATTATTAATCCTTATTAGTCATAATATAATTGAAACTAATTTGTTTGTGTCTCTTTAAGCAATATCTTCTGGATACTGAGAACAGATCGATTAAGGAGAAGAAACATACAGATCAGAAAGACAAGAGAATCAAACTCGTAAATTACAACAGATTGCTATTATCGGATATATATGCATAAATAGGAGTATATCAGATCTATCCTATATTCATGTGTATTTTCTGCCAACTACTGTCTACATGTGTGTGCATATGATTTATAAGATAATAACTAATAAGAATAATTAATGTATTATTTCCTATGCTAGGATTAGAAGTGTATTGGACTGTCTGCAATCCACTTGTGGGAAGGGCTTGGGGTGGAGTAGGTAAGCGAGGCTAGTAAGCCGCCATCCTAGAGTGTCCGTAATGGCTCCTAGGACTAGAGGGCACTTACCTTGAGAGCCAAGTAAACCACTTACGGCCTCCGCTCAATCCCATGAGTTTGCAAGTGTCTTTTGGGAGTTGAGGCTTGATGGGGAAAGCATATACAGGTCGTCAAGGGGGAGGCTTGTGGTATACACCCTCTTAGGCTTGGTATATGGCTTCGGGCGGACCCATCATGTCCCTTCTCCCAAATATGTTTGCATCGTTGATAATTTGTGGATGTGATGCAATTGTCTAACCCTAACAAACGTATGTACATATTTGCATATATTGTTCATGTGGTGAATGCAGGATTCCAACCCAAGATTACTTCATTAAAAAGATATTTATCTAACAAGACGAAAACCCTAACCCTAGTTTGTTGCAATTTGTGATTAATAGGCGAATTCTAGGGCAAATCGGGATAAGGGACATTACAGTTTTGAAACGAGATTGGTTCGTGGAGCTAGAAACGGTTGCCATTGTAATACCTAAGGCAACAAGTGTAATTGTAATCAAAATTTATTAGATTTTAATCCTAAATGTACCTATGGAATTCTAAGCATGAAATCCTGTTCTTACTTCTAAGTCAGATTTAAATTCTATATGTCCAAATGTACTGATTGCAGAACATTTATCGATTTCTATATTTTGCAAGTAAGGGAAAGAAGTCCCTTATATATGATGAAGACGCGCCTCAAGGAGAGACGCGTCTCATGAGAGGACATGTCTCCACAAAGTGAAGACACGTCCACTCATGGGACGTGTCCCTTGAGTGCGCGGGCTTCTTAACCAACAGAAGCCATTCGGATTTAAACAAAACTATTATGAGTGTTTATTCAACAATCATTTATATAAGAATTCGATTTATCCAATTTCGAATCTTGATCATCTTCAAAAATTCAAATATTTAATTTGATGGATTTATATTTTAAGAACAGTTTAGGTTAAATATAAATGATGATGATGCATGAATGCAATCATCATTTATATCTGACCGAAGCTATCTTAAATCAACACTCCCTCTTAGCTAGGGAAGATATTCCAAATTAAATAAGAGGAGATATCACCTACACACGTGATATCAAGATATGATATGTTTTCATAAGATTGTCAAGTCACATGACATTCTTCATAATCACATCTTCATTATGGTATGTGCACTGACATCAAGTCACATGATGTCTACCATAATAATTCATGGCATATCCATAGATGTATATAGTCATCCACCATGATTATCTCTTAAGGATCACAATGATCTTCAAATAACATCAAGTCCATGATATTCATCAAAGTGTCCAAGAGATACTATCATGACATGTCCACAGATATCAAGTCACATGATATCTATCATGATAGTTCAACTCAACATTGTAGAGTCGTCACTTTACAATGTCATATACAAGTGTTCATTATTAGAAAGATCGTCACCTTTCAATAATGCACACAGGGGACCGAGCCCAAAAGGTCATGGAGTCACACACATGACAAAGGAGTTTACACATTAAACATCATTTAAATATATTAGTACAACTTCTAAACAATTTGAATTTCAAGCATAATATCAAATTACATTTCAATCATACCAAGCTTCTTCCTGAAGTGTTCAACCTTGATTCGGAAGAGAGGTTTGGTGAGAATGTCTGCTGTTTGATCATTTGTACTAATATACTCCAACTGGATCACATTCTTTTCTACCATGTCTCTTACATAATGGTAGGGGATCTCAATGTGCTTAGATCTATCATGGAATACTGGATTTACAGAGAGTTTGATGCAACTTTGATTATCACAATGAATGATAGTAGGATTTAGGGGCTCACCAAAGAGTCCCACAAGCAATTTCCGGAGCCATACTGCTTCTCTTGCCCCCATAGAGGCTGCAATGTATTTAGCTTCTGTCGAGCTTTGAGCTACTGAAGATTGTTTTCTGCATATCCAAGAGATCATAGCCGATCCCAAACTGAAGCAACATCCTAATGTACTTTTCCGATTTGTTACACTTCCAACCCAATCTGAATCAGAGTATCCATGTAGATCTAGTTGATTATTTTTGTAAAGAAGACCATATCCAATCGTGCCTTGAAGATATCTCAATATATGTCTCATAGCCATAAGATGGATTTCCTTAGGCTCACACATGAACTAGCTTAGAGCATTCACTGCATAGCAAATATCAGGTCTAGTGTTAACCAGGTACATCAATGATCTAATCATTTGTCTATAAAGAGTGGTATCTGCACATTTAGATTCTGCTGCTGCTTCTTTTAGTTTGTGAAGGTTGGTTTCCATAGGTGTAGACATGGGTCTACAATCCAACATTCCAAACCTCTTCAGAATATCAATAGTATACTTCCCTTGGTTTAGTATGATGCCATCTGATTTCTGCCATACTTCTAAACCTAGGAAGTAGTGTAAAATGCCTAAGTCTTTCATGTCAAATTTTGAAGTTAGATCCTTCTTTCCTTGAGCAATGAGGTGATCTTCTCCTGTTATTAGCAGATCATCAACATATAAAATAATTATTAACATATCACCTTTGATTACCTTAAAGTAAAGATTTGGGTCTGCATCATTTTTGGAGAATCCTAGTCCCAAGAGGTAGCTGTCAATTCTTTCGTATCAGGCCCTGGGAGCTTGTTTGAGTCCATAGAGTGCTTTCTTCAATCTGCATACATGTGAGTCAGGTTTATGTATCACAAAACCTTTAGGCTGTTCTATATAGACTTCCTCTTCAATGGTTCCATTCAGAAAGGCTGTTTTCACATCCATTTGATGAATCTTCCACCCTTTAGCTGCTGCAATGGCTATCACTAGTCTCACAGATGTGTAACGAGCAACAGGTGCAAATGTTTCTTCATAATCAATGCCTTCCTTCTGTGAAAAACCTCTTGCCACAAAATGTGCTTTATGTTTTTCTATACTGCCATCAATAGCATGTTTGATTTTGAAGAGCCATTTAGACAAGACAACAGATTTCTCTTTTGGTCTAGGCACAATATCCCATACGTCATTTTTTAGAATGGACTGATACTCTTATGTCATAGCGTCCTTCCATACTTGATGTCTGAAGGCTTCTGAAACACTGGTGGGTTCTGAATTTATGATGTCATTCATTAGAGCAACATAGCTTGAGAACCGTTTGGGTCTTTTACTCTCCCTGAATGTTCCTTTGGGTGCTGCATGATTCCCAGCTTCTTTGATCATCTTTCTAGCCCAAAGTGGCCTCTTTATGCTGTTGTCATTTGTATTCTCATCTGAAGTAGATTGAAGTTCATTTGGCATTTCCCCAAGATACTCCCTCTGAATCTCAGGAGTAGGTTCCTCTTCTAATACTCTAGGAGAATAATTTTCTATCTCACTAGAACTTCTTTCCCTTTTGAATGCGATGTCTTCTTCAAAGATGACATCTCTGCTCAATTCAATTTGATTCTGCCCGAGTATGAATATCCTGTAGGCCTTGGAGGTTTCACTATATCCCATAAATATCCCTTTCTTTCCGGAAGGTTCTAGTTTGAATTTCTTCTCCTTGGGTACATGAATATAGACAGGGCAACCAAAAATCCTAAAGTGACTAATATCAGGTTTTAGACCAGTAAATGCTTCTTCAGGAGTTTTGTTATCTAGGTGAGAATGAGGACATCTATTTTGGATGAAGACAGCAGTTCTAGAGGCTTCTGCCCAAAATGAAGTTTCAATGTTCTGGTCAAGCAACATTGCTTTTGCAGCTTCTACAATGGTTCTATTTTTCCTTTCAACAACCCCATTTTGTTGAGGGTTGTAGGCTACTATAAACTCCCTCTTAATCCCAACATTCATGCAGAATTCCTTAAAGATTTCAGAGGTGTATTCTTTCCCATTGTCTGTCCTTAAGATTTTTATTTTCTTCCCAGAGAAGTTTTCAGTAAGAGCTTTGAACTCCTTGAACCTTTTAAGGATTTCTATTTACTCTTTACACTTAAGAAAGTAAATCCCAGTCTTCCTAGAGAAGTCATCTATAAATATGACATAGTATAGGAAGCTTGCCTTGGAGGGTACAGACATGGGTCCACATAAATCAGAGTGCACCAATTCTAAAACATTTTGGGTTTTGCTCAAGTTAGTGTGAAAAGATCCCTTTGTATTCTTACTTAGGGCACAACCTTTACAAGTTCCTTCATGAATGGGTTTTAACTTAGGTAATCCTGTTACAAGTTTTTCCAAGGAAGGTAGGGCACGGAAATAAAGGTGTCCTAATCTTCTATGCCAAATTTCATTTGAATCAGAAGTATCAAGGGTTAGGGCTTGCTTGACTTCGGTGCATAGTTTATAAAGATAACCTTGTCTTACACCTATGTTTAGAGCTTTCTTTATAGTTGAGTTTTTAGGCCATGCTAGAACTTTCCCATCCATAAAGGTAACCCTATATCCATTGTCTTCAAGAGCAGAGATGGATATTAGATTCCTCTTTATACCAGGTACGAATAAAACTCCAGTGAGTTGAAGAGATAGACCAGATTTCAATGTGATGGAACAAGTTCCAACCCCTTTTACTTGATGTGTAGAATCATCCCCAATTGTTACTTCTTCATCAGACTCTTCAGTCATAGTGTCTAAGTGTTCTCTAAACCCTGTGATGTGCCTTGAAGAACCACTATCAATCACCCAGTTGTTGATATTGTTAGATACTTGACTTGATAAGGCTGAATAGAATACAAATTTCTCAGAATCATGGTCTGAATTTGGGTTTCCTACTTTAGCAAATGATGCTTGTTGTTTTGATCTGTCAGGGCACTTCATTGCATAGTGCCCATATTGATCACATCTAAAGCATTGCACTTGAGATATGTCTTTCTTCTTAGAAGATCCCTTTCCATTGGAATTTCTCTTTCTTTTAAAAGATCCTTTCTTGTAGGAGTTTTTCTTATTCTTTTTATTAGACGATGTGTTGAGTACATGAATGTCTTCATCTATGTTTTTCTGTTTGTTTTCTTTTGAGGAGAGTCTTGTTTCTTCTTGAAGGCAGTCAGTTCTTAGCCTGTCAAACTTAGGGAGTTTAGATCTTGCACTTATTCCTTGAACAAATGACTCCCATGAGTTTGGTAGGCCTCCTAGTGCAATTAGAGTTAACTCTTTGCTATCAATCTGATATCCAATTGTGGATAATTGATCCCTTAGTTCAATGATACTCATGAAGTATGCATTGATGGACTCTCTTTTGTTTATTTGAGCATTGTTGATTTGCCTCTTTAATGCAAGTCCTACTGGTGTTGTTGATCTCATAGGTACTCTCAAGAGATTTGAACATATGATATGCAGTTTCATGTCTTGCTAGGATGGGCACTATATGATCCCTAATTGCATCTACTAAGATTTTCATGGCTTTTTCATTGTTTTCAATCCATTGAGTTTTCTCAGAATCAGCCTCTGGTTCTTTTTTATTTTCTCTCACAAGTGAGTCTAATTTATTCTCTTTAAGGATCATCATGATTCTAAATTTCCATGATGTGAAGTTGTCTGCTCCTGCAAGACGATCTTCAAATCTGATCACACTTGACATTATGAAGAATGTGATGTGAATTCGATTTTTAAAAAATACGAATTTTCTAGAGCAATCTGATATTTAGATTTGATTTGGATTCACACAACGTGGTTCTGATACCATGTAATTGTAATAAAAATTTATCAGATTTTAATCGTAAATGTACCTATGGAATTCTAAGCATGAAATCCTGTTCTTACTTCTAAGTCAGATTTAAATTCTATATGTCCAAATTGTTGAAATTTAGAGATCAGATTTAAATGCACAGAAAATAATTCAAAATCAGACAAAAATAACACAGCAGATACCCTGGGAAAACCCTCCTCTCGAGGGAGAAAAACCCAGCAACAAAGATCTCTCTTATATTTGTTATATTAGTGGCAACTTTACACATTACAATGAGGTCTAACACAAGACCAATATCCAGCACCTGACAATATGTAAAACAGATAACAGACTGCCAATTCGTACCTGCTATGTATCCGTAATTTATTGTTAACAGATCTACAGAAATAGCACCTGACAATATGCACAAACACTAATGGTTCTCAACCTGCTATGTATGAATTCGCATTATCATAATGCTTCGCACTGTATGAGCTATTTGCACTGCATATCATCGCTCTGAATCATGTATTCGCACTTGCACTGTATTCACGCTTGCACTGAACTTCACCCTTGCGTACTTGACAGAGTTCGCTCTTGACAAAGATCCGATATGGCAGAGTTCACAATGATTCGCAGTCTCTCAATATATTTTCGCACTTCATAATACAGAGCTTGTGAGAATAACCGAACTGATGTGTGATAGAATTCGCACTTGGCAATTCACTTGAGAACACTCGCACTTGACTGAGTTCTTCGCCCTTTGATGATAATGCACACAAGATGATCTTCGCACTCTTCTATATGAATAACCGAACTGCATATATGATTGATTTACAAGGGACGAATGAACTTGTATATATATACAACTTATAGAGGTCGCACCTCTTCATATCATAAGGTCGGCCAAAGTAAATATTAATTACAAATCATCAATAATGTCGGCCAGAATACAATCATAAAGAATGTCGGCCTCAATATAATCATTAAGAGTATAAGATAGGTCGGCCTCAAGACATTCGAGCCTCCACATAAATATGAGACCACAAATTAAATAGCCGACAGGCTATCATTTAATTTTATGCTTCATTCAATAGAGCTGAGCTGGAAGGAACGACTGAAGCTGCTATATCATTAACACAAATGTACTGATTGCAGAACATTTATCGATTTCTATATTCTGCAAGTAAGGGAAAGAAGTCCCTTATATATGATGAAGACGCGCCTCAAGGAGAGACGCGTCTCATGAGAGGACGTGTCTCCACAAAGTGAAGACACGTCCACTCATGGGACGTGTCCCTTGAGTGCGCGGGCTTCTTAACCAACAGAAGCCATTCGGATTTAAACAAAACTATTATGAGTGTTTATTCAACAATCATTTATATAAGAATTCGATTTATCCAATTTCGAATTTTGATCATCTTCAGAAATTCGAATATTTAATTTGATGGATTTATATTTTAAGAACAGTTTAGGTTAATTATAAATGATGATGATGCTTGAATGCAATCATCATTTATATTTGACCGAAGCTATCTTAAATCAACAAGAAGTTCAATTACAATAAACAACACATTCCATTTATTCAAAATTTCAAAGTATTGAAACTAAATAACTTAATTCATTTAAAATAATTAAGCATGTGTTATAGATACCTAGAATAATGAAAGCAAAACAAAAAACTTCAAAACAAAATAAAAGAGTTCATTTGTAAAAAAAAATGTAGGAAAAAAAAAACCAAATATCTTCAAAAAACCTACCTCTTTTGAAGAAATCTTCCTCTACGATCTTCTTGGTAACAAACAAACACTTGCAAGTGCTTAGGAAGAGCACAACAACCAACTTCGAACATTCACTGATCAATCTTCAATTCTATTCGTGCTTTGGCAAGCAAGAAAATAAGTTTAGCAATGGAGGTAAAAAGTTTTGCTTTTCATTCACAAATTGATAAGTTAGTTTTTTTTTGCCTAGTAGATGTTTGAGGAGGCATAAATTAGGGTTGGAGGCTTTTTTTAATGTTTAAAAGTAAAAAAAAAGTCAACAAATAATAAAAAAACTCCAAAATGGCATCCAAAACCATGCCTGAGCGTGTGAAGGGGCTGGGTTCTCCATAGGTTCGGTAGGGCCAGACCCACAAGTTGTGGACTGGACCTTGTTCGGACCCATAGGGAATTGGACTCGGATCGGGAGCCTAGCCTTAACCCCAACGGACTGGTAACATATTTATTATTAAATCCTATTTCAAAAAGGGGACATTATAGTAGGGCCTTTAAAAGAATACTTGTTTGGTAGAATGTTTTTTTGCGAGATGAATATTTATATTATATCAACATAAAAACATAGTTACATTCATAATCATTTTCTTTTTATCTCCAAAGGCTTCTAAAAATTCTTCATTTTAACGCATTCATGCAACAAAAATCCCCTGTACAACAAAAGTTACTAGTGCAACCATTAAATAGTTAATACATTATAAAAAATATTTTTCTTAAGTTTGGATGCATGGGTTCAAAGTGTGAGCTGGATAGAGCATGTGCACCCCATAGTCTAAGTAGTGTTAGATGGGTAGGGTGATCTCATATGTTGTAAGGTATATTGTTGGCGTCAAATCTAACACCTCTGGAGTGCAGGTTTGTACGAACAGCTATGTACACTACGCAATGAGTGCTCTTCAAATTAGGAGGGGAAGCTCCCTCGTTGTGCTGGAATGCATGGAAAAGAAAAGTAATCTAAGTCCTATCTTTTTGTTCTCAGCTGGAAGAGGCACAAGGTTAAGAAAACCAAGAACGTTGCAGCTAAGGATTTTCTGGTTTCAGATCATTAACTACAACTAAGCTATCTACTTTAAATCTATCCAGTTTCCTCAAGAAAGCAGAGCATGAGGAAATGGAGCAGGATTGATCTATCTGGACGATAAAACGAGTTTAGACTCTCTACTTGAAGGCAAGGTGGCACAACTATCATCTCAATCTAAACAAGCTTATTGGGCACAACAGATTTAAGATTCACTAAGACGATCTTATGGAACCCCCGTGGCATAACACTCGATCGAAACAGCAAAGCCTTCTTTACAAAACAGCCTTTATCTTTATAATCTCACGAAACCCTATGTGGCATAACCTTTGATTATATTGATAAAGATTCACAAAACAGATTTATCGCTGCAACTTCTCGAAACCCTATGTGGCATAACGATCGATCACAATGGTAAATTAACACAAAACAACCTTATCACCTCAATCTCTTGGAACCCTATGTGGCATAACAATTGATTTCAATGATAAAGATGTTCAAACAGATCTAACTATGGGAGGAATTTACCACGCCAATCTTATGGAACCCTATGTGGCATAACACTTGATTGAAAGTAGTAAAGACTTCACAAAACGATTTTATCATCACAATCTCACGAAACCCTATGTGGCATAACACTTGATTGAAATGATAAAAGATTCACAAGACATAAAGAATCCACCATTACAATTGCATGAAACCCTATGTGGCATAACACTTAATCATAATAGCGAAGACACATGAACAAATACCAAAAGAGCAATATTGAGGGCAAGGTAGGCGCAGCATATATTTCTCTCTCAAGCAAAAGTTATTTACAAATGAGCAAAAGCTCTTATTTATATACATCAAGGTGTAGGGAACCCTAAAATCACCTTGAGTCATCTACAGCTTCTGCAATGCATGCAAGCAATGCTACCAAACCTTAATTGCGAACTATACCAACCGGTAATCGCTTGATCAAAACATCTAATCTAAAAATGGACAATTGTGCGAGCATGCACGTCCTTATTGAAAGCAAGTTAACTGGAAGACTACCATCAGTTAACGGAAAACCCTAAATGAAACTCCAAGTAAACAAGATGAATCTCATAATATATATGCATGAGGTGAGACAGCCAGTTAACTTGAAAGGGTAACATCAAGTTAACTCCTGTGTGTAATGTCTATCCTGAGAGGTGGAAGCTGAAGTCTACTGGTCGCGATCTCTAGCAACCAATCCCTCAACGAGATTGTTAACTGCGTCAACATCTGAATGTTAGCAACTTGAGCAATCTTGGCAATCTTTGCACACTCAAACTAGCATTTCAACGACTGGTAACTTTGGCGGCTCCGTAACTGAAGTGATGGCGACTATCTCTTCTGCAGCTTGATACAAATCGGTCTCAGCTTTTCTGACGAAATCATGAATTAAGACCGATTTGGTCTTGAACTCAGTCTGTCTACACTATACTCTGTAAAACTCGCCTGTTGACTGTGAACACGGCTATATTCTGACAACTTTTCTGAAAGCAAAAAATAGCCTGCTGAGGCTAAAAATAGCCTATCGAAGGTCAATTTTCAGCGAAAAATCTGAGAGATGGGTTTTGTCCAGAAAAGGATTCTAAGACAACCCAGAACGTCAGAAATGCGAAAATCTGACTTCTACTCGACCATGCAAAGACTTTTCAGTTGAGAAAATTAGAAACTCGAGAACGAATGCTCTGGAGTTAAAAATTCCTGAAAAATCAAACGCACGATTTTAATTCGAGGAAGCTATATAGAAATGATCCAGATGCTAAGACTTGTTGAATTTTGCCAATTTCAGGAACATGCGAATTGTAATCTGAGAGAAATTTGAGATTGAAGGATGAAAAAGACGTTTTTATGATGCTCTTTTTCTGTGAAAATCGCCCTTGAATTCTTCAAATTGCTGAGAACTGTGAACTTTAACCTGCAAAAGAATGTGATTGGAGAAATCGCCTTTGCAAATAGATGAGAAATCTGCCTTTGTTTGAGAAATACGAATCTCCCTTGAAAATACGCCTTGCGAATGAAGAAAAATGAATTTTGCTTGAAAGTACGCCTTTGCCTTGAAGAAAAACGAATTCTGCTTCAAAATTATGAATTTCCCTTGACAAAATTCGCCTTTGGCTATTGAGGAATTTGCGAATTTGCTTGAAACTATGAATTTCCCTTAAAGATGCGCGCCTTTACTTCTTGAAGAAATACGAACCTCTTTGAAGTTTGCTTTGAAAATTAACAATATTCGATTTCTTTTGAAAATATGAATTAGCTTTGAAAATTGCGAATTTCTCTTGAGATTGAATCTTCTCTTTGAAAAATACGAATTTTATTGAAAGCTCTGTGAATAACAAATGATGACGCCATACTTGAATAAGAAGAAATTCGCACCAATTGAGCAACTGCAAGAATTCAAAACCCTGACAAGAATAGAAATCCTCTGATTGGTTGCCTTTCAGTTCGACTGCCACTGACTGGAAGTTCAAATTTGAAAATAATAATAAAATATTTATTATCATGCAAAGGCGCTAAAAATAGAAAATTCTGAACTTCAGTTGACAAACTGGTTGAAGCTCTGAGATTCATCTTTTGACTTTACTGATTCCGAAAAGTCATCTCTTGAGCACATAGGCGTCCATTTGCTCAAGATACTTCATTTTTTACTAACTCCCTATTTTATAGCTGACAGCACTGTCACGATTGGCCAACTTCGACATTGATTTCCGGATGACCGGGTGATGCTGAGACTGATCTGAGATATTCATCGGAAAGCCTACTGAACAAGGAAGAAATGTCTACATAATCGCAACCCATCGCTTGACCCTTTGGAAAATTATTAATTAGGGCGCATTCGGGATAAATTGCTTTACGGTTCTAGACTTAGCCATTTTCCTAAACTGCCATTCCACACTTCAAACAAATACGCCGCAAACGGAACTCGCCAGCCGATACATCTAAGCTCAATGATGACCGAGATATTCCGTGATCCGATGACCGGCCCACACGAATTCAAAAGTCGGTGGTTAGTACCAAAGAAAAAGCTCGCTCATGGTTGCACTTTTGTCATTTTGATCTAAAGCCAAACGCCATCAAAATACTCCTACTTTGACGGGCCAGATACTGAGCTGGGATGACCCGATTCAGCACATCCGCTTTAATCTACGCTAGGAGGGCTCTTAAGAGAAGTCACCGGAGGTGACGAGGCAAGAAAACTGCTTCAAGACCTCAAAACTCCAAGGCGATTTTATTTATGTTTACCGCCTCCCGCATTTGGCCATTTTTCTCAACGCTCTCTTTACAAGATGGTACCAGCATTCGCGACGCATCGAAATGACCGCCAAATGCTGAAGGTCAGTTTGCTATGCCTGAAAGATAACTGATGCCAATAGTCGTGGAAGACTTCAACGAACGGCTCATCCGATCAGCCCGAAGGTTGTGGGCTTTAAGACCATGGAAAAATACACTCAAAACTATTTGTTGTCTCGGCCTCTAAAATTACGTATTTAGTAGAATCTCACGCACGCCACTGTGAACGCCGGATTGGATAAGCCAACGGATGCGTTGCAGAGCTGGGCTAGTATACTACTGATGTCGTGAAGACTCTGTCTGCAAATTCTGGCATCTGAGGGATCCTTTAGGCCAACGCCCCTGGCTTGTACTGGGCATAAACGGAGAAGCTCAAAAACGTGAAAACTCCATTTTAGGCTGATCTTCGGACGACTGCCGCCTGAACTCTGAGAGTCGGATGATTGCGCTTGATATCTGTTGGATAAGCGAACTAGTTGTGAACGGATTGACTGCATCCGGCATCGAAACTGTCGAGATTTACCCCCTCCTTAAGATGGGCGCCCTCAGACTAGAGGCGCGCTTTTGCCTGAAAAGAGCAAATTTCTCGTATCTGAAACTTTAAGGATTTCAACTTCTGTCGCTGTTTGCCGGAGCTGTGAGTCTTGGAATGCTTCGCTGAATAGCTCGACGGATAGCCAGACTGATTCTGAAGAGATTGACTGTATGCTTGAGCACTTTCAGCAAGATCTTAACCTCCAACAAGTTGGGCGCCCCTGAGCTATACTTGCACTTTGTGAATTTTCCTTTGAAAAATCTTCGTATTTTGACCACTGAAAACTCTGTTTCGATCATTGAAACGACCATGTACAATGTGAAATGCCGTCGTGAGATGCTCCTCCATCGTGAAAATCTTCATTTTGAGTCTCTTCTTCAGGTTCTGACCAATATAACTGACTTTGACTGACAAATATTGACAAAAACTCCATGCTTGACATTGCCCAAAACGGTATTTTACAACATTTTAGCGAGGTTTAGACTTTAAAATGCAAAATGCCTTAATGAAGCAAAAATTTGGTTTGGGTACAACACATATATCCTCTAGTTTAAGCATGGTTATGTGCACAAGGCACTAGGCATTGTGGGATCTTAAAAATACTTTTTTATATTCTTTTATTAAACTATAATTAAAAACAAATGCCTTAAGAAAGTTACTCATCCAATAACTCATTGAATTTTGTTGAGTATTCTTTAAAGCACTCCAGCTAGCAGAAAAAACATTTTAAAAGCATTGTTTTTCATATCTGTTTTTCAAAATTTTCCCATTGTTGCGGATTTGAACTACTTTTGATAAATTTCCTATTTATGCAAGAACTAAATTCATTTCTGGTGCCATTTACCACTATTTTGCTGTTATCTAAGTTTATTTTATGAATTTATGTGTTTTTTAATATTTTGAGTTTTAGCCGAGTCTTGAGTCCAAGTCCAAGTTTTAAACTATGCCTTAAACCAAACAGAATGGCACTAAGCGCCCCTGAAACCAGCATCAATGAAAAATAATCAGATCATAATTAAACAGCCATAAAAAGTAAAGTTTTGAACCTGAC
>VDFB02105785.1:389029027-389175800 GCA_007258455.2 Sequoia sempervirens | reverse complement strand
AAGGTTTGCGATGCATTATGCATTTCTTAGCAGTTGAGTATTAATTTTATAACAACAAATCCACCTGCCAAGATTTTTGTTCAGTACTAGTCCATTTCCATGATAGGACAGAAATATATTGTAAGTAATATATCTATCAATGTACTACTTTGTAATTGATCTTCTGTTAATTTCGTTTCTTCGATCACAGGGAAAACAAAAGGCCTGTACCTTTGTCACTTTAATAGATTTCTCTTCCACTGCCTTGTTCCTATAATCATCTTTCCAAAAATATTTTTTATGGGATCTTGTTGAGCCTAAATTGTTTCTTTTTTATTATGTAACTTGAAGAGCATACTGATTGAATTTGGCAATTTTTTTTCCAGAAAGGAACAAGTTTAGTGTCAATACTTAGTCTAGAGCATCTGTATTAAATAGATCTATTGTTTTATTTCTCGCCTAATGACATGTAATGTGCTGAACTATTGTTTTGGTTTCTTTCAAGGATTTGGAACTAATGAGAAGGCAGTCATAAACATATTGGCTCACAGAGGTGTTTATAGGCGCAAGTTGATAAAGGAAACATATGAGAAAATGTACAATGAGGATCTTCTAAAGCAGCTAGAATCGGAGCTTACAAGGAAATTTGAGGTTCTGTTTTTCATATCCTCATTACTGTTCTTTTCATTTAATACCATTTTTTAAGGATGCTACTTAAAGCCATTGCATATGAAAAGAGTATCTCACATTTTTTTATATTTGGAAAGAGAGCTATGCTTCTGTGGATGTTGGAACCTGCTGAGCGTGATGCTGTTTTAGCACACGAAGCCATTAAAAAGTGGAGTTCAAAAGATATAGTTCTGGTAGAAATTTGCTGCTCTCGATCTCCAAGTGAACTACTGCTGGTGAGAAAAGCCTACCATCTGAAGTATAAAAAGTCTTTGGAAGAGGACATTGCTTCACACACAAGTGGGGATTTCCAGAAGGTATCTTAGTACCATGTTGTCATTAATTCTTTATGTCAAAGCTAACTTCCATTAATGAAATTGAACATGAAGAGTTTCTAAGGCTTAAGACAGATAAACACCTATGTTAATGTTCTTTGGAAATTGGATTTTGTATATGTTTGTAAACATTATGGATTGTAGAAGCTTGAATTCTTTACTTTTGTATATGTTTGATAATATGGCATTTTGTACATGTTTGTAAATGGGAATGGATGGAAAATGTAAATAAGTTAACTGGTACAGATGTTTTATAGGACTTTGATAGGAATAAATGTAAATAAGTAATCATTTTAGAGAATATGTTTAGTAGTCAAAATCAAAGAGAAGTCCTACTTTGCTCTAGTTAGGTCCAAATTTCTAACTATTTTCTTGCTTATCATCTATACCCAACCGTTTGTTTAAGGTTCTGTTACATTTTTAGTTGAAATGAACTTATGGTTTATATTTAAAACATCTTAAGAGGTGGTCTTATTTTCTGGTGACATATTGTAATTTGATTTGTTTTCTTTTGCATGGGGTGTTCCTAGTTTGTTTTCGTGTTATATTTCTTAGTGTTTTTCATTATTCTTTGTTGTCATAGATTTTTTTTCGTTTCTTTGTGTGAACAATTCATAACTCCGATCAAAAACATTTACAATTATTAAAAACATTCAATACTTTCATATGAAAATAAATATATCCACATAACATGTTTGAATCATTATTGTCTTTCAGCTGCTTTTTGCTCTTGCTAGTTCCTTCCGATATGAAGGTCCTGAGGTGGATATGCATCTTGCTAAGTCTGAAGCCAAAATTCTTCATGAAGCAATAGAGAAGAAAACCAAGAGCAATGAGATTATCAGGATAATGAGCACAAGGAGTAAACCCCAATTGAATGCCACATTCAATCAATTAAGAGATGATGTTGGCTATAGTATTAACCAGGTTTGGTGTACTTAAAAAGCTTTTAAGATATCATATTCTTTCTTGGCTTCATAAACTTTTTTACAAGGTCTACTACATAAGTTTGTCAATAGCTTCTAAAGCATTGCTTACTCTGTCGATCAGAATTTTGCTAACACAGAGTAAAATTTACTTGTTTAGGTTTTGAAGAAACATAAGTCAGAAGATTTTCAGGATGCAGTTCAAATAGCAGTAAAATGTATCCGCTGCCCCATTAAGTACTTTGCAAAGGTATGAGGCACATAATTTAAAGTTTTAGTATAATGAAATTTTCAAGCAAATTGGTTATAAATTATAGTCTGTTAATGTTGATGACCATAATACCCTTCATAAACAAATATATTGAGGAAACCATGAATAAATCCTATGTAAGTTAAGATTCGATATGGGTTGTCTATGGCTTTAAATAGACTACTGTGTATGTTCCATGTAGATTTAAAATATATTATCCTTCAACAATGTTGTTAATATCTCTATTCATATACAATATTTTTTTATTTTTTAATATTGTGATAACGATTTTTTATAATCTTAAGAAACTTGTCAAAAGATAGAGCATTCATCAGTATATATGTTATTTGATTCTTTATAAGGAAATATACAATCTTGATTGGCTATTGCTAAACCAACTCTTTGATGTAGAGATACTAAATCTTAATATACTTATTAGTTCAGCTATGAACCATACTATCTAACAAGTTGCAAATTAGAAAGCTTTGGACTTTGCCTCTATTGTAGAAAGTGATATAATATATTGTTTCTTAAACTTTCAAGAAAATACTATAGAATCAAAAGTGAAATTACAACTAGAAGTTGACTTCCAATCATCTATAGAACTTGACCAAATCTAAGTTTGTATATCCAACTAATCTACTATTCTTCAAATATAAAAATTAGAGACCATAACTAATATCCCACTAATATACTTGTGTATTCTCTTAGTTGCACTCCAATGTGTCTCTTTACGTTCTAACATGAACCTAGATACTAAGGTTGTCAAGTAGATCAAGTTGCCAATCAACTCTATATATAAAACTGTATTGTATGATCCAATTTGTCTAAATTTGACAACTAAAGTCTAATTTCAATAGGTGTTCCAACTAGTTTGCAACTATTCATTTCAAATATTTGCAAGATATTTGAAGCATAATTTCTTAAGACATTAATTTTTCACCTTCCTTCTTTCATATTTCTATACCAAGAAATTAATGCATCTACTTCAAAATTGTCATCTCAAATTCTACAATCATATTTGCTCTAAAATTTATAAATAAAGATAAGTTGTTATCAATATAGATAAGGTCATCCACATAGAGAACTAAGATAAGAATATTACCACCCGAGTTTGTGATATAAAGAATGAAATTCAACAAAAAAATTACAAAACCCTTGTGTTGTAAATATAATTGAATTCTTGAATGTCATTCTCTTGATGCTTACTTAAGATCATTCAAGATGACCTTCAATTTGTAAACATAGGGTTCCTTAGAATATATGTCAAAGCCTTTAAATTGTGTCATATAAACCTTTTTCATCAATATAACCAATCAAAAGATACTCAAGTGATCCATTTGATAAACTCTACAACCCTAAAGAGTTGCCAAAGCCAATATTAGTGTGATGGTATCCATCCATGCTAGAAATGTTAATGTTTCAATGTAATCAGTACCTTTCTATTGAGTGGACCCTCTAGCTACCAATCTAGTCTTATTATTATTAATGATTCCATCAAATTTGTACTTAGTTTGTACACCCACCTTGTCCCAACAACTTTCTTACCAAGAGATAATTCAACCAATTGCTTATATGTCAAGATTCTTTTTTTCAACTCACTCTTCTTTTTCTATTATTTGACTCATCATGACAGTTCACTTTTGCTTGTGAGCTTTTTGCCATTTTCTAAAAATTTGAGTCCAACAAAGGAGTTGATGGGTGATTCTTTTATGTTCTCCTTTGATAATTTTTATATCTTCAAGATTAATTTCCCTCACTCATGGATTCAAGCTCTTCTTCTTCAATTGAATCATAATTTAAGTTTCCTTTTTTTCCTTTTCTTTAGTATATGTTTCTTCTTCTTTAAATATAAATCTCTACATATAGATCATATAATCTACATGGTTTATTTTCTAATCTATACCTCATAAAAATGCATTTTAGGCCTTTATCATCCAACTTAGACCTTTTCTATACATGTGCATAAGAAATACATCCAAACACCCTCAAATGATTCAATTTTGGCTTATTTCAAAGCCATGCATATTCAAAAGTCATTCCTTATTTTCTTTTGTAGGAATCCTATATAAATGATAGATTTTTGTTACTATTTTTATCCAAAAACTCTTATCCAAATTCTTGGACCTTTCATTACAATCTTTGTCATTTCAAGGATTGTCTTTAAATTCTTTTTTTAATAACTCCATTTTATTGTAGAGTGTAAGAAATAGTAAGCACTCTCTTAATTTTATATTTTTTATAAAAATATATAAAAATCAAAGTGTTAGAACCATTGATATGTGTTACTTAATTCTAACTACAAAGAAAAAGATCCATGAGATTTAATACTTACCAAATACCATTGTGTTGCTATTCTTCTCATATAAATTGATGAACAAGTTCTCATTAGATGTCATGATCCTTACCACCTGTTTTATTAAGATCTGAATATAAAACCATATAAGGTAGAAATAACAATTGAATTCTTTAATTGAAATGCAGATTTTACGATCATCCATGGAGGGTGTGGGAACAGATGACGAGCCCCTCACTAGAATTGTTGTGACAAGAGCTGATGTTGACATGAAGAATATCAAAGCTGAATTCATGAGCAGAACCAGCTTATCTCTCAAGTCTGCAATAGCAAAGGACACAAGGGGACACTACGAAGATTTCTTGCTTGCATTGGTTGGTGAATGATATGTTTTCAACTATTATTATAGAGTACAGGCCAACCAAACTATTATTTACATACCAAGCGTATTACATAATGGTTAGACTAAATCTAGATATGAATTTCTTATTTTGTATACTGTTAAATTTGGTGCACAGGATCTTAAGTCATTAGGTTTTATTTATGACTTTATAGTGCATTTCTCTAAGATATAAAAAAATTAAAATTAAAATGTTTGTCTTAAGTTGTTTAAAGTGGTTAAATTGGGATTAAGAAAGTAAATTTAAAATGATATTTTATTAAATTTATTGTTTCTATATCATATTATTTAATTGTAGGTTAATTACTATGTGGTGTTTGAAAAAGATTAAAAGAAATTATATAAAAAAGAATAGAAGAAAGTTTTATTAGAATTACAGGCTTATTGAAATTATATAAAGATTTATTAGAATTATGTGACTATCAAAATTATAGATTTAAAAGGAAAAATAGTAGTTAAGTAATTTGTGTTATATATATGTGTATAATTTTTGGTTATTTTTTAAAAAAATATTAATTTATTATAAATAAAATATTTTAAAATGAGATTATTAAATTTAAGATCTAGTGTGGATTTTTTGGTAATTTTTTTACTTATTATTTTGTAACTAATGCTAATATAAATATAAGCTTATGTTTTCGCTTTTAAATTGCAACATGTGAATAGGAAAAAAAAAAGTTGTCATGTGGACAACACATAAAAAGGTTCGATCAAACCTTTGATCAAATATGTTTAGGTCAAATTCTTAGTGTATTTCTAGAAAAACACAATTGTACTCACTCATTTGTGTTTGCACTAAAATTGTAACTACATTTAAAACCAAAATGATGGGAAACAAAAATAATAGACAAAATAAAACTCAATCATATCTTATAAGAATGAAAAATGAATTAAATATTAAAAAATGTGAAGGTATGTCTCTAATTTAGATATATTATATATTTTATGTGAAGATAATAGTTTAGTTATGTAATATAGTTGATTATTTATGTAATTTAGATTGATTTTTTATATATTATAAGTAACATATTTTTTTGATATATATGATTTTTCTTCTTAATCCCCCTCTCTTATTAAACCTCATTTATAGTATACCAAACATAACATTGACAAAGACCACTCTCTTGTATCCCAAATGTCCTATGAAACATATTTGATATAGTTAGAGGTTGGAGTGATACAGAAACTATAAAAAAATTATAATTAATTCTGCTTAACATTCTTCTCTTCTATTTTCTAGATATTTTGCATCTACCATCTTTGTTCTTTTGAGATCAATTAATTTTAACTAAGAAAGATTCCTTAATAATTGTTCTAGTGAAGTGATAAGGGCATTAATTCCAATTATAAAGCCTGATATAGACCGAAGGCCTTTCCATATGATGTATCTTGTTACCGATCTCTCTATTGGATGGTTTTTCTTATAGATTGAAGATTTTGGTTATTGAAAAATGTGGGAATAATAATTTGGAGTAATATGGGGATCTTCTAGGAGATATAAGGATAAAAATTAATAGTTTATTGTTTAAGATATCTAAAATATTAGGTTTATGGTTTCTAGGGTTTAAAATATGTATATACACATGTGTAGAGCAATAATGGATTCTTATAGAAGTGGATGAAATGTATATATTTATAATTTATGGGTTATGTTTTGTATTTAAGTTTCTAAGGTTAAGTGTTTATCACTAAGGATTTATATTTGAAGATTCACAATATAGGTTTATTATTTTGGGTTTCTATAGTTTGTGATATGCAGTACATGTATAGTTTACAAAGTATATATTTTAGTATTTAATTAGTTTAGCTTATTAATGAATTTAAGTTTAAAGGATTATAGTTCATAATTAAGGGTTCAAGTTTTATAGTTTGAGGTTTACCATTTAAAAGTTTGAGTTTTAGCAATTTCAAATTCACAATTTTTTGGGATTCAAGTATATATTTTAGGATTTAGGGTTTAGGTTTTATATGTTTTAAAATTTGGGATTAAGAGTACAACACGTGATTTGGGTTTTGTAGTTTTTAAAGCTTATGGTATGTCGTCTATGGTTTAAGGTATATAACTTGATGGGTCCAATTAATGGCTAGTTTTCTTTACTATTTTATGCTTCTATACTTTCATATACTAAGTTTCACAGATGTTACCAAGACTTTATATATCTTTTATATGTCCTTCATACACTTTAAAGGAGACTTAAGTATGTGGAAATGGAAATTAGATAAGTTGAAATTTGTATGTGTGAATGCATAAATATTTGTGGAATTTAGTATGATTTCATGCTTAAATTATGATAGAGTGATGATGTGGATGTCTTAGGGATAAAACTAACATCATCTTGTAGCTAGAATGATTTTAACCCACAACATGGGGACTACAGACGATTGTAGGGGAGAGGTCAACATAGCCAAAGTGCGAGATTTCTAGAAAAGAACAAAGGTGATTATTTAATGATCAACCATGAGTCACCACATCATATATATTCTTGTTCACCGAATAAAACTACTTGGAGGAGAATTATGTTTTGAATGGGACTAACTCATAATGTGACTATCCTCAAGAACATGTCTCTATCATGGCAGTTAATCGTTAAGCATAGAGTTCTAAATCTCAACAAAACCCATGGATAAACAACCTAGGGAACTTGAGTCAAATCAGGTTAACCCAACAACCATAAGTCTAGAGCCTTCATTCCTAGAGAGATTAACAATTCAAAAACATCATTCACAAGCTAACCTTACACAATGAAATGGACTTAAATTTTGCAAAGTTAGTAGGAGAAATATTTTTGGAAATCAAGGTGATGAAGGTGTTGTTGAAATCACCCATAACCTTTTTGGATTTCCTTGAATAGATTATATAACCCCCAAATTCTTCTCTTATTATGGTCCAAAAGTGTTGATAGAAAGTGGCAAGTAGCCCATCTAGCATAGGATCCTTATGTATTTTATTGAGAAGAGGGCATATTTTACTTCTTCAATGGTGGTGGGTGCCAATAATATTGTAATGTGTTTAATAGGGATAATTTGTGGAATGCTCCCTAGTAAGTCATCCAAGTTGATCGTATGGGAAGGATCTTTTAGGCTCAAGAGTTCATCAAAGAAAACTTCTCGATATATTTTGGGTTCTTTAGGATTCCCCATTTTTAAACTAGATAGAATCAAGTTTTTTGGTGTTTCTTCTAACCTTATTGAAATTATAAAAAAGAAATAGCATTTCTATCACCCCCTTGGAGCTAGGTTTCTCTAGGTTTACACTTCTAATATATCTCCTCTCTTTGCTAGATTTCAAAGAGTTTTTCTAGCACTTGCTTCTCTCTTTGATATTGTTCCTATCACATGTTGAAGGTGATGACTTCCATGTTTAGCATCCATATATCCTCCTTGATTCTTTCTTTCTCCTAAAGACATTCTTATAGTATGAGCATTCCATTCTTTGAAATAACACTTGATGTGTTTCAATTTCTATGCAAAGATGAATATTTTTGTCCCTTTTGATTGGGGGAAAACTTTCACTATTAATCAAAGCTAAGAAGGCTACTTGGTGGAATGGTGCTTCACAACAACATTGTATGATTGTGAAGAAATCTGATCAACATAGGAGTTTTTTGAGGTGGTTGCTACTGAACCACAGGGTCTTGGGGCATCCCCTCCGACTGCCTCAAATGGCGGGGCTGCTATGGTTTCCCCTATTGAACAGATGACTAGGTCTCAAGCGGCCAGTCCTGGTGATAGCGCCACAGCTTCCATGTTTGGTGGCTCTTCAGATATGTCTTTACCTGTGCAAAAGAATAATGATGAAATCTCTAAGACTATGGCGGCAGACATTCATCTTCAGGATAATAGTGATTTGGCATGGCTTGACAAGGTGATGCAAGTGGAGGATGGTTGGATTACTGTAATGGGCAAGAAAGCTAAAATCTTTAGGCCTTCTTTTGACATGACTCTCCGCTTCCACAAGAAAAATGTTAAATGTAAATCTTGAAGAGTCTTGTTTTGGAGTTGGTTTTTGGTTGGCTGTAGGTTGTCTATTCTGCAACCGTAGTCATGTTTGTAAAGGGTTTCGGGTCCCTTCAAAACCTGTTTTAACCTTTATCAAAAACTTTCACTATTAATCAAAATTCCTTTGTATCTCTACATCCTTTAGCCACATCAATTTAAACTTAAATGGATAGTTAAAGGGGGAAATGTCTCCCTTGATGGACATGGATATGAGGAAATGGTTTGAGCTAGAAAATAGGCTAGTTAGGAGTGATCAAGAACTTGTCAAGTCCTCTATTTGACTAAAGCATCCCTTTTAATTAGTCCAGCTTAATTTTCCATTGTTGGGGTGCAAATCAATCAGGTTGAACATTGCTACAAATAAATTATGTGAATTCTATATGTGATTGTGTTAGATGCAAAATCCTTCTATGTTTCTCTTCTAGGTAGGAAACTGCATTGAAGTCCCCCTCAAGGATGATGTGTTAATTGTTAAATGTGTCTACTATTGAATTTGAACCTCACAACATTGTCTTCTTTTGGAACATGCTAGTTGGAACATAAACAATATAGAGATGAAAATAAATGTTAGGGTTATGGATCTTGACCCCACATACTTACCAATTAGGCTCATTTGAAACATGTGTGATTGATGTCATAAAGGGGGACCATACATACCAACTCCCTCTAAAGCCCCATTTAGATCCACAAATAGATTTTTTTTTCCATTCATCCTCAACCGAAGTGTTGGTTTCCTAGGCAACCAATTTTATTTCCTACAAAAATAATGGTTTCTCCTTGACAAACTTTTAGTTTCAATGCATGAGAAGGAATCTTTTGTTAAGGGAATTAAGGACCCTAATATTCCAATAAATGAGCTTCACAATTCCTACGGGGAGAATTTCACCCCACCTTGGGTAGTTTTCTATCATTAATTGATTTTCTACTAATCCCTACTCTTGGGCCTTCTCAATATCCTTTTTCTTGTCCCTTCATTATGAAGGACAATACCTTGGTTTTTTTTCATGGGGATTGGGAGATTTTTAAGATTTGGTCAAAGGCTAGCTCATCACCTTATTCTTCTTCTTCTTTGGAAGAGAATTCTTGATCAAGGTCCTTGGTAGTCTCCCCTCCCTTCAAGCCCCCCTTTGAAATATGTAAAGACAAAGGTAAGCTCGACTTGGAGGTAGGCAATCTTAAGAAATCTTTTAAGTTCAACAACTCTAGTTGTTAAGTCCTATAGTGGTAGTGTATATGTCTAAAAATGGTCACGATTAAGCTTGTTAATTAATTAAATATGATTTATTTAATTAATTCATTTAATGTCATCTACATATAAATAAATTTAATTATTTATTTATATCGTTCATATTCTAAATTCTTCTACCTTAAATTAAATAAAGAATTTTATTTAATTACTAACATTTTTACCCTCCGCTTAATTAAATTAAATAAATTTTTATAATTTATTTATATTTAATTATCATTTTATTCTAAAGTTTGAATATTTTTGAATATTCAAATAATGGAATATTCTCCATCCCATATTCGAATTAAATATTAAATATCTTATTTAATATTTTCCCCTAATTTCATTTTTAAACATAATTAAATATGATTTTATTAATTATGTGGGTTTCCATTTTCATCTCCACTTTTAAATTAAATAAATTTATTTTATTTTATTTCTAACTCATGCTAACTCCCCCTTCCAATTTTTTAACTCATCTTTCAAAATGGAAGTTTCCCTTCGAAAATCAATGACGGAAATTGAAGAAAAAGGGAAACCTTCCATCCTTCTCTTCCACTTTCGAAAATCTCCCGCTGTTCGTTTGAAACAAGCTTAATCCAGACTGTCAATCGATTCAGCCAATCAAATCCGTTCGAAAACTCTATAAATTCCGGCGCAAATCCAAGCTTTGGTTACACTTTGAATATTCATTTACGCACGCATACACTCAACCAGCATTTGCATTCATGACAGTTTCGATATCACAGTAATATCTTTCATTTTAGCATAGCTTTTTGTATCCAGCTTAGTTTTGCATTTAGAATCTCATTCTTTAGCTGTCATTTTGTTGAGCTTGATCTGTTGATCTAAGAGCTATCTAGAAAACAACAAAACGCTGAAGTTAGAGGAGGATAAGACGGTTTCGAGAAGCTACGATTACGGTTTGCATTATTCTGTTTCTTTTCAGCTTTTCGATTTAATGTCTTAATAACATGTGTTTGATTTCTATTTAATTAATCCAATATTTCATACACACATAAAATGGCGCCCACCGTGGGGCACAAACCCACAAATTTAACATTTGCTGTAAGATTGTTTTCACAGTTTCGGCTTTCTGGAATCGGCTTTTCGAAAAATTCTAACGTTTAGGCGCATTCAAAAATTTCTGACGCACATACGGAAAACTTTAACTTTTTATTTTGCAGAATTTTGACGTGCATCCCGTAACTGTTACGGCGCATCCCGTAACTATTAAGGCGCATCCCGTAACTGTTACGGCGCATCCCGTGACTGTAAACGCGCATCTCATGATTGTTAAAGCGCATATAGTGGCTGTTTGTTTATGCGCATAGAGTAAATGTTTGCGTGCATATAATTTTTTTCCTACAGGCACAGTTTATTTTGACAGTCTTTTCTCTACGGCGCATTCAGTTTCTGTTTAGGCGCATATAGTGTCTGTTCGGGCCCATCCAGTTTCTGTTTAGGCGCATATTGTCTCTGTTTTGGTGCATACAGTCTCTGTTCTGGCGCATATATGTTTCGGTGCATACAGCTTCTGTTTAGGCGCATATAGACTATAACAAAAAACACATAATTCTGAGTCTGACACATTCCGCAGACAGAATTCTGTTTCTTTTTCTAAAGTTTTAAAATGAAGCAATCCTAGGGTAGCCACATTTGGATTAAAATGAAGCAATCTAGGATAGTCACCGAACAATGAATTTTGCAGTTAAAATTGAACAATCTATTTTTGGTGAAGCAATATCTTCACCTAGATTAGCTCATTGTTATTTGGATTTTAAAAAGAACATTTGCTTGCTTTGATTGTGGCAATAGGTCTATGCTCTCCCCTTAACTGGGTGATCAAAATACCAGACTTTCCTTTTAATTTCATGCAATTTTATTGTTTCAATTACATCCTTTAGAGAGTCTGCCATAGTGGAAAAAAGTACTCACCCTACAGGAACAACTCAAGTGGGTTCAAGCCAAAGCCAGGCTATTCCACCCCACTACAAAATTTAAAGCAGATCTAGGGAAACCCTCTTTTGCCGGTAGTGTGCAAGATAACCATCCCCAAAGTCTTTGTTCTAAAGGTTGGGAGGTCTCCTGAGGGATTTTATTATTGCCGCACCGAATAGAAATCCTTACTACGAACCTAGTGTAGTAGCCAGCCGAATCAGTTGCCAAATATTCTGATAATCACAGTGCAAGGGGAGGGAAGAATCTTCCCCCAAGATACTCACCATATAACTTCCAAGGACCGTTTGCTCAGGGGATTTGGTATCCACTTCCGTAACTCTGAGTACGCACCTGGAAAAGACAAAAACACGGGCGCCCCTTTGGGGGTGACACGGCTGTGTGAGTCGACGCAATTTTAAGATGTGGGCTGTTGATTATTAGAGTGACCTACTTGAGCATTTAAGAGTGAGTCTGTCTGAACTATTTTTCATGTGGAAAACCTGTGAAAACATTTGATGAAAAACATTTCTTGATCAAACACTTCAATGTTAGTATAGGGCTTTAAGAACAACTATTTTCAAAAATTGTTTGATGTGTCTTCCTTTACATTAATTCAGATAAAGAAATAATCCAAAAGGAGCATGAAGAACAACAACTGAAAGCCACTCAAGAGTTTTTCATATCATTGGTTCAAACAACATTCCCAATAACATTCCCATGCTTAGAGGTTGGAAGTCAACAAAGTTTCCCAAGAAATCATTGTCTAAAAGAATTAGAAAGCCTAAGAAACCATTAGGATATAAGAAAACACTGCAAAAGAGAAAATTCTTGTACAAAAGTCAACAAGTCTTGCTTCACTATCGAGGATTCCTTCACAGATACCAGGATTTTGTTAGAGGATTCACTTATGAATATGTTGTAGATCCCTTAGATTCCTGAGCTTATTATCAAAGATTAGCTCTATCACAACAGCATAATCATAACCAACCTCTTGAGTTTGACAACATACCACAACCTTCCATAGAATAACCTTCACACCCCAGCCATATTCTTCAAAGATCTTGAGAAAATCTCTTTAAAAACGAAGATCAAAATCTTTTAGAGTGCATCTTTCAAAATGGCTTTCTAATTTTTCTGGTTCAACTTCCCAATAGGATTCTGAAATCCTTTCATAAATTGGAAGCCCCAATCAACAAGTTAGGAGCATCCTTGATCATATCATAAGATTCCATATCTTATCGGATCAAGGTATCATCACCATTGCACTTGTCAAAAAAAAAACTAGGATCTAAGTTTAGAAAAAATTTCCAAAAACATATGCCTATCTCCACAAGGTCTCAAAACAATAAACTGAAGGATACAATCCAAAAATAAAGTCATATTCAAAACACTCAAGAGGAAGGAGAAAGTAGTAATCCCCTTCTCAGCATAAATCAAAATCCACTTTTTAACGAAAACATGGACAATAGAGAAGAAAATCCGTTCCATCAATACAAAGACATGAATAAAGCGCCAATGGATAGTGATGAGGAACAAGATGAGGAACGTCTTAGAGAAGCTGAACAAGATCCAAAATTCCATAAAGCCATTGAAAAGATCTTACAGCGAGATAAGGAAAAATATTTTCGCTATCTAGCCGAACAAGGGGCTAAATTACCTCACGACTTTGACACTGAAAACTTGAAAAACAAACCTGAAGAGACACCCCTTTCAGATCTTAGTGCCTTGACCCAACAAATCAAGGCACTTCAAGGACAAGTTAGAGAATTACAAGGGGGAACAACTACAAAGAAATACACTCTCGAGGACATTTGTCCTTATCCGTTTGACAGAAGTTTAAACATGATTCCTTTTCCCAAGTATTGTGAAATGCCAAAATTTGATCGCTATAACGGGAAAACGGATCCAATCGATCACGTCAGAGACTTTAGAAACCTGACATTGGAATTCGCTCACGAAGATACTTACTTGATGCGACTGTTTCCTAGGAGTCTCGGAGTACACTCTATGGAATGGTTATCCAAGATCACACCTCCCGTCAGAACATTTGAAGAATTGATCAATTTATTCATATCACAATATACTTACAACATACAACATCATATCACCATGATAGATCTTTGTAAAGTTGCACAAAAACCTAGTGAACCTTTCATTATGTTTCTTTAGAGATGGAGAAGAATGTTTGCCAGATATCCACGTCCTGTCCCCGAGAAAGAAAAGATGGTTACTTTCATCAATAGTTTAAATTCAAAAATGAGCTATCACTTGAACTTACATTGTCCTTCTTCTTTTGAGAAAATGATTGAAGATGCCTTAACCATTGAAAATGCTTTGGTCAAAAGAGGCATAATAAAACATGACAAAGAAAATCCTAGCTCATCCAACCATCATAATAATCAGGACAAATCCAAATTTTGGACTCGCAACAAAAATATGGTGAATGATGGTGTTGTGGATGCAAATCATGCTTCAACCAAGCCATTTTTCCTCACTACTCCAAACTCTCGCAACAACAACGTCAACTCAATTGCAAATCATGGAAATAATCCTCCTCCTCAGAGGAACAATACAAATCAAAATTCTACTCCCACCCAAGGGACTTCCAACAACAAGGGTTATCGAGGAACCAATAACAATCAAAATTCCTTAGGGAATACCTCGAATTCAAATCCACAAAGATTTTCATTCTTCTCGAATAGAAGAACTTTTACTCCATTGGGTCAATCCGTAGAATCCGCATTCAAAGAATTGATGGCCAAAAATCTCATTACTTTACCGCCTCAACGGAATTATGAACCCAGTGTAAAGCCTCCATCATGGAATGAGGCATATTATTGTGATTATCATCGGTGTAAAGGTCATCGCACAAACAACTGCCAAGCCTTGAAGAATGTAATTCAAGACTTAATCGACAATGACATTGTCACAATAGAAGGAAATCAACAAACCAACGCAGATCACCAAGCATTCTGCAATCCATTACCTAATTATCAAAAGGGTGAATCTTCTAAAAAAAATGTGAATCATATCAATGATGATCATATAATCAACCATCTCTACGCAGACGACGAGCGGGTAAATGTCATTAAAGTCAACAAGAAGGTGGAATATAGAGAAGTCAACGCAACAACAAGAGTGCAAGCCAAAGTTGTCTTAAAGGGCACCTCTTCAAAATCCACTGATCCTCCACCTCAACATAAATACGATTTGGTTAACCAACTTCGAAAAACCCCAGCTCAAATTTCCATTCTGGAACTATTAAAAATTTCCCCAGCCCATAAGGAAATTCTAGACAAAGCCCTCGTTGAAACTAATGTATCTACTGAACTGGATGTAAATCAATTTCAAGCCATGGTAGGACATTTGTCCTCACCCACTTGTCTTTCATTCTCTGATAAAGATGACGTTTCCATAACTCATCCCCATAACTCCTCTTTGTACTTAGAAGTCATGGTTCACAAGTTTCGCATCAGACGGGTTCTAATAGATGGAGGTGCTGGTTTGAACATTTGTACCTTGAAGTTGGTCAAAGCCTTAGGATTTTCTGAAGACTCCATTGATTTCAGAAGAAAGATTACCATAAAGGCTTATGATGATAAAGAAAGAGCATCTAAAGGTCTAATCATGCTGCCGATCAGAGTGGGCCCTATTATAAAGAATACTTTTTGTCAAGTACTGGACCGTGATCTTGCATATAACATCTTGTTGGGCCGTCCTTGGATCCATGAAATGCAAGTCGTCCCATCAACTTATCATCAATGTCTCAAGTTTCCTTATGATGGGCAAGAAATCACGATACCTGCTGATAATTCCAACATTCAAACTTGTGCCAACATAAAAGCCAGTCAAGATACTTTGGTCCCTAATAATCGAGAAGCTCATGCTAGTACTTCTCTAAAAATTGACACACAAATTAGTCAATTGACTAATAGTTTTGACAAAAAGCTGAAATTCAAGGATCATGGAGTTGGAGAATACTCTCTTTGCCTTGCCAATTTACCTACATCACCTCGATCATATGGACAACCATCTATCAAGGAACATCAAGTATCAACAGCATCAACATCAAAGCCAACACCAATAGAGCCAATCACAAAATTTAATGGGCAATTCATCAAAGAAAAATTCCCCATGGAAGACCCTAAGGATATGGAAATTCTAAATTGGCTCTATAAAGATGAAGATGAAGTAGTCTCTAATGTCAAATTACCCACAGACAAGTATGGAAAGGGGTATTCAATCATGCAAAAGATGGGTTATGATGAAGGACCTATCGGAAAAAGGAAGGAAGAAGTAGTTGAACCCATTCACCTCCGCGGACTCGCTGCAAAAGAGAAAATTGGATTGGGTTATGATACTCACTCCAAAGAAAGCACATCCAAACATGACACTGTCTTTGCATTGCAAGAAGGCTCAGATTCACAGGAAGCATGTTTGACAACAGTTCAGAACTTCCTAGACAACAATTCCGACACAGACTCTGCTGAATATGAATGGGACACCATTTACAATAATGAGTTCTAGACGGATAAAGAGGTTGATGTAATACACCAATATGCCCCAACTCTAATTGAAGGACAAGGTTCAGGGTCCCAACCACAAGAATCTAAACCACAAATCGACTATGATTCTAGTAATACTGAATCGGATCTAAACAAACAAGACTATCAAGAGGACAGTATCATCATTGATCCACCTCATACCTCGGATCCTACAGACCACTCTGTTATGACCTTAACCATAGCCGATCTCACACAACCTGATGATCCTCTACCTTTAATCTATCTTGACCTCATTGATTGGGATTATACTGAATCTATTAACATACCCATGTTTCCAAGTGATGACGCTATTGTAAACTTCCTTTCCGCAGAAGACACAAATGATTGTTCCACCAGCGATTTTCGACATAAAGTTTTTGATCAGGAGAGTGTCAAGTCTCCCAGCTGCAAAAGTAAAAACAAAAAAAGATCTAATGGTGAAAACCAGAATCTGGCAGTATTAGATCAAACAAAAGATAAAATAAAGAGCGTATCTGATGGTGAAAACCTCTTTGAGGCACCAAACGATGGGAATCTTGACACTCTTCTGGAGCACTACCATGAACGATCACCTATTCTGATTGAGCCTACAAATGCTGTTGATCTTGAGACTTCAGACAAACCAAGAATTTTACAGTTAGCTGCATCAATGACTGAAAAAGAAATACTAGAATTCATGGAATTCTTGAAAGAAAATCAGGTCAATTTTGTGTGGTCTTATGCTGACATGCCTGGTCTTGATCCTGATCTTATCATGCATCATTTGTCTATCAAACCAGGGGCCAAGCTGGTAAAACAAAAACTCAGAAAAATGCACCCTCATGTTGCATTATTAGTTAAAGAAGAACTGAGAAAACTTCTTGATGTGGGCTTCATCAGACCAATCGACTATGTAGAATGGATCTCCAACATCGTACCTGTATCCAAACCAGATAAAACTATCATAATATGTACAGATTTCAGAGATCTCAACAAAGCATGTCCTAAGGATGACTTCCCATTACCGAATATTGATACCATAGTTGATCTGACAGCTGGCCATGCCATGTATTCATTAATGGATGGTTTTTCTGGATATAACCAAATCAAGATTGCACCTAAAGATCAAGAGAAAACAGCTTTCACGTGTCCATGGGGGACTTATTGTTGGAAGGTCATGCCTTTCGGTCTGAAGAATGCTGGGGCTACCTACCAAAGAGCCATGACTACAATCTTTCATGACATGATGCATATCTTCATGGAAGATTATGTGGATGACATACTGGAAAAATCATACACCAGAGAAGGACATCTTGAAGTATTGTCCAAAATATTTGCAAGATTAGAGAAATTCAAAGTTCGTCTTAATCCCAAGAAATGTGCTTTTGGGGTCAAATCTGGAAAACTCTTGGGGTACATTGTTTCAGAAAAGGGAATTGAAGTAGATCCAACAAAAGTTCAAGCAATTATGGAAATGCCTCCACCAAAGAACATCGGTCAGTTAAGATCACTACAAGGACGACTTCAATCTATACAGAGGTTCATTGCACAATTGGCCGACAAAAGTTTACCTTTCACACATCTACTGCATAAAAATGTTCCTTTCAAGTGGGATGACAAATGTGAATTGGCTTTTCAGAAAATCAAAGAATATCTAATGACTCCACCAGTTCTCGTATCACCAAATCCAGACAAACCACTCATTTTATACATTGTTGCAACCGAGACATCCCTGGGGGCACTACTAGCACAAGAAGACACTACAGGAAAGGAATGTGCAATCTACTACATCAGTAGAACGCTAACAAGTCATGAACTCAACTACACTTCTATTGAGAAAGCTTGTCTGGCAGTAGTTTTTGCTTCACAAAAGTTTCAGCATTACATGCTAACCCATGCAATAAATCTGGTTTCAAAGATTGATCCACTCAAGTATTTGTTAAGCAAAGCATCATTGACAGGAAGGTTAGAAAAGTGGGTAATGATTCTAAGTGAGTTTGACATACATTATGTCGATCACAAGGCCATCAAAGGACAAGTTATAGCTGATCAATTAGCTGAAGCACCACTACAAGCAGATCATCCCTTGCACATTGAATTTCCAGATGCTGATGTCTTCACCACAGAATCTAAGCAAACATGGGCATTATATTTTGATGGTTCTTTCACTCAACATGGATTAGGGGCAAGCATACTCTTTGTCACCCCTCAAGGACATATCATTCCTTGATCATATAGGCTAATGTTTCCATGTACTAACAATATAGTTGAATATGAAGCATTGATCACTGGACTCAAAATAGCATTGGAATGGAGAATAATAGAATTACAGGTTTATGGTGACTCACAACTAGTCATCTATCAAATCAATGATGACTATCAAACCAAAGGTGAAAAACTACTACCATATAAAAAGATGGTTGATGATTTTAAGAAATACTTTGTGGACATTAAATTTACACAAATTCCAAGGGTTGATAATAAAGCAGCTAATGCCATGGCTACGATCACATCGTTGTTACAACTCCCAGAAACTCAAATTCGTTATGAATTTCTGGTGGAACAATCATTTACGCCTGCCTATGATACACCTGAAAGCCAAATCATTTGTCATTTAGTAGGATCCGACTCGCCTTGGTACGGAAAAATTTATGCTTACCTCAAAGACGACATCTTACCACCTGATTTATCCCATAACCAAAAACGCAACTTTATCCGCCAATCCGCTCGCTATACCCTCATCGCTGACACCCTTTATTGTTGTAGTCTTGATGGTACTTTACTCTGATGTCTTGAACGCGAGGAATCTGACAAAGCTTTACAAGAAGTTCATGGTGGTATCTATGGTACTCATTCGAGTGGACTGACCTTATCTAAGAAATTAATTAGAATGGGTTACTACTGGCCTACAATGGAGAGGGAATCACACTTTTGTGAAAACATGTTCAAAATGTCAGATTCATGGGAATCTCATTCATGCCCCTACACAAGAACTTCAACCGTTCACACCAACCTGGCCATTTTCTCAATGGGGTTTAGATCTAGTGGGCAAGATTCATCTTTCTTCATCAAATGGACATAAATTCATCATCATAGCAACAGAATATTTTACTAAGTGGATTGAGGCAGTCCCTCTTACTAAAGTCACCGAAAAAAAAATATCATCATTCATACTCAACTATATCATTTGCTGGTATGGCATTCCCAACTCCATTATTACAGATAATGGACGTCTATTCAAAAATCAGGATGTTGATGAACTTTGTGAGAGATTTCACATATAGCATAGATACTCAACACCTTACTATCCACAAGGGAATGGACAAGCAGAGGCCTCAAATAAAACAATATTGAAAATCTTGAAGAAGACTGTAAATACTTCAGGGAAGGATTGGCACGTTCAACTCAATCCTGCTCTATGGGCCTACCGAACCAGTATCTGCACACCAACAGGAGCAACACCATTCGCTCTTGTCTATGGAGCAGAGGCCATATTGCCCTTAGAAGTGGAGATTCCCTCACTCAGAGTATCATTGAAAGGCCTTACAACAGATGATGAATACCAAGTTTCCCGACTCCAAGAACTGGAACTCCTAGATGAGAAGAGACAGAGAGCAACTGATCATCTAAAAGCATATCAACAAATGATGTCTCGTAGCTACAACCACAAAGTAAAGCCACGTACCTTTCAAGTGGGTGATCTTGTTCTGAAATATAATCCACGCAATCAACAAGACATAGAGAAGAAAGGAAATTTCGAGCCAAATTGGCTAGGTCCTTATGTGGTTATCACAATCTATGGTTCAGGAGCCTACAAGCTATCAACACCAGAAGGGGACCTGTTTGACGAACCTATCAACAGCATGCATCTGAAAAAGTATTATGTCTAAGGCGGTTATCATCATCAGAAAAAGTCCTGAAGAAATCCCAAAAAAAAAAAAAATCAGAAAAAGTCCTAAAAATAAAAAAATAAAAAAAAAAAAAAACCGTCATAAGGTGAAAACCTAGCAAACAGGCAGTCTATTGACAAGAAAAATGCAATAAAAATAAATAGTGAAAATCTGGCAAACAGACGCTATTTGTAACTCTCCATCTATTAGTTCATGTTCTGCACTTGACTGCTTAGTCTTCATTTTTCACGCATCTTTTTTTCCATCATCTTAGGGTCACGCCAGCACCATGCCATCGTTTTCCTTGAGCGATAACGTCTTACCATGGTTTGATTATTGAATATATTCATTTCAGCAAGTTGTATTGATACCAAGGGAAAATATGGACATACTGGGGGCAATCAACTTGCAGATCTTCCCAAAACAATAAGACAATGACATCGAAACCAATCACGCAAAACAAAACAATCAACCATTGATCCATATCACAGTGGATTTCAGTTGCATACCTTACCATGACTCATATCTGGATTATCTCTAATCTGAAATAATGTTTGGAATCACAATATTTCATTTGTTGAACAATGGTTGTTTATTTTTCGACATCATTTCTCTAGAGCACACTCGATGATGTACTAAACTAGAGTGGCAAGGAAAGAGGATGATTTTTCTTTGTCTGCTGTCTTGAGGTTAATCATTTATCTGTTGTAAGTATGTCGCGAGACATGATTTCCAAAGTTTATCATTGATGACAGTTCCAAACTTGCATCAGATAATGGTTAGTCTTTATCTGTTTATGCAAGAAATACTCAGGTCATCTTGGTTCAATTATACCTAGATGCTTGTATTCACTTGCTATATCAAAACTCATGAAAGTTGTACTCAGGTCATCATTGGTGCTAATTCCCCCTCTGATGCTTGTACACACTTTCAACATTTTCAAACACTCTATGATGATTTAAGCAGGTTCACTAAAAGGCTCAACAAAATGGTCGGTTTCATTTAGTGGCATTTTCATTTTAGGTCATAACTGCATATTGGATTTGCGTCGAGAGTTTTCGAATGGTCAACCGCTATCATATTTCTTTGGACTATTTGTGGAGGCCAATGCAAACATTTGTAGCATTATCATTGCATTTTCATTAACATTATCATTTCCTCATTTCATTAGGTATCATCTTAATCATTATAATCATTTCATTCATTTCAGTTTATTTTCATTATCATTATCATTCAAATCATCGCATTACCATTATCACTCATATTAGTTTCATATACGATTCATTACCATTATCATCTTTCCATTCATTTTTACTCATTTTCCGTTACCTTTATCATTTATTTTATTTTCATTATATATAGTCATTTCATTTCATTCATTTATCATTCATTCATTTATCATTTCATTTAATATTGCATTATCATTATCATTTAGGATTTCATTATCATTTCATTATATTATATTCATTTCATATCATTCATTTATCATCTCATTTTCATATACATTATCATTATCATTTAATATTTCATTATCATTTCATTATATTATAGTCATTTTATTCCATTCATTTATCATTCATTCATTTATCATTTCATTTTCATCATCATTTAATATTGCATTATCATTATCATTTAGTATTTCATTATCATTTTACATTTCATTTTCATCATCATTTAATATTGCATTATCATCTAACATTATCATTTCATCATTTTCTTTACCATTATCAACGTCATTCTCTTTTTACATTTCATCACATATCATTTTCTCATACATCACTATTTATACATCACTATTTCATAGCAGTATTCCTATCATCCCATGTCATAACATTTTATCCACTTATGACATTTCACATCACATCATATCATAATGCATATCATGAACACAACATTCATTTTTCATCTTTTATCTGCATTACAAAATCCAAAAATACACATCATAGGTAATTCATCTGCATGACATCATTAGTACACATCATCAAATCGTAATCATAATAAAATATCATAATCAAATCATCCTACATATCAACAAATCTCTATAAACACATAAACATAAATGCATATCATATCATCACATCACAAATGCACATCACATCATCATCAAAATAATCATCGCCGCTGCATATCATCACTCATCAAAAATGATACAAATGTCCAAATGTCTAATGAAACTATAATGTCCAATACATCAAATATGATCAGAAATGGCATATACATGCTCCAAAAATCCTATACATCATAAAGTTTAACTGGTCGATGCTCCTGATGGTGCTAGTCCGGAGGGAGGTGGTATGCCACTAGTGCCTGCATCTGGGTCCTGTCGTGGCCCTGTCACTCCCCTACTCTGGGTATGTGTCTGTGATCTGCTCCGAGTCCTGCTGTGGGATCGCAGGTATGGCTCTCTGCACTCTGGAGGACATAGCTCCTCATATCTCACCCTGTAGTACTCAGCCTCCCTAGCCATCTTCATACCCTCTGCAATGGCATCTCGCAGTGACGCACTCTCTATAGTGCCCATCAGTCTCTGAGCCATACCCTCAGCCTCTACTGCCCATCGCCTGAATGCATCCCTCTATGTGATCACCTGAGCTAACCGTGGTTCTGGGGCAGGTGCCTGTGCCTGTGCCTGTGCCTGTACCTATGCCTGTGCAAGCTGTGCCTGTAGCTGCACAATAAAAGCCTGTGCCTACGACAACTGACCCTGTAGCTGACCCTGCTGCCCCTGCAATGTCTGCACCTGAGCCTGAAGAGTGGCTATCTGTCCCTGCTGCGAGGAGGAGGCCATACGGATCACTGTCCGCCTCCCTATCCTTGTCCTCGGTCATCACATAATCTGCACACCCCTCAAGATATCCAGTCCCGACCTCCCCAGCACATGTCCCCCCTCTCCACCGTCATCCCCACCATCATCATCATCATCTGAGCCCTCCTCCTCATCCCCGCTCTCCACCTCCTCTCCTCCGACTGCTCCCTGCTTACCGCCGGCCACATCCTCTTGTCTACCTGCCCTGAGCTATGGTACTATCAAAATAGGTGCTGGCTCATCCGGGCTAGTAAATCGTGGAAATGGATGCGTATGGAAATAGGAAGCATACTCATCAGACATCCCAGCATCCACAATGTCTCGTCTGCCAACCCATGCCTCAGGTGCCAATTCCATGAACTCTGTGTAGGCAGCCTGATACAAAATACATGGCCCCCATCCGGCCTCATCTCTGCTCTGGGCGTAGTGTGCAACCCCCTGCGGCATCCCCTGTGTAAATCCGGACTACCTCTACACCTGCAATGCCAAAAATCTCTCCAAAATGAAGGGAGTCCTCCCTATCAGGAATCGCAGAATACATACATAGGGCATCTCTATATCATCAGTCGCCCATGGCTCACAATCCAAATATGGTCGCCATATGACTGTATCTATGTCATCTAGCAGTCGTCTCCAATAATCTACCTTCCCCAGCTTGGGCTGGGTAAGGAACGCGGCATACATATAAATATACGGCCTGCCTGGTGGCCTCACTCTGGGGCATGCCGGCCTCGTCACAACGAAATGCTCCCATGCCCAGATCTGTAGTAGCATAACCCCACAAGATAAACTAGACAATCCTCTATAGACCACCTGGTGCAAATCGTGATAGAGATGAGCTAACATGCAGCTCCCCCATGCATATCTCCTCGGCTGTAGCATCATCTGCTCTAGAATCCAGCCCCAGCCCATTGACAATCCCTTTGCCCAGCGATCCGGACAAAGGAGACCTCCGATGAAAGCACCCAAAACTGCTGGCAAGGCTAGATGTCCGTGAAAGTCTGCCCACGATACCCAGTACCCGGCTATCTGCACATCTCCGTACACTCTCCTCAAAGCATCCGTACCTCCAAGCTCCTTGTGATCATAATACACAAGGGCTCCAACAACTGGAATACCTAGGATCCTGTACACATCCTCAGGAGTCACTGTCACCTCACCGGTCGGCATGTGAAAGGTGTTGTGCTCTGAATTCCATCGCTCTGCAAGTGTTGTCAACAATCCTCTGTTGACCCTAATCGGCGGCATCGCCAACAAGGGTCTCAAACCACACGCATCAATCAATGCTCTATCAGCAGGGGTCAACTCAGGGATCCTATCCCATCCTGCTGAATGTCGCTCTCTAATCTGGAGGTTTTTGAAGACCTCCTATTTTTCATTACAAAGATCATCCATTAGACTCACATCAAATATTTACACAATATCAAATCAGACTCATATCTATCAGCGAACTATATCAGACCCATATCAATGACTCATATCAATGCAACAAATCAATGACCCATATCACACAATCAGTCCTATCAATCAACTCAAATATAGCTATCAACATATCATATCACATCTATCCTATCATCAATTACTATTTGTTTTCTATCGCAGGAAGCAAATTTATCAGAAGTCATATCAGTTTAATCTACTTTTTGTTTTCTACCCTAGGAAGCAAAGTTATCAATCAATCTTTTGATTTTTCTATCATCTCTATCCATATCAACATGATGACACGACATTTTACCTATCTATTGACTAAGGAAGCAATACAAATCATCACAGCATTCATTCGGCCTATTTTACCATATGCGCCATTCTTTTTATGAGATGCGCTAAATCCCATATGCGCCGTTCTTTTCACGGGATGCGCTTAAACAGACTCCCTATGCGCGTTTTCCTGTATGCGCCACTTTGCTCATCCTATGCGCCACTGTTTTCACTGGATGCATGTTTTTCCTATATGCGCATCTATTTTCCCTATATGCGCTCTCTCCCTAAAATTTTTCAACCTACCCTTTATGCGCGTTAGTTTTTACAAGATGCGCTACACTGGTTTTCCTACAAAATTTAAAAATATATGCCCTATGCGCGTTTGTTTCTACCATATGCGCGCCTATTTTTTTCAAAAGCGCCTAAACTTTTCTAGATGCGCGCAAACGTAATTTCACAAAACGGAAACCGCGAAAAACATGAAAATTTTTGATTCAAACAGAAATATTCGAAAGCATAAGAGGATCGATTGACTCACTGGTGGTAAACAATTGGTGTCAGTCTCACGTGATCTCAATCGTACATGGATACGGAATCTGTCGTGATGTCACTTCTCACATGATAGTTTTACCACAGTCAAAAGTGCAAATGACCTGTCTTTTTCAATCTTTTTACCTTTTAAAGGTCAAACATGGGTAAAATTTGACTTTATTTTTAAAATGGACCTTCTTTTTCATCATTTATCGCGAGTTAAATCACTCTCTCATTCGTAATTTACCTCCCGAGGGGCATCATCAGCAGAAATATCGAAAGCACATCAAAAATCTTATTTTCTTTGAAGCAATGTGTGTTACACATCACTTCAAAGAGGGGCAAAATGTATATGTCTAAAAATGGTCACGATTAAGCTTGTTAATTAATTAAATATGATTTATTTAATTAATTCCTTTAATGTCATCTACATATAAATAAATTAATTATTTATTTATATCGTTCATATTCTAAATTCTTCTACCTTAAATTAAATAAAGAATTTTATTTAATTACTAACATTTCTACCCTCCGCTTAATTAAATTAAATAAATTTTTATAATTTATTTATATATAATTATCATTTTATTCTAAAGTTTGAATATTTTTGAATATTCAAATAATGGAATATTCTCCATCCCATATTCGAATTAAATATTAAATATCTTATTTAATATTTTCCCCTAATTTCTTTTTAAACATAATTAAATATGATTTTATTAATTATGTGGGTTTTCATTTTCATCTCCACTTTTAAATTAAATAAATTTATTTTATTTTATTTCTAACTCATGTTAACTCCCCCTTCCAATTTTTTAACTCATCTTTCGAAATGGAAGTTTCCCTTCGAAACTCAATGACGGAAATTGAAGAAAAAGGGAAACCTTCCATCCTTCTCTTCCACTTTCGAAAATCTCCGGCCGTTCGTTTGAAACAAGCTTAATCCGGACCGTCGATCGATTCAGCCAATCAAATCCGTTCGAAAACTCTATAAATTCCGACGCAAATCCAAGCTTTGGTTACACTTTGAATATTCATTTACGCACACATACACTCAACCAGCATTTGCATTCATGACAGTTTCGATATCACAGTAATATCTTTCATTTTAGCATAGCTTTTTGTATCCAGCTTAGTTTTGCATTTAGAATCTCATTCTTTAGCTGTCATTTTGTTGAGCCTGATTTGTTGATCTGAAAGCTATCTGGAAAACAACAAAACGCTGAAGTTAGAGGAGGATAAGACAGTTTCGAGAAGCTGCGATTACGGTTTGCATTATTCTATTTCTTTTCAGCTTTTAGATTTAATGTCTTATTAACATGTATTTGATTTCTATTTAATTAATCCAATATTTCATACACACAGGTAGTTTTGTGGGGGAAATGGAAAGGATCTTGATTGCTAGATTGGGTTAGAGCATTTGCTTCAAAAATCTCAAGAGGAGTGGTGCTTATGTTGTTCAAGGGGCATGATGCTCCAATCAGATTTTCCTATGTCCTTTTGCTTGGCCTTCCAAACCTTCTCCTATAAGGGGGCAAGCCTTGAAAAGATAAGTGCTATTGTGACATATGACATTTGGACTAAAATACTCAATTTCCAATTTTTGCTTCCGTATACCTTCCTCCCTATTTAGGAACAACTATTTAAAAAAGTCATCTCATATCAATTTTGTGTAGATTCTTAGATATACCTATACCTCAACATATTTGCTTGGGAAAAGAATCCCAATCCATGAATTTCTTGACCTCATTGCTAATCTTCGTAAAAGCTTGGAAGAACCAGTATTCTGCAAGGAGATTGTATAGCCTAACCAATATCAGAATCGGTCTTGAAGACTACTTAAGGGAGTCGAAAATTGGAGTCCATTGTTGTAGAAGGGGGGCTGCACCATCGAACCAAGATCCTCATTTGAGGATTTTGTTCTGCTAAGCTTTGGACCGGCAGATTATTAGGAACAAATCTTTGTGAACGATGTTAATCTAAAAATCCATCCCCCAATTCTTCTCCGTCCAAGTGGAAAGTGAAGGAAGATCATGCCAATAATCTTCACATTTATCAACAAGAGCAAAGAACATCCTTGTCAACCAAGAGGGATGTCTCCATCTGCTTTATTCCCGTAATCCTCGCACCGTGTTTGGTCGTGGGCCTTTTAATCTGAGTGGTAACGGTTAAAAAGTTCAAAAAGAGTTTCCCCACCAACACAAGTTTTGTCTGTTTGGAAAACTATTTCTACTTCCCACCTCTCCTTTTTGGGGGAGTGTGATAATGTTTTGTGGTAGTGTTTGATGATTCTCACTCCTCTGCTTGTAAAGCCCTGCTCTGCTGCTCTGTTGCCTTCCATATCCTTCCCTTTTGTCTGCATTTGGTTGCCTTGTCCATATGTGTTCTCTGCTTTCTTTTCTTTGTCCCCCCCGATGCTCCTTGTCTGTCGCTCCCCTTAGCCCAAGTTTGGTACCTTCATTGAGGTTCCACTGGTACTTAGCATCATCATTGCTTCATCCAATATTATGGGAGTTTATTAAGTATCTGATTACTAAATTTGCATTAAGGAAAATTCTAGGAATGAAGGTTTAGAATAGTTGATGTCTAATTAGGAAGCATTGAGCGTTTGTCAATGGATGAATTGATGTCTTTTTAATTGCATCATTTAAAATTATTCTTTAATTTTCTAATTAATTTTATTATATTTTTTATTTTTTTATTTTGTTTTTTATTATTTTTTTAATTTGTAATTAGTTATATTAATTCTAATGTTTTATGTAGATTCAATTGTATAGTTTTTGGATAGTAATTCACATGATTTTATGAGTACTACTTCACCCCTATGAACATCACCAAGATGCAATGAGTGCTAAAAAAATAATTCGTAGTCATGAGAGATGGATTTGTGTAGACCACTACTCATGAAATATATATCAATTAATTTGACTTAAAAACTATGTAGTTAAATCTTGCAAAAATATTATAAACTACCAAAAATACTCTCTTCTTGTAATTTTATTAACTTTATTTTCAATTTTATAATAACTTATATTATTAATACATTAGTTTTATAATTTTTTAATTAATTGATTTTCTAATTTTAATTATATACTTAATTTTATTAACTTTTTTGCTTTTAGAATTTTAATTTATCAATTTGTTAAAATTTTATAATTTTATAAATACACATATTAATTTGTTTTCTTGATCTAATTTCCATTTAATTTTGGGTTCATTTTGACATAATTTTTTAATACAATCACATATCGACAAATGATGTAATCTTGTACAAAATTAGAATCATTTAATAAATTTATAATTCTATTAATTTATTACGTTTCTAATTTTTATAATTATATGAATAATAATTTTTATTTTCTATTACATAAAAAAAAAACATCAAGCCTCACTATATTAAAACAATAACAAAAAGCCTAACATAATGAAGAAAGTTTGGATGATATATATAACTATATACAAAGAAGCATATATACAAAAATGTTAGGAATAGGTGTTGTACACATTGCATAACAAGGAGTAATTTTGATTATGTGAAATAAATAAATATTTAGTGTGGTACATCTAGGAGGTGTGTTTAGCCACATTAGATATTTATTTGGGGCCACTTATAAAGTTATATGTAACATTGGGTTAGTTTTTTATAAGAGCCCTAATCCCATAGAACAAAGCTAAAGCATAAGCAAGAGGCCTAAAGGTCCACCAGTTCAAGCAACATACCTTGATCATTAGTTAAGATATCTTCTTCTTCTATCCATGCGAATAAGTATTTCCTCCCCTTGTTCTAAAAACATCCCCTACATCTAAGGTTTCAAAATAACACTTTGGATTTTTTGGACTAATATACGGGTTCTAAATAGAGTTGTCCCCATTTGGGTAGTAGCCCGCCTTTGTTCTACAACCTTAAATTGTTATATTTTTTTAATAGGCCCTTGAAGGATGTGTATCATTGCATAAGAAGCACCATATATTAGAGTCATCTACTAAATTGTTTTATCATAAAATTAGTGTTAGTGGTGTCCCAACCTTGCAATTAAATGAGGTTAATATATTGAGTGTGGGAGGTTGCAAGGGGGGTACCCCCCTTTGGGGTCCAAGGGGGTGACCCTCCTAGAGGGGGTCTGAGGGTCGCACGCCCTAGAGATATTTTGGAGGAATCGCCTTCGAAAGCCACATTTTATGTATATTTTATTATTGTAAATCTAGACCGTTCATCATTAGGTCCTAGATCTAACAATACATATTTTGTTGGCTTGTTTTTTTCTAGAAGGAAACCCTATTTATGGGTATTGTATTACGACTGTGCATTGTAATGTATTCTAACAGTCTAATAATTATTGTGTTGCCTCTAGATCTCTAGTTGGTGAGACTCCTATGAGAGGCTTGCTTTGCAAGTATATTATAATCTTCGTGATTTTTGAATAATATATTGAGCGGACTTTGGAGTGTGGGGTTTTTATCCCAAAAGGGTTTTCCCCGTGTAAATTATTGTGTTGTGGTATGCATGATATTTATGTTTGTTTTTGTTTAAATTTTTGTAACTATTGTAAAGATCCATAAATTTTTGCATTATCCTCCTCTCAAGATTAGTGTAAGAAGTTGTTCCACTACCTTAACTTCCTTACAATTAGATCCCTTATCAAATTAGGCACAATTTTTTGTATTGATGTTAGAACTAGAATAATTTGATTAAACATCTAGGTATAATGTTAGCCCTACACTAGTTGGCTCTAGTATCTATTCAATTGATATTGTGGCCTTTGACCTTGATTTTGCTAGTACACAGGTCAAAGGAATGATTCTTATTGTCTTTTTAAGTTGTTGATCTCATAAATGAAAAACTTTTTAATATGTTTTTCATATTATCCATCTTTAGAGTTGTTTGATTTATTAGATTTTGTGAAGTTAAAAATTGTGTACATGGGTACACATATAATGAAGAAGGATCTTGTTATCTTCTTGGTGATAGGTAAATATCCATAGGAAGCTCTTCTTATACTAAGAGTGAGAATTTCAGGAACATAGGCATTGGTAATCTAGGAGGGAGTCACCTTGCATCAATTAGATTATTCTCCACATGAACTACTAATTCATAAGCCACTATTGGGCTTTATCCACCTAATCACTAGATCATTACTAATATATCTAATTTGAACACCTTTAAATAGAAGTCAAACACCATTTTTGTTAGGGGGTACATTTTGATTGGTATTCTTTCCCAAGTCTTCCAAAATTTAGAGTTGAAATCAATAACAACCTCTTATGGATCTCTCTTGATGATTATGAGAAATTTTAGGAGTGAGGAATGATCTCACTTTTCTTTGAATATTTCAAAGAATACATCCCCATGTTGGTCCCATGAATTAATGGAAATTGGTGCTAGTGATAGATATCAATCTAATGTCTTGCCTTTGAAGGATGTAGTAAGTAGTCTTAAGGATATATTCTATTATGTAACATGGTGCACCATGCAAATATATACAATATCCTAGAGATGTTTGGCAAGATTCTTTAAGTTTTCTCTAATAAACTTTGGGATAGCCTTTAAAGAATTAGCTAGGATATGATCCCAAGTCACTAGAGGTATTGGAGGAATTAGGAGATTTCTACTATTCTAGTTGACAAAGTTTCGTGGAGGTATTAGAGCTACCATTAAAAGAGGTAACATTGGTTTTAGTGAAGGATTTCAATTGACAAACCTTTTATTTCTTTGAATGATCATAAGTAGGGCTAGGAGATTAGGGTGATTGATCACAAATGATCTTGCGATTGACCTACTTCTCATACAATGAGTGAATCAAAGTTTCTTGGAGATGTTCCTTAAGAGCTTAGTACTTTGAATCCCACTGGGCATGCCAAAAATTATTGGTATTCAATTTTACACTTTTGTACACCCCATGCACCAACATGAGAGATATTGTAAATGCAGAACCTAACTTACAAAATAATTTCCAAGATTTTAGAAAGTTTTTCATATAGTTTTTCAATAAAATTTTATATTTATAAAGAAAAAAAGAAAAGACATTGCTTGAAAGTAAAACTAAACTATTGGGTGATTCATCAAGAGAAAGATTAATTTGCGCAAAGCTCATTTACCATAAAGAGAACAATTCCATGAGAAAAGGGCATGACTATGCACAATTTTAAAATTGAAAACTATAAAATTCAAGAAATAATTAAAGACAAAAGAACTTTAAATTGATCATACAACTAACAAATAAAATCACAAAACACGTGAAAAATGGACACATCCAAGAAAGATATTCATAGATAATCAATTTCCTCTTACTACAAATATGAAGGGGTCATTGAAATGGTCATAAAGAGTTTTTTTTAGGGTAAATGTAAGAAGGTGAGTCCACGAAACATGGAAGTTTTTGCCTTAGGCAAAAAAAAAAATCGGCTTGCAAAAAGCAGGATCCCGTTTTTAAAAAGCGGGATCTCGTTTAGGTTCGGGATCCCGAGCCTAAATTTAAAAAACAGGATCCCATTTTTGGAAATTTCCATTTTGGAAAATTTTCAAAAGCGGGATCCCATTTTGAAATTTTTCCAGAAACGAAAATTTCAAAATGGAAAGTTTTCAAACGGATCCCATTTTGAAAAATTTCGGTTTTCAAAATGGGATCCGTTTGATTTCGAAAGTTTTCAAAATGGGATCCCGTTTTGAAAACTTTCCATTTTTGGTAATTTTTAAAACGGGATCTCGTTTCTTAGAACTTTTATGAAACGAGATCCCATTTTTTGAATGAAACAAGATCCCATTTTAAAACAAGATCCCATTTTTTTAATGAAACGAGATCCCGTTTTTTAAATTATGAATTTTTGGGTGGGTTTTTGGCTTTTTTTTTGTTCGGGAAATGGCTTGGGGACCCGAACCTAAGCTTTGGACCTGGTTTGACCTACAACTTGAAGGTCCTGTTAATATCATAGTAAAATAGTGACTTTGGACATTTGTCTAAAGACCTATTTTGCAGAATTTTTTTACGAAATTAAAACCCATTATAGATGAGATAGTGCAGATTCCAAATATGTATTTTTTTAATAATTTGTTTAATTTTTCTATTTTTCAATTAATTTCTAACGAAACTAGTCCATAAACTTGAATTATCAGGTTTTTTTAGTATTTTAATAACTTTTGATCAACATAACATTTTGACGAATGGATTGCACGAGAACAAACTTCAGACAATTCTTTTCAATTTAAAAAAAAATCAAAAAATGATAAGTTTAGGTCATCTTATGCGTGTCGTACACGACGATTTTTCAAAATGACAAAGATGCCTAATAAAAATTTAACAAAAAAAAAATATTCAATAAAAAATTACAAAAAAATATTGAAAACAAGCTTAAGTGAGTCATAAATATTTTCCCAAAAGGATTTAGAAAAAATGATAATTTAGGTCAAAATATGGATGTCATACACGTGCATGGTATGGTATAAAAAAGTGACTTTTAAACAGTGGTTTTTAGAAATGCCTATTGAAACTCAATTTTTACAATCTGGGTATTGAAATAAATTACATATTTGGAAACTAGACTCTGATTACTACATTTTATGATTAGTGACTTTTTTGAAGATTCCATCTCTAAGTGCTTCAAATTTTAAGGTCAAATGTGTCAAATTCTGAAAATCGGGGAAAACACTTCCACTTTTTGGCCAAAAAGTGGACTCAACTTCTTGCACACACCCTTCACCAAACCACAAATACAATCTATTACTTTGAAGGTTTGGGAGTACAAGTGTTCTCTTTTTCTCGTGCTACTTGAAAATAATTCAACCTCATTTTAACAAAGAAAATCCACCTTCAATAGAGAAAGACCACTATAAAAAGTAAAGTACCCTAAAATAATAGGTGGATGTCAGACATGATGATCGACTCTAGCAAGGCGACATGTAGGGCATGGAGAAATCCTATGAAATTTGTATGTCTCCATGCTTGAAGTATAGTGGAGTGCATCTGGTAGCTCAAATTCCCATTGAATTGATGGTTGGATAAGTTCTCTACTCATTTCCATGCAAATGATGGTCACCCTCAAATGTTTTGGGAGGTGAAGAAGTAAACTAAGCACCCACCACAATAATGGAATCTCTATGAATTACACCAAAAGATGTAGCATTGAAACCAGCCAAAGGCATTTGGTCGGCATCCTTAAAACCTTGTGCAATAGCACCATGTAGATACTATAATATCACCACCTTTCTTAGTAGAACCTATTTTAAATGCCCACCACAAATATCTACTTGTGACCAATAGAGCATCATTATAAGCCTCCCATTGACAAGCCTCATAACTTGTGAGATGGTGCCATGCTTTTGTAAAACATTTTAACCACACAAGGCTTTCAAGAGGTGGGACCCAATACTCATCAAGTTGGAATATATACTATTCTAACAAATCCAAAATGTGTGCATGGGCCACTAATCAAAAAGAAGCATCAAATGATTCCCATCAAAACTAAACTCCAAAAATGGAAATGGAGAGAAAGCTCTACACTTCTAAAGAAACTCATAATTCCTACGAAGGACTATTTTTTAATTCATTACAACTTGAAGACATAAGAGTGCCGCCCTAGAAAATTTCATAAAACACCAAGGAATTATCACAAGATAATTTAATAAGAAATCCAAGGTGTAATTATTTAGGATATTAAATTTCATGTTATTAGGGGATAAAGTTCATGAGAAAAAGGGAGAACACGTGAAATTTAATAAGATGTGGTTAGGGTCCTTCCGGATGATAGAGATCGGGGGTGAAAACACTCTTCCTCGATGGATACTTTCTCAAACATTCTTTTTAGGCCTAAAAGGCTTTAGAACCCTACCCTATAAATAGTTAGTTTAGGTTGTTTTATGGTTTTTTAAGGTTGTCTTATGTTTTTCTTGTACTTAATTGTTATTTTTAGTAGGTTAGTCTTGGGTCGAGTTTTTATTTTTATTTTAGTTTTTATTTTGCGTAGTTTAAGTTTGTAATCATTTGTTATTATGTTTATCTTTATATGTTGTCCTTGATTCTAGGGTCACATTTTATTAATCGGGTATCTATTTTGTGCTAGAAAGAAGACTGATTGAATTCTAATAGTGTATATAATAATGATGACTTGCTTTTTCATATTTATGTTGATAGCTGAAAGTTTTAGTTTATATTAGTCATTTAAAATTATATGTGTGCTAGTCTAATCAAAGATTTAGTGATTTCTAGTACTTTGAGAATGTTTTTATGAAACCTTATATACTTGTATAGATCAATGTTTCGTGGATGTATTGGAATTAGTTGTTTTAGCTAAGTGTCAAGTGAGAAATCTTAATATCTTATTCTTCTAGATCACCACCATGATCCCTAACCCAAGGACAAGCTTCATTACTTGTGAGTTGAGATGGCTTCACAAGAATCTTTCAAAACAAAAGCAATAGGAATAAAAGAAAAAGAAAGTAATTAAATTAAAAAATAAAAAAGATCGAAAGAGAAAATAAAATAAAATCAAAAGAACTCAACTAGTTTGGTGATTTAAGTAACCTCTACCAAGACTATATATACTCCTAGTCGGTAGTAGAGATCTCCCTAGAGTTGGATTAAAGATCTCTCCACAAGGGTAATGGATATCTACTTGATAGTGAATCAATGTCTAGATGACCAATGATCATGTCTACTTAAGTGTATGTATATTTGAATGGGCCCCTATTTTTTTGAAGGTTAGATCATCTACTAGCTTGATGCATGGATTGCAATGATATGTTAGAAAACTCTTGGAAAGGTAATAAATTTGTGTACACACACTTGGGTTTCTAGAGAATTTGATTGAGTACTATGACCATCTCTTTGTTAGCCCTATATTCATCTACTTTTTATGTTGCATTGAACAAATATTTTGGGTTCACTAATTGGTTATTTTATCTTGAAATGCTTAGGAAAATTTGCAAATAGATTCACCATTTGTATGCCTTACACAACACACCCCACCCACTTTTTTCTTTCATTTTGAGTTATATGTTTTCTCCATTTTCAAGTGTTGGATTTAGCCATGGAGGTTTCTCTTTCAAAATGTATACTTCCTATATTAAGAAAGGGTGGTTTTATTCTTAATATCTTGCAATGGAGTCTATGTGTTTTAAATCTTGGGTTGACAAGGTTAATTTTGAGTATTTTGTGTTTAGGTAGATTCTTGGACTTTTCTTGCAAAGGTACACATTTGCAACATATACTCCAACCTTCAACTTTTTCCCTCCAAAGCAAAGTTTCAAACTTTTTCCTACCTTGCCACCAAACTTGCCAAGGTGTACCTAAGTCTCTAATTATCTACTTGAGGTTAGTCTCACAAAGGTGCAAGATATTATTCTTCCTTTAAATCACATCCAAAACCTTTAATATTTGTTGCCCTTATGAGAAATGAAATTTTGGATGTTTATGTCCCATTTACAAAAGATTATCACAAACCACCAAACCTCTACTCTACTCACTAACACTACATTTATAGAAATTTTGTGTGTGTACACAACCCTTTAAAAAAATTCACTCCTCATTTTTGTATTTCATATTTGTAACTAAAATTATCCAAGATTCCTTTATATTAAAGCATCTCTAACCCACCTATTCAAGTTGTAGTTGTCGATTAATCAACCCCTTGCAATTTTGGTGATAGTGTATTCTCTAGAAATGAGGGGATTCTCATTCTAGGGTTTGTTTGAGATTCTATTTTTTCCATCCCATTTTTTCTAGGTAGACCCTTCAATCTATTAGGAATTGCAGGCAAGAAACGAAGAGATTAAATCACCAATTAAAAGTAGATTTGAATACACAAACAAAGGAATGAAACAAAGGAATTTAAAAATTCATAGATGTAAGAGGTGAGACAACAAGTTTAACATGGTTCACCCTTATGTTGCGCTACATCCACAAAGAATGGTCCTTTTATTAATTCAACTTCCAGTGAAATTATAGATTATAATCACCTGGACCAAACAACTACAATGTGCAACAACAAATCCATGATTTCACTGTCCTATTTTATTATGCATCGTGCTACGTGTGCCACACATTGAACCTGCGATGAACCTCACACCAAACCATGCAACTTGTGGCAACTATATTGAACTTTCACACAACTGCTCATTTCTCACGTGCACCCTTGTTGTTGGTAGTTCACAAAACCATGACTTTTCAATTCCATATAGAAAATAAAAACTCTTCATTTTTGGGTAGGTTTCCAACTATTTTAATAGAATTTACATAGGGAATTGATAATAAATCTCCTTTATAAAATATAAGCAATTTTTTCTTCAGGGGCACTACCTCTAGTAGCCCCCAAACCCCCATCGTGAGCTCCATCCTAGGCCCTATCAAGCGGATAATACCAGGCTCAGACCCCGCAAGAGGGGCTCTACCCACCTTGTATTCCCCCATTAATTGATTTAGGGGGAGAACATGCCAAAAAAATGACTAAAATTTAAACACCAAGTCTGATCAAGATACGCATACCAACACAATCCTATATTAGGAATATTGTTTAGCTTCTCATTATTTCTACATTTTCTTTTGAATGAAAACCCCCATTTCCTAGAGTTAATTTAGGGTTTTATTCACACTCTTAGGTTTTAATCTTTTCCTTAGTTTTCCAATTGAGTCAACATTATTCTTCTCTAACTAGAATATTGCATAAAGGTTTACAGCATTTATTTTTTGTCCCCAATAATGTTGGTTTGAATCCCCATGACCCTTGGTTTATAGGTTTTTTCCTTGTAGAACTTGAGTGAGGTCCCAAATCCCAACTTATTTGCTAGAATTATAGAGATTTTGTAGTATATGAACACTCATGATGAAATACATGTTGAATTCGAATCTCCAACCATATGGTAAAAATTTAGAGCATTTTTACACCAAGAATAACTTTTTATATAATGTAACTAAACCTCTAATTCTACCCCACATGGTAGAGACTCATTTTCTTGTCATCCCAAAGACATAATGTACTAATGTAATCAAATCCTAAAATCTACCTAATTCCTAATATTTTAAAGTTTTAGGGTATATGAAATTTTTATATCAACCAAACATAGCTTATATAACATAACCAAAACCCCAAACCCCAAATGTTCCTTCAACCCTCAAATTTTTGGGAAATTAGAATCTTACATCAACTAGATAAAATTTATAATATATAGTGAAACCTCTAAAGCCCCACTTTATAAATTATCATCAAACTTTCAATATTTTTACTAACACCTACACACCTTACAACTTACATCCCAAACCCCAATTTTCACCATTTTGGTGGGTTCACAAACTTTTTCTTACACCAATATTCAAATTCACTCAACGTTCTAGGTTTCAACCTCTACCACTTTGGTAGAACTTCAGACCATTATATCACCAAGATAAACTTGCATAATGTATCCTAGAACTTTAACTTCTACTTGATTTTCTATAGTCCTTTGGAATAATTTCAAACTATTCCTTCACAATTACACATTACATTATGGATACAAGGCCCTACCTTAATAAAATTTCACACACTAAAAATGAATTATTTTGTAACTTTCTTTCACTTATTTTAAGGATTCTTCAAAAGTTAATTAATACAAGGAAAACTTGTAGAAGAGATGAAGTATGAGTACAAATCTTATCATTTCATTCCAAGATCATCTCTACATTGATAGATATTATAGATGTACTTATCTAGGTCATGTGAATGTCAAGGATTTCATTGCTAGGGTAAGAAAATTAGAAAACAAGATCTAGAATAGGACAAATATATAGTAGAAAGTGGATCAATACAAGTATTCAAGTATTTTCAATCTCCCTGTAGTCCCCAAAATCAATGCTAACTTGTGCCAAATAATTATTATGTAGATCAAAGAAAGATCTATGGGTTTTCCAATGATACAATTTTGAACATAAAGCTACAATTCATTAAGGAGATCATTTCTCTCCTTACATATGTTAAATATGATGCATGTAACATGAAGCTAAATAATGACTATTATGAGAAGAAAGTCCTTACTATGAAAATGGGTAAGATTATTCATAAAAGTGAGTTCAAAGGGGATATTAGTGATTTGATCACCTTATTAAATATAATTATTGGTAACCCCACATCAAAAAACTTCTTTCAATATATGTACTACTTCATCTTCTATATTCTATATGACAAGAAGGTCAATTGGGCACAATCATGAGTGGTACTCTACATACTCATTTAATTGAGGTATACGACACTATGAAGTTTTGCATGACCTCCTAATTGGCATACTTGCTAGCTCGAAACCAAGTTTATGAAGGCTCACCAAGGTATGAGAATTGGGGGATCTCCCATCTACCCTAGTTCTAGTCTATGAATATATTTTTTATGTTTGGGTTACGGTTTGTGTATTAGTTTCATGTTTTATTCCTTTGATTTTGTTTACTAATCCCTTTTAGGGGTTTCTCATATAGGTATTTAATATTTTATCTTGTATGCTTGTATGGTTTGAGTTTCTAGGATGGGACCCAATAATAGATCCCTAGAAGTCTATATAAAAAGACTACAAGAAAGTAGAAATACAATTTTTCACTCATCTCATATGTAGGCATCAAAAGTGAATAATTCTTACATAATGTTATCACATTCCAATCCTTTAAATCAAGTATCTATTAATCTCTAAAAATATATATTTTAAAATGGTGATGAAGGCATATAATTTTACTACCATTTCCATGTGTCAATGCACTAATTTGATGTATGAGACCAACTTGATGATTTATTTCCTATTTTCCTTATTTATTGTCCCATAAGGTGTACATAGGTCAAATTAATCTTTTAAAATCAAAGTGTATCTTCTCTATGGTGTACAAACACCATCATTCTACCCACATAGGACAACAAATATGTATGCAAACCCTACATAAATAGCATAACTAAATCACGTTTGTGTCTTCATGAAAGATAAATAAAAAGGATAAATTTATATTTCATTTCTTAACCTAACTTCCTATCCTTTAAATGGCGTAAACCCTTACCCCTTCTACTTTATTATTTCCAATGCCCAAGAAAAAATACTAATAAAAACACCCTCTCTACCCCTAATATTTAGTGATGTATCTATCTTTTTTTGTAATATATAATACCCCATTATGAACTAAGATGTTATGATATTTCCTAACTAGTGAAACCTCAAGTGTAATTATTGCTCTAAATTCTTGACAATGATACATGAATAATATGTTTGTAATGATAATGTGATGATCTAAATGATCTAAGGTTTGTCATTTTTATAGAACACCCTAGCATTCAAATTTGAATATTGTATATGTAATTCAGCAAGTATTAGATAATTGAGATCAAGTTGGCTTGGTCTTGTGGATGTCAAATTCTAAATTTGCTCAAAATAAACAACTATTAGCATCATTAATAGACTTTAAGCAAACCGAATAAGGCATCCCTATGAAATAATACATCAATGCTTCCATTATGCAAAAAAATGACAAGATAACTAAAGCAGGCTAAACAAGCATAAGAAAAACATGAAGTATATTTATCTCATAGTGGATTGGTGCTTCTTCGATGTGGAAAGAAGCCCTTTCCCAATCCTTTGGGGGGAGATTCAAACTTGGAGAATATTCTCAATTTATGCCAAGTTGAAAGTAAATAAAGATTTTGATAAATCAATTAAATGCAATTTCATGTGCAAGTGGCAAAATCTAGAGAATACAAGTGATTAGGATTAGCATTTAATCATGGATTAGATTAATTAAGATGATGTTAGATGTTTTTGACCCATTTGACTTAGATTTAGGGATTTAAATCAAATCAAAGGGAGATGAAAGGTGATAAAGATTTAGTTAAATAAATATTTGATTTATTTAGCTAAGGGGGATAATGATAGGATCAAATTAAATAAAGTTAATTTATTTAATTTTAGATGGACGATCCTTAGAGATTAAATCAATTAAACTTGGTTTATTTAATTGATGGGTGAATATGAACTAATTAAATGCATGATGTCAATTTCACGTGTCTACATTTTGCCCCTCTTTGAAGCAATGTACTTGTTGCATTGGTTCAAAGAATAAACTTGCCGCGATCAAAATTCAAAAAAATTATGATTTTTTCGGATGCCCCAGCAGAAAGAAGTACACTAGTACATTGCCCCCTCGAAAGATCGAGCGAAAATATTCGATTTGAGGGTCGATCTTGCGATAAAGAGGTTCAAAATGGATGGTATGGATGATTGCGATGATGATGCAAATGGGATGATGATGCGATAATGCCTATATGATTATGTAATAAATGTTTTATGCAAATGTATGATTTATGAGATGCTTAGACTAACATATCTATATTATAATGATGACTATGCATGTGAGATGATATGCCAAATGTTGATGGTTTGTGGATGCAGGATGGATGCAGGATGGATGCATGATGGATGCATTGGTGATGTTATGTTAGCGCGAAGAGAAGAAAGAAGAAATGAGATGATGACAAGAGGATCCAACAAGTCCATGATCTGACAAGACTTTATTAGAGATGTTGATGATGATAGATGATGTTTTGCTTATCAAGGATTGGGATTTTAAAAGGGCTACTTACCTTATGTTTGATAACACACATAGGTGTGATGCATCAAGGTATAAAGAACCAGGATGGCATTGCACCTAGTGAGATGGACTTTGACTTGAAAAACAGATAGGAGTATTCTTGTTCACATTTGACATATGGAAACCTTGCTAGGACGTACCTAACAAAGCAAGTATTCACCAAGTTATTTTACAAGAACGTCCAACAAGCACATCAGACAAAAAGATAATGATCGTTGCCCCATTCCTATCTCTCTAAATCCTTCATTCGGATATCATCGAGAGGTCCTTGGAATGAGTGCAATAAGATAAATCAATAGAAGAGATCAAGTATGCAAACAAGCCAGTGTTCTTCATACCTCTAGCCAAAGGGATGTGTTTTGATAGGATAAGAATCCGAGGTGATATCCAAAATGATGCCCATTGTCAGAACGATATATCCTAGGACATGCATTGTATAGGATGATGATGGGTTGATAAGTTGATTGATAGGCTGTTGATATAAGGTTGACTGACATGTTTGAAAATGATCAAGAGTTTGATTTTACGTTTAAAGGTTTGTTGTTTTCCTTTGATATTACAATTCAAGCTTGCTTTTGTTGATTGTTTGTGATTGTTTCTGTTTGTGTTGCCAAAGGATGATGGTGATGATCAATTTATTATGGATGAATTATTATTGCAGGTGAAAGCGAGATGAGACGAATGGATTTTTCAAATATTGGATGTTTTTTTTTACGTTTTGCAATGTTTTGAGGCTATTTTTGGTATTTTCAAGATTTTACAAATGTTTTGATATTTTTTATTTTTCGAATGTTTTTGGGGTTTTCTGAGATTTTATGAATGTTTTTGAATTTTGTGTTTTTTTTTTTAATGTTTTTGGATTTTGATGTATTAGGGGTTGATCAAAGATTAGCCTTGCCTACATTTAAGTTCAGAGATGACGTAGTTTGGATTCCGATGTTTTTGATATATATATATAGAGTGTTTTTGTATTTTTGATATGTATTGTTGTTTTTTGGATTTTTCACATGATTTTCATGATTTGGATATGGATATGATATCAGTGCTATGTTTGGGATTTCATTGAAGACCAAGCTAAGGTTGATTGATCGAATCGATGGACTGCTAATGATGATAACATTGTTGAGGATACACAACAATGCAAGGATTTGATTTGATCAGGATTGATGATGATAACATTGTTGAGGATGCACAACAATGCAAGGATAGTGTTAAGCAACACAAGGATATCCTAAGATGATGATTTCTTGATTGGATTTCATTGATCATGGTTGATGAAGCTTGATTTTGGAACAAAATTTGTTCAAATGATTTGATGTGACGTTTGAAGGGTGTGTTAGATGTGACTGATATCGATTGTTTGGATCGATGTTCGATTGAAGATAAAACTTGATAAGGAACATCTTTTCGTCAAAATGTGCCATGGGCTAGTGATTTGGATTTTGGATCACAACTATTTGACCAATTTGATTTCATGTTTACCAATGTTCAGATCACCACATAAGGTGAAGGATATAGATCAAGATTTATTCTTGAAGCAAGATGTAAATACCTGCCCCCAGTGTCTAGCAATGTATGGAATGTCATGGATGGATGCTTGGATAAGTGTATACATTGATGGATATGGCAAGCATGCAAAGGGTGCCAAGGATTATCTTGCGATAAGATAATGTGTTCGGATGAAAAATGCTCATTTGGATAATGCTTCATCGCTCAGATAATGCTACATAGGATAGGATCAATGAAAACGGCCCATGTCAAGATGTTTACCATAAGCAAGTGTAAAGTGTGCACCAAACTTTCATCAAGATCAAGATAACTTGGATGATGGATGCAAATGGATGAAAATGGATTGGACAAATGGTTTATGGATGAATGTATTTATTATGGATGAGATGGATGGAATGCTAGATTTATTATAGATGGGATGAGATGCTTTCACGTGAAATAGTGAACACAGATGCTCAATTCTACACATGATGCATATTTGCCAGTTTTTCATCATGGTACCTACCCAAAGCGCCACCGTAGTGGTTTTCACTAGAGGACAATTTTTCTCTTTATTGTTTTCAATCCTTTTTCTGATTTTTTTTTTTTGGATTTTCATATTTTTATTTTTATTTTTTGGTATTTTTCTAAAAGATTCATGCTAACCCATCTGGTGGTGTTGATGTAGACGCTCATGTCAGAATGTGCCATTATATCATGCCTAAAGAATTTGTTTTGCCAAAATACATGCACTTGAATGCAACTTTTGAGATTCTTGATCTGCTTCGTTGATATTGGAGTTGACTTTGTCTTTATGCGCACATCACAATAGAATGCCTTATGAATCCTTATGATAAAGGGTCTTTGCCAATACATGGTCAATTTGAGAATTGGATATCATGCGTGCAGGCATGGATGGAGTGTGTTTAGGGATAAAAGATGGATTGGTTAACAACTTGGAATCTTTGACTCTCCAAAATTGGGAAGATGAGCAATGATGGGTGGATATGAAAGTGTGTGTGGAATTAGGACCAACTGTTTGATACACTTTGTACGTCACTTGAAAAGCCTGCTTTTGCTTTTGTGGACATCTTTGATGGATACTTTTTCCCTTTTTTATTTTTCCCCATAGTTTCTTTGACTGATGGAGTTTGATAGGGATGATCTTTCTTTGTATTCTTTGGTATCCATTTGTATTTGATTTTTCCATTATGTTTTCCAGCTTCTTTTTCTTTGATAAAATTCTTCGTACTTTGATTCAATTCTTTCTTTTGATGTTGGTCCCAATTCATGGATGGGGTGATGGGTGGATGAAGATTCGTGGCGTGGCTGGTTGTAGTATTGAAACTAGTTTCATCATAAGGACTCTTCGTGCTCCATATGTTGACGTTTGCTTGAGACGAAGTTGCCCCCAATATGGCAGTATTAGTACCTTCATGCTTTGATTTTCCTTGTTCCGAGAGCTCTTGTTTAGAATGCATTCTCTAATAAATGACCATTACAGATGATGTTATTGGAATTTGTTGCTCTACTAACTCTGAATTATACTGTTCTGTCTAACTTGTTTCCTTGAGCGGATAATGTTGGATATCTACATACCTAATGTCCTCAGTCTGAATTTGGGATATATTTGATCCTGATGTTGACAACTCAATAACTTGCTCTTTTTGTGTAATAATGTCAGGAGTAAAAGAAACTTGTTATGAATGAAGATCATCTATGTGTCCATCCACGAGAAGCATCTCATGGTTAGATGGAGGAGTATGTGCTACATGGATGTGATCATCTTGCATAGATAGGAGAGTGTCCATTAGATTATTGTAGTATCTTGAAGATACAAATTCTTGTTCTTGAATGATTTCAGAGTTGCTTTCGAAATGCTTTGGATCAAGTTCTTGCCATGGGTCAATTTCAAAGGATGGATTGCTTATAAAGGGTTCTTGGATGTCATCATTAGACATGGGAAGTGACTCAATATCCTCTTGATATTTGAGTGGACTTGGATCAAGTGTCGAGTTCAGGGTTCCTTCAATATGTGTAACCATGAGGTCAAAGGATGTCAACATATCTTGGAAAGGACCATTGCTAGACTTTGGTGATAGATTTTGATCATGCTTTGGAATGAATTCTTGAGATATGTCCACTAACTCATAAGGCGATGTAGAGACATTTTCAATATGATCATTGGTTGATGGATCATGCATTATGTCAATAGAATCGAATAATTCTAACACTCCTTGAAATAGATCACTAAAAAGTGGCTCTTGATGTATGGTGAGTTGATCATCGGATGGGGTAGAAACATCCTCAATGTGCTACTTAATTGAGAGATCTTGAACATTGTTTTCAACAATTGTGGCAAAGAGATTATGAATTTCTTCAACCATAGGGTCAACTGATGTTGACATTTCTTGAATTGGATCATTGTCAAGTATTGTTGGTGGATTTTGATCATGATTGAAAAGTGACTCTTGACCTATGTTGATTTGATCTTCGAGCGAGATAGAAACATCTTCAATGTGCTTTTTGATGGATAGATCTTGATCATTGCTTTCAGCAATTGTGGTGGGGAGATTGTCAATGCTATCACTAGTGGTTTAATGTTCATCGTTATCCCCAATAATTATCATTTTTTGTGTTTGTGCTTGTGTTTGTTGGGTAGCTTGAGAGGCTTGGGCAACTTGAGAGGCTTGTTGCACTTTTTGAGCTTGTGTTGCTTGTTGCATGGCTAGATATTGTTGGATGGCCTTTTGGTAGGCCTGGTGAGCTTTTAGCCCAATGTTATATTGTCTTGTTGCGTTTGGTTTTGGTGGTAGTGGTGGTGGTGGTGGATTTGGAATCATGTTGAATGTAGTGACAAGTCATTGAGATACGTTTGGAGTGATCATGAGGGTTTGAGATATGATGGGTGTGATAGGGGTGGTTGGAGTGATATGAATGGTTGGAATGACCGAGGTGATAGGTCCTTGGGAGACCATATTTTTATTTTTCGAGATTGATGTTGTCATTTGATTAGATACCATTTGTTGGTGTGATGTCGATGGTATATTCAAAGGATTTGATGTGATGGCTTGATTGATGTTAGGTGGATTAATTTGGATGGAGTGATTGGTGCTAGGTAAAGGGGGAAGCCCTAAACCAAGGAATGATGTTCATATGGGTAATGGTGGTGGAGATGTCTCTTGGCGTAATGACTCAACTATTTTGGTAAGTGAAGCAATTTGATCTCACCAAATTTGATCTTGATTTCGATCTTGACTCCCTGGATATAGTTGGTTTGGTTTTTGTTCAAGCAGATTTGGGATGCATACTTGTGGTTTTTGAATGGGATCATGGACAAATTGATTTTGGACAATGTTCTGATTTGGGATGATGTTCTGATTTGGCATGATAGGTTGAAATTGAACATTGTTGGTGTTGGGAATCATATTGTCTTGTTTTAGGTAACTTTGATTTTGTATGGTGTTACCTTGACTTGGATTAATACACGAAGTCATTAACATCTTGTTTGGACTTTGAACAATATTCGTATGATTTGCAAACATATTTATCCCAAAGTTTTCTGGATTCATGTTTGGAAAACTTGTACTTGGTATATTCACTTTTGGTATGTATGGATTTGGTGGGATGATGTTGGTCGTTTGAAGACTCGTGCATTGATTGTTTGGTTGACAGACTTGTAGGTTTGGATTTAGATCTACCATCGGGAAATGTGTTCCAATCTTTGATTTGGGCATACTCACACTTGTTGTACCATTGACATTTGTAGAAGGTAATGATGCCATGTATGGATTGTATAAGTGTGAGTTTTGATAATCAATCAACATTGTAAGGCTTTGATAGCTTGGATTACTCATGATGTATGGATCAAGTTTGTATTCCATGTTCCTCTTGTGTTTTGACCTTGTTGCAAAAGTGACCTCTAAGGTTCTTAGGACTAATGACGAGATGAAGGATGAAAGGGGTAAATGATATGAGTGTTGAACGTTTAGGGACTTTGGATCAATGCTAGACTTAGGGTTTGATTTTGATTGTTTGATTTGGATAATAAACTTGTAAAACCCTAAGATGTTAGATGTTATATTAGGATGAACTTGTTCAAAGGGGTACTAATTTAACTAGAGGTATGAGAAAGGATGCATTCCCATACTTTTAACCAAACAAGGTGATTTTGATTTTGTTGATTTACCCAAGTCTAGAATGATGTTTCCAAAGCTCTAAAGTTGTTTGGTGGGATGGGATGATAAATATTTTGGGTGGATGAAGTGTTCAATTTGATCCTAAATGAACCTAGGAAGGACTTGTTTACTAGGCCAAGATAGTGAAGAACATGCCTTTCTCTAAAAGTAATTCAAACCCAAAAGACCAATGTTTGCTCGAAAGACAATAAAAAGATAAACAAGCACATGTGTGGGGTTAAATTTGAGTTTAATATTGGTTAATGACTTCTTTTTACCACAAACACACTTCTTGCTTAGTTTTCAAAATGAATGTCTATGTCCCAATTCCTTTCTATTCCACAAGGTCCATTATGTGAAAAACAAGGTTTCAAGAGCATAGTTTCCTATTGTTCACTTTGCATTGAACAAATCGAGATATAAGTCCTAGTGTTTAGAATCCCTCTAGGGATAAGAACCCCTAGGGACAAGCAGTAACATGTGGACTTTTCAAATGTATTTGTTCCTCCCAAAGGGTTTGAAATTCTGATGATTCGTTGAATGTTTGTCTCAATGTTTTGGATCCAAGCACTGTGTTTTTGAACTGACTCACAAGAAATATAACATCCTAGCTCAATTGGTACATTTTTCTTGGTGGGCTTGCCTCATACCCTTCGTAGTAGAAGAGATGATTTTACATGCAACCAAGGAAAAATATAAAGGTACATTAAGAATGAAGTCTTAACCTCTATATTTTAACCAAGATCGGACATGGTAAGTAACTTCTTGGAATCTAAGTTCCAATGCACCACTTTGATAAATTAATTGGATGGACTAGTTGGTTACTACAAACAAGGGTTTTATTCTGTACTTTTTGTTTGTTGAGATTGACCCATATGGCAAGAGTCCCTTTTCAGATCCATCTCATCAGAGCCAACCACGTGATACTGGCCTTTACTCCAATACCCACATTTATATCCCGATTGGAAATACTCTCAGGTTCAGAGTGTTACCGGTTGAGTCGTTCCCTTGGGTGAGTACTTTTTCCCCAAGGCAGGCCCTCTTAGATAAAAAAAAGCAAGCAAACATATTCATAGTTCGATCAACCTTCGTTTAAAAACAAAGGGAGAACACATGCCATAGGTTTACTCACACTCGCAAAGTGTTTTGTTCAAATTTAGTTCCCAAAATGAAGTGTGTGGGTAATTAATTACACAATTTAATGTCACCAAAATCCTTTTGATTCTCAAGATTGCCATGAGGCGTGAGAGAAGCACATACGTCTTTTGATGATATTACTTTGTGTAAATAATTACAAAACAATAAAGATACACATTCATTTTATCCTTCAAAGCAATGATTTTTATTTATTTTTAGAGCACCAAAATTGAAGTGTGAGATTTGTTTGTTCAATTCTTTTAGAACCCAAATTGAAAAGTTAGTGAATTTCTAGGTTCAATTTTAGTCCAACTTTGAAAAAGAACAATGATCTAGTTGGCTTAAAATAGAAAATTAAAGCAGTAAATGGAGGCTCTAGGCTATTATAATAAGCATTTAAAAATGCTTGTTCATAGTTCAAGTGCAATTCTTCAACTCAAATTTGCTTGACTTTACTTGATTCCAATGTGAGAGAAAAACCGTCATTGTCTCTCTATGCCAACCTATAAAAATAGTAAAATCTTAGAGATGAGACTTATGTTGAATAAAAGCATACATCATTTTCACAAAAAATTAACCTTTTCATGTAGAGTTTCTGTAAAAAAATGATTAAATAAAGTTAAAAATCAAATTCTATGCAACTACAAGTTGACAATCCAAATAAGTGGCTACATAGAAAAATATTTTTAAAAGATTGCTCTATCAAATCATAATCTAACAATACCATTCCACCAAATCATGTCATGTCTATAACCTTATAAAGAGGTCTCCAATAGTTATTGAAAGCAATTTCAAATTCATCCCACCAGTCAGAAAATTTGACTTAAATGCAATATTAATGAGAAAATATCACCCCCACTCCAAGTTGAGATTTGGGGAAATTAGCCTACAAAAAGTGATTAGGTGATCATGAAAATAATTGGATATTTGTCACAAGTTGCCACCTGATGAAAGGCACTCAACTATTCGCCTGCTCGAAGTTACTCCAGCTAGATATCCCAACATATTGTGCAGGAGAAATAATTAAAAACTATGTTGCCTGCCAAAGGAAGATGGTGAATTTAAATTAAAAAAATAGAAGGATAAAAGACTATTGCCCTGTGTTTAATGAAACTATAGTACAATGGTATTTCATTTGTAGTTGCATAACCGGTGTAAGCCATCCATCCAACAATTTTGATTCGCTCACTTCAAATAGGTATTTTATAGCTGAATGGTACTCTCTCTACTGTAGCTTCAAGATCTTTCATCTCGGACTACACAATGTCAAATATTAGAGTAAACCCTACACGCAACCATCTGCCAAACAATTATAAGTTGGGAAAGGTACAAGCTCTTCAAATATCTTTTGTCATTGAGAACTATGTAATTTTGATCTTCTAATCCAGGATTATAGTCCAAAATGAAGTGTAACTAAGTGTTGATCTTCTTCCACCCATTTTGCAAATATAACAAATCGAATACTACAATGAATACAATGTTAAATGTATGTACAACATTAATTTCATGTGGAGTGCGACCCATCAAGAGTTAAATTCCCAGGCAGATGGAGGTGGATAAGATCGGGTATAAACTACATTTATTAGATTAACTTGAAGTGTTGGAAAAGATTCAATTACTAAGTTTTGTTGCGTGTCAATGAACGGTTTGGACAGTAGGGGAAAATCAATGGCAGTTGTAGGAGGTGAGCTAGGAGTAGTTCAAGTAGCCATAATAAGTACAATCCGAGAGTCAGTAGTTCTAGGCGGAAGAGTAGCAAGGCTCCTTTTACAGCACCATCTAGTGTGAGGCGTGTTTTGATGAGTGCACCACTTTCCACTGACCTAAGAAACAAGCATAATGTTCATTCTATGCCAATCATGGAAAAGTAAAGTTAAAAGGCATGATGAGGTCAAAGTAATGTGATCTAATTTGTAATAATTGTTGCATTTTCATTACACCTCTGCATAATATCTCTAAAAGCTTTAAGAATATTCATACCTAATTATATCAAACAATACTATATGACAAATGAGTTGGTATCTTCTATGATCCCTGCTCACTCACAAAGCACACGTCTAACAGCTCAAAACGTCTTATCAAGTCACATAAATGAAGGAGTATGAAATAACATCGAATCTACAAAAGAATAAATGTGTTCGTCTTTGACCTCTAATAACTGTAGAGCTCACAATAGTCAAACAGCTGAAGAAGATAGATTTGCGAAGTGAATGAAATATTACAACTTAAAAAAATAGGCAACAAGTAATAATAGCATGGAAAATGTTCGGCGCGTGCAAACTTTATGCAATGTCTTAGAGCTTCATTCCATTCAAGCATATGCACTTGGCAAGTGGCAACTACTAAAGGCTTTTTTTTTTCAAAAAAAACTTTCAAACAAATGCATTTGTCATGTGTACCAAACAACAAATAAAGTGAAAGCATACATAGGGCACAATGATTGCAAGGCATGCGCTGAATGGACATTTCCCACTTCAATCAAGCTCTACTCCATTATAGATCTCCATATATGTTTGCAAGTAGGCATGCACCATTATTTTACTGTTAAAACAAGCTCAAAATCAAGCATTTCTATGAAGAAATACCAAAGGAACGAAGAAATCACAATAGATGAATAATTTTAGTAGGTTCCTATTAAGATCTACAAGTTTTTGATTTTGTGCGGTGATTTCAAGTATGTTGCTGGAGACATTTGGTATTTATCAGATCACAGGAAGGAATCTAGTAAGATAAATCACAAAATCTTGATTTCAAAAGGCTGAATTAAAAAATGAATCACAAATAATAGTCTCTCAAATCAAATGTTGCAATTTAGCTTCTTCCTAGATATCTCGAGAGGCTTTTTGAGATACAAGTTTGAATGAAGAGGTGGCTTGCTTACATATTCAAATTTAAAAATAAGTATTTAAGCCACAAAAAAAAGAACCGTGAACCAAATAAAAGTGTACTAGCATTGATAGACCAAAAATAAATAAATAAAAAAGAACTGTAAACCAGTTTTAAGACAAAAACAATATATATCATGAAATCATAGCTATTTGATACAAAATTGCAAGTGCTCCTTTGTGAACATTGTCAAAATACAAATGCAATAAATATCAAAAAACCAAGCAAATGAAGTCAAGATATTAGTGTAAGCCCTCCTTCTAGCGCCATTCTGTGGATGTCAAATTCTGCATTTGCTCAAAACAAACAACTATTAGCATCATTAATAGACTTTAAGCAAACCGAATAAGGCATCCCTATGAAATAATACATCAATGCTTCCATTATGCAAACAAATGACAAGATAACTAAAGCAAGCTAAACAAGCATATGAAAAACATGAAGTATATTTATCTCATAGTGGATTGGTGCTTCTTCAATGTGGAAAGAAGCCCTTTCCCAATCCTTTGTTAAGCTCCATGATATTGATGATATGAAATTCTATGAAGATGATATGAGGTGGACAAAATCAATTCTCAATTGAAAAGAGTGACTTTGCATGAGATTGTGGAGGATTTGTTCAAGAATGAAGCCTTTTATTTATAAAATGTCAAATGCTAAGAGTGCTCAAAATAGAGCAATGTGGGATAATGATTAAACCAATGAGATGAAGCCACTTGTCAACTTGTGATAGGTTGAGGAATGAGCACATTTTGGTCAATGTGCCAAAGAGGGGGAGATTCAAATTTGAATTTGAGAGTTAAATGCTGAGTTTGACCTTGTGCAAGAGACATGTAAGAGACATGTAAGGCCTCATAAATGCTTTGTTGGATGTACATGTCAAATTGGGGAGATTCAAACTTGGAGAATATTCTCCCTTTATGCCAAGTTGAAAGTAAATAAAGATTTTGATAAATCAATTAAATGCAATTTCATGTGCAAGTGGCAAAATCTAGAGAATACAAGTGATTAGATTAGCATTTAATCATGGATTAGATTAATTAAGATGATGTTAGATGTTTTTGACCCATTTGACTTAGATTTAGAGATTTAAATCAAATCAAAGGGAGATGAAAGGTGATAAAGATTTAGTTAAATAAATATTTGATTTATTTAGCTAAGGGGGATAATGATAGGATCAAATTAAATAAAGTTAATTTATTTAATTTTAGATGGACGATCCTTAGAGATTAAATCAATTAAACTTGGTTTATTTAATTGATGGGCGAATATGAACTCATTAAATGCATAATGTCAATTTCATGTGTCTATATTTTGCCCCTCTTTGAAGCAATGTACTTGTTGCATTGGTTCAAAGAATAAACTTGCCGCGATCAAAATTCAAAAAAATTATGTTTTTTTCAGATGCCCCAGCAGAAAGAAGTACACTGGTACATTGCCCCCTCGAGAGATCAAGCGAAAAGATTCGATTTGAGGGTCGATCTCGCGATAAATAGGTTCAAAATGGATGGTATGGATGATTGTGATGATGATGCAAATGGGATGATGCGATAATGCCTATATGATTATGTAATAGATGTTTTATGCAAATGTATGATTTATGAGATGCTTAGACTAATAGATCTATATTATGATGATGACTATGCATGTGAGATGATATGTCGAATGTTGATGGTTTGTGGATGCAGGATGGATGCAAGATAGATGCATGATGGATGCATTGGTGATGTTATGTTAGCGCGGAGAGAAGAAAGAAGAAATGAGATGATGACAAGAGGATCCAACAAGTCCATGATCTAACGAGACTTTATTAGAGATGCTGATGATGATAGATGATGTTTTGCTTATCAAGGATTGGGATTTTAAAAGGGCTACTTACCTTATGTTTGATAACACACATAGGTGTGATGCATCAAGGTATAAAGAACCAGGATGGTGTTGCACCTAGTGAGATGGACTTTGACTTGACAAACAAATAGGAGTATTCTTGTTCACACTTGACATACGGAAACCTTACTAGGGCGTACCTAACAAAGCAAAAAAATCAACAATTTTAAGCAAAAAAGGCTCTAAGATTTTTATTTTATTTCAATAATTGTAACTTAATCAAAATAAAATTATACTTGAAAAATTTCAACATTTGTAGATTTAATCACACAAATGACACCTTAACAAATTTGATTGTTATAAAAAATAATCATGGGATGTATATCACATACATATTGCATACACTTGTTGTCTAACATAGATTAAGTTTAAAGTCATTTTATTTTTTTAATATGAAAAGAATTACAAATCCAACATCTAAAAGTCAAACGAAACTCAAATTACAAACCCAACATCGAAAAATCAAATGAAACTTGAATTACAAACCTATCATCTAAAAGTAAAACTTTTTCCAAACTCGTGCCTCACCCCCTCACTAGTCAATTAAATGACCACACAAACCACCAAAAAAAATTCAAACCTGCTTTATATCCTACTCACAAACACTCGCCAACAATTTAAAACTTTTCCTAAACTCATGTCTCACCCCTCCTCACTAGTCAATTAAACGACCACACAAACCACCAAAAAAAATTCAAACCTACTTTATATCCTACTCACAAACCCTCACCAACAATTCAAGAGGCTCAAAATTTCTCCATTCATGGGGCCCAAAAAAAACTTGTGGCCATAATTCTTTGTAAAGCCCCTCACAAAATCCAATTGAAATAAAACCCTACCACAAGCCAATCGAAGGGCCCCACATGACAATTGGCACGTGGCAGTCCACTAACAGTCTCCGTTAAATCTGTGGTACTAATCATGCAACGACAAAATCCCCGACAAATAAACTCGGCAGAGATTTTTGACCTTTTTCTTCAACATTTATTTCGTGGCGGCGTTTGCTCTATATTTTCACACAGTTGGGAAAAAGATTCGGTTAAGTACGTCACGAGTTCGAACTCGTTAGGGTTTTGTATGATTTTTTATTTATTTAAAATTTATAATGTGATCAGGTAGTTTGAAATAGTTTGAAATTTTATCGACGTAACTTTATTTTATTTTATTTTCTATTAAAATAATTGGATTATATAATTATTGGTATTTTATTTTCAGATAGAAGATTATAATATTATTAGAGGCTAAAAGTTATCTTTCCATTAAGCTATCACGTATTCTGTGTGTTAAAGTCATTCATGGGTTGAACCTAGTTCAATTGTACCTCTAGGAGATTTGACTCTTTGTACATGGCATATTCAATGAATATATCATATCTCATCAATTATATCCAACAAGTTGAACAACCTCAATGATATTATGATTGACAAGAACATTAACAAATATATTTTTTCTCTTAAATACATGTGCCAACCATAATATTAGACTCCCTCAATAGATGAATTTATTAATAATTGTTGTTTCCAATTATATTTATTACATGTGATAGTAGATGGAGTCAAAATATTACTACTATACTAAGTAATCTAGAATGTAATAATTGTTCATACATATAGCAACAAAATGCTAAAAGGAACAAATTCCTTGCAAAGTACAAAGTCATTGCAATTTGTAAGCTCACCCATCGGTCATTAACCCTCTATTGTTTTGTCCTATCATAGAATCGTGTAAAATATTATTTACATTTAGCTACTTTTGTTTCTTTCATATATTTAAGTGATTTCCTATAAATTTTGTAGTTGGAAATCCAAATTTCCAAGAATTCCTTATACAAATCTAAGCTTTAGCAATTGGAAGGGTTTGTGGACTAGAAAGGAAGTCCTACACACAAGGACTATAATTGTGTTTGGTTTGGTATCTTTGTTTAGGTTATGTTACTTCTATGATACAAGATAGAATATTAGTAAGAAATCTTTATTGAACAGATTCATTTTGTAGAGTTTGGGTATATCCAACATAAATATCATTTTTTGGAGCCCAGATTCGATTATCATTCAGTGCATGACCAACCACATTTGTCCTATGTTCATCCCCTCTGAACATTGCATGCATAACCAACCACATTCATCCTCTTTCCAGAGCCTTGGGGCATTGCAACGAGATAAAGGTCAAGTGAATCTATCAAATTTTATTCAATTGTGGTGGGTGGTTTTTGAGCTTTGATAGGGTTTTAGTCTTTGTTTGTGTCATGTTGTTGTTACGGTGTCATATTGCACCTTTGGCATGAATTTTTTTTATTCTATCACATTTATTTTTGGTTTTTTAGTATACTTTTTTAATGGCCTCAAACTTTACCAACCCAACAATTTATGTTGGTGTTAATAATTTGATGGCTTTGGACGATGGTTCCTCTAAACAAGCACCCCTAGAAATTTGTTCCTATGGTGTATGAGGTATGTACTTTGATTATCCTTGACCATCTATAGTGCCTATAAATGGCTTGAATATCTTACTTTAATGAGTTACTTTGTTGGGAGAATTCCCCTTGAAAGCATGCTTAGGGATTGGGTCAGACGTGGGGCCTATCTTGATGTCGTACAAACCTCACCAAATATTTTTTTCTTTTACGCTTTGCTAAAGATAGCCATGGAAATGTCTTTTTTAAGCATGTCCCTTGGTATGTAAATTTGTTCCTTTTGGTTTTTCAACCTTATAATATCTAATGAAAAGTCTCTTCATGTGTAAGTATGGATAGAAATCTCAAGTTTACCTTTAACTTGCTATAATTTCTTGACCTCAACTGTCGACTTTCTCAAAAAAGTTATTTGTGTTGACCTTGCCAATTTCTTCTCAATTCATCCACAAAAGTGTGTCTACGTTGAGGTTAAACTCTCTAAATATTTTAAAGATATTATGGGTATTCAAATTTGTTATTTGTGCCATACCTAATGGATCCTTTAAATTAATTTGACAAACACTTGTTTTAGATATCAGTCCTCTTATTATAAATTCAAGGATTATCCCTTAGTCTCTTGAGGAATTTCCAAACACTTGTTTTCGATAAAAATTCTTATGCTTAGCCTATTGAGGTTCCTCCTAAAAATGATGAGGATTGGAATATAGTCAAAAACTATGAAAATAATTGAAACTCTAACAATGGCAAAGCTCAAGCCAGAACTTCAACTAGTACTAGAACTCAAGCTATTAAGTTGCAATCTGGTGCACCTTCAAAACCTTGGGACAAGGGAAAAGAGGTGGATCCCTCTAATGGTGATTCATTTCACTTGACCTAAATTTTCTAGAATGCCTCAACCAATGTTTGTTTTATCTTCTCAATTGAAGACTATTACTCATTCTTCTTCCTCCCCTATAGTCCCACATCAATCTTGCGGTTCACTAAGACATCTAGAAGAAGGAGAATGTAGTATATAAAAAAGAAGGTTGCAAATTCCAAACATTCAATTGGGTTATTTTCTTGAGATGAATTCCTATAGAATCACTATTCCACTCTTGGTGAGTTGGATAGCAATTATACCTCTTTGTTCTTGCCAATAAATTTTATCTCCTAAAATATTCAAGGTCTTACTAACCTTCCCAAGAAGTATTTTGTGAGAGATGCTCATCAAATATTTGTAACTCTAGGTATCATTTATTCACAATAGGTTTAAGGCATTGGTTTTTTTAATTTTTGTTTCTTGCCATGTTATGTGGCCATCTATTTTTTTATAGAAATCATGATGTAGATCATGGTAGTTCATCACTTTTCTCTCTCCTAAGTGGCACATACATTTTCTTGATCATAGATGTGACCCCACCAACCAAGTGAATTGGACTCTGTTCAATATTGAAAATCATTATTTTGGACTAATTAATGTTTATGCTTCCAATGATGTTATTGATTTTATTTTGTGGTGCTTGATCACTGATTCAATGCATATTATCTATGGTTGAGATGGCTTAAGATAAATATATCTCTCTTCACATGTATTGGATAGCTAGCAAAATGGAAGCTTGGTATTTCATGCATAATAAATTGATCATGTTTTATCTCAATATGGGATTCCACTATACTTGTTCTCATTGGTTTACATGGAAGAATTCTCAAGCTAGGTCTAACAAAGTGTACAAATGGATTCATTATGCCATGATTTTTGCTCAGTCTTTTTTCTCTTTTTCTAGTGTTTTTCCTCTTTCGCTGGAGCCTTTATTGGATTATATTTTTCAATCATTATTCAATCCAATTTTGTATTGAGTGACAAATTGCTCATTCCAAGAATATTTTTTTCTTAACACCTCTTCGTTGACTCATCAACCCATGTTGTTCCACATCCATCATATGTGGAACCTTGAGCCTAGGCCTTCTCAATAGATAGGTCGGATTGAATGGTGGAATGAGGCTATCAAACACACCTCTTGTTTTCTTTGAATATATGGCCACCAACTAGCTTAGTTTCACCATCACACATACAAGGCCACCACCTCGAAGCTTGACCAATCCACCATCATGCTCAAATCCAACCCCTTTGCTCTTTCTTTATAGTTATAGGTGTCTAAGCTCTGTCATCAAAAATAAATTTCTAACAATCATTCAACTAGATTTGTCGAAATTAAAGCTTGGTTACAATTGTTGAAGGTGGCTAATAGAGTCTCTAAATATTTTTTTCAAGATCTTCATGCTCAACACACCTCTCAAGGTATCAAACAAATTAGGGATGCCCACTAGTTGCTTAAAGAGATCCCTAGTATTCTTTAAGCCTCTATTTGACATTATGAATTTGTGTTCAAAGCTCAAGATAAAATTTTAAATGAGAGAAAGTCTTACAAGAGTGCCGCAAGGTTATTCATTGTCATCTCTCTTCTTCTTATCAATATTTTCTTGTGATCAATTGCTCTCCATTCTTATCTTTGTGAAATCATATTTACTATGGCCAATGATAAAGCCTTCATCTATGATAGTTTTCCTTATGATTTTTACAGGACGCTTTGGGATTATGTTGGTGAGGATCTTCATAAATTTTAGCTTGAAGCCTTTCATTCTAATTCCTTAGGAAAATTTATGAATAAAATAAATATTAAATTTATACATAAGTTTGGTGACCCTATGGATATCTATAATTGGACCTTGGTTAATTTACTTAATGGCTCTTATAAGATCATAGCCAAGGCTCTTATGTTGAAGTTATACCATTTTATTCCTTATATTGTGTGTATCAAACAAATAATCTTTATCAAATCTAGATATATTTGGATAACACCATTATAGTTTAATAAGGTATGGAATGGATTCATAAATCTAATCAATGAGTTATTTTCACTAAAATTGACTTTCCTAAAGCTTATGACCATATTGAGTAATCTTTCATCTTTTCCATGCTTTAAGCTTTAGGAGGTGGCCCTTGTTTTTTGCAATTTATCAATGTGCTTTATGCTTCAATATGTCTCATTATTAATGACTGTCATTCTAGTGCTTTTAACCTTTTAGATTTATCCACCAAGGGTATCCTTTATCTCATTCCATTTATATGCTTACTATAGAAGGTTTTGGATACCCCTTTGCCCATTCTATTTCTCAGAGATTGGTCAAAGTTATCCTTTTACCCAATTATATGGTTCAGTTGGTGAATGGTAATTTTGTAAATGATTATTTTCTTAATCTTCTAGATGAGGAAAAAATATCAATCAAGCTCCCCACTATTTGGATAATTTTTTGCAAAGCCTTAGTTTATAGCATGCAATAGCAAAAAAACAATGTTATAGGCAATATTTTCTATCTAAGTATCCCTCTAAGGTTGCTTTTTATGGGTGGGAAATAGATTAGGCATGGATAAATATTCAAGTTTTTTGGTATTAATTTTTCTTTTCAAGCTTTTCTAGTTTCTCTTTGACAAGCTATTTTATCCAAAAATGAGAATTGGGCATGCTAGGCTACTAACCTTTATCTTTGATAGGGAAGTTTTAGATTTTCTCAAAGATTATAGCAGCCAATCATGTTTATTATTCTTATTTTGGGTCCCTTCAAAGTCCTCTTATTACAACCTTAGGAAAATTATTAGAGGCATTTTTTGGGCCTCATCCAATAGTCATAGAGGTTTCCATTGTGTGACATGGGAGTATTATGGTATCCTACATGATTATAGAGGTTTAGGATTAATTTCCACCCAGTGCCAAAGGTTTATTTCTGTGTTCCAAGTGGATCATTTGAGATTGAGAAGGTAATGAGAAATTAACAATATTGGTTCACCATTGCATTTATTTTAGTGTCCCTTCTAGGACACCTTCTTGTAAGGTGATTGGAATTCATGCCCTACTTAAATTCTAAAAGATCCCATTCAAATCCAAGGGACTTTTGGGATAAAAAAAATTATTTGGAGATCTTGAAAATCCATCAAGCCTTGGCTTATTTAGAATGAAACTCACGTTCTCAATGGGATTTCAACTAATCAAAAGTCTATTTTGTGGTCTCCTATTTCACATTTTCAAGATTGTCTTCATTTGAAGATTCCATGGGTCAAAGCTTTGAGTTTTTTAAAAAAGGGGATCAAGACCATTCTAGATATCTTTTCTAAATGACTTTGAATTTTCTAAACTATATTGAAACCAAGTAAATTTTTATTTATCCAATTAAGATCATGAAACTTTTGAGGTTTCATTTATCCAATCTAGATCATGAAAATTTTCAAGTAATCTTAACTTTGTTCCTCTAGATGTTGTTCACAAAATTAGATTTTCATATTTCAAATCATGGTGGAAGTATTAGACATGATATGCTAATACACCATTTCACAATTATAACTCTCATAAAGGCTATTATTGGCTCTCACTTTATTTTCCTATGGTTCCTATCTTAAACCAAATAAGGATATTGCAATCTTCATTAACAGTTTGGTAGCACAGATTCTACAATATTTGGTTTGATATTATTAAGCCAAAGCTTCACAGTTTTACTTGTCTATTCTTTTTTAAGGCCTTTATTTGTTGCAGGCTAACCCATTTAGGAACTTAAGACCCCTAATGTGCATTTTGTGGTCATCAAGAATCTCTCAAACATCTTTTTTGGTTTTTTCTCAGAGCTCAAGTTGCTTGGAATTGGATTCATATTTTTAATCATTTTTATCCTTAGCCTTTTTCTTGGCACATGGTATTATTAGGGGATTAGCATAGAATCCCTTACAAATATACGTAGATTTAACATGCTTTTAGGGTGGAAAATATTTTTAATATAAATAGGACATTAATGATGCACTATTTTTTATGTTATGTTGATCCTAATTTCTCATTTTATACTAAAGCCATGATTTTCTCTAATGTGCTTATGCAAATCCAAGTACAAGCCAACAAAGTTGCAATCAAATTTACCTATCACTAGGTGGTATTGGATTATTGGGATAATGCCCCTTGTATTATTATCAAAGTCCCTTTGGATCTTCTCTCCAATTGACGTTATTCACCACCTCATGGACATCATCAAGGATGCAACCAATTTTCTTGCAACAACTAGGATACTCATTCTCAAGCCTCTCTACCTCTTATAAGAAAAGATTGTGCTCAACAAGGATGGTTGCAACCTGCTAGCTCTATTGTTTCCTCCACTAACTTTTGGACTTGGGAATTTATTGGTTGGATAGACTTTGAAAATTTCCCTCAATTGGATCTTATTATTTCTCTTGCTTTTTATTCTATTGAAGATTAAAAATATGATAATGGTAATGATTATTGGGAACCTCACATGAAAACTTTGGACCCCATTGATGTATTTGGATAAATCGGATAATCAAAACCCACCTTTTCCTCCTAGTGCTCTTTCTCTCGCCATGAAGTGACTTGTTGTAATTAGGTTTTATTCAAGGTTATTGCCTCATTTGGACTTTTAGGGTGTGACTCCTTTCACCCACCTTTTTTTTGAATATGTGTAACATTATTTTTGAAAGGGTAATATAGACACGCATTCATTAAAAAAATTATACTCATTATTCTATATTATTTGTATCACTTTAGATAATTTTCTTCTAAATTAATAAATAAAAAATATTGTTGATTTCATACAAGTGGCATCCACTTGCAACGCCTCCTTTGCTTACATCTTATAATGACTTCTACATATTTTTATATTTACTTGGATTTCCTATTGTGGTGAATCACATGCTCAAGCTATGTCATAATCACTCTACTTAAACATCATTTAGTTTAATGGTCAAGCAAGGAATAGTAATTCTATACCTCATTCACACTAAAAATGGTAAATATTTGTTTTATTTTTATTGACCAAAATTAGTCTTTGATTATTGAACTAGATGATGTTTAAGAATTTTTGTGGCTAGTGAATTCCTAAGACAAACAATTTTATTGTTCTTATAACAAACAATTTTAACAATAGCTCCTATTGTATTCTTATAATTTCACCTGACTAGCTCTTGTATTCATGATATGAATATGTAAAATAACAAACAAATTATAATTTACATTATTATTTTTCCCTTATTACAATATGTCAATATTTTCTTCAAATAATGTATGTATATATTTACTTTCCAAAAAAAAATTATAACAAAAACTTGTACAATACTAATAACTAAACTATTAATAACAATTTTTTTAATAAATTATTGTCAAAATTTTTGAATAGATATTTTATTACTTTAAAACCATATGTCTCAAAAAAATTGCAAAGATAGAATTTTTTTTTAACAAATTTCTCTTAGACCATTTGACCTCACTATTTTTCAATGATCTAGTTTAATGACATATTATCCTCAGCTACTTAGTTTTAAAACATGTTACATACCCTATTTTGCATTGTCCCACTTCTCACAGAGCTTTCTAAACCACTAAAATTACCCACTCTTACATTTATCTAATAAATAAAATATGTTCATGTAATTATTTAAATGTTAAAATATCATTACCACACTTGAATTCTCTACTCTCATACTCGCCACTTTTTCATTATTATACCTATATCATTATATTTGTGAGTAGCTTGCAATTTAAATTATGTGATTTTCTCCTTTTGAACTCCCTCATAAATTGGGTATAAGGTGTACTAAGGTCTTCTCTCATATATCTAAAATCGGTCTCCAAATTTTTGTATATACCTTAATATTTTTTTCACAAGATGATATTTTCCCTCTATCACCAAGGTATGTATATAAAACCCATGTTTGCCCTAACTATTGGCCAAATGTATCATATATAGAATGTAAAAGAATGGAAACAAAATTGTAAATAATAGCATAACATTAAAAAAGGAATGACTCTTATAGAAGGCGAGGAGAAGCAAAACCACCATGTTTCTTATGATTATAATTATCAATTTTTTATATAACAATTTTATTCTTGAGGGGAAGAATATTTTTTTTTTTAATTTATCGAGAGTAATTAAGAGTTTAGCCAAGTGATCTAGAGCTTAGTTCTTTATAGGGCAAGCCCCCATATAACTTCTCAAGTGATGTGCAATGGACCCTCATCCACACTGTAGGTAAATTAGGAATTGAACCCATGATCTGAGCTACCTAAAATGATAGTTGAAACCAACCGAGCTAATCCTAGAGGTTAAAAAATATTATTTGTTATATGAAATTCAAAAGTGTCTAGAATGTATAGAAAAAAAAATGAAAGAACATGTAGTATATTATTCAACGATAGGTTTACTATGGTTCAAATATTAGGTCATTTGTTGGTGATTACCTTATGGATTATTATGTAAATATATTATTTCTTATGGTAGTAGACCCAATAATAGTGTAAGCTAATATTCTTGTAGATTATTAAAAATGTAAGCCATTTTTTTCATGTAGACTCTCTTATTACTTAAGAAAATTATAGCAAAAAGACAATATTTTTCAAATTTGAATTATATTTTATGATAAAAATATTTAAATATATTCATATGAGTATCAAATTTAAGTCTTATCAACCCCATTAATTCATTATTTTTTTTTACTTCCCATCAATATTTGTATATTTTTATTATTATAAGTTAAATTATTTTATTTTAATGTAAGAAATGAACCACCCAAAATTAAATTAAGAATTTTTATGTAACTAAGTTCACTACCCTAAATTTATTGTATACCCTCATTATGAGATAAAATCCATGAGATCAAACCCTAAGGAATATAACATTTGAAAGAAAATGAATCCAGGTGTAAAAGATTAAGTAAATATTTTTAAAAGATTTTTGTTTCAAATTAGGTTTAATGAATGCAATAAGTAATACAATAGAATTAATTTAATTTATAGTTATGACAAATTATATGATAGAATTTACAAATTTAAAAATTAAGAGTGGAAGTAATTAGTTGTTTCCAATAGATAATGGATACTTGTCCAATATTTTAATCATAATTTGTGATCTATAATAGAAAATCCCTTAAATTTAGATGTGCCAAAAGTATAAAAATGAAAAATAAACTTAATTGTCACAAATTTTCTAGGATTAAATCTACAATCACATATATAAATTAGATCAAATATGTCTATATAGAATAAACTCTATGAAAAAAAGAAAATTGACTCACAAAAATAAACGCATGATGGACAAATCTTTTGTACCTACTAATAAATATTTTCCTTGATGTTTGGGCATGCAATAAGTACTACTACTAGTAATTTTGACAAATACCTTTGAGATCTCATTAAGTGAGGATCCTCTCCTTAAGCCTCTAGATTTGATTCAATGTTTTTTAGTAAAGGTGAGGAAGACAACATGAAACGAATGAATTAGGCACTATCCTAAATCAGGGTAACTTAAAACTTGGAAACTTGAAACTTAGAACAAAAATACAAAAGGGTGATGCAAGGATCTAGTATGAAACTCAAATTTAAAAATTAGTAGAGAAATAGATGATGTAATCAAAATATGCAATGATATCATGAAGCTATGACAAAGGTAAGAGAGATTCTAAAGATTCCTAGGTGAAACAATAGATCAAGTGAATATTACACTAACCAAGATGATGAAGTGAGCTAGGGTTGTTGTCCTCATATAGTTCACTTGAAAATTTAAAAAAAATGGTGCAAGAGTCAACCTATACCCAAGGAGGAATTTAATTTCTAAAATACGTGTCAAATTTGTGTTGCAGAAATGACCTACGTCATTTTTGTGCTCACAAATTCAATATAGAAATAAAAAATGATAACATAAGAGCTAAAAAATGTTGAGAGACTAATTTAGTTTTATTTTTAATGGTCAACAAGAAAATATGATCAATTGGAGTGTTAAACTAGTCAAAATCATGTACCAAAGCGAGTATTTAGGACTTATATGTAATGTGGTGTAAACTAAAGGATAAAAGTGTAAGGCATGCATATTTCACCTCTATATTTTTCCCCCACTTAGGTATGCACATGAATCTACATGAGTGAAGCATACCAAAATAAAAATAAATTGAAAATTAAACGCAACTGGAAGTAGAAAAACCAAAACATTGATCCAAAGTCTACATGTGAAATGCATAAAATTTGAGATGATTTGTAATAATATGCCACCCTTAATTTTGTATACCACTTAAGGAATCCACAAACATAAATGAGAGGAATTTGGATAGAAATATTTAATAAGATAGCATTTCAATTTAAAGTGATTCAAAAGCAAGGTAAGGTGAGAATGAAGTGTAAGCATGAAAACTATGAGATATAATTAGTGAAAATCAAAGTTACATACCTAAAAGAATTACCTTTGCATGTGAAAGATGAATGATGAAGGATTCCCCTACTTCCCTCTCAGCCCCTCAATTAAGAAGATCATGAGTACATGCAACCCATACAAGGAAATAACAACCATGCCTCAAATGACAATAACAAATAACAATTTGCAACATAAAATAACATGTGTAAGTTAACAACATAAAGAAATGTAGATCAAATGGAACCATACAAAGTATCACTTGAGTTATTTTCCCCAATGGGACCTTTGTAGTTATCATCATGATATACAAAGTAATTGTATAATAGATACTAATGTTTCTCTATGAACAAAAAATTCATGTAATGAATGAAGCTGGAGAACTCACCTTTTCTTGCTCTTAAGATATATCATTTTCAAACTTTACCTCACTTGGAATCTTATTATCTACCTTGGTAATCATATCGCCATATATTTTTCCATTTATGTACACTTGGATGTAGAATTGGTCTTATTCTTCATGATGTGCGTCATATGATATGCTAGATATAGATGCCTTGTCATTATCCCTGAAAGAATCATCTTTATTATGACAAGATGTGAAAGATAATCATGCATAATAATTAATGTCTTAATCTTGTATTTCCTTTTTCTCAAAAATATCTTCAATTTTTTGTTTGAGAGACATGCATATACTCACAATATGTCCATGTATTTGATGGTAGGGAAAAAATTAATAAGAAATTGGTCTCAATAGATCAACAAGCTTTATAGGAGGTAATTTTTTATGGTATGCATGCAAAGTTTATTTCAAAATCTGATGTGGAGAATCCACCAATCTAGTGTACTTCTTTTGATATTTTCCTTATGGTGGAGTGATTTTCTCATGCTCAATAATATTAAAAAAATGTATAAACCATGCTTGTATTGTTACTCATATTCAATAGGAGAATAACTAAATATAATCATGTGATAATCTCTTGATGTTGGAAGTTGAGGATGATACTACAAACACTCATGAGGAATATGAGTGAAATATTCTATGAAATCATAATAATGTGTTATATGCCCCCTCAAATTTTGATACATTCATCATAGTAGATATGATTTTAGGAAAAGAGAGTGTAAAATGGACAAATATAACAATGTGTTGACCTAGTGTATTTAAAAGGCAATTAGTCACAATAGATATAATTTGAAGAGAGGAGAGTGTGAAATGGGAAAATATAATAATTTTTTGGACCTTTTGTATTTAAAATATAATGCATGAATATCATCTAGAAATGGGGGATAAATGATTTTTCCCCCAATTATAAGGATAAGTCACATTCACAAGATACATTGTTAAAGTGCAATGCAAGATGTCATATGTATAAATTAAGTATTAGAGATTGAAATAAAGTTAAAAAAGAACATATTAATCTCTTTTTTCAATTTGCAAGTTTATGATGATGCATCCAAGAGTGCCTTGAATTATGTTGTTAGAAGATTTACCCTCAATGTGCATATTTTTTATGAAAATAATTTGTAAGTAGATATGAACCACTATGCAAATATTATAGTGTGAATTAGATCCATTATAATCCACTTGATCTTCTTATGTGTTATATTGGCAACATTATAGAGATGTCCATGGTACCTATTCTTAGGAATTAATTTATGAGAGAATAAATAACTAATGAGTGGTGTGGTTCCCAAAATTGTTGATCCAAAATGCTAGAGCTCTTCTCACCCTCAAGGCTAGGGCTTTTCCTCAAAAAGGTAAAATGGAGGCTCATCAATAGATTGGGGAGAGTAACGGCCAATTTATGAGACTGAGTAAACTCTCATGCACTTTGGGCTCAAATAAATTGACGAGGGTGTTCCTAGATGTGACCTTGAATAATTTTTTATTTCAACTAAAAATAAATATGCAATAAACAATTATAGTGATACCTAATGCAAGTTTTGATCCCAAAGGTTGTCACTAAATCAAAATTTCCCATTACTATGACCACTTATATAGCTAATGAGAACATAATTGTAGGGAACATAAGATGAGGGTACAATGACATGATTCAATAAAATGGACAAATTGATAAGGCTCACAAATTATATTTCCCTAGTTAAACTTGTTGAGTCATGAACTACACAAGAATTTACTCCTAATCCTAAACTATCGATGAATGATTTGTTTATTTTTAAACTATGGTTGGTCAAATATTTCCAAGACCAATGCTCATCCATTAGGGAAAAACTTAATAGCCTATGAAAGAAAAAATAAGTTGAAACCAAAAGGATTAATGAGCAATTCATTTAGATACACCAAAGCTTTTGATATTAACAACATACCATGCTTAATAATCCATCATAGAATGACACACATCCATGTATAACATGGAAGAAATCATTACAAATTTTGAAATACATTAGGATTCAATCACATTCATAAAATCCAATATTACACTTGTGCTAGTATATGTGGCAAGGAAGAAAACCTAACCACAACTAAGAAAATAGTTTGGAAATACACAAACTATCATGGAGACATTTTATTACAAGCATCACTTACAATATGGAACCTCCTTATAATTTCATAGTCATGTAGCTCCTCAAATAGACTAGATTGTCATCATTTGAAACTCTAGACAAGATCTTGCATATGTAGGTGTTTGGAAACAACCAATGACCGACCACTTGAATGAAGAATGAACAGGTATTCATAGTAATGAGAAATTTGTGCCCTTACTAACATAATGAATCAACTTTAGATTTGGATGTTCAAAATAACCTATTGCATTAATGGTATTATATGCAAGGGATCTTCATCCACCCTTGAAAAATGCATCTAGAGTCATAATTTAGGTAGGAAAATATCTTTTAAATGTTGTAGGGATCCAATTTGTCATCAATGGAGTGAATAGAAGTCGGTGCAAGTGAAATTATTTTTTGAGGTGTGATGAGCCCTTCGTTAGGGTTTTGGGTCTAGGAGGGACCTTGGTATGAGGTCTACAAGTGAAAGGAGAATTCTGCAAATCTAGCATAAAAAATCACACATGTGTGACTAAAAGTCAAGAGTTTAGAGGAATGAGAAGGGTTATGGGTAGGTATAGAGGATGAATATGAACCAAGACTAAAAGGGATCAAGTATTAGGAAAAGGGATGAAGTAAGGAGCGGGTCCTTAAAGGGAAGTGGGACATAGGAGGGAGGGTTGATAATTGTGATTGGGAGAGGACCTAGGATTGGGATTAGAGGAATGGGAAATAGGAAGAGTGGGGGAAAGGTATTGGAAGGGAACAAGTTTGGGAGCCAAAGGAGCATGGGTGTGGGGATTTTCCTAGAATGGGAACTAAGGGAGCACATAGGGGGGAAACCACAAGAACTAGGGTATAAAGATGAATTTGTAGTAGGGACACCATGCTAATGTTGAAAAATTGAGGTGTTTATGTAGCTTAATACTTTATAAAATTATTATACTTGTTGATCTAATAATGTATTCTTTGTTATAGATTCTTTGTGGGTGATTATCTAATTAATTCATTTTATCATTTGTAGAATGAAGATAGAAGTTGTAGAAGAATTAGACATAATATTAGAAGATACACAACATATTCCATGGAGAAACCCTTTCGGGAAAAAACTCCACCAAGAATCAATGTATTATTTAATCTTTGAAGTAGATTACAATAACTCCAATTCTTGCTTGAGAATGCTTATTTTTCCTTCACCAAATCTTCTTCACAACCTGCAATAAAACTGATAATAACTCTCTTCAACTTGCTTGAGATAAATAGACTTTGATCAACTTTGTAAACTCCAACTGAGTTACAATTACAATGCTCAAGCCCTATCCCTAAAAGGTACACCTATCTCTTCCAAGTAGAATTCAATCGTGAAGAACAATGTCAAATCCTCATCTTCATGCATTTGGGTGTCCCAAATTGAAGTGCCAACTCAACCTTTATTCTGTAAATATCTTCAAGGCTTCATCCTCAAAGTAGGTGCCCAAGAGTGGTCCCATTTAACTTAGCCTTCTAAAATATCTTACCATGCAAAGGAGTTGTAGACACGTAAAATATACCGATTGACATTGTGCACTTGATCCCGACCTACTAACATCGTTTCATCCTGAATCATCCCTCGGTCTAACCATTTAATCAAATCTCCCTATCTGATTAAATTCATCGACTTTCATCCCTTAATTTAATAAATCACTTTATTTAATTAAGTCACTCTCTTTGTTAATTAAATCAATCCATCTGATCTAATTATCCCTATTTAATTAAATAATTAATTTTATTTAATAAAATCTATAAAGTCTATCCATTAAATTAAATAAATTAAAACCTTATTTGATTTAATATAACACCATTTCTTTTAATTAAATAAATCAAAATCCCTATTTAATTAATATCTCATCATATTCCTCCCTTATTTGATTTAAATAAATCCATGAATTTGAGTCAAATAGGTCACATCATCTAGCCTCTCTCATTGAATTAATTAACCCTTGATTAATTTAATCTCATCTCATGTCCCATTCTCTAGATAATGCAAGTTGCACATGAAAATAGATTTAATTCATTTATTAAATCTCTATTTTCCTCACAAGGCATCTTTTGGAATATTCTCTCAATTTGAATTCAAAAATTCTAAGTCAACATGTACATCCAACAAGGCAATAACTTCATCTTACATGTCCTTTGCCTTGAGCCAAGTGGCATTTATTGCAATTTCTCTTCCCTCTTGCAAGTCATTTCAACAAATTTGAAACTCAAAAATATGCATTTATCGGCACAATCCCCAAATCTTGCACATCCTCCATCCATTCACAAGTTGACAAGTGGCATTTTTTCATTGGCTCATTCTTAGTCCCACATTGCTCAAATTTAGACATTCATCATCTTTACATTCTATAAATAAAGAGCTCATATCCTCATTTGATTATCCACAATTTATGCAAAGTTACCATGCTCAAATATCTCTCAAATTTCATCCATTATCATTGAGTTCTTAGTTAGGTTTTTGCAGATTTTGGCTTGGAGCTCTCACTCTTCACCATCAAAGTGGATCAATCTCCATCAACATATCAAGTTTGCATCTTAGGAATTGGGAAAGGGCCAATTTTCACATCAAATTGGCACCAATTCCCCCATGGGATCATGAGTTTGCACATTTAAATTAGGATTCAATCTTTGTTGTGTCATTTCCATTGTGTTCTTCACTATTTTCTTCCTAATTTGAGTGTTGTAAATGTATTTCATGGGGAATCCTTGTTTTCGCTTGCAATCTCTTGTTTAACTTGTTTATTCATGTTGTTTTGCAGGTACTAGGAGAAGGGTTCGCACAGGAGTTAATTCCAAGAAGCCAACTTGGGCGCCCAAGTTGGGCTATTAACTAAAACATTTCTCAACACCATTCATGCAAGAATGGCCATCCCTTGTTAACTGAAGGTAGTCTTTGTTATCTTTCATGCAACTCAAGTCATTAGTCATGCATTCCAAGTTAACTGAAGTCAACTAGCATTCAACTAAAACTAACTGAAGATAACTAAACCATAACTGAACTAAACTGAACTAAACTGATTCTAAACTAAACTAAATTGAACTGAATTGATCTGAACTAAATTAAACTGAACTTGATGCATGCAAACATCAAACCCTGACTCTTAGGATCTTTGCATGCATTCAGAAGTGTTATCTCTTACTCCAAATAGTTCACTGAACTCAAGGTGGGTGCCAGCTACCATGTGTGTGCCCCATGTGCCCCTATTATTTAGGAACTCATAATGAACACCCTCACATGCTCCTAAAGTTTAGAATTAATTACAAATTTCAATTAATATGATTATTTCATCAAATATTAATCTCTTTCTAATCCTAGTGTTGTGTAACACTTTCCAAGGACTTAGGAGATACATGAAATAAATAATGTTTAGGATTGAAATTAAATGGCATCCTATTTCCAACATTCTCCCACTTGACATTATACATTGCAATTATTCTAAACAAGGAATAATAATTTTAAATCAAGTACAGGACTCAAGGCCAATGGCCTTCCTGCACCAACTAATCAATCCATGCCAACTTCAAATGCAACCTACATAATCATGAAGCTCCAAGCAAATGATTAAAACCAAGAGAACTTATCTATAGGAACTGATTTCATAATTAATATGTAACATTAATTAAAGTGTCAACTTTTCTCAATTAATACCTTCCCACTTTCAACCATTTCTCGCACAAAGTGATAATGAATATCAGCATGCTTAGTATGAGCATGATACATAGGATTTTTTGGCTAAACACATAGCACTCTAACTATCACATTCAATTTTAACTTACTTGCAATTAAATCCAATATTGTTCCCAAGTCTCTATAACCAAACTGCCTTTTCGAAGGCATGAGTAACCACTGAGTGTGTTGAACTCACGTTCAACCAAGGTGAAGGCTCCTCGATCTTTTTTGTTGGAAAAAAATTTCTTGCTAGTAACCATTCCAACACATGTCTCTAACCATAAGAGAACTCAAGCCTCGCCTATTTCTCCAAGTATCCATGAGGACCTGTAACCAACCAATCCATGTCAAACTCCAAATGCAACATATCACTATCATGAAGTAATCAAGAAAATGATTATTGTACCCAATACTTAAGATAACTACACAAGATCAATGTTAAAGCTCAAATCTTGAACATAAACATGACATCCATGATCTAACCATCTCCTCCTAGGAGATCACATGCACCATAACAGACTTAAACATCCTAGTCTCAAGAGAACCATGCCAAACTCTAAATGCAACAAGAGTAAACCATGACATAATAGCAACCACTCTAAACCAAGAAAACATATCCCCAATCACCTGAAGATAACCTTACCAATGATGCATCCATGTCACTTCCAACAACTCCCATTGAACTGTGGTACAAAGTTACACATGGCATCGTGACTACCATCCTCTTCATGAAGATCACTATATCCTACCGAAGCTCCCACTGAACTGTGATACTAAGCTATAGATGGCAACAAGATAAAAATCAAACCATCACTATTAAAAGCATATGGAATTTCAAACATTTCCTCATGATCAAAATTATCATAACATGTACCATGCCACAACTCTAAACCGCTAATAAAGAGTATACCATGACATAATAACAAAACCATCCTACAACCAAGAATCCAATTCACTGCCAAATGCTCCCACTAAACCATGATACTGAGCAATCCCATGGCAGCATCATGCACATAATCAAAACCACATTTTTTTCATAAGCTCACACCAAACCTATGAATCCAAGCTCTCAATGACACATCATAAACATCCTCTAAAGCAAGAATATATACGTCTTGTATGAAACTTATTTTCCAAAATCAACAATAACAACACAACATATACCATGGAGAAATCCTTTTGGGAAAAATCTCCACCAAGAATCAATGTATTATTTAATCTCTGAAGTAGATTACAATAACTTTGATTCTTGCTTGAGAATGCTTCTTTTTCCTTCACCAAATCTTCTTCACAACCTGCAAAAAAACTGATAATAACTCTCTTCAACTTGCTTGAGATAAATAGACTTTGATCAACTTTGTAAACTCCAATTGAGTTACAATTACAATGCTCAAGCCCTATCCCTAAAAGGTACACCTATCTCTTCCAAGTAGAGTTTAACTGTGAAGAACAATGTCAAATCCTCATCTTCATGGATTTGGGCGTCCCAAACTGAAGTGCCAACTCAACCTTTATTATGTAAATATCTTCAAGGCTTCATCCTCAAAGTAGGCACCCAAGAGTGGTCCCACTTAACTTAGCCTTCTGAAATATCTTACCATGCAAAGGAGTTCATTCCAAGAAGCCAACTTGGGTGCCCAAGTTGGGTCCAATTCATTTCCTATTAACTAAAACATTTCTCAACACCATTCATGTAAGAATGGTCATCCCCTATTAATTGAAGGAAGTCTTTGTTATCTGTCATGAAACTCAAGTCATTAGTCATGCATTCCAAGTTAACTAAATTCAATTAGCATTCAACTAAAACTAATTGAAGATAACTGAACCATAACTGAACTGAACTAAATTCAACTGAACTAAACTAAATTGATTTTGAACTGAACTGAACTAAACTAAACTAATTTGAACTAAACTGAACTGAACTTCATGCATGCAAACTTCAAACCCTAACTCCTAGGATCTTTGCATACATTCAAAAGTGTTATCTCTTACTCCAAATAGTTAATTGAACTCAAGGTGAGTGTCACCTACCATGTGGGCGCCCCACATGCCCCTATTATTTAGGAACTCATAATGGATGCCCTCACATGCTCCTAAAATTTATAATTAAGTACAAATGTCAATTAACATGATTATTTCACCAAATATTAATCTCTTTCTAATCCTAGTGTTGTGTAACACTTTCCAAGGGCTTAGGAAATACATGAAATAAATAATGTTTAGGATTGCAATTAAATGGCATCCTATTTCCAATAGCTCAAGTTTGAGGTCCTCTCAAAGTTCCAAGCTTTGGGGGGAAAGGAGGAAACTATAAATAAGGTTGGGGATGGAGTATTATATGAACTTAAAACCAAGGGATCAGATTCCAAGGTCAATATCCATCCAAAGACCCAAGGCTCTATGGGGAAGGGATAAGGAGAGTGAGGAAATGCAAAAGGGTGGTGGTCAAGGTTCTAGGGGGACTTGGAATCTTGAGACTTGGTCATTAGATCCTAAGTTTTCCCATAATCACACAACCCAAGGAAGGAAAATTAAAGATTAGAACCACACAAACACACCCAATACCTACACCAAACAATTGACAACTATGGGATTTCTCTGATTAGGTATTGATGGTGGCTAATTAGGGAAAGGGAAATAAAGAGTAAGGGACATTCAAATTTTGGCACTATGGGATTGGGTCCTAACAAGTAGAATGAAAGGATTGGTTTAATTAGATTTCTCTTCAACGTTCCCCATAAAATTGTCAAATATGGGGAAGGTTTATGATTCATAATATCCACAATAACTAGTTAGAAACTATGGAACTAAACAACTAATCTATTGTCATACTTGGCTTTTCAAATTATAGTGAAAATTGGGAGGAAGTAAAGATTTAACTTACCAAATAAATGAAGCATTGAAATAAAAATACATTATGAACACAAGGATTTATCCTAAAAAAAATTATGAATGGTAAGAAACCTAGTTCTAGTGGAGGCATTTTTTCTTTAATTGAAGTATATTGCTTAAAAATACAAGTACAAAGTGTATTACAACCTCCATCATGCCCATTTCATTACTTTAGTTTTTTCTTCTACTTAAATATAAACTTTTCAATTCTCCTCCTTTTATTTGGGCTATCTTGCTTCTTAGAGATTGATAAAAGATACTAGATGTGTGTCCATGACCTTCTACATGAAATTTGAAGAGATATGGAGATATTTTTATTTGAAATTATTATTTTCTTTCAACTTAGATGAAACTCCCTCTTTATAATAGGAATCTAGATTATGGAACCATTGTATAGAATCAATACTTTCATAAAATTGAGTTATGAGGGTGGTTTCTTTGCCTAAAACTTGTTATATGTTTTCCTTTGAGGATGAGCTCTTGTCCTAGATTCAATACAAAGCACACCTCCATTCTTAGAGAGATTTTGGTCCCTCAAAAATTATACCAACAAAATCAAAATAAATTATCCCTCCATCTTCAAAACCTCTATACCAACTAATTCAAATTGAACCCCTTCGCATGACCTTAGTGAAAGACAATTTATTCTTTGATCTCAAGTGCCTTGATGTAGAAGGTAGTGGTGCTCTTAGTGTATAAGGGGAATTTTATGTTTGATAAAAGAAAGTCCCTTCACATAGTTAAAATGATGCTAAAAAAAAGTAGTGTTATGAGGTAGAAGGTGGTGATGCTCCACCCTACTCTTCCTTTGGAACCAAACTCCTCATATCTTCCAAATGATTCTCAACATGTGGTGTTATGAGGTATAAAGGGATGATTTTCTACATGTGTAGAACCTAATTTTATGTCCGTGCCATGAACAAATATAAAATGACCACTTTGTGAATCCCCTTGTGTTGCATACTATGTGCCACAATGATTCCAAGCAAGGTGAAGTGGAATTGGAAGGAGAGTGTGGGGAATAAATTCCTCAATTAATGAGTACCTAGGATTGTAGAGACCAAAAAGCTACCTATTGGGGAGGTGTGATCCATAATATGGGTCATTATTCTATGATTAGTTAATGGGGTGCATCTAAATCTAGTCAACGAGTTTTTTAAGGACCTAACTTGATAAGGAGAATATTGTTTTCCATCTTCAATAATTAGAAATATTATGTTCATGTAAGTCATAAGAGGCCTTGGGATAATCCAAAACATCTCAAGGATCAATGAAAAATGATAGGTGTGCATGGAGTTAAAGAAGCATTTTTGTAATATGACTAAATTTTTGGTTTTCATGAATGTTGTATTGATCTCAAGCACAATGATTGCTAAATTGTCTCCTTAAAAAATAGTTAAAATATTATTACTGTGGATTTTTTGAAATAACCTCCTAGTGCAAGAAAAAAATTCATCACCAAGTGTACAAAGCATAGAATATAAAGGGATAAAAAAGGTTCATTTCACCTAGACCAAGAGTGAGGAAACATGTTTTAGCACCTCTAGACACATTAAATAGATATAAAACAATGTTTTATACCTTATTTAAGAGTTAGTTCTCTTTTTTTTGTGTTCAAATTGTTGGTTTTGTAGATTATAGAAAAGGTTTTTGTGGTTATAGAAATCATTATAGAGTTTAAAGATCAGTTTTAATGTTGGGATTGTGTTGATTTTTTCCAATGTATGACTATATTTTAGTGTATCTAAGAGAACAATGCTCCCTCTTGATAGATTTTTCCCCTTTCATATTTCTTCAGGGTAACTTGAATTGTCTCAATAATTAATGCTTTCTCTTTGATTTTCTCAATATGTTACATATGGTTTCTTATGTTTCTATTATTAGAATTGAAGTAGGATCATTGATAAAAATACATTAATATACATTTTTTAGGTGTTTGTGAAGAGCTACAAGAAATAAGTTGTTGTTAGCAAACTATTAGGTAATATCTTTCTTAGTTTATGGATCAAGTGCATTTATCCCTTGGGAAAAAATATTCACTCAATCTTGTCCTCCTAATTCAAACCCTTTTTCATTATTTCTCAAGTTAACCCTTTCAAATAAGCTGTACAAGTTAGGTAGCACTCCAAATAATTTGAATTGGGTAGTAAATACTATGTATTTAAGGACATGTCATAGGTCACTAGTAATAATAAATAGACTAAGGGATTAATCAATCAATTATCATTCATAAAGACAAGGTATCACATTAACACCCACATAAAAAAATACTACAATATTGATCTATCATTTAAAAGTGATCCCATAATAGTGTGTCTCATTTGTGGGAAAAGACACAAAAATGAGTTTTTGAAGGCAAAAATTATTGAACATCTTTAGATGAAGGCCCTTCATTTAAAGGTAAAATGCCTACCATGTGTTAATAACCTTCGAATAAAATTTGTTATTTATTTTTAAATGGTACACATTGAAAATAACTATAAGGGATCATTCAAAGGACTTTATGATGCTCCCTCCTTCTACTCACATGGTATTTGGAAGAATTTCTTGTTTTGAAGCAAGGGTTGGATCATCAAACATATTCACCATGTCATAAGATTTTGCAAGGTCATAGCCATTAGAATAAGATTTTCAAAGAAGTATAATTTGTGCTATAATTTATTTAATTTTTTATATTTATTTTTTATTTTCTAGTGAACATAGTTTTATTACCAAACATAATGTATATGATCAACACAAAAATATTTAGAAAAGTAAAAAAAAAAATATTTAAAATGCATCCGCAATTCGTATTGATGTTGAAAGGAAGTAAAGTTGCAAAATGTGCTCCTTGCACTAATCTATGAGAGGAGGTATGTGCAAAAATTAAATTGATCATATAATTACAAGGAAATAAACAAAAAAATCAATATATTAATAAACATAATAATTACACAGGGACAATTCTTTTTCGAGAAAGATTCCTCACAACTAAATGTATTAATCAAATGGTCATATACTCTTGTAGAGCCTAAGCCTTTATAGGAGTATCTCTTTAAGAAGAGATCTAAAGTAATTCTAATAGCAAAGTAGTACTTACAAAACTCACTATGAAAACTCTATCTCAAGAACTCAATAAATAAGAAATACATGAAACCATTAAATTATAATTAGAAATGAGATAAAACCATCCAAAATGTGACACCCAAATCTTTAATCAAAATCCAACACTTAAAACATCATTAAGATGAAATGAAATGATTTTAATTATATCCATAAACCAAACAATATACAAACTTTATCATCACTAAAAATATAAGATATTATTAAAAAAGTAAATCCATCACCAAACAATCACTAAAAATATAGGATATTGTTAAAAAAGTAATCCATTAGAAATATCCGTAAGCTTTTAACTTATTATGCTTACTCAAGTGCTAAACATAGAATATAACTATGTTTCCAAAAGTATTTGATGGATATTAATAGCAAAGTGTGACGTGTCCACTTTATTATATGAATCCACGTTGTGGCCGGAAATCATAATAAATTATAATTTGCTTTAATAAAAAAAAAATTGTCATTTAATAAGGTTTAAAGTTTGTGGGAGTCGAGAGATTTATATATTTCGGGAAAGACAAATTTCTTCAATAAGTTAATAGCTCGGAAATTAATTAAATGAAGGGAGGTGGTATTTTTTTAGTTATGTAATTATATAATTTTTGAGTTAATTTTAATTTTGGGAATTTTGTATGATTAAGTATATTTGAGGTGGAATAATATTGGGATTGATGACTTCTTGGAAAGTTTTGACTCTTAAACTATTAATACTCATGAAAAATGAGTTCGTATAAATCATTACTTATGAATACAAATAAATAAAATAAAATTAACTCAAAAACTATGCAATTAAATTCTAATCAACCAAACTACCGTCACAAAATTTCAACATATTAAATTGATAAATAGATAAATGAGCGACACATTCATCTATACCAAACTCTAAATTTAAGTTGATTCCAATATCTTTAACTAAACCACCTTGATATAAAACAATACTCTTAATATCTAACATCGAATATACCTTACTAGGAAGTATTATGATATAATTCTCATATGGAATTCTCGCCACTTGTATTTTTAAGACTCTTGTTAGGCATTAAATTTGAAGGTATCTTATGAACATCAATCAAGTTTTAAGCAACCTTTGCTTTTCACAATTGTTCTTCACACACACACACAAAGCTTGATGGTTATATATATATATATATATATATATATATGAAAAAAATGTGTAATATTGACAAACTTTCAAGCACTTGGTTAATAGATCCGATTAAAGAGGACAAAGCCCTCAATGAACAAGAAGAGGATACTCTCCCACCTGTCTCGTGCAACCATCAATTTTAAGCCATGACTCCCACCACTTGTGCCCCGAATACCCCTAATAACTATTTATAGCCCTCACACTCATCATACTAGAGGAGAGGACCTAGTGGATGAACATATTCCAACAGTTATTTTCGTATTACATAGTACTAGACATTTTCTTAACTTAAACAATTACTTATAAAGTTAAACACTACTAACTCTTATGTTTATATCCAAAAAAAAAAACAAAAATATCCATTTTCACAAGTCACATACCAAAAAAACAATGCATAAAATGATCACTAATATATGTCTTGATGTATATGTTTTAGTCTAACTTTATTTGGAGATGTTTTTGTACAACTTAATAAAGATGACTACATCCTTCATGTCCAAATCACCCAATAATAATTTTAACTCTTAACTCACCTACAAAAATGTGTTCAAATTTTCACATAAATTCAACTTAACATTTAAAAACTTAAAAAATACAATATTATAATATACAACTAACCAGGCCTCACACTACACTTTTTGAATTTTAAAATAATATTCATGAACTAGGTAGCTTGTCTACTTCATGACTAACAAGCTTTCCAAATGGAGAAACACAAAAAGATTTTCTCTAACTACCTACTTATTCAGATAAATAGTCAATAAAATACACACAGGCATTTCCACGCACAATACGCGGTAGACCTAACAAACAAACTTAGAATAAAATAAACAATTTTGGGTTACAAACTTTGCACGAGATATAGCTCGAGTCGGGCCCACATGGTCAGTAGAGAGGAAATGTTGGGCCCACATGATCAGCAGGGCCCACGTGGCGGTTACACGCGTCCAAAAAACTTGTGGCTGCAAATAATTTGAAAAACACAGCCACTAAATCTATTCCACGCTGGCTCATGGGAAGCACCCCAAAAAACATCGAAATTAACGAGCACTCCAGCAAAATGAAATGAAATGCATGGTTGGCCAATACGATGACTCTAGTAGCCTAGATCGGATTGCCCGCAGCCTTTCTCGTCCACCAAATTTGATTCGCATAGACACGTGGAAGCAAATTAAATGAAGAAAAATTCATACATGGCATGCCTACCACCAGTCTCTGGGACGGCTTAACCGGCACACTCTAAGCACTGACTGCTTAGGTGGCCGGGCCCATTCCCTGACATTTCCGTATCCTTCAGTTTTTTACAAAGTCCGTTTCTATAAACCTTGTCCCTCCGTTTTCACGTTTAAGTTATGTTTTTTAAACTCCCAAATACAAACGGTGGAATCCTTTCCTATAAATACTCTGCGGAAATGATAATTTGGCACAACATTTTAAATCAGAATCGTGCGCTTATAGGAGATAAATTAGGTGTAATGGTGCCCTCCCTTTTTAAACTATATAATAAGGGTATTTAAATAATATAAAATTTTAAATAATTAATTTTAAAAAGATTAATAAATATAATTAAACATAATGAATTGTCTTACAATTAAAAAATATTTATTATGAAAGATTTTCAAACAAATTTTATATAATAAATTTTTTTGAATTATTTTATATTTTTTAATTTTTTAAATATATTTTTGTTATGAGTGTTTTGATATATACAATGATTTTCTCTTAATAACATATATGCTTTTTTATGATAATATATTTATATAATATTATTAGATATTGTTTTTATGATATTATATTTATATAATATTACTATCCTATTTTAAAATAATATAGATATATTAATTAAACTTGTTGATACAATATTATATATTCTTTTTCATTTGATATTTTAATATTTGATACTTTATTTTTATTATATATGCTAGATTCAAACCTACAAAAAAGGGTCTTGGCAAAAATTATGGAGCATGAAAAAAAGAAAAGAATAATAATTCTAGATCTGGAAGAAAGGGATAACAAACAAATCATGGAGGAGTATAGAAAAAGAACTATGAGTTTCAAGAAATTAAAGTCATCACTTTCAACAAGGATTATACAAATCTTTATGTGAATGAGAAATTATGATAGTTGAGCATGAGGAAGAATAAAATTCAATGTTGCAAAAATGTGAAAGAGAGTGGATTTTGGAAGAATCCATCAAGAAGGTGAAAAGTGTATATTTTCTTAGAAAATAAATCCTTATTAATTCTCAAGGTTGAAAGTGAAAAAATATTGATCTTGATGCATCCATTAATCTTCAAAATATTGAATTAGGAACATATAGATTGATGTCCTAAATAATTATTCTAATGAGTGTGCACTTTGAGGGAGAACTCTATTTAATTTTAATATTAGAATTTTGAGCCATAAGAAGGCTTGTGATGATGCCAGTATCTTTAGTTCACTACAGGGAGCTAAGAGCTTTGACTATATGTATGCTATTAGATATATTTTACTTCATACTTTATCATGTTTGGTTTGTTAGCATCATGAGACAAATCATAAGAAATGAGAAATAATTCACTTATCATTCCATAAGATTATGAAATTCAAGTGTTAATTGGAGACATGTGAAGAGAAATGTAGAAGTCTTTCCTACTATATTAACTAAACAACTAAAAAGGGAAGATATTAAGAACACATGAACTTGAAATCTTTGTTTTGGTTTAATATTATCATTGTTAATAATTTTATCATACCATTTTCCTGGATAATTAGATGAATTAATTTATCCATGAGAAGTCGTAAGGAGGTGATCAATTGTATGTTTAGAAAATTGATATTAATTTATGTTTGTTTGCTTAAGAGTTATTTTATAAAAAAAAATCATTTCCTTAAAAGATTTTAGTTTGAAAAAAAAAACTTAAAAATAATTCTAAGTAAATGAAAAAATTATAAAATAACTCCTAAGTAAACAAAAAAACTTTAATAATTCTTAGACGGTTTTAATTTTTTTAAACATTTGATTGTGTTCCAATCATACATATAAAATGACTCTCAAGTAAATAAAAAATTAAATAATTCTTAGATAGTTCTTCTTTTTTTTAATATTTAGTTGTGTTTCAATTTTTATATATCATCATGGCATGTCACTCCGTGTGTTACTACTATTCTAGATATCCATTATTTCTTTAAAGTTTGAGAGGTACAAGTATGTATATAATTTAATGGGCCAAATCATTAGTGTTTAATATTTTTAATTCAATAAAATTCAAATATTTTTATGAATGAAGAAAGAAAAAAATGATATTAAATTTCAACATTATAAATTTTCCTGTTGTTCATTAACATAGATAATAGAAATATTTTGTCCATTGAATTTTGTGAATTATAATATTTTGAAAATTGTTTATGTTTTCATGTTATTGTTAATTTTCATTGAAGAATTTTAATAAGTGTTATCCAAATTAGTTTTGTTGTAATATGTTGTCAACTAATATTTTCTTTTCATGAGAGTTTTTTTTATAAGTAATTTCAAATTTAAAAATAACTATAAATACAAATAACTCTTGACTAAATAAATTAAAACATTCTTCAATAGTTGTGAATAAAAAATAAATTTTAGGTAAATAAAAATGAAGTATCAAATACTAAATGAAAAATGTAAATTATTGTATCAATAAATTTCATTAGTATATTTATATTATTCTAAAAATAAAAAATTAATATTATATAAATATATTATCATAAAAGCACTCAAGAAATATGAAGAAAGCATTGTATTCATTAAAAACACTCATAAGAAAAATATATTTAAAAAAAATTAAAATATAAAATAATTCAAAATAATTTATTGTATAAAATTTGTTTCAAATGTTTCAATATATATTTATTATTGAATATTTTTAATTGTAAAACCTTTTTCATCATCTTTTATTATATTTATTATTAAACCTTTTTTAATTAATTATTTGAAATTTTATATTATTTAAATACCTTTATTATATACTTAAAAAATGATGGCGTCTTAATTTTACACACGCGCAAAGTTATCTTTTAAAATGTTGTGCTGTCATTTCGGTGGAATATTTATAGGAAAAGATTCCAACGTATTTCTTCCCATATGGAATGTGGGAGTAAAAGAAATAACTTCGAATGGGAAAAGGGAGGAAAAAAGTTTACTGAAACGGACTTAGTAAAAAGGGTAAACATGGATGTGATAGGATACAGAAATGTCAGGAGAATGGGCCTGGCTACCTCAATCATCAAAGCTTAGAGTGTGCCGGATAAGCCCAGCCCCAGTCTCTGTATATTGTTTCCTCTACTAGTCATTTTTTCTAAGCAAACATTAAACCCCAACACGAAATAAATTGAAGGAGGGTTTTCAAAATCTTCTAGATTTATTTTGCGGCAAGTTTCTTCGTACAGCTTGTTCGGTCCGAATTCCTTTTGTGAATTTGCTACGTCAAATATTAGCGCTTTTAGTTTGGGATTTAGAGAGCTCTGTGAATTTTTTTGATTACGAGGTTCCTACAATGAAGATTGAGGGTTTCGTTGTCTATTAATCCATTCTGAGACTACTTTTTTTTTGCGCAGGGATTTTTGTTGACGCTGTGACTCAAAACATCTAGCCTTTGATAATCATGTCAGGTTGGAGCATAGATGAGGTAGATAATCCTATGTTTTTTCTATGTACAACTTTTTTCTTAGTTGTAAGATAAGTTGGCATGTTTTCTTTTTGCTGCAAGACATTGACCAAGACTCAAACTTAGGACCTCCCATCATCATTGTTGGTAGGTGGATTCACCATGCTTGCTTTGATTTGGAGCTTAGGCATGAGATCGAAACCCAGGGAACACACAAACTTTGAACGATATATCAGATGTACAAAATTTGAATAGTATATAAGGTAAAGTAATATGAATATGTGACCTTGTTGCCATAAAGTGGTCTCATAGGCCAATTTAGCAGCTTGCTATGACATAAAATATAACCCTTTACCTTTGTATGACAGAGATTTTCCAATCGGGTCATAATGAGTTAGGCCTTTGCAGGAGATGTATTAAATGTACAACACGTTTAATCTTGGAAATCCTCAGTTCTTTTGAAATTTTCACTTAAAATGGGGTTTTTGTGAAAATTCTATTGCAATTACTGATTATTAATCTCCTATCTAATATAGATTATTTAACTACCAAAAATTAATTCATAGCAAATATTATAAAATAATACAACTAAAACTTCACAAATAAACTCATAGAAATAGAGAAGAAAACATGCACAATAATAAATACAAGATTGTTGGACAAATTGTCCCTGGAAAAACTTCGAAGGGAAAACCAATACTGCAAATGAGGAATTTTATTAAACTTCAGCAAATCAAGAGATACATAAACTGTTTGTCTCTTACTGGCAGAGCTCCGACAATATTCTTCTCTAGAAATTCTTCACTCAATTTCTCCTGCTGAAATTTTATTGTTGTTGTCCCCAACGTTATCATTGCGCCCTTGCTATCACTGCAAGACTATTTTCTTTCACTACAAATCTACTTGCTATCACTGCAAGACTTTCTCAAGTCTATATGTTCTCCAAATGTCTATTGATCCCCTTTTATACTTTTCTCATTGAAAAACCAATGGCCATGATTTAATCTCAATCAATGGCTAAGATTAATTAGACTTTAACAACCCTAACTAACTAGATTCTAGAAGTCTCTAGAGGAATCAATTAATTAATTAGATAATTATCTGGACAACTCCTTTATAGAAGTCTCCAGAAAAATTAATTAAATAATTAAATAATCCTTGGGAATGGAGACACATGTCCAAGCTACAAAAATTAACAATTTCCCTCTTAGCGAGGAAGGTGCTCTGCATGACACCCAACCTATCTCCGAAGAAGATAAATTTCCTTCCCCGATGCCTTTGTCAAAATGTCTGCTACCTGTTGATCTGTAGGTATATATTATAGCTGAACAATTCCCCGTTGTACACAATCTCTGATGAAGTGATACCTAATATCTATATGTTTAGACCTATCATGAAACGTTGGATTCTCAAACAATTTGATGCAACTCTTATTACACAGTGCATCACCATAGTCTCAACCCTCTAACCAAACAAGGCCACCAGCAACTTCCAAAGCCATATCGCCTCACACGTCACCATGCTAGCTGCTATGTATTTTGCCTCTGCAAAACTCAAAGCCACGAATTTCTTCTTCCTACTAAACTAAGAGACAACTCTTGATCCCAGACTGAAGCAACACCTTGAAGTGGTTTTCTTGTCTGTTGTACTACCTGCCCAATCTGCATCAATATAGCCTATCAACTTGATACCATCACCTTGAGCATATCTAATCCCATACTCAATTGTACCACATAAATACTGCAACACATGCTTTTCCGTTGTCCAATGCACTCTCTTCCGCTCAACCATGAACTAACTAAGAGAGTTTACTACAAAGAATATATCTAGTCTGGTGTTGACCAAATACATGAGAGATCCAATCAACTTCCTATATAAGGTGGGGTCTACATCCTTCTCCCTGGATGTGTCTACCTTCTTCCAATTCATGATCATAGGAGTAGACATGGCTCTGCAATCTTCCATCTCGAACCTTCTCAAGATTTCAATGCAGTATTTCCCTTGTCCAAGGAAAATCTCTCCATCTGTTTGCCATACCTCTATGCCTAGAAAGTAGTGCATAAGCCCCAAATCCTTCATCTCAAACTCTATTGCAAGGTCCCTCTTGCACTCCTCTATGAGCCCCAGTGAACCTGTTAAAAACAAGTCATCCACATATAGAACAAGAATGAGAACCTCACCCCCAACCACCAAGTAGTAGTGGTTAGCATTTGCTTCACTCTTCACAAAGCCCATTCCCTACAAGTATCTATCAATGCACTCATACCATGCCCTGGGAACCTGCTTGAGTCTGTACAAAGCTCTCTTCAATCTACACACGTGGGTTTCACTATTGTGTGCTACAAATCCCTCTAGTTGTTCTATGTATACCTCCTCTTTCAATTCACCATTAAGAAACATCGTCTTGACATCCATCAAATGGATCTGCCATCCCATATGTGTTGCAAGTGAGATCACAGCTTGTATAGAAGTATACCTGGCCACTGGAGCGAATGTCTCCTCATAGTCTATTCCCTCCTTCTAAGAGAACCCCTTGGCCACGAACCTTGCCTTGTATTTCTCGATGCTACCATTTGCATTGTGCTTGATCCTATAGATCCAGCATGATCCAACCACTTCCCTATCTTTCAGACTAGACACAACCTCCCACACATCGTTATGCACTATTGAGGTATATTCCTCAACCATCGCATCGTTTCACACCTGTTGTTGTGTAGCCTCCTGATAGCTGGAAGACTCACTATCTACCAACTAACTAACTAATGCCATATAGTCATTATACCTGGTTGGTTGTCTCCATTGTCTATTACTCGTCCTAGGAGCTCCCACAAACTCCCGAGTATCCTTATGCGTCTGTTGGTTCCTACTACCAACTATAGAGGATGAATTATCAACCTCCACATCTTCCTGATGAATCTCTTGGATCTGTTGCATTTGTTGCTCCATACTCTATGAATTCTCAGCACTTGAGCCTGTGCTTGTACTAGTAACTATACTTGAGCTCCACTACCCTGATCTGGTTGCACGATCCTTGGAGCTTCTGTTGGTTGCTCACTTTGATCATCTTTTGGAAAATCTCTAGACCTCCTAAATGCCTTGTCCTCCATGAACTTGGCATCATGCCTAACTATAATTCTCCTAGCCCTTGGAATAAATATCTGATATGCCTTTGAGGTTTCACTTTACCCCACAAAGTACCCTCTCTCTGCAGTTTGATCTAACTTGGAACATGTAGGCCCTAGAATTTGACTATACACCAAACTCCCAAATATCCTAAAGTGGTTGACATCTGGCTTCTTCCCTGAGAACACCTCCTCTGGTGTCATCTTTCCCAATACCTTATGTGGAACCCTATTTTGTATGTATACAGATGTACTACATGCCTCTGCCCATAAGCAACGTGGCATATCCTGGTCATATAGCATAGCCCTTGCTACCTCCGATATAGACCAATTCTTTCTCTCAGCAACCCCATTATGTTGCGAGTTGTAAGGAACAGTCCACTCTCTCTTGATTCCTTCCCTAGTACAGAACTCGTAGAACTCTTTCCCTTTGTACTCGCCTCCATTGCCTAACCGAAGAACCTTTATCTTCCTGCATGTCGAATTCTCCACAAGAGCTTTGAACTCTTGGAAGTGACTAAAGACCTCATCCTTGGTCTTTAAGAAGTATATCCAAATCTTCCTAGAGAAATTATCAATAAAAGTAACAAAGTACTCATATCCACTGAGAGACTTCATCGACATTGGTCCACATATGTCTAAATGTACTAGATCAAGAACACCCTTGGATCTGATGTCACTCCTTGGAAAAGCTACTTTCACAAACTTCCCCAACACACATCCCTTACACACATCATCATGCTCTATGCTCACCTCTGGAACACCTGTCACTGTCTCACGAAGCAATTTAAGTGCTCCATGATATATATGGCCCATCCTCATATGCCATAGCTCTCATTGATCTCTAGAATTACTGTTTCCTATCAATGCCTTATGAGTATCAAACTACAACCTGTAAAGCCAACCACTCCTAACTCCAATAGTTGTGGGTGATTTATAATCCTTATACTTGATTAACACATTCGCCCCTCTAAAGAGTACATTGTAACCTTTATCCTACAGGATGGAAATGGAAATCAAATTCATACCCAAGCCTGGAACATGCAACACATCATGAATGGGAATCAGCTTGCCATTCTCCCTCTTAAATAGAACAATCCCTTTCCCAACAAGATTGAGTTTTGACATGTTCCCCATAGAAATTTGGATTCTGACACCCCATTGTCTATATACCAAACACCCTATGAGGTTGAGCTAACCATACAAGCTATGAGTGCAAACTCATCCTCCATTCTGCTAGAGAGCTCATCTACACTTGCTGAAGTTGTTGTTTGCTTCTTTCCTTTCTTTTTGTTCTTCTTCCTTTGTAGGCAATCACTGACATAGTGGCTAAACTTTTGACAACCATAGCACTTGACTTTAGACAAGTCCTTCTCACTTTGTGGATTTGATCCTTTTCTAGACCCCTTCTTCGCTTTCCCTTTTCCTGCTAGGGAAATGTTCTCCTGTTCTACCTCACTTTTCTGACTCTTATTGTTGGTTTTGCTGACAAGACTAAGTCTAAACTCCTCCTCAGTGAAGTCACTCCATAGTCGATCCCAACTCGGTAAGGTGTCTTGTACATTGATAACTTGAACAAAGACATCCCACTGCTTAGAAAACCCATTTAGGGCTATTCGAACTAGCTCGTCATCATCTGGTTTATCTCCAATAGTTGCCAACTCATCCTTGACAAGTTTGAGTCTGGTGAGGTAACTTGTAACGTCTTCTCCCTTGTTCATCCAAGTATTCCTCAAGTTTTCTCTGCGAATCAACTTCTGGTTAGTGGTAGCATTCTGGTACAAATTCAGAATGGCATCCCACATCTTCTTCATTGTATCTAACTCTGTGATATGTGGAGCAATATGGTCCTTGACACCATCAAGAATCAACCTCCTCGCCTTGGTATCTTCCTTCTTATATGCTAAGAGTTGTGTTGGATCTGTAGGTACAGCTACAACACTGTTGACATATTCCTTGATACCATTCTCTTACAACAATAAAGAAATTTTGGCTTTCCAGACACAAAAATTTGAGGCTCCATCCAATCTGCCCTAATCTCTTAAACCTGTTGAGGCCATCTCAAAAGCAATAATAATAAAAATAATTCTGAAGAGGTAGCACTGGGTTTTATAAACCCTCAATTTATCCTTCCTACGCTGAGTCTTTTTTGCCCTCGGATCAACTCTGATACCATGTGAAAATTCTATTGCAGTTACTGATTATTAATCTCCTGTCTAATATAGATTATTTGACTGCCAAAAATTAATTCACAACAAATATTGAAAAATAACACAACTAAAACTTCACAAATAAACTCACAGGAATAGAAAAGAAAACATACACAATAATAAACACAATGTTTTTGGACAAATTGTCCCTAGGAAAACACTGAAGGGAAAACCAGTACTGCAAATGAGGAATTTTATTAAACTTCAGCAAATCAAGAGATACATAAACTGCTTGCCTCTTACCGGCAGAGCTCCAACAATATTCTTCTCCAAAAATTCTTCCCTCAATTTCTCCTGCTGAAATTTCACTGTTGTTGTCCCCAATGCTATCACTGCGCCCTTGCTATCACTGCAAGACTATTTGCTCTCACTGCAAATCTACTTGCTATCAATGCAAGTCTTTCTCAAGTGTGTATGTTCTCCAAATGCCCATTGATCCCCTTTTATACTTTTCTCATTGAAAAACCAATGGCCATGATTTAATCTCAATCAATGGCTAAGATTAATTAGACTCTAACAACCCTAACTAACTGGATTCTAGAAGTCTCTAGAGGAATCAATTAATTAATTAAATAATTATCTGGACAACTAACTCCTTTCTAGAAGTCTCCAGAAAAATTAATTAAATAATTAAATAATCCTTGGGAATGGAGACACCTATCCAAGCTACAAAAATTAATGGTTTTGTAATTAAATAAAGGGTTTATCATGCAGGGATTTATAAGAACAATAAATGCATGCAAGAAATTTACATTTTTTACCAGACAAATCTGATACATCAAACAAAAGTAATATTGTTGGTGTGATATCTTGTACACACGTTCTTTCCTCTACTGAATTTATCTTCCTAAACACTTCTAACTTATGTACTTTAAAAGCTTGCACAAGGAAACAAACACATGCAGAGGGGCTACCAAAGTTTTCTTAGCTGTGAAAAACTTAATAGTAACTTCTAGTGAAATGATCCCATGAAAACAAAATTTCTCGCTCTTCCTTACTAATTTTCAAGATCCACACTTAAAAGTTTAAAACTATGAGTAATATATTACTCGCAAAAACTTCAATGGAGCAATGCTATGGTTTGGAAAATCAATACACCTAAACTATTTTAGCAGGAATTCCAAAGTTCCAGGCCCCATTTGCAGTAGCAGCACAATTTTTTCTACTAAAACTAGAGTTGCCTTTTTTAGTAGAAGTTTTTGTTTTCTTATAGTTCTTTTAGTTTTAGAGATTTACTGTGTCAACCATATTGAAAAATGGTAGCGGTAAGCCCTTCCATTGGAACATATCTCAAGATTAAATTTTCTAAGTAAAAAGAAACTCATTTAATAAAAACTCTCATAGAAGCAATCCTTTCAACCATGCAATACTCAAGCATATCCTTAACTATAGCCAAGTACAACAAGCAAGCTAGTTTACTAAAATAATTATAACTACTAAATTGAGTTTAGTATGCTTCTACACCAGATGAGGACCAAGTGAACAATTAATTTTTTTATTGAGCGAAACTAATAAAATTGAGTAAGATAAACCTTTCAACAAAAATTTCCAAAAAATAGAAAGCTTATGTGCAGGTACCAACCATCCAGAACGGGATCCCAATTGGTGAATATGGCATTGGTTTCTGAATTTTTAATATTTGATACCTCATATGCCCAACACTTTTGGGTTGATGACTTGAAACAATCTTCTCTGCATATAAAAACACCCCACATCCATCACATGGCGTGCCTCTTCTAGACTTGGACACATAATGTTGCAGAGAAGGGTTTCCTTTTTAATCCAAAGGCATGTGCCTTTTCTCTTTCCAAAGAAATAGGGAAGTTACAATAACCGACCAATAGAAATATGTCAGAAACCTTATCACTAAAATCTAGAGCAGCTAATATCTAAGCCTTTGTCTCGTGAGGAAAAGATTCCATCTATGTTTCTCTAAGTTTATAATACTAGGAAATGGGAGGACATTTATTTTGTTTCAGCAAAAAAATTGGCATTTTGGCCAGTCAGGGGATGGGACACCTTAAAAAATATGCAATTTATAGTTATTTATTTGCATACTTGAGTATCTCTTAAGATTTTTTAGAGTTGCATTGAAAGAACAAACATAACATTCCCTGCATTGAACATTGAAAATGGAAATGAGTTTGATAAATACAAAAAAAATATTTCAAATATTTAACTGTTATTTTATCATGAGGATAACTATAAAGATAGTCTAAGTCACGAACAAACAAAAATTGAAAATATAACAATCATATTTGAGCCATGGCTAAATTCTAAATTGCAAGCATGAAGCAAGAAGCTTGACAAGCAAAGTCATCATATGTTCTATGCATTTTTTATTTTTTATTTTTGAAACCTGGTAGTTTGTTATGAACTTCTAGGCATCATAGCATGCTTAAAGGGCACTCCTAGCTACCAAGAATATCTCAAGTACTTCATGAATGTCCCTTTAGCATTTTGTGAACTCCTAGGCATCTTCACAATGTCAGTAAAAGGAGACATGTGGAATAGTTCCCTAAGGGATCAAAATATCTCAAGAATGGAATGTACAATTTCAAGAATCTAGGAATACCAAGGGATGTTTCCTCCCTATTTCTAAGTTCTTTAAAACCAAGGGGAAACTCCCAAGGCACCTAGATGGTTGGGGATGCATTCTTGTGGAACAGTGAAGTACATGCTGTGGTGTATAAAATTTGTAAGTGCAAAAGCAAGTAATACAACACATCAATGAAACATTATATTAGAGAATTCAAATAAGAATCTAAACAAATTGAAAAAATAAGCTCTCTAATGTCGTCCCATTGTCCTCTATCTCCAAGAATTTTTTAAGTCATTATTGCTCTAAGATTGTGTGTATGCACATGACTTGTCAAATGACAACCTAAAGAACGAGATGTTCGAAATGCAATAAACCTTTCTACATGATTGATTGTTAAATCATATGTTGTAGATGATTGTGCAAAGATTGTGATAATGTTATGATATTGATAATGAAAATAATGTGATGCAATTACAAAAATCAAGATGCAGCGAATGGTAAAGCCATGATTAATCTAAATGATGCTAAATGCAAATACTAGAATGATAATGCTAAAATGCTAAGATAACAACACTCTCTAAAATTCTGCAGAGTTTAGTTACTAATGCTCTCTATATATGAAATGTTGTAAATAAGGTTGTATTTATAGATTTCTCCAAGGTATCAGCCTATGTGGCAAGATTCAATAGTCTAGATTTGATCTAGAGAGATGAACGGTTGAGAGTGAAGAGGTTGGAGAGAATCAAGGAGCATGTTCCCTTTAGTAGAACAAATTGCCAAGTGTGGAGGAGAATCAAATGGAGGCGAAAGCCAAGTGTCTCAAAATTGGTTAGAATTTGTTGAGGTAAATTCTAATTAAATATTTTTAATTTCATGAGACACATGATGAGGTGGAAGATGAGAAGTTAGTAGACATGTGCTCAAATTCAAATATAAAATTTAAATTTAATAAAAGGGAGTTAATTAAATAAAACAAACTAATTGAAGTTGTTCATTTAAGTAAAACATGAAGAAAGTGATTTAAGATAAGAAGAATTTAAGAAATGTGAACTATATAAATAAATCTTCTCAATTTATTTATAAGTAGAAGAATTAAAGATTTATTAATTAAATAGCTTGTATTTAATTAATTTCCCCTAGACCAAATTTAAGTGTATACATTTTTCCCTGTTTTGAAGTGATGTGTTTGTGACACATTGCTTCAAAGAAATATTTTGCTAGTGCTGATAAAAATTTCGATATGCCCTAGACGTTGATTTTCAAGTGATGATGCGGGTATGCCCCCCAGGGAGATAAATCGAGAAATTTTTGAATTTTTAGGATTTTTTGAATTTTTGATGATTTTTTGAATTTTTAAGATTTTCTAATGATTTTCAAATTTATGATGTTCAAACAATTTATCTCTCGATAAATAATAATAATCCTGCCATTTGATTAATTGATGCCCTAGTTTAAAAATAAAAACAATCCCACTTAATTACCCCCTTTAAAAGGTAAAAAGATGAAAAGGAGACTCATTTCAATTCATTTGCATTGGAGATTTGAGTTGATTGAGAGAGTAAAGAAAAATGGTGATCGCCTTCCAAACCCACTGATTTGAGCGAGTTCGACGTCACAACCGCCCAGCCGCGTATGGACCTCTAGTATGTACCCCAAGAAACTGTTTTGTGAATTTTGAATTATTTTTTCCCGCATTTTGATGTTTTCAAAATCTATTATTTGCGTTTTAGCGCATATGGAACCCATTATAGCACATAAGTAGGCTATTGTAGTGCATATAGTATTTTAGCGTGTAAAGTGAATTTTGTATCGGATAGGGTGGTTTTTCTAGCACATTCAGTTTATTAGTGCATAGGTGCCATGATTTAGCGCATTTGGTAAATGTTTTAACAAATACAATGATTTAGCGCATAGATGTCATAGAATGACATGTATGGTAGTTGTTTTAGCGCATTTAGATATTTAGCGCATTTGTACCTTGATTTAGCGCATATGTTGATTTTGTTAGCGCATTTGGTCCTTTAGAGCATTGATGTGTTGTTATGGCGCATAGAAGAAATTCTATAACATATCTATCTTTTTAGCACATAGACACCCTTTATTAGCGCATTCACACTAGATTAGGATTTTGCTAATTGTTCTCCTTGTTTTTGATGTTTGATGATTGTGTCAGCCAATGTTTTGATGATGTGTGATGATGTTGATGATTAATCTCATGATAGGTGAGAATCGATGATAGGATAGATGACGATTGACCTCATGATAGGTGAGGATCAATGATAGACGCTCAATGGGATTTGATTGAAATCTCATTAGAGCTGGTTAGATTGATTGATAGGTTGCTTGATAAACTATTGATTTGCGATATGTTATGATCATACCAGGATTTTAGAGTTCTTCAGTCTCGGGAGCGATTCCCAAAGACCTGGGACATGATTCCACAGCTAGTGCAGGCTGATTTAGATGTGATTGGACGATACAGTTTGACTTCGTTGATCGATATGCCCCAGTATAGGATCAACAGGGAACTTTTGAATTCTCTAGCTGAGAGGTGGCATAGTGACCACAACACCTTCCATTTGGCCATGGGTGAGATGATAGTCATGCCAGAGGATGTATATCATATCTTGGGGATTCTCGTTGTTGGCGAGCTAATATTTTACGATCACATTGAGCAGGGAGGTACCGATGCCCTGAGGAGGATTTTTCATGATGACAAGATTAGCGAGTATGAGATCCCATGGCAGGAGATGGTTGCATTATATCAGCCATTACCTTGTGTTTTAGCTGGATTCATTGAAGTTTTTCTATGTCCCAACTGTAGGTTGAAAGGATTCTCAGTCGGTTGGGGCTGAATATTAGAGAGCATGATTACATAGGGGGTCAGATATGCATGGGGCTCCTGCATGCTGGCTCATTTGTATCATGATCCTCATCAGGTAGTTTATCTTGGCATTGCTAGTCTATCAGCTAGGGTTACATTGCTACAGATTTGGGCGTGGGAGCACATAACTGTCACTCGGCCTATTGCAGGCAGAGATTGTCTAGTTGGGAAACCATATGTCTTCGGATACACAGGTCTAGTTGTCCAACATAAGTTGGGAAAATTGGAGTATCAGCGGTGAGTGTTGGATGATCTAGAGATGGTCACATGGTGGCCATACTTGGATTGTGAGCAATGGCCAGAGGATGACATTGAGATGCCCTATGTTTTCACTTCCAGATACTTGATTAGGCAGACACCGTATGTTATCGAGAGATACCTAGTTATGAGGGTGCTTCGACAGTATGGTAGAGTGTGGGTTATGCCCCAAGGATTGGCCATGTATGCTCGGCGATGACATGATATCCCAGAGTGGGGACCCACGTTATCCTATGATGCATCATGTCAGGAGTATTTTGGATTACAACCATGGATATGGGAGTACCATCCCAAGATTTCCAATGCCTTCATGACAAATGATAATGTGCAGTATTTCTTTACACATCCTTTCCCAAGGATATCCAATCTAGATGAGCCAGTACCAATACTAGATGATGATGAGAGAGCACCACCACGTGCACTGAGATAGAGGAGAGATGGAGATGAGGAGGAGGGAGATGGCAGTGATGGAGATGGTGGTGATGGTGGAGGTGGAGATGATGGTGATGGAGGAGATGTAGGTGGAGGTGGACCAGTACTAGATGTGAGAGAGTCTCAGAGGAGGAGGTCTACAATGCCCTAAGGACAGCAGCAAACAGGGCCATCACAGATTCAAATTCGTGTGCCCTCTCGTCAGCAGTAGGCACAGATAGACGCTTTATAGGAACAAGTGTAGAGCTTCCAAGGCTAGTTATCCTAGGCCCAAGCAAAGATTGCTACTCTCATAGTAGAGAGAGATACCTTGAGACAGAGATGCGAGCAAGCAGAGGCCTTATCAAAGAGATTATAGAGAGTTTCTGAGGGGACCACTACAACAGATATGCTTAGAGAGGTACGACATTTTGCCAAGGAGGCCAAGTATTATAGGTTGCAGTATCATGAGGTAGTGCCTACAGAGCAACATGTAAGTTATGCACAGTCTGTCAGTGCCAAATCAGGTCAGAACTACTCATGGACGACTACCAGAGGTGTCATTGGGCCACCTCCTAGAGATCCATCAAGCAGGGATCCAAGTGCAGGTCCATCTGGTGGTGTAGCAGAAGACTTAGTGAGGCCGACAGTGTCTAGGGGGAGCAACACATAGCCTCTATGTTGGTCATATTTGATGTATTAGCACTTGATGATGTACTAAGACTTGATGTATACCCTTATTCAGTCAGAGACATATAATTATTCTGCCATTTTGATGGTATATATCTCCATGTTATGATATCATTGTACACTTGACATTTATTTTGAGATTATATGAGATGCAGTGGATACTTATTGATCTATGTGTTGTCTACATGCTTTTTATGATGGATGCATTTTCTTTTTGCTCTATATGTTATGTGATGTCTATATGATTATTCCATGGGTGTGAGTGGATGCAATAATGAAATGATGATGCATGGATTATGATGCTATATGTTATATGGATGATTTTTTTATGCTATATGGGATGGATGTGATCATGCAACTTAAGATGTAATGCTTTTATTTATTTGTATTTTTTAATGAAAATATATATGATCTAATACATGGTGGATGAACGATGATAATGCTTTCTAATGTGTGATATGATAATGATTATGCAACTATGTAAATGATTTTTTTTTGTTAATGTCAAATGTACTCAATCTTGTAATGAGAGAAATAGAATCGTTTTGAGATTTTCCCGCCTTGGAAAAATCTATAATGCACATGCAAAACTAATATGGATGCAATCTATCTTAACCATGCAAATGCAATGTTGTCATTTTGTCAGCCAATTTGGCGTGCTTGGTATCATCATTGAGCTTTTAATATGTTGAAAGTTAGTACAAACATCGATGGTATAATTAGACCACGATGACCTGAGTACAACTTCCATGGATTTTTTATATTGCAAGGTAACACAAGCATCTAGGAATAATTGGACGGAGATGACCTGAGTATTACTTGCTTAAAACATACAAGAGTTAATCCTTTTCCTATGCAAATTCAAAATGTCATCAATGATACTTTGTAGAGCATGTCCAGCAACAAATTTGCATAGTAGTAATGATTAACTCACAGACAATAGACAAAGAAAAATCATACTCCATCCTAGCTCATCTAGTCTATGACATCCTTGAGTTGCTCCGGAGAAATGATAACAAAAATCAAGATACAATAGTTGAACATTCATGCCAAAGTGATTAAACCATGCTTCAGAAGAGTATCATCTAGTTAGATTTGTTTTGACTGATCTTGTTGTTGATTTGGATGGTTGATGTTCAAAATTTGTGATTGATATTCAATGTTGAGTTTATGTTTCATTGTTGTGTTTGCTACGTTGTCTGATTGTTGTTTGTCTATTGTTTTAAGCTCAAAGCAGGTTGCCCCCAATGAGAAACCAACCATTTATTGTGGTATGCACAATGATAACCAAGCTAGGATGAGATAAGATCGTGACGCCCAGATATGTACATGAGTTTTTTTCGATGATAAGGTAGAAAGATAGCAAAAAGTGGACAACAGACACACGTGACAATAGATGGAAAAGCTAATCTATCACGGATATCACCTATTGCCAAGTTTTCACTATTTGTTTTTCTTGCACTTTTTCAGATTATATGATTTTTTTTGTTGGCACCAAGATGCATGTTTGCTAGATTTTCATCAAGGTAACGATTTTTTTTATTTTTTCACTTTTTTTTTGTATTTTTTGACTTTTTTTTTGGATTTTTGACTTTTTGGATTTTGACTTTTTTGGATTTTTGACCATATTCAATTTTTTTGGATTTTCCTACTATTTTACTTTTTTGTGTTTTTCAACTTTTTGCCATGCACTGTATGAATTATGTGTAAAACTTCTTGAGATGAAGGTTATTGATAGGTTCCTCAAACAGGTCCCCTTCAGGTGTAGATAATTGATATGTTGTAGATCCATAGACTAATATGACGATGCCCCGATCTTGTGTGAATGACCCTACTGGATGTAAGGACCCAATCAAAATGAGGAGTAAAAGTGGCAAGTATAAAGGATGATAGATGTTATAGATAAAAGAGGCTATGGTAGGATCCCTAATGTGCACACTATGTGGGCCATCAGGATTTAGACGAAAAGGAGCTTGGGCGACCAGTGAGTTATAGTACGTGAAGGGGTCGTCATCAAAGACACATGGAAAGACATCACCAAGGGAGGTGTAATGATATGAAGGATATGTGAACATGGATGGGTGGAATGGAATATGTGGCATGAGTAAGGGTGACATGGATGGAGACCTTAGATCAACAATTTCTTTCTTTGATTTTCTTCCTTGATAGATGCCCCAAGTGATTTTTGAGTGAGAGGCATGTTTGGAGATCGACTTTTTCTTGCTTTCACTTTTGAATTTTATTTTTGATTTTTTTGGTAGCCTTTTATTTTGGTTAAGGGACTTGTCTGGATCCTTTTTTTCTTTTTGATTTGTCCAATAGCTTTTTATTTTGGCAAAGGGACTTGTCCAGATCTTTTTTTCTTTTTAATTTGTCCAATAGCTTTTTATTTTGGCTAAGGGATTTGTTTGGATCTTGTTTTCTTTTCATGCTTTCTTTTGATTTTGGATCTCCATTTGAAAAAGGAATTTTCACCTTTGATTCTTGAATTACCCCCTTTATATTTTTTTTTGGTGATACTTGTTGATCCATGTCTACAAGATGGATGGACGTGGACGAGATGGATGAAATAGGTGAAGTGAGAGGAAAATTTAGTGGACGAATGGGAGTGGTGATGCCATCAATGGAGTGTTTGATACTATCCTTGTCAGTACTGTTAACATCAAATGAAGCTTGCAAATCGTTAGTGACTTGGCAAGATGGCTTAGTAGAGATAACAATAGAAGATTCATATCCTAGCCTAGGGTAGGTGGGATGGAAGGATGGTGGTTGGATATCCTTAGTGGGGTCATGATCAAAAAGCAGGTTATCATAGATGTCCTAGTCAAATACAAGGTTATCATAGGTATGAAAAGCTTGAGTAGAAGAAAATATGGAAAAGGTAGGTGTATCATCAGGATCCTAAAAGGTTTCAATCCAAGCATGGTCATCTTTGTGCATTCCTTCTGTAGTTTTTTTGACATCATTGTTGGAAGTTTGACCCTTCTCGATGATAGTAGTGGTATCTTTTACTAGCAAATTATCCAAACGATATTCTCCACATCCCAGATCATGGATTTGGAACTTGGGGTTTGATAGTGCAGTAACTGAAGTGGATGCTTTGAAGGATTCAGGATCAACATATTTTTGAGAAGAAGGTGCTTCATGATTGCGAGAGATCGGATTTCAGCTTTAGGGCTTAGATTATGGCCATACATGAAAGGATTAGGATCTCCTTGTATTGTGATTTCAACTCCATTGTGTGGGAATTTAATACACTGATGGTGTGTAGAGGATATTGATTGCATTTCATGTATCCAAGGTCTTACAAGGAGGATATTATAGGTCAAGGGGAGATCAAGGACTTGGAAAACCACATCCTTCACCACAAGGCCAAATATGATTGGTAGAGTAATTGATCCTTTAGATGAGTGTTCCTCTTCATCATATGCCTTCGTGGTAATCTTTTTACTGGAATCTATTGCACTTTCTGAATATCCAAATGCTTGGACAAGCTTAAAAGTATAGATATTTTGACCATCTCCTCCATCTATTAAAATGTGTTTGATCAAATTTTTATGGATTAAAACCTCAATATGGAGTGGAGAATTATGTTAATAAGTGTGGGATGTATCATCATTTGTTGAGAATGACAGAAAATGGGGTGCAGTCAAATGTCCCACCATGGCTTCGAATTGACAAACTTCCAAATTAGTTGGTATTGGAAGGTTGTCTTGCTTATCCTTGATTTTGATGACATTACTTTGATTGTCAACTACAAAAATATTAAGAATGGTAGTATCATAGACATAATTCACATTTTTCCCTTTGTTTGTTGAAGAAGATTCTCCTTTTTCATAGTTGGATAAAGGGTTTTTGAATTCTCCATGATCAACATTTGTTTGAGGTTCTTCTATCGATATTTCCTTTTTATCTATCAAGTCTTGCACCAAATGTTTTAATTGCATACAATCATTTGTTTTATGTCCTTTGTTTCTATAAAAATCACAGTAATGTGCATCGTTCCACCATGATGGTTTAACTTGTGGTTCCCAATCTTGTGCCTCTGGTAATGTTATAAGTTTGGCTGCTAGAAGCTCTTTTAATGTTGATTCAAGTGACTATCCCAAAGGTGTAAATTTTCTGCGATTTGATGGTGTTTGATATGGTGTTGAAGTTGGTTTAGATTCAATGTTATTTTGATTGTTGTTTTGATTGGTGCTTTGATTGGTGCTTTGATTGGTCTTGGGTGTAATTCCTAAAAGATTGAAGACTAGTTTTGCATTATGTGTTTTAGTTGCGCCATCATTACCAACATTCTTCTTTCTTTGCCAGAATTTGGGTTTCTCATTGTTGTTATAATGATTGGAGGAGTTTTCTAAGTTGTTTCCTTCATTATAGATTTTTAATACCCCTCTTTTAACCAAGGCTTCTTCAAATTTGAGTCCATTTTCAATCATCTTTTCAAAGTTGGGTGGACATTACAATTCAAATCTACAGCTCATCTCATTTTTTAGATTATCAATGAGGATTTTCCTCTTTTCTTTTTCAGGTATAGGATGAGGATATCTAGCAAATAATATTCTCCATCTTTGTAAAAATTTGAGAAATGATTCACCCTTTTTTTGTTTTGTGTTGCAAAGATCTTTCATGGTTATCTCATGTTGCATGTTGTAGGAATATTGAGTGATAAACTTATTGAACAGCTCTTCAAATGATCTAATACCTGGTGGAAGTTTTGAAAACCATTCCATGCAGACCACCCAAACTTTGTGGAAACAATCTCATCAAATAAGTCTCTTCATGTGAAAGTTCCAAGCTCATTGTGTGAAATTCTCTTACATGATCTATAGGATAAGATTTTCCATTGTACTTCTCATATTTTGAAAGATCATAGTTTGGTGGAAATGGTATCATGTTCAAACTTTTGTCAAAAGGATAAGGGAAGATGTCTTGCAACAAGTATCTTTTTGTGGTTCCTCTTTGCATGTCTTGGATCTACTATTAAAGGATTTGCATTTGTTGAGTTAAGGCTTTCATAGGATCAATTTTTGTGAATCAGCTTATATTCTCTTGGGAGTTGTTTTTAATTGGTTGACATCAAAATCAGTTGGTAGTTTCACACCTTGGTTGGCCAACATCAAAAAATATTTTTCTCCATCTTTTTCTAAAATATTTTCCATGAATTTGTGGAATTTGGGGTCTTGTTGAGCTTGTTGAATGTCTTCATCAGTTATTTCATCATTTTCAGGTTGGTGAAATCTGTGAAAGGGATTTTCTTTAGCTTCAACCATGGTGGTTTGTGTTTCAATTTCCTTCTCTTTGATTTTTTTGTTTTTGAGATCTTGTTAAAATAGGAATACAAGCGATAAAAGTTTACTATACTTTGATCTTTGTTTAGGAGTGCCAAGGAGATACCTAAGTCAAGATAGAATGATGGATTCTATTGATGAGACTAAGGTGATTAAATCTAATATATAGTGTGTTATTTCGTGATGAAGGATGATAAATCCTGATGATGAAACTCAACTAAACAATCAAAGATAGGTTTGATGATTTAGGAACTTAAGATGGCAGATCCAAGTTTAGTTAAGGGAATTTCACTTGCAAAGCGCTTTAAGTTTAAACCGATGTTTGAATGAGGAATAAATCTATGCCTCGAAAGGATTCCTAAATCCGTTTGAATTGTCGGTGTCGTGCTCAAATTAGCTCTCTATTTATGAATCGATGGATGCACTAAAATAGGGTGTAGATGCACTAAATAACTATATGTGCGAGACTGTCCTCTAGATGCACTAGAACGGGAAATTCATGAGCTAAAAGATGAAGTATATGCACCAGAAAAGAACCCAGATACACCAGAATATGAGCTAGATACGTTAGAAAAGAACCCAGATGCGCTAGACTGCCCCCTTATATGTGCCAGAATAGAAAGCCGATGTGCTGGAAAATGAGGTGAATGTGCCAGAACATAGGCTAAATGCACTGAAAAATGAAGGCAATGTGCTAGAAAAGGCCCTAGATACACTGGAAGATGTTGTGTATGTGCTAAAACAAGCCAGAGATGCACTAGACTGTCCCTAAATATGGTTCAAGTTATCTGATAAATGTTCAACTTAGCTGATAGACATTCAACTTAGCTCTATTGGAGTATCAGGTAAATGCGCTAAACAGATTGCAAATGTGTTGGAAGATGGGACAAATGTGCTAGAATATGGTCTAAATGCATTGAAGGATAGGATGAATGCTCTAAAACAAATTGCAGATGCACCAGAATATGAACTCAATGCACTGAAAGGTGAGGTAAATGTGCCAGAATATGGTCTAAATGCACCATACTATGAACTCAATGCGCTAAAACATGGAGTGTATGCACTAGAAAAGAAGTTGGTTGTTCTGAAAAATTGAGCCAGATGCACGGAAATAGACAACTAATGTGCTAAACTAGAAATGGTCATTGTTTTGCATGTTTGTCTGGTTTTCTCTTATTTTCAACTCAATGAATTGGGTGTTTTCTAGATGAAATATCTTCTGAACAATGAGTTTGCTTGGTTTTCTTGTTTGTGAACCATGTGAATTAAGTGTTTTTAAATGGATGATCTCTTGAAAAATTATTTCAAACATAGAAGCAAGTAGTAAAATAGTTGTTTCACCCTATGATCTAAACATTAAGTGTATGTTCTAGAATCTAGTATGATCCCTTTGATTTCCATTGGTATTAAATAATAGCAAATAGATCAGTCACTCTTCTAATGTCAATGATCATTAATAACATCATAGCACACATCTTAGAACTAAATTAGCTCACACAGCCCTATCACCCCCTAGAGGGTGCTTGTGTTTTTTCCTTTTTGAGTCTTAACCAAAGTCAAATTCTCCACTTTTGGCCAAGAATCCTCGGTAGTTATATGGTGAGTATCTTGGGGAAAATTCTTCTACTCCCTTTGAGGCCGTGGAATATTAAAAATGTTCGAACTAACTCAGCCGGGCTACCACACTTAAAAGTTCAGTAAGGTTTTATTCAAAGGCAACAAAATGATAAACTCCTTTAGAGACCTCCCAACCTTTAGAACAAAAGCTTTCTAGATGGTTAATATTTAATGCAATACTACTGCTGACCCGAGAGTTTCACAATCACGCTTTGATTATAGTGGGTTGGAATACTTGGCTTTAGTTGTTCCGACTTAGGTCATTCCCGTAGGGTGAGTACTTTTTCCCACTATGGCAGGCCCTCTAAAGGTGCTATTGCAATAATTGAAAGAGTGAGTCTGGCATTCTGGTCACCCACATAAAGAGGAGAGAATAGGCCTATCACTTTACAAACACAACATACATGGTGTTCATTAACGTCTTAATTAAACTAGATGCCTAATTTAATCAAAAGAAAACAAAAATAACTCCAGCCCCTACAAACACCATTAGTAGTCTCATATAATTGTCTTTGACAGCGTTTAAAGTACTTGCAAAATAGAAAGACATCAATTAGTTTCCATAATTTTAAGTTTCTGCAAATAAAGTTAAATGCGCTAAAACAAAAAACCATATGCACTAAAAGATTCACTAGATGCGCTAATAAACACCCTAAATCCGTTATTTTGGAAAAACGGAGAAGGAAACCCAAATTCTTGTATGCGCCAGAAGAGAAGACAAATGCGCCGAAAGATCCCACGTATGCACTTGAATAGGGCCTGGATGCGCCAAAAGAGAAAGTATATGCGTTCAAAGAAGCTTCAAGTGCGCTACCTTGAAATTCATGATCAAACCTGCAGACAAAAACTTGCCAAAAAATGTTAAAAATGGGGCTAGGCCCCACAGTGGGTGCCAAATTTATGTGGTGTATAAAATATGTAAGTGCAAAAGCAAGTAATACAACACATCAATGAAACATTATATTAGAGAATTCAAATAACAATCTAAACAAATTTAAAGAACAAGCTCTCTAATGTCGTCCCATTGTCCTCTATCTCCAAGGATTTTTCAAGTCATTATTACTCTCGGATTGTGTGTATACACATGACTTGTCAAATGACAACTTGAAGAACAAGATGTTGGAAATCCAATAAATATTTCTACATGATTGATTGCTAAATAATATGTTGTAGATGATTGTGCAAAGATTGTGATAATGTTATGATATTATAATGAAAATGATGTGATGCAATTACAAAAATTAAGATGCAGCTAATGGTAAAGCGATGATTAATCTAAATGATGCTAAATGCAAATACTAAAATGCAAATACTAGAATGACAATGCTAAAATGCTAAGATAACAATGCTCTCTAAAATTCTATAGATTTTAATTACTAATGCTCTCTATATATGAAATGTTGTAAATGAGGCTATATTTATAGATTTCTCGAAGGCATCAACCTATTTGGCAAGATTCAACGGTCTGGATTTGATTTGGACAGATGAATGGTTGAGAGTGAAGAGGTTGGAGAGAATCAAGGAGTGTGTTCCCTTTAGTAGAACAAACTGCCAAGTGTGGAGGAGAATCAAATGGAGGTGAAATCCAAGTGTCTCAAAATTGGTTAGAATTTGTTGAGGTAAATGTCAATTAAATATTAAGAATATTTAATTTCATGAGACACATGATAAGGTGGAAGATGAGAAGTTAGTAGAAATGTGCTCAAATTCAAATATAAAATTCGAATGTAATAAAAGGGAGTTAATTAAATAAAAAAAACTAATTGAAGTTGGTCATTTAATTAAAACATGAAGAAAGTGATTTAAGATAAGAAGAATTTACGAAATGTGAACTATATAAATAAATCTTGCCAATTTATTTATAAGTAGAAGAATTAAATATTTATTAATTAAATAGTTTGTATTTAATTAATTTCCTCCATACCAAATTTAAGTGTATACACATGCAATTCGCTACACCAACTTATCATTAGTTGACTTCATTCTTGAGTTTGATTTTTTAGTCCATGCATGTTCTTGGACCTTCTCTATGATAGGGATTGCTTGAGAGTGTTGCATTTTGATATTCCATATAAGATAAAATGTGAAGATGTTTTTCCTTTATCGTGCACTTTTTAATTTAAGTACTCTAGTGTCTTTTTCCTTTAGTATATGAGGAAAATCATTTGTTACCTTTTGCAGCCTCCCAATCTTCAACATGCAGAATAGGCTATGGTGAACAATTGATTCAAAAAGGGGAATTGAACATTTACATTGACTTTTCCTTCATCTAAACCATAGGTTAAAAATGTCGACTTAGTCAACACTCTTTGGGCCTAAAATATGAAAAAATATCCTTTCCCTAGATATTGATGTTGAGAATCCATATTTCAAAAATTAGAATTTAATTCTTTATAGAAAAAAATTAATGTTGTACGACACAAACGTTACTTTCTAAAAATGTTATTTTCTGTTTAAAACCATTTATTAATGGATATGTTGAAAGATTCATGATTTATTTCAAAAAAAATGAAAAAATATATATTTAGAATCTACACACAAATTGCCACAAATCACTAGTTTACATCATCTTCAAATTCTTAATAGTTTAGTTGTTATAGGTCTTAGAAGATGAAGATTCAGTTAAAAATATTGATGTAAATGTCCATCTTGGGAAAAAAGTGAGACACAGATTTTTTATTTCACTAGGTGTCCCCAAATCCAATTTCACTACAGAGGGCCTCGACGAATTCAAATTTGTTGCAACAAACTCTGAATTCCTTGCCCTTGCCCACCTTTTCAAAAGTCTCCAGGTCCTCTTTGAATCCTTATTGCCCATGCAAGTAGCTATTGATCAAAACACCTCATGCTAGGCTAATGAATGAAGCAAGGTCTGCAATGAACGAATGAAGTGAGATCAAGCAAGACGAATGAATTTGCAATGAAAGTGAATAATCTCACCAATACATCGTGCGCATGAATACATCGCACCAATAATTTGCCAAATTGTTATTTTTTTTTAAATTCTACTTTGGATTTGATGACTAACTATTTAGTCATTTATTTATGAGCATTCATAGTTGAGTTGTAAAAAATGAGTAGAATGTAGTCATTTTTAGTTGTTGTGACTAAAAATTTTAGTCACTTAGTCATTTATTTGCCAAATTCTACTAGTGTTATGAGGGAATAGTTGAAAACCTAGATGTTACAGAGCAAAGTGTGAATAAATATTCAACAAGCTCCCTTCGTGTATATATTTTTTGGGTTAAGTATCGGCTCGCGCATCGCAAATGAGCCACTCAACCTTTTTGTCAAACTTCGTTGCCTCCTCCACGTGTCTGCTCTGCGCTCCCCGAAGGTTTTCCTTCCTTTGCATTTAAAAGAGGCCTCACTATGCTGCTATGTATCATCGCTGCGCACAATTGATGATTGCTTCCCTTCACTTTTGAGTAGAGATCCACCCACACGCCACATGTCACCTTAGCACAAGTTTTCGACGGCAAAAGAAAAAGACTCATACGGGTTGTGCTATACTGCCATGTGTTTCTTCGATGAGTTTTGTGTTTAGGCGATGGATGAAGCAAAACAAACACTGCAACTGATTGACACGTGTCATAATTGCTTTCCCTTTATAGGGTGATGACACTTGCCTGCTTGACCTCATCGGGACCACTGCCATTATTTGCAGAGGATGCACCTAGGCTTGGAACAACTGGATGCTTGGCTTTGAATTTTTTCTATTGCAACGGCCTGGAGGAATACTTAATTCTTCATCATTGCCATCCTGAAATCTTTTCTGGCTCACCAAGGCAGTGGGAGTTTCATATATATACTTCTCTCTGTTTTGAGGGAAGGTTTCGGATTTTTCAAAAAAACACTAATTTTAGAAAAGATACCAAGCCTTTATTATTGTTTTTTATGATTGCAAAGACTCTCAAACTGTGAAAATTGTTCAGTCTTTTTGTTCTTTCATGTTATTTGATTAACTTTAGACTGTGATGCTATTGTCTGGATATTTCATTTAAGAACTTCTATAAATTGAATGCAAGTTTGTTGGTCCAGATCATGTCTTATGACTCTTCTTGGCAGTATGAATGAATGCAATGTTATTTTATATCAATAAACGGATTATCTATGTTTTAATCTTTAGTTTCTGCCTTTCTGGGACATTACAAATACCAATTGGGCCCTTAGATCTATGATTTATCGTGCCTATCATTAAGTCTTGGCACATTGCCTTAGATTAGACTTTATTTTTATATATCTATTTCTTTTTCCCTTTCCAAATCCCCATTATAGAAGAAGATGACTTCTTTAAAAATTCGGAGGTCACTCAGTCTAGCATAAAAGCTCCCCCATAAATTGAGTTTCCCATAAGACATTGTTACCTTGTCAATTTTTTGCATCAACAATTTGTTCTTTTTCTGGCACGCCCGGTGCGATAGAGCTTAAATGAATTTGCACTTTATAAGGGTGTATGAGCTATCGGCCTGTCACTAGATCCCAAACCGCAAAAAACCCCCAGTTTACTAGTACCGCCACTAGGAACAGTGCAAGCCGCAAACCAGCAAGTAACAGTTCCACTTCCCCTGCCCATTCCTCTAACCATGCTACCAGGTGCCAATAGAAATTATGTGGCATGGGGTGTCGGAAGTCCCCTAGTAGGGCTAGTAGCACCCAATGTCTGGGCTGCTATCACGGTCTCAGCTATGAAAGCTATACCCAAGTTTACCGGAGATGGCTCAAGAACACCCACAGAACATCTGCAAGATGTGGCAGACGTGTGTCTGGTTCATGGGATCACTACACAAAATGTAGTGTTGAGGCTCCTCACCGCATCTTTCAAAGACAAGGCATTGGATTGGTACCGAACATTGCCAACTAGCACTATATGTACCTGGGATGAGCTCACAGACCCATTCTATGAGAGGTTTTCAAATGATGGAGATTGCCCCTCGCTGTACTATCAATTATCTATCATAAAACAAGCTCCCCAAGAGGCTATGATGAACTTCAATGCTCAATTCCATACAAACTGGCAAAGGATCCCTATTGCTATTCGCCCGACTCCTAAGTTGGCATTCATATTTTATCTGAAGTCTATCAACCCCGACATTTCTATGATGATCAAGTCTTTGGGGGGAGCTACTTTTCCATATGCTTACAGTGTCGCCATTAAAGCTGAGAATCGTTTGATAGATTAAGGAAAGTTGCCTCCTCAGCCTATCATGTTGATATTTCCCAAAATATTGATGTACGCATAGGAGGTCACATCAACTAGTGCATTCACACCTCCCCAATCAATGTACACATATGCGGCAGCGCCGCAAAATGTTGCCTCTACATCTGGGTCTTCCAAGGATGAAATGAGCGATCTTAAAGAAATGTTGCAGACTATGGAAAATGACATAACCACCCTCAAGTGAAACCAATCAACACCTCTGAAGCCTGCCTATCAAAATTATCAAGGCAGACGGTCTTCATATCAGCAGAATCAATACCAAGGCAGTCCTCGCACTAATCCACCAACTCCAACAGCCAACCAAATAGTGTCAGTACCTACTCTGTTGACAAGCGCTTCACCAAGCTTGAGTAGGGAATTGACCGCGGGATAGAACAACCTCGTCGATGATATCAATCCATGGTGCTTCCCTTGCAGTGATGCGCACATGCCTCAAAACTATCTGTTTGGAAACTTACATCAAAAGGTGGTAGAGCAGTGCAGCCAAGGCACGAATTCAGACCACGAAGGTTATGTATATGCCTCACCACAAATGGAGAGCACAGTTCTTACCACACAAATGCAAGGGATGTCCCTAGAACAAGAATCTGACATCTCTCCTAATCACGCACTCTTCTCATGGATGGAAGAGGAAGAGGTGGTGTTCGCAAACGATCCTTCTACATTAAAGGCACCACCTGATCAATTTGATTATAACACCCACGCTAAGTGAAGGTTTATGAGCGAACCAGTTACACCGCAAAATTGGAGCGCCTCTGATCAATCTCCTAGCATCACCACAATCGCACCACCATTTCAACCGCGGAAAAAAATTGTGATAACAAAAAACAAGGAACAAAAATCCTTGAACCCACCACTATTCAATGTGGTGGAACAATTAAAGAAATCTTCCACCAATGTGTCCATGTGGGACATCCAGGCAATCTTGGAACAAAAAACATTGCTTCAAAAGGCTCTCCAAGAAGATGCTAGTTCTAATTTGACACAACAGTTTTCGTAAGAAAAGTTTGTAGATCTAATGCCTCAAGCTAAAGTTCTCACAAATAATTTGGAGGAACCCCTTGCGGAAGTTAAAGGTAAGCCTAAACCATTCTTCCTAACCATTATTGTGGGTGATAAATTGTTGCACAATTCAATGATCAATTTAGGTGCTAGCACCACAGTCATGCCCAAAAAAATAGCTGAAGCCTTGGGGCTTATCTATGAAAAGATGAAGAAGGGAGTTATGCAGCTTGATGGGAACAAGGTTGAAACAGTGGGGATCATTAAGGATCTTCCCTTAAATCTCTTCGATTTTCCTAGCATCACCGTGCCTCAAGATATTGTCATCATTGATGTTCCTCCTATGTTTGGTCCTTGCCTGTCTCAGGAATTTACTGCTACAATAGGAGGATACTTATCGCTGGATTGGAAACACTTGATTTTCCGAACCAAACACGAGGCTAAGCTGAAGTTATTATCAGAACAACTGCATGTGCACCATGTTGTGGACAAGGCTATGATCAACTTTTAAGCCACCTATACCTCCATTACTAAACACGAGATGTACTGTGTTGAATTGCTAGAGCACGAAGAGGTGACTGGGCATCGAAGTGAAAAGGATGAGGCTCTTCTAAATGATTTCATCGACACAGATCCTTTTGGAAATTACCATGCCACTGGGTTGGGCACATATCTCATTTATGACGAGGAGCAAGAGATTCCAGAGGTCATAGAGGAACTTGTAAGTAGCGCAGCCTCTGAGATGTGGACGTTGTACTTCGACAGAGCAAGATGCAAAGTAGGCACAGAAGCAAGGATATGTATGGTACCCCCACAAAATGAAAAAATACTAAGGTCTTTCCACTTCCAATTCGCTTGTTCGAACAATGAAGCCAAATACGAAGGACTAATACAAGGTTTAAGCCTTGCGGAGTGAATGGGCACCAAGCAATTAATGGTGTTCGGAGATTCTGAACTAGTGGTCAACCAAGTCTGGGGAATTTTTGCAGCAAGGAATGTTTGCATGAGATTCTATTGGCACCGAGTCTAGGACCTAGTTGAGGGTTTTGTAACCTTCAACATCCAGACTGTTCCCCGAGAACAAAATGGCGATGCGGATCGCATGGCAGAATTTGAATCCTAGTTTGATCCAGTCTCCGACCTTCTACACAACAAACACTTTGTACGAGTAATAGTCCAACTAGTGATTCCCAATAATGATCAAAGTTGGAAGGTGTTTGAAAGTGATGAACATATTGCCTCATTCATCCAGCAGTCAGGGGGATTTTCCGATCAGCTCCAACCAAAGATCGCCAAGGCTTATGAGGGACAAATCATGCAACTCAAATCTAACAAGCTTCCAAAAGGATTGGTTATTCTCGAAAAAAAATTGATTGTGATGATGCAAGGAATGATAGAAGGAAGTTTTTGGTAGAGAAAAGCAACTATATAGACCTTCAGGTCTCATATGGTAGAAACCTTAGAGTCAGGAAAGATGTCATGCATCATGATAAAGGAAGGCTCATCGATTTCTGTGAGAAATATGGAGTAGTTTCCTAGTCCTATGATGACTTGAAGGGATATGATCCCAACATCATCCAGCACACAATCGAGCTGGCGGAGGGTGCAAAACCAATCTGAAAAAAGTAGAGGCTAGTGAACCCCAAAATTGAAGCACTAATTGTGCAGGAGCTAACAAAGCTAATCCAATCACGAATTGTCTTCTCAATCAATCATAGCACGTGGGTATCCAATCTAGTCTCGGTCCTAAAGAAGAATGGAAATATCCACTTGTGTGTGGACTTCCAAGACTTGAACAAAGCATCCCTGAAGGATCATTATCTGATGCCTTCTATGGAATCAATCCTGCAAACAGTAGTAGGATTGGAAATGTTTTCCCTACTTGATGGCTTCTCCGGTTATAATCATATCCGATTTAAAGAGGAGGATTAGCCCAAGACTACGTTCACTACAAAGTGGGGAACATTCTCATATGCTAAAATTCCTTTTGGTTTATCCAACGCAATGGCAACATTTCAACAGGCAATGGATATCACTTTTAGCGAGTTGATCAACAAGATTATCCTAATTTATTTGGATGATCTTATTTTATTTTCTAAGTCTAAGGATGATCATTTTGATCACTTAGAAATGGTTTCACAGAAATTCTAGGACTTCGGCGTTTCCCTGAATCCAAAAAAATGTGTATTCAGAGTGCCGCAAGGCAAGCTATTGGGACACGTGGTGTCCAAAGAATGAGTTCCAATTGACCCCGAGTGGGTGAAATCCATCAAATAACTAACAAGAAAGGCGTTTAGTCCTTGGGAAAGGTAAATTTTGTTAGCAAGTTAATTTCCGACTTCGAGGGAATAATTAAGCCAATCACCCTGATACTTAAAAAGGATCAAGCATTTAAGTGGACAAAGGAAGCCAAAGAAGCCTTTGAAAAGGTTAAGGATGCTATTTCCTCAGCTCTGGTACTGGTTAATCCAGACTTTTCTAAGGACTTTATAATGTATGTATTCAGTAGCAAGTCCAGTATTGCTACTATCTTAACTCAAAAGGATAATGAAGGAAAGGGAGAACATCTGGTGGCATTCTACTCCCAGACCCTGAAGGAATATGAGACAAACTATAATTTCGTCGAAAGACAAGCCTTTGCAATAGTAAAGGGACTTAAAAAAAATTGTCATCTAATTTCCTACAACAAAGTGACTGTCTATGTCATACATTCTAGTGTGCACAAATATATCATGGAGGGAGAAATTATAAAAAAAGAGCTAATTGGATCACCAAGATCCTTGAATATGACATTGAGGTTAAACCCACCAAAACCATCTATGGTAGAGGATTGTGCGAATACATGGCACATGATGAAGAGATACCCACCAAAGAAGAGCAACTGGAGCTTGTTCCGATGAATGAGCTAGAGTCTGAGGGTTGTTGGCTAACGAATAGAGTGAGGTTTATGCAAACAAGAAAGTATCCACCAAGTCTTTCCTCCCAAAAGAAGAGATACTATCGGCTGCATAATTGTGGATATGCTCTAATGGAAGGGGTCCTATTCAAAAAGAATTTCAATGGTCTCCTCCTATGATGTGTTACTGCAAAGCAAGTGAAGAGAATCCTCGACACTTTCCACAACAGCGCTGCAAGCGGACACTTCTCCGCTAAGACCACCTCCATCAAAATCATGTGCATAGGTTACTACTGGCACACACTTTTCAATGACTCGCACTCCTTGGTGAAATATTTCAAGGAATGCCAATTCTTTATAGGAAGAAGGAAGAATTTTGCAATGCCTCTCAAGCCTATAGTGGCAAACAAACCATTCGCACAATGTAGCCTGGACTTCATCAAGATAGTCAATCCCACTTGCAGTGCCCGACACAAGTGGATTCTGACTGCTACAGATTACTTCACAAGGTGGACAAAAGCCGCTCTGCTTAAAAATGCAACAGAGGCAGAGATAGTGGATTTCCTTGAAGAACTAGTGACAAGGTTTAGCCCTCCAAAGACTATCATTTCTGATAATGCCAGAGCTTTCCTAGGCACAAAGGTATGTCACTTTTCATTAAAAAATGGCATAGTCCTTAAGACATCATCGAATATTACCCATAGGGAAACGACCTAGCTGAGTCGACGAACAAGAACTTGGTCTGACTCCTTAAAAGAATTAGCTCGGAGCACCAAAGAGAATGGCACAAAAACCTCTGAGCGGTGCTTTGGGAAAACTGTATAACTCCTAAGAAAGTCCTTAGGACTTCGCCTTATGAGTTGATATATGAAAAAGAGGCATTATTTCCTATATCCATGGAGATTCCCACACTTCAATTATTGAAATCCCTCGAGATAGAACAAAATGGCGCCATGGAGGTTTGGCTTGCCGAACTATTAGAAGTACAAGAAAAGGGGAAAATCCCTAATAGCCATGACAAACCACCAACAAGTGGTCAAGCGACGGTTTGAAAAGAGGGTGTCTGACCAAGGCCTAAAGTGCAGAGACTTAGTATTGAAATTCAATGAAAGGGCTGCGAAGCCAGGTCAGCACGAAAAATTTTATAGCCTTTGGTAGGGTCCGTTTAAAATCATAAAGTGCAAAGAGCATAATGCTTTCGAATTGGAAAGCATGGAACAGGAAGCCTTGGGAATTCCAGTCAATGACATTCATCTTAAGCTTTTCCATTAAGGGGCAAATTTTACTATTGTACATATGTTAATAATGCTTTTATTTTCTTTCCCTTTTTGTTTTGTTGGCCGGTCTTTTTTTTAGAATTAATTCATGTTTCGATGGAAAAGCAACCCATCATTACAGAGAACAGGGCAGTAAAAATACTTTGCGGGAATAATCAAGAAAAACACCCATATGCAAAGGAAATCAACAAATATGCTGAAAAGAAAGAAACACATATGACAAAATGCCAAAAGAAAAAGAGCCATAGATTTATAAAGCTATATTTCATTATATATATATGCTTTCATTTTTACATACCAAAAATGGCTAGAAAGCCATAATTCAAAAAGTATATGATTATACGTGGTTTTCTTTTCATATATATACTATGTATTTCCTTTGCAGGCATATATACAAAACTAGACAATAGGTGGCGTATTCTTAAAATCAAAAAACAAGAAGTCTAGGACGCATTTCATCCAACGACATGAGCAACAACTATCGACGAATTAATGGAAGTGTCTACCACATCCTCATCAGTAGGCACACCAGCAATAGAAGCAGCATCATTTGGAGCAATAGTCATTGGCAGAGGAAACACAAGGTTTCTGAAGTCAGTGTACCAGTAGATATTGTAGAATGGCACTATGTTGTAGATGCGGAAAAGAAAGTGCAAGACCTGGGTAACCCTTCGTTGCTACTCGTCGTGTTTCTAGAGGTGGAATCCATTGAGAAACAGAAACCACGAGACAACCGCTTCTTCCTCAATATAGATCCTGAGGTCACTGGTTGTTGGCAGGCCTACCCCATATACAGCGTCAGCAACAACCTCACATAGACCATTCAGGTACTTTTTGGGAAAGATTTCTTTGAATAATTTTAGAACCAAGGGCCTGGTGATACTAATATCCAACATAGACAAAACAAAGTGTGAGCAAATATTGGTATTGACACGATATTTTTCTTCGTACTCGAGATAGTCTCGACCCAGAACCCACTTCATGGCTATCAAATCTAGGGAGTGTTTATTTTTTGGTATCCTCTTTAAACACCTAGTAGAAATCTCACCGAGGAAAGTTGTCTATGACTTATATGACACTAGCCTAATAGGAGTATCCATGGTACCGACACACTGCTATTACTTGCTAACTATTTCTGAAACTTTCCTATAGCCTAGCCTATGAAGAGCCTTGCTAGTAATAAAGCCAATGACCTATTGCTAAAAATTGCTTGAATGCTAAGTGTGATTCTCTCATTGCTTAGTGTGATTCTCTCACTACTTAGAGGCCTATTTATAGAAAAAATGAGGAAAAGCATGCTAATCCGCTTCTCAAAAATGTGATGATAACCAAATGCCAACTTGAAAAGCATGCCTAGGTTTACTTCCATTTCCTGACCAGTTGTGTGTGCAAAAATACGGCTCAATGTGTGCAAAGTTAATGAGAGATAATTAACTAGCATAAAAATGGTGGTGCTCATTGATAGTGAGCTACATGGTCTATAGGCTAATGTGTCACCTCACAAGCATTTCCCATAACCCAAGGCAAGATTCATATCTTTTCAGGTGGTGATCGTTTGCTTTAGCTTAATCATTCCATCCGGGATATTAATTGCTAGCGCATACTAATGCAAGGCTAGAAGGAAAATCACTAGCTCAAGTTCCAAGGAAATTGCATTGTATCACACGGTTGCCAAATGCAATAATGAATTCTAGTCACTTCGAAATGGCAAGTAATTCCTTTTCGCACGAAGCAAGCAGTTGGCAGTACATGTCGAATTAAATGCAAAAGGCACACTTTCTTCTACCACCTTGAGGAAAGATAGCTAAAATATTGCATGTCAAACTTTAATGCTTAAATGTTTTTTGAAATACGCTAAGCTAGGTGAAGAAAAGTTTTGGCATATCCAGAGCCGAGTGAAAGTTATAGAGGATTCAAGCCTTGCAGAAGGTTTCATCTAAGGAGAAAAATGGCAGAGGGTTCATCACAGCAGATTTAGGAGAAAGCTAACCAACCCTTGCTTAGGGCTATATAGTCATCAAAGGCTATTTACGTCTATGAGAATATATCATATGCTACACCTAGTATACCAGGCAAGCCAAAATGGGAAAATACAATGGAGTTAGATAGGCCCAAGGAATACAGGAACCAAAAATGGGTCAAAGAAAAATGGGACAATATTCATGACCCGCACCTCGCGAAAAACACTAAGTCTTTGAGAGAAGTAGCCTATGCAAGGATGAAAGCATCCCAGCAAGCGATGTCGATAGCAAAAAAGGTATGGTACAGTGGGCTTCCGTAGTACATGGTCTCGTTGGTACATTATTGCTTGGAGCTAGTTGATGCAGCCATTTAGTGTTATAACCCGAGCACCCACAGCATCGAAGGTCGAACCTTAAAAGTTAATCTCAGCCCACTAGCCATTTGGCACATGTTATGTATCCTGGACCCAACCACCAAAATGGAGAAAATTGAGTCCTTCACTCTTGCTAAAGGAGAAAACACATCGACGAGGATGAAAAAGAGCCCAAATTTCCTAATTGAGGAGATTGGCAAGAAGGGAATCCTAGGCACTCAACTACCAAGTATCCCGTTGTCGCATGGTTCATTTGTTGAAGACAGGTAGGATATCTTTTCAATGCTAGCATTTGTGTGTGCCCTGGACTCTAACGAGATGGTGCACGCCTTTCAATTAGGGTCAGGTTTCCAATTCCGCAAGCAGCACAATTTCTTCTGGTACAATTTCACCGAATTCCTTATGGAGGAAATGATAAGGCAAATAAAGAATTACCCGGTAGCAGGGAAGTTCATATTTCCCTCTTTCCTGGTTCGTATGTTTCTACATCACAACCATGATTTCTTCAACAAATATTTTGAATTGTCTATTTTTGATGAAAATAAGAGAAGGAAGTCAGTATGCATCTGGACAACTTTTCTTTCCATGACATATGACTACTATGCATTTTTGGATTACTTTATAACTCTGGTTTTGCAAGATTTACAAGGAGGAGGTGACATGATCTGGCTCAACATAGATCAAACCGGATATATGCAGAGTTTCACTCCCACTTGTGATTGGTTCTTCGGTGTGGATTTTACAATCCTCCAGATGCGAGGCTTCACTGATCAACATTTTCAACTCTCAGCCTGTGTCACAAATAGAGTGCTCACACTCAAGATGTATTGGCAGGTGTGTGTTATTGATTATACCTTCTGTAGCAGCCAAAGCATCAAGAGGAAAGGATTCTTCACTTTTCTGAAGAGTTTCAAAACAATGGCCCTGGTAAAGCAGCAGTCGCACCAACTATTGCAGGATAAATTAGCTCACTTAGGGTTGGTTTTAATATGTGATAAATGGGAGTACAATCCTTTCAATAATTTTTCATAGCCACATATGAAAGTTATTCACACTCCTCGACCCTATTGGGAAAAAAGGCACAACCCCCAGGAGGACAAGGATGAATTTTTTTTGAACTAGAGCATATCCCCACACAGGAAGAAAGAGAGCCATGGCACAAATTTTACTTCATTATGGCAGAGGATAAGGATAGTGTCTAGATGGAGCACACCATGTACAACAAGTTGCGGAAAGAGGAAGAATGGACTATTAAGAAATAAGAGCCTTCTAGAAATATCACCAAGAAACAAGATAGTTGGATGCTCCTTATGGAAGCTTGAAAGATGACAAAGTATTTGAAAAATAGTGGGATGATGAGCATGCAACCTCTGACTCTAGCACCAATAAAGGCAATGACCTGGAAATTGGATCTGAAGAACAAGAAGAAGAAGTGGGGACTTCCGTGTTCCCCGCGCCACAAGGGAAAAGCTTTGCAGGACAGCCAGCCTATGTAACTACAAATGTGTGGTTCAATGTATCAAGGGCCTTGCACACACTCACTTGGGACGCTAAGGTGAATAGAGTGTTACAACAGCAACCAGCAGTCGCTACTGAGGTTGGGGAAACCCCGCCCATGAAGCAACAGCATACAGAAGCCATTGTTGGAGAGGGTTCACAAGAACCCACCGCAAGCCAGGTGCTTGCGACTAGCCAAGAACCCAAAGGAGAGGAAGAGCCGGTAACAAGTCAGAGCCACCATCAACCAGTCAACAAGTAATTTTTGTTCCTTCTCTTGCTTCTCGTTCCTTGGTATCCTCCACTGTCTCCACAGCAATCCCCACCATGAGTGCAGGCCCTTCGGTTCCCACTTTTGATCCAATGATTGCAGGAGGTTTCTCCTAGTTCTCACAAGCCACCCATTTGCCTTTACTCCTCTGTGAACCCTTATGCCAACTGCTGCCGCTCAATCCTTCCTTGCCTTACTTTCTGAACATTTACCCATTGTTGACACCCCTACTTCTACTATCGCCGCAAATCATCCCTTTCTCTCATAGCAGGCAGACTCCACGATGAACACTCCTTCACCGTTTTAGCCCATGAGTCCTTCCACAAGTTCACCAATTGAACCTTGGAAAACATGACAAGCCCTTCTACCGTTTCTCAAGCCAAGCTTTGGAATGTGCCTCCCTTCTCCCCAAAAATTGTCACTCTCCAGGAAAAGAAAATTCTCGGGCCTATCAAAATTACTTATCCATATGCCCTACCTATCAGTGCTCCTTTTGCAGGTGAGCTAGTCTCGTCACCGGCCTAATTCATGGCACAAATTGACTCCAGAAGGGAAGCACACACAAATAGGATGCAAAAGTGCAAGGCCAAAGATGATAGTAGGCCTACAGAACCAAAGATGCAAAATCTCTATGATGAGACCCAACAAGTACTAAAATTTGCAACTATGTACCTAACGGTAACCAAGCCACAAGGGGAGATGCATCCAGAAGACTATGAAGTGTATACAGTAGGGCTTGACATGAAGGTGGCCCGACTGCAGGATAAGGTTGAACTTATGGAGGAAACACAGCGGGTGGTCACCTATGACTTCCTTAAAACTTTCCACTAGCTAAAGAAAATGGATGAGTAGCTTAAATCATTAAAGGAAAAGGCTAGTTTTTTGGAAAAAAAAAAAGAGAAATCCCTAGAAGCAAATGTTGCACACTTAACAAAGAGGGTGTTGACTACAGAAGAGGAGAAGAAAAAACTTCAGGAGGAACTTGCAAAGGTTCATACCATCGACAAGTTGTGTTTAATGAGCTACATACTAAGAATCAAGAATACCATAGCCAATTGGCTCTAGAAAAATAGAATTTTCAACTAAGGAACGAAGAGTTGGAGTGGCGTCAAATTGAATATGATCAAGGGGTGGCACAAAATAATGAGGCCTTACAGCATCAGCGAACTCAATATGAGAAAAATTTATAGGAGAAAGATGTTGAATTTGAGGGTCGAAAGGCCCAATTAGAAAAAGAACTTCAGGAAATAATGTCCTCTCTTGACATGCAATTGGCAAACCACTCCTGAGTTGAGGAAAACTAGCGTAAAGAAATGAGAAACTTTGAGGAGCAACTGGTGTTTGAAAAAAGAAAAGGTTCAAAATTGGTTGAGATCATTAACTCAAAAGGATGTGGAGATCACCTCTCTAAAGAGCTCCATCCTGATCTCCCCTGCCCAGCCGGACCTTATTCCATTAGTTAGGAAATTGTATGTTTCTCATTGGGAAAAGATTAAAACTTTTTGCCTAAAACTGTAGCCCACGCTCTAGTTCATTTCCAAGGCAACAATTCTAAGCCAAGAGGTTCATGGTACAATGGATCAATTCCCATGGTTTATCTCAGAAAGGGTTCCAAAAGCGATGAATTTTCCCACCAAGTTGTATTCGGTCTCTGATGAAGACCTCGCCAAAGCAGGAATTGAAGATCGGGATGCAGTCGCCTAGATGGAAAACAAGTTTATCCATTGCCACTTGGTCTTCTAGCGCACTAGGGCAGTCGTAGCTACTCTGAGCCAAAAAATGGACAGCATGCGGGAGAGTTTCTCCAGGTTAAGTGAAATGGGTCTGCCATCTTTGTTCCTTGAAGATGGCTCTATTGCTATAGCCAAACATATTGCAAAAAGAATAGAGGAGAGGGAAAATGACCAGGATGCTTTCCAGAACTTTATCCATCCTCCCACAACAACTAACATTGAGGGGGTTATTCATCGTCTTGCACAGCTATTCTTTCATTGTGAGGCAGGGGTCAGTTTGCTCAAGACACTGCCTTATAAGTAAGCGCTCGACCTAGGTGGAGCACAAGAGAATTTGCACAACATAGCAAGGCCATTCGATGATGATTGGCCACCCCTACAGGTGGCTCTTTCTAAGCTCTGACTCCGTCACCCAATGAATGGTACTCTGGTCCGCAAACCAAAAATTTTGGGTTCTTCATTCCTCAAGCGAACGCCCCTGGTAGTCGCCAAAAGCTATGATTAAATATTCAACAAGCTCCCTTCGGATATTTTTTTTGGGTTAAGTATCGTTCCGCGCATCACAAATGAGCCACTCATCCTTTTTGTCAAACTTTGCTACTTCCTCCACGTGTCTACGCTATGCTCCCTGAAGGTTTTCCTTCCTTCGCATTTAAAAGAGGCCCCGCTATGTTGCTATGTATCATCGATGCACACAATTGATGACCACTTCCCTTCACTTTTGAGTAGAGCTCCGCCCACATGCCATGTGTCACCTTAGCACAAGCTTTTGACGGTGAAAGACAAAGACTCATATGGGCTGCGCTATACTGCCACGTCTTTCTTTGACGGGTTTTGTGTTTGGGCGATGGATGAAGTGAACCAAACACCGCGACTGGCCGACATGTGTCATAATTTCTTTCTCTTTACAAGTTGATGACACTTGCCTACTTAACCTCACCGGGACAACTGCCATCATTTGCAAAGGATGCACTTGGGCTTGGAATAACTAGATGCTTGGCTTTGAATCTTTTTCTATTGCATCAGCCTGGAGGAATACTCAATTCTACATCATTGCCAGGGATCCTGAAATCTTTTTTGTTATTGCTCGCCAAGGTGGTGGGAGTTTCAACTATATATACTTCTCTCTATTTTGAGAGAAGGGTCTGGATTTTTCAGAAGAACACTAATTTTAGAAAAGACACCAGGCTTTTATTATTGTTTTTTATGATTGCAAAGACTCTCAGACTATGCCAATTGTTTGGCCTTTCTGTTCTTTCATGCTATTTGATTAACTTTAGATTGTGCTGCTATTGTCTGGATATTTCATTTGAGAACTTCTATAAATTGAATGCAAGTTTGCTGGTCTAGATCATGTCTTATGACTCTTCTTGGCAGTACCAATGTATGCAATGTTATTTTATGTTAATAAATGGATTATCTATGCTTTAATCTTTATTTTATGCCTTCTAGGTCATTACAAATATCAATCGCGCCCTTAGATCTATGATTTATCGTGCCTATCATTAATTCTTGGCGCATCGCCTTAGATTAGACTTTATTTTTATATATTTATTTCCTTTTCCCTTTCCAAACCCCCATTATAGAAGAATTCGGCTTCTTTAAAAATTTGGAAGGTCCCCCATAAACTGAGTTTCCCATACGACACTGTTACCTTGTCAATTTTTGGCATCAACATAGAGCTTTCTACTAAAGAAGTGACCATGAAAAAAATATAGGAGGGTATAAAACAATAACCTAGACCAATTCACTTTTAAATAGAGCCATGTCCAACATTTACTTGCAAAATGTTAGGATAAGGTGGCATTAACCTTGTAATATTGTGTCATTTATATGTCTCTACATTCCTTGTAATGTGTTCTAGGGGACATGAGAAAAAAGCATTAATGTTTGGCAATGTTGTAATTATATTTTAAAGAGAGGATTTAATTTCGGTGGAGGTTACACATCAAAAATGGATAAGGCATGTAAGTGTGAATAAGTAAATAAGTAAAACAACTAAAACACTTCTTAATGAAACATTATATCAAGATTTAATATGAATTAATCTAATTTAAAACACAAAAAACTTGAAAGTGTCTCATTGTCTCCTATCTCTAAAGATTTATCAAGTCACAGAGGGCTCTCAGATTTGTAAGCACCATAACTATTAAAATGCCTATCTAGAGAATGGAATTGATGCTAAATGCAATGATGTGATGATTGATAATGAATTCTAGATGATATTTATACTACTGTAAACTATGTTGACATGAAACTTGATGAATGAAAACTACAGTAAAACTATGATGTTGTCATGATGTGAGTTCTACTGATGCTATATGGTTGCTATGATGCTAAGATGCTATTGCTATTGTTATTGATATGATTGCTTGATTGCTATGAATGCTACAGAGTAAGTTTGCACAAATATTTGGGGTCCATTTCTTATGAAGAAAGGTTGTATATATAGATTTACGGCAGCAGTTTGTGATGGGGCAGCACAACAGAGGCCTGGATTCAATCTTGAGATTTGAAGGGTGAGAGATTGAGAAGTTGGAGCTGATGAAGGGAATGGTTTCTCCCCATGAAAACATCACGCAAGATGATAGGAAAGATCAGAGGAAGAAGATTTGAGAGATTGATTTAAATTTGTCTCCAATTTGTCTCCACAACTTCCCGTGAATGCCAGTTGAATTAAATTGGATTTTGGAATATCAAATTTGGTAGGTGAGTGAATAGAGGAATTTGCTTTATGCCTTTATATTTTGATTTATTTAATTAAGCAAAAGGGGAATAAATAATTTAATAAAACAAACTATAGAAGTTGTTTATTAAATTAAATTAAAGGAATATGATAATTAAACAACAAAGTATTTAACCTTGTTTAATTAATTAAGATTGAAATGATGTAATAATTAAATAACCCCAGCTATAAAGGTTGTATATTTAATTAGAATTGAAGAATAGGAGAATTAGAATGTGAACTACAAATAAATATTTCTATTTATTTAATAGTAGAAGAAATTTAAGATAATTAATGAAATAAAGTGTATTTAATTAATTTGATTATCTAGACCATTTTTAGGCATATACATTTTGCCCCTCTTTGAAGTGATGTGTTTACGCATTGCTTCAAAGAAAATTTTGTGCTGCTGCTACTAGTATCAATGAAAAAAAATTAGTATGCCCCAGACATGATTTTCAGGTGATTGATGGATATATGCCCCCTCGGGAGATAAATGGGTAAGTTAGAGTATTGGAGGAGAGTGATCGATGACATAGAGTTTGTGACATGGCATCCCTACCTTGACTGCGAGCATTGGGATGAGGATGAGATTCAGATGCCTTTTCTCTATCAATCGATGCTACTGATTGGTCGTACTCGTTGGGTTCTAGAGAGGATTTTGATCAAACAAGTGTATAGACAGTATGGTATGGTTCAGAGTATGCCCCAGGGTGCTACTCATTACGCCCGTCAGTAGTCAGATACTACAGATTGGGGGTTTGTTTTGTCATATGATGCTATTGTTCAGGAGTATCAGTCTTTGTAGCCATTCGAGTGGGATATTCGTCCTGACATTGTTGAGCCACCGGTTACAACAGATTGTGTCAAGTTTTTGGCTTTGCATCCTTTTCCACGTCTTACTATTCCTAATGAGCCTACCCCATTACCCGCAGAGGAGGATGTTGTTGTTGCACATGGTTGTAGGCAGAGGAGAGAGGAGATTGAGGTGGAGGATGTTGATGTTGAGGAGGGTGTTGGAGAGGAGGAGGATGTTGGAGAGGAGGAGGATAGTGGAGAGGAGAGCAACGAAGATGAGAGTAGTGGTGATGACTATAGATTTGATAGTGGAGAGGTTGTAGGTGGGTTGAGTCCTGCCTTAGATTTTTTGGAAGAGATAGTGCCTCGTAAGAGGCAAGTAGTGAGGGATGTTTCAGATCAGCTACAAATAGCGAGCCTTTAGGTGCAGTTATAAACTATTCAAGAGCAGCTTCTTTAGGCTCAGGGTTTATTAGAGTAGAGTCAGGCTCAGATGTAGGGATAGACCTAGTTACATGCAGAGGCTTTATCATCAATGCAGGCTCAGTTGGCTATGACATAGTCACAAATTGCAACATTGACAGTCGAGAGGGATGCTGCTAGGAAAACTGCAGGGGCAACCCAAGCTCAGATTGCATCCTTGACAGCCGAGAGGGATGCCGCTAGGTTTACAGCAAAGGGTGCTTAGGCCATAGCTGAGAGATTACAGAGACTAGAAGATGGTACTTCCCTAGCAGATTATATGCAAGAGATTTCTCGTATTGGTGGGGAGGTGGAGTACTACAAAGCTAAATATTATGATGTCGTACCTTCGAAGCAAAGAGTGAGCTATAGGCAATCCCGATCTAGTAGGATCATTCTAGGATTGTCAGTGTGGGTGTGACATAGCCTCTTCGGAGAGACCCCAGAGATCCTGGTACAATTGGTGGTGGTGGAGGGACCCATACTACTATGCCTGCACCATTTGGATCTAGCAGTACTTATATTTTGATGTGATTCCTCTTTGTTATTTGAGATGATGATGTACATTCCGATTACAGCCATTTTTTGATGATATATCTCTTTTCATTTTAGACATCATTGTATACTTGACATTATTATTTTGATCTATATGATATGCAGTGGACTCTTCAATCCATAATATGTTCTACATGATTCACTGATGGATGCATTTTCTTTCGTGTTCTATGTGCTATGTGATGATCCTTTTATTATGATGTTATGGATGCAGTTTATATCATGATGATATGCTACGATGTATGATGTTCTATTTATGATGCGCATAATGAATGTATGGATGCATGATGTATGGATGATGTATGGATTCATGATGTATATGTATGATGATGTAATTATATACATGATTATGGATATGATGTGTTTAAATGATACATGATATGCGATGTAAATGGGATGTAAATGCAAAGATATGATGTAATAAATGGATAAAAATGATGAATGATATATGATGTAATAAATGGATGAAAATGATGTACGATAAATGATATGTTAAATGATTGTATGTTATGTGATATGATTTGATGGATGAATGTAAAATGTGATGATAGAGATTTATTTTTTAGATTTTCTTCATGCAATGTTATGTGATATGAAAAATATGATATGATGAATGCAAAATGATTTGATTCAAATGTATGAATCATGAAATGATGATGAAATTTTTTCTAATGTATGCAAATGAATTTGGTGATGCAACTATATGATCATGATGATGTTTTTGTCAAGTATACTCAATCTATTTATGAGAAAAGATAATCATTAATTTGAATCCTTCATGAGCTTTAGTAACAAACACTCTACATATGCAAAAACTATTATGAATGCAATCTAATTTAACCATGCAAATCTACATGCAAATATTGGCATTTTAACAGTACTTTTGTGCTTTGTATCATCATTGAGCTTTTTTAAAATGTTGAAAGTGAGTACAAGCATCGATGGTATAGTATAGACCATGATGACCTAAGTACTACTTCCATGATTTTTGATATTGCAAGCGAATACAAGCATCTAGATATAATTAAACCGAGATGACCTGAGTATTTCTTGCATAAAACAGACAAGAATTAACCACTTTCCTATGTGCATTGGAATGTCATTCATGATACTTTGTAGAGCACTTCCCATGACAATTCACACAATAATTATGATTAATTCACAAACAACAGATAAAGAAAATATCATTCTCCTTCCTTGCTTCTCTAGTTCAATACATCATCGAGTTGCTCCAAAGAAATGATAATAATGATCAAAGTACAACATATCCCACATTTAAAGTATTTCAATCATTATTCAGATTAGATCATCCATCTTGATTTTATGATGTTTTGTGATTTTTGAAATTTTGACCAAAGACCTAACCTAAAGACCTATCCTAGGGGCCTTGGGGGTTGATCAAAGATTAGCCTTGCCTATGTTATACATGCAGAGACCACGTAGTTCGATTGACACACACACATGTTTTTGGATTTTTGATACTGACTTTTTGACTTGTTTTTGGATTTTCCGAAGTGATATGGATGTTCGATGTGTTTCTGATGGTGATTGATATTCCATGTTAGGTTGTTTTTCAATCTTTTTTTTGTTGTGTTTGTTTGACCGTTGTTTGTCCATTCGATTAAGCTCAATGTTTATTTCCCCCAATGAGGTTCAAATTTTTCCTCCAAGCTAGGGTGACATATGACCATGTGATACGATATGATAATGGATGTAAAATATGATGGTGAAAGCAATGACCATGACATGTGTCCAAATAGATGGGAGAGCTGATTCGAATAACAAATAGCACCTGTTTCCAGGTTTTCACTACATGTTTTTATTGCACCTTTTTAGTCTTTCTGATTTTTATTTATTTTTGTTCATTTTTTTCTCTCTTTTCTGATTTTTTTTTTTTGTATTTTTCTATTACCAAGACACATGTTTGCCAGGTTTTCATCAATGTAACCATTTTCAGAAACTAATACATGCACTAGGTGATTCAAGTATCAAACTTTCTGAGATGGATACTGTTGATAGGTTCATCAAACAGATCCCCTTCTGGTGTAGACAATTGATATGCTCCTAATCCATACACTGATATGATTGCAAAGGGACCTAGCCAGTTAGATTAAAACTTCCCTTTCTTTTCTCTATCTTGTTGATTCCTAGGGTTTTCCTTTAGGACCAAGTCTCCAACTTTAAAGACTCTAGGTTTTACCCTATGATTGTAACTCCTTGACATTCTTTGCTAGTATTCCTTCAAATGATTGAAAACTTGCTGATGACGTTCATCCAGTAATTCTAGTTCATGTAACCGAGAGACTCTGTAATCCTGATCTGTAATGATACCCTTTAGTGAGACACAAAGTGATGGTATTTCTACCTCAATGGGTAAGATGGCCTATGATCCATACACCAAGGAATATGGTGTAGCTCTTGTTGGTGTTCTGATGTTGGTTCTATAGGCCCATAGTGCAGGATTTAGCTTAACATGCCAATCATGTCCAACATTGTTTACCATTTTCTTTAATATTTTCAGAATTGTCTTGTTTGAGGCCTCTACTTGGTCATTTCCTTGAGGATAGTACGGTGTTGAGAAACAATTTTGGATATGGAATTGTTCACATAATTCTTGGATGTCTTGGTTTTTAAAAGGCCTACCATTGTATGTGACAATGGATTGGGGTACCTCATACTAGCAGATGAGGTAGTTGAGTATGAAAGATGAAATCTGCTTTCCAGTGACAGTTGTTAAAGGAACCGTTTCTATCCATTTTGTAAACTACTATGTTGCTATGATGATGAACTTGTGTCCATTGGATGAAGAAAAATTTATTTTTCCTACCAGGTCCAGTCCCCATTGACAAAAGGACCATGTTGATGTGAAGGGTTGTAATTCTTGTGCTGGTGCATGAATTAGATTACCATGAATTTGGCATTTCTGACATTTTTTAACATATTGATAACACTCCTCCATGTTCGGCTAGTAATACCCTAAACGAAGGAGTTTCTTAGCTAAGGTTAGCCCACTTGAATGGGTTCCACAAATACCTTCATGGACCTCTCATAAGGATATTTCATATTCGTGATGTTCTCGACACCGAAAAAGAGTACCATCTAGACCTCGATGATATAGGGTGTCAGCAATCAATGTATGTCGGGTGGATTGATGGATAAAGTTATGCTTTTGGTTTCTAGAGAGATCAGGAGGAAGGATATTATCCTTGAGGTAAGTATAGATCTCTCCATATAGTGAGGTTTGAGTGTCGGTTATTTGGCATACGGTCTATGAATCAGGATTGTCATATGTAGGGTTAGATACTTGTTCCACCATAAACTCATAATGACCTTGCTTTTCTAGTAATTGCAAAAGGGAAGCAATTGTTGCCATGGCATTCATAGCTTTGTTCTCTACCCTTGGTATTTGCTCGAACTTGATATCCATGAAGTACTTTTTAAGATCATCTATCATTTTCTTATATGGCATGAGCTTCTCATCCTTTGTCTAATACTCGTCATTTACTTGATAGATGAAAAGCTGTGAGGCCCCATACACTTGCATTTCTGTGATTTTCCATTCAATAGCTACTTTGATGCCGATAATCAATGCTTTGTACTCAGCTACATTGTTGGTACATGGAAACATTAGCCTATAGGATCTTGGGATGGTGTGCCCTTGAGGTGTGACAAATATAATTCTCGCACCAGACCCTCTTTGTGTGTATAATCCATCAAAATAGAGCATCCATTGTTGTGTTGTAATATTCAGGATGTTCGCATATGGAAATTCAATGTTCATTGGATGATGATCCTATAATGGAGCTTCAGCTAGTTGATCTGCTATTACCTATCCTTTGATGGCCCTCCTATCAACATATTGGATGTCAAACTCACTCAAGATCATGACCCATTTTGCCAATCTCCCTGTTAGAACAACTTTACTTAGTAGATATTTCAATGGGTCTATTTTTGCTATGAGCCTGTCTGTATGATTCAACATGTAGTGTCACAACTGTTGGGTTGCAAATACCACTGCCAAACAAGCCTTCTCTATGAATGTGTATTTTATTTCATATCTGTTGAGAGTCCTAATGATGTAGTAAATAGCTTGTTATTTTCCTTTAGAATCCTCATGTGCCAATAGAGCTCCTAAAGAAATGTCAGTTGTTGTGATATACAGTAACAATGGTCTTTCTGTTGCGAGTGACATGAGTATTGGAGGTGACATCAAGTATTGCTTTATCTAGTTAAAATTTGTTTCACAGTCATGAGCCCACTTGAATGAAACATTTTTATGAAGTAGATGATTAAATGGGTGACTCTTTTCTGCCAGCTGGGAGATCAATATCCTGATGGATTGCAACCTGCCTTGTAGGGATCCTAATTGACTGATATTTCTAGGTGGTGGAATCTCCATTATTGCTTTAACCTTAGCCAATTCCACTTCAATACCTTTTTCTGATACTATGTAACCAAGGAGTTTTGCTTATGTTACCCCGAACACACATTTCTTTGGAATCGTTCAACCTGACATTGAACTTTTCTAGCTTAGTAAATATTTTATCAAGGATATCTAGATGTCCTTCCCTTGTGTATGAGTTTTCTAATATTTCATCCACATAATCTTCCATGAAAGTATGCATCATGTCATGGAAAATAGTGGTCATCGCCCGCTGATATGTTGCACCTACATTTTTCAATGCAAAGGGCATGACATTCCAATAAAATGTACCCCAAGGGCAAGCGAATGTTGTCTTTTCCTGATATTCAAGTGCTATTTTTATTTTATTATACCCTAAGAAACCATCCATTAAAGATAGCATGGCATGTCCTATTGTTAGATCAACAATTATGTCAATGTTGGGTAAAGGAAAATCATCCTTTGGGAACGCCTTGTTTAAATCTTTGAAATTTGTGCATATTCTGATGTTATTATCAAGTTTTAATACTAGCACAATATTTGAGATCCATTCTGCATAATCTATGGTCCTGATAAACCTTACATCCAACAATTTCTTCAGCTCAGCTTTAACCATCAGGGCGATGTGGGGATGCATCATTCTCAATTTTTGTTTGACTGGTTTGATTCCTTTTGCTAGCGATAGATGATGCATTAGGAGATCTGGATCCAATACTAGCATGTTAGAATAAGACCATGCAAAATTTATGTGTCACTCCTCAAAGAATTTTTTGAATGTAGGCTTCTCCTGTTTTGTCATGGATGTTGCTAGATGTAGTATCTTTTCCTTTTTAGTTGTTCCCATATTTATAGACTGTGTCAGTTCTACTAGTACTGATGATTTGTCATGGTAATGCTCTAGGAGGGTGTCAAATCTTCCATCCTTTAGTGCCTTAGAAAGGTTTTCACTATTGGATATGTTCTTTATTTTTTCTTTTTCAAAATCTAATGTTGCCTCATAAAGGTTTTCACCATTAGATTTATTTTTCCTATTTTCATTTTTGCAACTAGAAGATTTGGTACCCTCCAATTGTGAAGCATCGTTATGAGTGTTATGGATAGAACTTGTATCAAGTTCGTCACTGCAAAGATAGTTTATGATGGCATCATCATTTGAAAAGACTAGTAAATGAATAGGTTCGGTGGGTTCCCAGTCAATAAGTTCGGGATGCCTCAAGGGTAATAAGTTATCAGGTTGAGTAAGGTCGACTATTGTAAGTGTTCTGATAGCTAGGTGGTCAAAGTTGTCAGTAGGAAGGTCGAGGTCTATGAAGGTACTCACCTCCAAGTCGTATGTCTCACTCGATGTCTGATTGTCCTCGCTTGACTCATTGATATTTGTTGATCCCATTACAAATGGTCTATTTCCTGAACTTTTTCCCTCTTCTCGTAAGGGTGTATATGTTTGAATGACATCAATTTGTTTATCAGTGTATGATGTAACAGATTAATGATCCCATTCATACTCGTTGGAATCTATGTCAAAACCATCTCTCATTTGTAAAATCCTTTCTACCACTTTCTAAGTTTCTTCCTCTTTTGCTTCACCTGTGTAGCCTAATCTTGTTTTGTCGTTAGGCTATAGATTTAGAGGTTGAATAGGTTCTATAATACGATCCTTTATCTTGCCAATTGGTTCTTGGCCTTCATAGCCCATTTTCTCTAAGATAGCCTTCCCTTTTCCATACTGATTTGTTTTGATGTTGATACTTGCTGATGTTGAGGCTTCTTCATCCTTGTATAGCCAATTAAGAATGGCTTTGTCTTCTAACTCATCTTCAAGGGTACCTACTTTAACAAATATTTCATTAAGAACTGTGATTGGTTGTGATGAACTTGGTGTTTGATATGGGTTGTCCATATGATTTTGGTGACGGTAGCAATTGTGATAGACACAAAGATTGCTCAAGGGAATATTCTCCTAAGTCTTTGTCCTTTAACTGAACCTTGTCTAAAAATTGTTGTGATAACTCATTCATAGGACCTTCAATGTTTGATATAGTCGTGTCTGTAGGAGTTGTTTCCTTTATCTAATCCTTCTTATCAACCCATTTAGATATGAAATTGGGTTGTCTTTCACCACTAGATGAAGTGGTAGTGTTGACTTCTCTATTGTGGGGTACCAGAGTGTCTTGATTTGCTTTTAGCATGTTGCAAGTCTGTGGATTATTGTTGTCAGCTGATATTCTGACCTCTTGTCCGTTGACTAGAAATTTCAAACATTGATGGTATGTTGAGGGTACTGCTTGCATTTCATGGATCCATGGATGACCCAAGAGTATGTTATATGTTAGATTCTTGTCCAACACTTGACAAACAATGTTTTTGACAATCGTTCCTACTTGAATTGGAAGTACAATCATCCCCTTGGAATACCTTTCATCTTCATCATATGCCTTTATTGTTATCTTTCTTCTAGCATCAATGGTGTTGTCAGAATAGCCTAGTGCATGAATTAGTTTCAAAGTACAAATATTTAATCCATCTCTACCATCTATTAAGACACACTTGACGTGGTGTTTATGGATTATAACCTTTATATGTAAGGTCATATTGTGTGGGTGATTTAGTGACACATCATCTTGTTGGGAGAATGACAGACAATGAGGTGTGGTAAGATGTCCCACCATGGCTTGGAATTGACAAACATCCAAATTATTGGGCACCGATGTAGCTACTAGAGCCTATTCCAGGACTTCTTTATGTGATGGTGAAATTTTGAGAAGTTCCAAAATAGATATTTGTGTGGGTATCTTTTGTAATTGGTCCACGATGTTGTATTGATGTGATGAGGGAGTATTGTTTTAGGAGGAAATTCCTTTCAGTATCACTTTGGACTGCCCCCTTGTCATTACATTGACTTGTTGATTGTCTTGTGTTTCCCTAATCTTTAGGACATTGCTTTGATTGTCATATGTGTTTGTGCTTAGTATCATGTTCAGGGATTCAATGTCATTGATGTTTGTGTCATCTAATTGATTATCAATGTCATTTTTCTCAAACTCAGAAAGGCAAAGAATGGTGGTGTCATAGACATAGTTTATACTTTTTCCTTTATAGCTTGAAGAAGACTCCCCTTTTTCATAGTTGGGTAATGGATTGGTAAATGCACTGTGATCGTTGTTTGTTTGATGCCCTTCGACAAGCACCTTCTTTGCTTCAATCAAGTCTTGTATCAAATGTTTTAATTGCATACAGTCATTTGTTTTATATAAGAATAAGTTGCAATAATCAACATCGTTCCACCAGGATGGTTTTACCTTCGGCTCCCAATTTCGTGCTTCTGGTAGAGTAATCAGTTTGTTCGCAATGAGCTCTCTCATTATTGATTCCAAAATTTGTCCTAATGGGGTAAATCTTCGTCGATTGGATTGTCTTTGATATGACAGTCAAGATTCCCCATTGTTGGTGTTATTTTTTTGAGTAGTGCTTTGATTATTGTTCTGATTTTCATTTTGATTTGTTTTGACAGTTGTTGTTGTCAAATTGAATACTGGTTTTGTATTTTTTGTGTCGGTTGTAGCATTGTTGCTTCCAATATTTTTGTTTTTCTGCCAAAATTTAGGCTTGTCATTGTTTCCATAGTGATTTGTGTTGTTTCGTGTATCACTGTAGTTTTTAATCACTCCTCGTTTGCTTAGGGCTTCTTTGATTTTAAGCCCATTCTCAATTACTTTTTCGAATGTCAGGGGAGATTGCAGTTCGAGTCTATAACTCATCTCATCATTTAAGTTGTCAATAAATAATTCAATCTTCTCCTCTTCAGGTATAGATTGAGGATATCTAGAAAACAAATTTCTCCAACATTGTAAGAATGATAGGAATGTCTCACCCTTTTTCTGTTTCAAGTTATATAGATATTTTATGGTTACGTCGTGTTGTATGTTGAAGGAGAATTGAGAGATGAATTTGTTGACCAATTCTTTGAAGGATCGAATCCATGGTTGTAACTTGGAAAACCATTCCATACAATGGGCTCCCAAACTCCTAGGAAATAACCTCATGAGGTAAGTATCTTCTTGTGCAAACTCAAGGCTCATTGTTCTGAATTCCCTTACATGGTCAATCGAGTCTAATTTTCCATTGTATTTGTCATATTTAGGAAATTCACAGTGTCTAGGGAAAGGTATCATATCCACACTCAAATGAAAAGGTTAAGGACAAATGTCTTGTAATAAATATCTCTTGGTGGTTCCCATTTGCATATTTAGAATCTGTTGCTGTAGATTTTGCATTTGAGCTCTGTTAAAGCAACCACTTGATTTGTGTCTTAGGTGTGATGTGGTTCTGTTTCATTTCTTCTAGGTGTTTCCTTTAATCGATTGATGTCAAAATCCTTTGGAAGTTTGGCACCTAACTCTACTAACATCGAGAGATATTTCTTCATGTCTTGTTCTAAGACCTTTTCCATAAATTTATGAAAATTTGGATCTTGTTGGGTGTGTTGAATATCTTCTTGTGTTATTTCGTTGGTATCATATTGTTGGAATCGATAAAAAGGGTTTTCTTCAGTCATGTTTAGATTTTCAATTTCCTTCTCTCTGAGTTTTTGTCTTTGCAACCTTGTCAAGATTGGCATACAAATTTTTGTTTGTTTTCACTAAACTTGGAGCTTTTTTGTTGGGATTAGTGTCAATTTGATTTTAACGAAGCCAAATAGAATAATGTATTATATTGATGAGGCTAAGTGGAAAATATAATTACCGAGTTTTGTTTCGTGATGGTAGGATGTTAGAATCCTAATGAGGAAACTTGACTCAATAATCTAGATTTCTTTTTATAATTTGACACTTTGTATTTTGTAAGATCTAGGTTTATGTTTGAAAGCAATTTGACTTGTAAAAACCTACTTTGTTTCAAGTTATTAGGACACTATTTTGAACTGTGAAATGTTTCTAACTGGTAAAAACCTGAGTTACTGATGATAACAAATATGACAGACATTTCTGAAAGGTTTCTTATTTTTTCAGTTTTATGGAAGCGCTAATACAAAGGGTAGATGTGTTGAAACAAAATGCATAAGCGCTAAAAGGTCTGGTAAAAGCACTTTTAAAGAGAGCATAAGCGCTAAAACATACCGCAAATGCGCTGGAAGACTGGTATTGACACTAGTTTTGTTTGATACTGACATAAGCGCTATAAAATTGATTAAAGCATTGAAATAGATGGCAGAAGCATTGTTTTTTACTGTGGAAGTGCTAAAAGATAGCTCAGAAGCGCTAGAATAGACTGTAGAAGCGCTATGACACTAGTATTTTCTGATACTGAAAAATTTTGGTTTACTGTTGATAGAAGCGCTATAATATGTGGCAGAAGCGTTGTTTAAACTGTGGAAGAACTAAAATAATGCACAGAAGCGCTATAACAAATGGTAGAAGTGTTGTTTTTTTTATTGCCAAGCAGGGGGTGGTAATATGGGTCTCTCAGCTGCTATGTCTGCTTTCTCTTCTTCTTCGTCTAAGATTATGGATGTTGTGAGAAATTGATGGGGTGTTTCATTCTTCTCAAAAATGAACGTTCTCAAACTGTTGATGATGTCAGTTTGGGTACCTTCAATGTGTACATTACCTGGCTGAAATATTGGTGTGGTTAGCCCTGGTTGTTGAACAGGAGTTGTGGGTCACCAAATGGTCATAAGGTATGTTGTATGGTGGTCTCAAAACTTTATCTCAATGTCATTCACTACCTATTGCCAGGCAGGAGGTAGTAACATGGGTCTTCCCACTACTATGCTTTCCTTTTCTTCTTCTTCGTTCAAAATGATGGATGTGAGAAACTAATGGGGTGTTTTATTTTCCTCGAAAATGAATGTTTTCAAACTACTGTTGATGTTGGTTTGGGCAATTTCAATGTGTGTAAGGCTGGGTTGTATAATAGGTGCTATAAGGCCTAGCTATTGAATGGGAGTTGTAGGTTGCCAAATGGTCATAAGGTGTGGTGGTAACTCCCTGATTTTGGATGAAAAACCTAATGTTTCTAAGATTTGTCTGCTGTAAGAACTAATCAGGTCTTTTGGAGTATTCTATGGCGGGTTGCGAGATGGAAGATTGAAAAATAGGTTGAATACGGTTAGGTTCTTTTGAAAGAGCTCTTCTCTAAAAATAGGCTTGTGAATACAAGGGTTTTAAAGCATAATCATCAGTGTAACCCTTAGTGAAATCGTGAAATCTATGAATGAAAGTTCTATGATGAAGCAAAATCTTCCTACTTTGATACAAGAAATGTCTTCTTTTCAAAAGGTTTTTGTAACTAAGTGGCTTCTTGGGTTTTTTGATTCTCTTGGCAAGAGATTTATTGACAAACTTTGTGGTTTTCCAATCCCTAATCATATATTTCTCAGTTTGATTTTGTCCAAATTGTTGTATTTTTCAGGATGGTCTTTTTATTCGGATTTTAATGATTTTGAAATATACAACAATCAAATGTAGAACAGTTGTTTTTAAGTTCTAAGATCTAAATAGTGAGTGTATGTTCAAGGATCAAATAGATCCTTCTTGATTTTCATAGGTTTATTGACAAAAAGACCCTTTAGACATACTCACTCTTAAGGACAAGTAGGTCATCGTTATACTCAATCAGCCCACAACTTAAAATTGAGTCGACTCACACAGTCGTGTCACCCCCTAGAGGGTTCCCGTGTTTTTGTCTTTTCCAGGTGCGTACTCAAGGTTAGATTTCTCGATCCCCTGAGCAAACAGTCCTTGGAAATTATATGGTGAGTGTCTTGGGGGTAGATTCTTCCCTTCCCTAGCACTGCTGAGTATTACAATGTTTAGAAATTGACAAGTTGGATACTACACTATGGTTCGTAGATAGGGTTTTCATGCGGTGCAGCAAATTGTAAACTCCCTCCGGAGACCTCCCAACCTTTAGAACAAAGGCTTTGGGGATGGTTATCTTGCACACTACCGTCGAGTTGGACTTTCATCAACAACTCGATTTTTAATTAGAGTGGGTTGGAATCCTTGGCTTTAGGCATTCCCACTTAGGTCATTCCCGTAGGGTGAGTACTTTTTCCCACTACAGCAGGCCTTCTAAAGGTTTTAATAAACCTGGAAATGCATAGAATAAAGGATGAGTCTGGCACTTTGATCACCCAGTTAAGGGGAGAGCATATGCCTATCACCACACAAGCACAGAAATAAATTATTCATTTTTTAGAGCCCAAACGACAATTTTCTATCTATGTGAAGATGTTGCTTCACAGTGAAGATATTGCTTCACAAAAAGAGATGGTGTTCATTTTTAATCCCAAATTGAAATGTTTGGTGACTATCCTAGGATTGATAAATTTATAATCAAGTGACTATCCTAGATTGATTCATTTTAGTCCAACTAAAGAAATAAAGTTACAGGTCACGGTCACGTCGGACCCAGATAATGATTTACATAGAAGCGCTCTGATAGAGGTCAAAAGTGCTATAGAAATACTTAGATGCGCTATAGAAAATGTTGGAAGCGCTACAAGATTCGTCAAAAGTGCTATAGAATTCGACGGACGTGCTAAAACAGATGTTGAAGGCGAACAGTCAGATTGTGCTGGAAGCTTTTGATCGAAGCACTAAAACAGTCTTCCAAAGCGCTATAGTTTTCTTTGGAAGCACTAAAATAGGCAGAAGCGCTATAGTTTGTGTTAGAAGTGCTGAAGAATCTTCTGATTTCACTAAAAGAATTACGCCAAAATTTGTACGAACACTTTTTCAAAAAAACTTGTTAAAAACATGGGGTTAGGCACCATGGTGGGTGCCAAAATGTAAGTGTGAATAAGTAAATAAGTAAAACAACTAAAACACTTCTTAATGAAACATTATATCAAGATTTAACATGAATTAAACTAATTTAAAGCACAGAAAACTTGAAAGCGTCTCATTGTCTCCTATCTCTAAAGATTTATCAAGTCACAGAGGGCTCTCAGATTTGTAAGCACCGTAACTATTAAAATGCCTATCTAGAGAATGGAATTGATGCTAAATACAATGATGTGATGATTGATAATGAATTCTAGATGATATTGATACTACTATAAACTATGTTGACATGAAACCTGATGAATGAAAGCTACAGTAAAACTATGATGTTGTCGTGATGTGAATTCTATTGATGCTATATGGTTGCTATGATGCTAAGATGCTATTGCTATTGATATTGATATGATTGCTTGATTGCTATGAATGTTATAGAGTAATTTTGCACAAATATTCGGGGTCCATTTCCTAAGAAGAAAGGTTGTATATATAGATTTACGGCAGCAGTTTGTGATGGGGCAACACAACAGAGACCTGGATTCAATCTTGAGATTTGAAGGGTGAGAGATTGAGAAGCTGGAGCTAATGAAGGGAATGGTTTCTCCCCATGAAAACATCAGGAAAGATGATAAGAACAATCAGAGGAAGAAGATTTGAGAGATTGATTCAAATTTGTCTCCAATTTGTCTCCATAGCTTCCCGTGAATGCCAGTTGAATTAAATTGGATTTTGGAATATCAAATTTGGTAGGTGAGTGAATAGAGGAATTTGCTTTATGTCTTTATATTTTGATTTATTTAAATTAGAAAAAGGGGAATAAATAATTTAATAAAACAAACTATAGAAGTTGTTTATTAAATTAAATTAAAAGAATATGATAATTAAACAACAAAGTATTTAACCTTGTTTAATTAATTAAGATTGAAATGATGTAATAATTAAATAACCCCAGCTATAAAAGTTGTATATTTAATTAAAATTGAAGAATAGGAGAATTAGAATGTGAACTATAAATAAATATTTCTATTTATTTAATAGTAGAATAAATTTAAAATAATTAATCAAATAAAGCGTATTTAATTAATTTGATTATCCAGACCATTTTTAGGTGTATACAAAGCATATTTCATAGGCATCCATATTGATATTTGAAAGTTCTTGGATGGGACACCCAAGAGTGGAGAAGAAAAGGTATTTGTTGGTGTTCCATTGAGGAGTGGAAAGGTCACCGAAACATCCAAAAAGTCAGGAGTTGGATAGGGTATGGGTTAGGCGCCCAAGTTAGAGCCTTGTAATTTCCATTTAATATTTTGTTGTCTTTTGGTTGTCCAAGAAGGAGGCTTGGGATTTCACATTTGGTTTTGTACCTTTTGTTTTGGTTTACCATTCATGGTTTTACCTCCCACAAGTTCTATAAATTGGAGCCATGGGATGGTAGTTTCATGTTGAGTTCTTGCAGGTAGCAGGGTGTTGTTGGGTTGATCAGAGATTAGTAGTGGAGTGTATTATTGTGTACTCTCATTTTAAGATTTATAATATACTTTCCATTTTTTTGTTAGGATATGGTGGTGTACACCATTACATAAAATGATATATTATAAGTTTGTAATTAAATAATTATTTAGTTGTGGTGCACCTAGGAGGTGTATTTAGCCACATTAGATAATTATTTGGGACCACTTGTAAAGTTGTATTATAACGTGGATTTATTATTTTCATGTGTTGGAGACTATAGACACTTAAATAATCCTAATTGATATTATGCATTTGATTTTGATTAACTAACGTCATTTTTTCCTAAATCACTTCATACTAACCAATTAATTAAATAATCTTTATTATTTAGTTATATTCATCAACTTCTATTATTAATCAAATAATTAACTTTATTGGATTAATTCACCTTATTCTAACTAATGTTCATCCTATTTAATCAAATCATTTAATTAAATCCCACTAATTCCTCTCATTTGGTTAAACAAATCAAATTATTTAAAATCAAATGTCATAAATCCCCTAACCCACTTGAGTTGATTAATTTTGAATTAATTAACCATAAATCACTCTCTAATCATCATTACCCATTTCTCTAGCTTTTAACTCCCCTAACTTTAGTTAAATCAACCCATGGTCAACTAACCAGGTTGCACATGAAATTCATTTCTTCTAATTATCTAATTACCTTATTTATCCTCACAATAGCATATTCCTAGGAATATTCCTTCCAACCACCTCATTAAATTTCCCTCCAAAAGCCTCTTACACACCCATAAATACCTCTTACAAAGGCATTTACTCCTTACATGCCATCTTGTCCCTTAAATTCTCTTACACACTCAACAAAATTCTCTTACATCTCCAACCACATTCATTTACTCCTCTTACATCTTCATTTATTCCTCTTGCATCCTTTTTACTCTACACATTCTTCAAAATGTACTCCATCCTCATCCAATATAATTGTGACAAGTGTCACAATCCCATTGGCTCCCTTTTTATCCCACATTCACCAATTTTACCTCTTCTTCAACCCTTGAGTCCTATAAGTAGAAGCCTCTTCTACTTGAAATGGATCCACAATCTTAAACAAGTTTACTATAGGCATTCTCACTCATAGCAATCACTCACTCATTCTCATTTTCTCACATTTTAGCTTGTTTTCATCATCACTTAGCATCAATTTAATACTTGGAATCATCTGCATCATTGGAGCTTATCAAAGGGATTGGGAAAGGGCTTCTTTTTACATCGAAGGAGTACCAATCCCCCTATGGGGTGAAGGTTTGGTTGATTTAGTTGATTGCATGTTGTCATTTGCTTTCTTTCTTGCTTTCATCTCATGCTTTCATCTTTGTTTAACCAAGAATCTCATAGGGAATGTTTTGTTTGTGTTTCTAACTTGACTAGCCCTTGTTTGTTTGTCTGTTGTTAGCAAATTGCATATTAGGCATTCACAGAGACATATATAATAATTTAATATTTGGGGAAAGTATTTAATAAAGTGAAAACTTAGTACCCAATATTAAATGAAGGATCAATGGTTTTGTGTTCACATGTGGTTTTGTGGCACATGGTTTATCTTACCACTTGGTTGTATTTGTGTGAACTTGTATCTATAAAATCAAACATATGTTTAGTATTTAAGGTTGGTTGGGTGAGTGGGTTGTCATTATTGAGTCTTTTTGAGGAGTACATATGTGAAGCATGGCATGGGATGTGTGGATTCATGCTTGGACACATAGAGGATGTATTTGAGAGGCTTGATGGTTCAAAAGTATTCTTTGTAACTTTATAAGTGCGTGTATTATTTATTTGTTGAATAATAGATGGAGTATGGATGCTTTTGGAGGCTGGGTTTTTCCCTCATGAGGGTTTTCCCAAGGTATATCTTGTGTTGTCTTGTGGCTTTTTTATTTGATATATGCATTTGGTTATTCTGTAAGCTTGCAAGCATCTTTTATTCATATGGGGTTATGTAGGAAGTGGATTAAATGAATTGGGCATTGATGCATTATTTCCTAACACTTTTCTCATGTGGAGTTTTTTCTCAAAAGGGTTTCTCCGCATAAATTTGGTGTCACATTCTGTTTGTTGATTTTTATAATGTGATGTATGTTGCAATCACATGTTTAAATCTGATTTGGTAATCTGATTTTTATATCTGAATTCAATTGCATAAGTTCATATTGTAGCTTTTCCTCACCTTTTTTTCAACACAAAAGAGTAATGAAGAAGGAGGTGTTTCATTTTTTCTTCCTTTGAGGTACAAATCATTCATCTTGAGGGACCTCGATAGTCATATTTCTTAAGAATTTCATATGTGAGGATTTTCCCTTGCCCTCCTAGTCATGCAAAGGCCCCTACTTTGGTGAGACATGATATTGAATAATTTATTAGTGATTTATAAAATATTTAGAGGTTGATCATTTTGTATGACATATCTTAATTTGGCATTGTAGTTGGGAACTATACCTCATTCATCTAATCTATTCTAGATTGTCTACATAGTGGATCTTCCTCTGCTCAATATTTTTTGGTTAGTTTTTCTTTGATGTTCTAGTCTACCATGAGGAAGAAGATGTCCTTCCATTTTGCTACCTATAATCCTTGATGGCATCTTATCATATAGTGATCCTTTAAGTGTTAACCCAATAAGATGTCAATTTTACTTTGATATCATCAAAAGCCTAATCATCCACCAATGGTGGATGTCCACCCCATGAATCAAACCTAAAATATGTTGATTCCCCTTTTGTAATATCCAAAGAAAGGTTTTTTTATAATGATTGGGTGACAAGCCACTAAAATTTCCAAATGTGAGACCCTAAGGGATGTGATGTCATAGTAAGGATCATCAAAAGAGAAGGCAAACTTCCAAGTATTTCTTCTATAAAAGTTTGCATTGCACTTTCCTTCAAAGTTATGTGCATTCCCTAAAGAAAAGTTTCCCAAGGGCCAAATTCTATTTGTGGAGACTAATTCCCATGTCTCCATCCAACTTACTAGTGTGTACCTTTTTCCCATCCCACTAGGAAAGTCTATTTGATCATTAGATCCTTGAAATATGAAATATCTTGTGATTCTTTCTAGATGTTTGATGATGCTAGATGGGGTATTTACCGTAAACATAAAAAATATAGCCCTTGAGACAAAGAAGACTAACTTGAGGAGTTGAATTCTCCCTACCAATGGTACTCATTTCCACTTCCAATGGGAGAGTCTAATTTTGAAGAGCTCCACTAGGTTGTTATAAAGGAGTGCCCTTATGCTAGAAAAGAAGGTGACACCACTATATTTTCTAGAACATAGTCATTTATTAAAGTCAAGAAAATTTAGGTAATCATATCATATAACAAAGGTAGGAGATTAGTGAAAAATCCTCAAAGTTTTAAGGGCTAATTACCTAAACAAGGACCTGTGAATATGTGTTTAGTATGTCTTTGAAGGAAACAACTTACCTTGTGGTAGCTTCTCCAAATAGAATAGTGTCATAAAAAAATTAATGATGGATGAATGGTTTCATGTCTTCAATAGATCACATTCCCATGATGTGCCATCTATTATATTTATCCTAAGTGTATCTTCCCAAAGACTTGGCCATGATGTTGAAAAGGAATGAAGACAAGGGATATCCTTGCCCAAGTCCGCTGGTAGGAGAAAAATAACCTGTGGGGCTACTATTGACCAAGGTTGAGAGACAAGGAAAACTAATGCTATTGAAAATTCCCTTCCACCATTCTTAATAAAAAAATAATTTGCATAGGACAAGAATCAGGAACCTCTAATCAACCCTATCATATGCCTTGTTGATGTCAAGATTTATGATCATGCCTCTAGAATAAGTACTTGATATCGAATGAAGAACCTCATGAGTGATTACAATCTCATCCTCCATGTTTCTAAATGGGACAAAAATCACCTTTTTTTGGAAAAATGTTATGTTCCAATATAGGGGTAAGTCTTACTACATTGATTTTGATAATGATCTTGTAGATGACATTACATAGTGAAATGGACCTAAATTTTGCAAAGTTGGTAGAAGAAATATTTTTGGAAATAAGGGTGATGAAGGTGTTGTTGAAATCACCCATAACCTTTTTGGATTTTCTTGAATAGATTCTATGACCCCCACAATTCTTCTATTTTTATGGTCCAAAAGTGTTGGTAGAAAGCGACAAATAGCCCATCTAGCCGAGGATCCTTAAGTATTTCATTGAGAAGAGGGAACTTTTACTTCTTCAATGGTGGTGGGTGCCAATAATATCTTAATGTGTTTAGTAGGGATAATTTTTGGAATGCTCCCTAATAAGTCATCCAAGTTGATAGTATGGGAAGGATTTTTTGGGCTCAAGAGTTCATCAAAGAAAACTTTCTTCTTGGTGTATTTTGGGTTCTCTAAGATTTCCCCATTTCTAAACTAGATAGAATGATTTTTTTTGGTGTTTCTTCTAGCCTTATTGAAATTATAAAAAATAAATAGTATTTATATCCCCCTCTTGGAGCTAGGTTTCTCTAGATTTCCACTTCTAATATATCTCCTCACTTTGCTAGATTTCAAAGAGTTTTGCTAGCACTTGCTTCTCTCCTTGATATTGTTCCTATCACATGTTGAAGGTGATGACTTCTATGTTTAGCATCCCTATTTCCTCCTTGATTCTTTCTCTCTCCTAAAGACATTCTTATAGTGTTGAGTGTTCCAATCTTTGAAATAACACTTGATGTGTTCCAAATTCTATGGAAAGATGAATATTTTTGTCCCATTTGATTAGGGGAAAACTTCCACTATTAATCAAAATTCCTTTGTATCTCTACATCCTTCAGCCACATCAATTTAAACTTAAATGAAAAGTTGAAGGGGACAATGTCTCCCTTGATGGACATGGATATGGGGAAATGGTTCGAGCTAGAAACTAGACTAGTTAGAAGTAATCAAGGACTTGTCAACTCCTTATGCTATATGACTAAAGCATCCCTTTCAATTAGTCCAGCTTAATTTTCCATTGTTGGGGTGAAAATCAATCAGGTTGATACTACAAATAAATTATATTAATTCTATATGTGATTGTATTAGATGCAAAATCCTTCCATGGTTTTCTTCTAGGTAGGAGATTGCATTGAAGTCCTCCTCAAGGATGATGTGTTAATTGTTAAATGTGTCTATTATTGAAGTTGAACCTGACAACATTGTCTTCTTTTGGAACACACTAGTTGGAACATAAACAATATAGAGGTGAAAACAAATGTTAGGGTTATGGATCTTGACCCCACATAGCTACTAACTAGGCTCATTTGAAACATGTGTGATTGATGTCACAAAGGGGGACCATAGATAGCAACTCCCTCTAAAGCCCCATTTAGATCCACAAATAGAGTTTTTTTCCATTTATCCTCAACCCAAGTGCTGGTTTCCTAGGCAACCAATTTTGTTTCCTACAAAATAATGGTTTCTCCTTGAAAAACTTTTAGTTGATGCATGAGAAGGCATCTTTTGTTAATAGCATTGTGGACCCTAATATTCCAATAAATGAGCTTCACAATTCCTATGGGGAGAATTTCACCCCACCTTGGGTAGTTTTCTATCATTAATTGATTTTCTACTATTCTCTACTCTTGGGCCTTCTCAATATCCTTTTTCTTGTCCCTTCATTATGAAGGACAATACCTTGGTTTTTTTTCATGGGGATTGGGAGATCTTTAAGATTTGGTTGAAGGCTAGCTCATCACCTTATTCTTCTTCTTCTTTGGAAGAGAATTCTTGATCAAGGTCCTTGGTAGTCTCCCCTCCAAGCCCCCCTTAGAGATATCTAAAGACAAAGGTAAGCTCGACTTGGAGGTAGCCAATCTTAAGAGATCTTTTAAGTTCAACAACTTTGGTTGGTAAGTCCTATAGTGGTAGCTTTGTGGGGAGATGGGGAGGATCTTGATTGCTAGATTGGGCTAGAGCATTTGCTTCAAAAATCTCAAGAGGAATGGTGCTCATGTTGTTCAAGGGGCATGATGTCTCCAATCAGATTTCCCTATGTCCTTTGGCTTGGCCTTCCAAACCTTATCCTATAAGGGGGCAAGCCTTGAAAAGATGGGTGCTATTGTGACATATGACATTTAGAGTGAAATGCTCACTTTCCAATTTTTGCTTCCTTATACCTTCCTCTATATTTAGGAACAACTATTTAAAAAAAGTCCTCTCATATCAATTTTGTGTAGATTCTTAGATATACCTATACCTCAACATGTTTGCTTGGGAAAAGAATCTCTATCCATGAACTTCTTGACCTCATTGCTAACCTTCGTAAAAGCTTGGAAGAACCAGTATTCTGCAGGAGATTGTACAGCCTAACCCATATCAGAATCGGTCTTGAAGACTAGTTAAGGGAGTCGAAAATTGGTCGACCATTGTTGTAGAAGGGGGGCTGCACCATCGAACCAAGATCCCCATTTGAGGATTTTGTTCTTTTAAGCTTTGGACCGGCAGATTATTAGGAAGAAACCTTTGTGAAGGATGTTAATCTAAAAATCCATCCCCCAATTCATCTCCGTCCAAGTGGAAAGTGAAGGAAGATGAGGCCAATAATCTTCACATTTATTAACAAGAGCAAAGAATATCCTTGTCTTTGAGGTCAACCAAGAGGGATGTCTTCATCTGCTTTATTCACGTAATCCTGGGCCCTTTAATCTGAGTGGTAACGGTTGAAAAGTTCAAAAAGAGTTTCCCCACCAACACAAGTTTTGTCTGTTTGGAAAACTATTTCTACTTCCCACCTCTCCTTTTTTGGGGGTGTGTGATAATGTTTGATGATCCTCACTCCTCTGCTTGTAAAGCCCTGCCCTGCTGCTCTGTTGCCTTCCACATCCTATGTGTTCTCTCCTTTCTTCTCTTTGTCCCCCCTGATGCTCCTTGTCTGTCGCTCCCCCTTCATTGAGGTCCCACTGGTACTTAGCATCATCATTGCTTCATCCAATATTATGGGAGTTTATTAAGTATTCAATTTTAGCTAGGTATCGTAAATTTGTATTAAGGGAAATTTTAGGAATGAAGGTTTAGAATAGTTGATCTCTAATTAGGAAGCACTGAGCGTTTGTCAATGGATGAATTGATGTCTTTTTAATTGCATCATTTAAAATTATTCTTTAATTTTCTAATTAATTTTATTATATTTTTTATTTTTTAATTTATTTTTTTATTATTTTTTTAATTTGTAATTAGTTATATTAATTCTAATGTTTTATCTAGATTCAATTGCATAGTCTTTGGGTAGTAATCCACGTGAATTCATGAATAGTACTTCACCCCTATGAACATCACCAAGATGCAATGAGTGCTAAGAAAACAATTCATAGTCATGAGAGATGAATTTGTGTAGACCACTACTCATGAAATATATATCAATTAATTTGACTTTAAAACTATGTAGTTAAATCTTGCAAAAATATTATAAACTACCAAAAATACTCTCTTCTTGTAATTTTATTAACTTTATTTTCAATTTTATAATAACTTATATTATTAATACATTAGTTTTATAATTTTTTAATTAATTAATTTTCTAATTTTAATTATATACTTAATTTTATTAACTTTTTTGCTTTTAGAATTTTAATTTATCGATTTGTTAAAATTTTATAATTTTATAAATACACGTATTAATTTGTTTTCTTGATCTAATTTCCATTTAATTTTGGGCTCATTTTGACATAATTTTTTAATACAATCACATATCGACAAATGATGTAATCTTGTACAAAATTAGAATCATTTACTAAATTTATAATTCTATTAATTTATTATGTTTCTAATTTTTATAATTATATGAATAATATTTTTTTATTTTCTATTACATAAAAAAAAAAATCAAGCCTCAATATATTAAAACAATAACAAAAAGCCTAACATAATGAAGAAAGTTTGGATGATATATATAACTATATACAAAGAAGCATATATACAAAAATGTTAGGAATAGGTGTTGTACACCTTGCATAACAAGGAGTAATTTTGATTATACATGTGAATTAAATAAATATTTAGTGTGGTACATATAGGAGGTGTGTTTAGCCACATTAGTTATTTATTTGGGGCCACTTATAAAGTTATATGTAACATTGGGTTAGTTTTTTATAAGAGCCCTAATCCCATAGAACAAAGCTAAAGCATAAGCAAGAGGCCTAAAGGCCAACCAGTTCAAGCAACATACCTTGATCATTAGTTAAGATATCTTCTTCTTCTATCCATGAGAATAAGTATTTCCTCCCCTTGTTCTAAACACGTCCCCTACATCTAAGATTTCAAAATAACACTTTGGATTTTTTGGACTAATATACGGGTTCTAAATGGAGTTGTCCCCATTTGGGTAGTAGCCCGCCTTTGTTCTACAACCTTAAATTGCTATTTTTTTTAATAGGCCCTTGAAGGATGTGTATCATTGCATAAGAAGCATCATATATTAGAGTCATCTACTAAATTGTTCTATCATAAAATTAGTGTTAGTGGTGTCCCAACCTTGCAATTAAATGAGGTTAATATATTGAGTGTGGGGGGTTGCAAGAGGGGTAGCCCCCTTTGGGGTCCAAGGGGGATGACCCTCCTAGAGCGGGGTCTGAGGGTCGCACGCTAGAGATATTTTGGAGGCATCGCCTTCGAAAGCCACATTTTATGTATATTTTATTATTGTAAATCTAGACTGTTCATCATTAGGTCCTAGATCTAATGATACATATTTTGTTGGCTTGTTTTTGTCTAGAAGGAAACCCTATTTTATGGGTATTGTATTACGACTGTGCATTGTAATGTATTCTAAGAGTCTAATAATTATTGTGTTGCCTCTAGATCTCTGGTTGGTGATACTCCTATGAGAAGCTTGCTTTACAAGTATATTATAATCTTTGTGATTTTTTAATAATATATTGAGCGGACTTTGGAGTGTGGGGTTTTTATCCCAAAAGGGTTTTCCCCACGTAAATTACTGTGTTGTGGTATGCATGATATTTATGTTTGTGTTTTGTTTAAATTTTAGTAACTATTGTAAAGATCCATAATTTTTTGCATTATCCTCCTCTCAAGATTAGTGTAAGAAGTTGTTCCACTACCTTAACTTCCTTACAATTAGATCCCTTATCAAATTAGGCACAAATTGTTGTATTGGTGTTAGGACTAGAATAATTTGATTGAACATCTAGGTATAATGTTAGCCCTACACTAGTTGGCTCTAGTATTCAATATTGTGGCCTTTGACCTTGATTTTGCTAGTACACAGGTTAAAGGAATGTTTCTTATTGTCTTTTTAAGTTGTTGATCTCATAAATGAAAAACTTTTTAATATACATTTTTCATATTATCCATCTTTAGAGTTGTTTGATTTATTAGATCTTGTGAAGTTAAAAATTGTGTACATGGGTACACATATAATGAAGAAGGATCTTGTAATCTTCTTGGTGATAGGTGAATATCCATAGGAAGCTCTTCTTATACTAAGAGTGAGAATTTGAGGAACATAGGCATTGGTAATCTAGGAGGGAGTCACCTTGAGTCAATTAGATTATTCTCCACATGAACTACTAATTCATAAGCCACTATTAGGCTTTATCCACCTAATCACTAGATCATTACTGATATATCTAATTTGAACACCTTTAAATAGAAGACAAACACCATTCTTGTTAGGGGTTACATTTTGATTGGTATGCTTTCCCAAGTCTTCCAAAATTTGGAGTTGAAATAAGTAACAACCTCTTATGGATCTCTCTTGATGATTATGAGAAATTTTAGGAGTGAGGAATGATCTCACTTTTCTTTGAATATTTCAAAGAATACATCCCCAAGTTGGTTCCATGAATTAATGGAAATTGGTGCTAGTGATAGATATCAATCTAATTCCTTGCCTTTGAAGGATGTAGCAAGTAGTCTTAAGGATATATTCTATTATGTAACATGGTGCACCATGCAAATATATACAATATCCTAGAGATGTTTGGCAAGATTCTTTAAATTTTCTCTAATGGATAGCCTTTAAAGAATTAGCTAGGATATGATCCCAAGTCGCTAGAGGTATTGGAGGAATTAGGAGATTTCTACTATTCTAGTTGACAAAGTTTCGTGGAGGTATTAGAGCTACCATTAAAGGAGGTAACATTGGTTTTGGTGAAGGATTTCAATTGACAAACCTTTTCTTTCTTTGAATGATCATAAGTAGGACTAGGAGATGAGGGTGATTGATCACAAATGATCTTGTGATTGACCTACTTCTCATAAAAAGAGTGAATCAAAGTTTCTTGGAGATGTTCCTTAAGAGCTTACTTTGAATCCCACTGGGCATGCCAAAAACTATTGGTATTCAAGTTTACACTTTCGTACACCCCATGCACCAACATGAGAAATATTGTAAATGCAAAACCTGACTTACAAAATAATCTCCAAGCTTTTAGAAAGTTTTTCATATAGTTTATCAATAAAATTTTATATTTACAAAGAAAAAAAGAAAAGACATTGCTTGAAAGTAAAACTAAACTATTGGGTGATTCACCAAGAGAAAGATTAATTTGCACAAAGCTCGTTTACCATAAAGAGAACAATTCCATGAGAAAAGGACATGACCATGCACAATTATAAAATTGAAGAAATACGCAAAGACAAAAGAACTTTAAATTGATCATACAACTAACAAATAAAATCACAAAACACGTGAAAAATGGACACATCCAAGAAAGATATTCATAGATAATCAATTTCCTCTTACTACAAATATAAAGGACCTATTGGAATGGTCATAAAGAGATGTCCTCACCAAACCATAAATAAAGGTCTTGGACTACAAGTGTTCTCTTTTTCTCGTGCTACCTAAGAATAATTTAACCTCATTTTAACAAAGAAAATCCACCTTATGAATTAAAAAATAGTCCTTCGTAGGAATTAAGAGTGCCGCCGTAGAAAATTTCATAAAACACCAAGGAATTATCAAAAGATGATTTAATAAGTTAGGATATTAAATTTCATGTTATTGGGGGATAAAGTTCATGAGAAAAAGGGAGAACACGTGAAATTTAAAAAGATGTGGTCAGGGCCCTTTTGGATGAT
>VDFB02105785.1:388999883-389028927 GCA_007258455.2 Sequoia sempervirens | reverse complement strand
AAATGGAAAAACAATGGTCAGACAAACACAACAAAAAAAATGATTGAAACACAACCCAACATGGAATATCAATCACCATCAGAAACATATCAAACATCCATATCACATCGAAAAATCCAAAAAACAAGTCAAAAAGTTAGTATCAAAAATCCAAAAACATGAGTCTGTGTCAATCGAACTACGTGGTCTCTGCATGTATAACATAGGCAAGGCTAATCTTTGATCAACCCCCAAGGCCCCTAGGATAGGTCTTTAGGTTAGGTCTTTGGTCAAAATTTCAAAAATCACAAAACATCATAAAATCAAGATGGATGATCTAATCTGAATAATGATTGAAATACTTTAAATGTGGGATATGTTGTACTTTGATCATTGTTATCATTTATTTGGAGCAACTCGATGATGTATTGAACTAGAGAAGCAAGGAAGGAGAATGCTATTTTCTTTATCTGTTGTTTGTGAATTAATCATAATTACTGTGTGAATTGTTGCAGGAAGTGCTCTACAAAGTATCATGGATGACATTCCAATGCACATAGGAAAGTGGTTAATTCTTGTCTGTTTTATGCAAGAAATACTCAGGTCATCTCGATATAATTATACCTAGATGCTTGTATTCACTTGCAATATCAAAAATCATGGAAGTAGTACTTAGGTCATCATGGTCTATATTATACCATCGATGCTTGTACTCACTTTCAACATTTTAAAAATTCTCAATGATGATACAAAGCACAAAAGTACAGTTAAAATTCCAATATTTGCATGTAGATTTGCATGGTTAAATTAGATTGCATTCATAATAGTTTTGCATATGTAGAGTATTTGTTACTAAAGCTCGTGAAGGATTCAAATTAATGATTATATTTTCTCATAAATAGATTGAGTATACTTGAAAAAAACATCATCATGATCATATAGTTGCATCACCAAATTCATTTGCATACATTAGAAAACATTTCATCATCATTTCATGATTCATAATTTGAATCAAATCATTTTGCATTCATCATATCATATTTTTCATATCACATAACATTGCATGAATAAAATCTCAAAAATAAATCTCTATCATCACATTTTACATTCATCCATCAAATCATATCACATAACATACAATCATTTAACATATCATTTATCATACAACATTTCCATCCATTTATTACATCATATATCATTCATCATTTTTATCCATTTATTACATCATATCTTTGCATTTACATCCCATTTACATCGCATATCATATATCCTTTAAACACATCATATCCATAACCATGTATATAATTACATCATCATACATATACATCATGAATTCATACATCATCCATACATCATGCATCCATACATTCATTATGCGCATCATAAATAGAACATCATACATCATAGCATATCATCAAGATATAAACTGCATCCATAACATCATAATAAAAGGATCATCACATAACATATAGAACATGAAAGAAAATGCATCCATCAGTGAATCATGTAGAACACATTATGGATTGAAGAGTCCACTGCATATCATATAGATCAAAATAATAATGTCAAGTATACAATGATGTCTAAAATGAAGAGAGATATATCATCAAAAAATGGTTGTAATCGGAATGTACATCATCATCTCAAATAACAAAGAGGAATCACATCAAAATCTAAGTATTGCTGGATCTAGATGGTGCAGGCATAGCAGTATGGGTCCCTCCACCACCACCAAATGTACTAGGATCTCTAGGGTCTCTCCGAAGAGGCTGTGTCACACCCACACTGATAGTCCTAGAATGATCCTGCTAGATCGGGATTGCATGTAGCTCACTCTCTGCTTTGAAGGGATGACATCATAATATTTAGCTTTGTAGTACTCCACCTCCCCACCAATATGAGAAATATCTTGCATATAATTTGCTAGGGAAGTACCATCTTCTAGTTTCTGTAATCTCTTGGCTATGGCTTGAGAACCCTCTACTGTAAACCTGGCATCGTCCCTCTCGGTTGTCAAGGATGCAATCTGAGCCTGGGCTGCCCCTGCAGTTTGTCTAGCAGCATCCCTCTCGACTGTCAATGCTGCAATTTGTGACTGTGTCGTAGCCAATTGAGCCTGCATTGATGATAAAGCCTTTGCATGTAACTGGGTCTGTGCCTACATCTGATCCTGAGTTTGCTCTAATAAACCTTGAGCCTGAAGAATCTGCTCTTGAATAGTTTCTAACTACACCTGAAGGCTCACTATTTGTAGCTGATCTAAAACATCCCTCACTACTTGCCTCTTATGAGGCACTATCTCCTCCGACAAATCTAAGGCAGGACTCGACCGACCTACAACCTCTCCACTATCAAATCTATAGTGATCACCACTACTCTCATCTCCGTTGCTCTCCTCTCCACTATCCTCCTCCTCTCCAACATCCTCCTCCTCTCCAACACCCTCCTCAACATCAACATCCTCCACCTCAACCTCCTCTCTCCTCCGCCTACAACCATGTGCAACAACAACATCCTCGTCTACAGGTAATGGGGTAGGCTCATTAGGAATAGTAAGACATGGAAAAGGATGCAAAGCCAGAAAATTGACATAATCTGTCGTAACCGGTGGCTCAACAATGTCAGGATGGATATCCCAGTCAAATGGCTGCAAAGACTGATACTCCTGAACAATAGCATCATATGAAAAAACAAACCCCCAATCTGTAGTATCTAACTGCTGACGGGCGTAATGAGCAGTACCTTGGGGCATACTCTGAACCATACCATACTGTCTATACACTTGTTTAATAAAAATCCTCTCTAGAACCCAACAAGTACGACCAATCAGTAGCATCGATTGACAGAGAAAAGGCATATGAATATCATCATCATCCCAATGCTCACAATCAAGGTAGGGATGCCATGTCACAAACTCTATGTCATCGATCACTCTCCTCCAATACTCTAACTCACCCATTTATCTCCCGAAGGGGCATATATCCATCAATCACCTGAAAATCATGTTTGGGGCATACTGATTTTTTTTTCATCGATACTAGTAGCAGCAACACAAAATTTTCTTTGAAGCAATGCATAAACACATCACTTCAAAGAGGGGAAAAATGTATATGCCTAAAAATGGTCTAGATAATCAAATTAATTAAATACGCTTTATTTGATTAATTATCTTAAATTTCTTCTACTATTAAATAAATAGAAATATTTATTTATAGTTCACATTCTAATTCTCTTGTTCTTCAATTTTAATTAAATATACAACTTTTATAGCTGGGGTTATTTAATTATTACATCATTTCAATCTTAATTAATTAAACAAGGTTAAATACTTTGTTGTTTAATTATCATATTCCTTTAATTTAATTTAATAAACAAATTCTATAGTTTGTTTTATTAAATTATTTATTCCCCTTTTGCTTAATTAAATAAATCAAAATATAAAGGCATAAAGCAAATTCCTCTATTCACTCACCTACCAAATTTGATATTCCAAAATCCAATTTAATTCAACTGGCATTCACGGGAAGCTGTGGAGACAAATTGGAGACAAATTTAAATCAATCTTTGAAATCTTCTTCCTCTGATCTTTCCTATCATCTTGCGTGATGTTTTCATGGGGAGAAACCATTCCCTTCATCAGCTCCAGCTTCTCAATCTCTCACCCTTCAAATCTCAAGATTGAATCCAGGCCTTTGTTGTGCTGCCCTGTCACAAACTACTGCCGTAAATCTATATATACAACCTTTCTTCATAGGAAATGGACCCCAAATATTTGTGCAAACTTACTCTGTAGCATTAATAGCAATCAAGCAAACATATCAATAGCAATAGCAATAGCATCTTAGCATCATAGCAACCATATAGCATCAATAGAACTCACATCACGACAACATCATAGTTTTATTGTAGCTTTCATTCATCATGTTTCATGTCAACATAGTTTACAGTAGTATCAATATCATCTAGAATTCATTATCAATCATCACATCATTGCATTTAGCATCAATTCCATTCTCTAGATAGGCACTTTAATAGTTATGGTGCTTACAAATCTGAGAGCCCTCTGTGACTTGATAAATCTTTAGAGATAGGAGACAATGAGACGCTTTCAAGTTTTTTGTGTTTTAAATTAGTTTAATTCATATTAAATCTTGATATAATGTTTCATTAAGAAGTGTTTTAGTTGTTTTACTTATTTACTTATTCACACTTACATGCCTTATCCATTTTTGATGTCTAACCTCCACTAAAATTAAATCCTCTCTTTAAAATATAATTACAGCATTGCCAAACATTAATGCTTTTTTCTCATGTCCCCTAGAACACATTACAAGGAACGTAGAGACATATAAATGACACAAGATTACAAGGTTAATGCCACCTTATCCTAACATTTTGCAAGTAAATGTTGGACATGGCTCTATTTAAAAGTGAATTGGTCTAGGTTGTTTTATACCCTCCTATATTTTTTTCACGGTCACTTCTTTAGCAGAAAGCTCTATGTTGATGCCAAAAATTAAGAAGGTAACAGTGTTGTATGGGAAACTTAGTTTATGGGGGACCTTTTGCACTAAACTGGGTGACCTCTAGATTTTTAAAGAAGCCATCTTCTTCTATAATGGGGGTTTGGAAAGGGAAAAGGAAACAAATATATAAAAATAAAGTCTAATCTAAGGCAATGCACCAAGACTTAATGATAGGAAAAAAAATCATAGATCTAAGGGCCCGATTGATATTTGTAATGACCTAGAAAGGCAAAAAATAAAGATTAAAGCATAGATAATCCATTTATTAACATAAAATAACATTGCATACATTTGTACTGCCAAGAAGAGTCATAAGACATGATCTAGACCATCAAACTTGCATTCAATTTATAGAAGTTCTCAAATGAAATATCCAGAAAATAGCATCACAATCTAAAGTTAATCAAATAGCATGAAAGAACAGAAAGGACGAACAATTGGCATAATCTGAGAGTCTTTGCAATGATAAAAAACAATAATAAAATCCTGATGTGTTTTCTAAAATTAGTGTTCTTCTGAAAAATCCAAACCCTTCCCTCAAAACAGAGAGAAGTATATATAGTTGAAACTCCCACCACCTTGGCGAGCAATAACAAAAAAGATTTCAGGATCCCTGACAATGATGTAGAATTGAGTATTCCTCTAGGTCATTGCAACAAAAAAAGATTCGAAGCCAAGCATTCGGTCATTCCAAGCCTAGGTGCATCCTTTGCAAATGATGGCAGTTGTCCCGACGAGGTCAAGCAGGAAAGTGTCATCACCTTGTAAAGAGAAAGCAATTATGACACGTGTCGCCCAGTCGCGGTGTTTGGTTCACTTCATCCATCACCCAAACACAAAACCCGTCAAAGAAACACGTGGCAGTATAGCACAACTCATATGAGTCTTTGTCTTTCATCGTCGAAAGCTTGCACTAAGGTGACGTGTGGCATGTGGGTGGAGCTCTACTCAAAAGTGAAGGGAAGCGATCATCAATTGTGTGCATCGATGATACATAGCATCATAGCGGGGCCTCTTTTAAATGCGAAGGAAGGAAAACCTTCAGGGAGCACAGAGCAGACACGTGGAGGAGGTAGCAAAGTTTGACAAAAAGGTCGAGTGGCTCATTTGTGATGCGCAGACCGATACTTAACTCAAAAAAAATACCCGAAGGGAGCTTGTTGAATATTTAATCACAACTTTTGGCGACTACCAGGGGCGTTTCGCTTGAGGAACAAAGAACCCAAAATTTCTGGTTTGCGGACCAGAGTGCCATTCATTGGGTGACGGAGTCAGAGCTTGGAAAGAGTCGCCTGCAGGGGTGGCCAATCATCATCGAATGGCCTTGCTATTTTGTGCAAATTCTCTTGTGCTCCACCTAGGTTGAGCGCTTACTTATAAGGAAGTGTCTTGAGCAAATCAACCCCTACCTCACAATGAAAGAATAGTTGTGCAAGACGATGAATAACCCCCTCAATGTCAGTTGCTGTGGGAAGATGGCTGAAATTTTGGAAAGCATCCTAGTCATTTTCCCTCTCCTCTATTCTTTCTGCAATCTGTTCGGCTGTAGCAGTAGAGCCATCTTCAGGGAACAAAGATGGTAGACCCATTTCACTTAACTTGGAGAAACTCTCCCGCATGCTATCCATTTTCTGGTTCAGAGTAGCTACGATTGCCCTAGTGCGCTGGAAGACCAAGTGGCAATGGATAAACTTGTTTTCCATCTAGGTGACTGCATCCTGATCTTCAATTCCTGCTTTGGCGAGGTCTTCATCAGAGACCGAATACAACTTGGTGAGAAAATTCATCGCTTCTGTAACCCTTTCTGAGATAAACCATGGGAATTGCTCCATTGTACCATGAACCTCTTGGCTTAGAATTTTTCCCTTGGAAATGAACCAGAGCGTGGGATATAGTGTTAGGAAAAAAGTTTAAATCTTTTCCCAATGAGAAACATACAATTGCCTAACCAATGGAATAAGGTCCGGTTGGGCAGGGGAGATCAGGACGGAGCTCTTCAGAGAGGTGATCTCCACATCCTTTGAGTTAATGATCTCAACCAATTTCACAGCTTTTCTTTTTTCAAACACCAATTGCTCCTCGAAGCTGCTCATTTCCTTACGCTAGTTTTCCTCAGCTTAGGAGTGGTTTGCCAATTGCATGTCAAGAGAGGACTTTGTTTCCTAAAGTTCTTTTTCTAATTGGGCCTTTTGGCCCTCAAATTCAACATCTTTCTCTTGTAACTTTTGCTCATATTGAGCTCACTGATGCTCTAAGGCCTCATTCTTTTGTGCCATCCCTTGATCATATTCAATTTGATGCCACTCCAACTCTTCGTTCCTTAGTTGCAAATTTTGTTTTTCCAGAGCCAATTGGCTATGGTATTCCTGATTCTTAGTATGTAGCTCATTAACCACAATGGGGTTGATGGTCTAAAACTTTGCAAGTTCCTCCTAAAGTTTTTTCTTCTCCTCTTTTGCAGTCAGCACCCTCTCTATTAAGTGTGCAACATCTGCTTCTAGGGATTTCTCTTTTTTTTTTTCTAAAAAACTAGCCTTTTCCTTTAATGATTTAAGCTACTCATCCATTTTCTTCAGTTGGTGGCTTGTTTTAAGGAAGTCACAGGTGACCACCCACTGCGTTTCCTCCATAAGTTCAACCTTATCCTATGGTCGAGCCACCTTCATGTCAAACCCTACTACATACACTTCATAGTCTTCTGGATGCATCTCCTCTTGTGGCTTGGTTACCGTCAGGTACATAGTTGCAAATTTCAGCACTTGTCAGGTCTCATCATAGAGAGTTTGCATCTTTGGTTCTATAGGCCTACTATCATCTTTGGCCTTGCGCTTTTGCATCCTATTTGTGTGTGCTTCCCTTCCAGAGTCAATCTGTGCCATGAATTAAGCCGGTGATGAGACTAGCTCGCCTGCGAAAGGAGCACTGATAGGTAGGGCATATGGATAGGTATTTTGATAGGCTCGAGAATTTTCTTTTTCTGGAGAGTGATAGTTTGTGGGGAGAAGGGAGGCACATTCCAAAGTTTGGCTTTAGAACCAGTAGAAGGGCTTGTCATTTTCCAAGGTTCAATTGGTGAACTGGTGGAAGGACTCATGGGCTGAAACGATGAAGGAGTTGTGATCGTGGAGTCCACCTACTATGAGAGAAAGGGAGGATTTGTGGCGATAGTAGAAGTAGGGGTGTCAGCAGCAGGTAAACATTCAAAAAGTGAGACAAGGAAGGATTGAGCGGCAACAGCTGGCATAAGGGTTCACGGAGGAGTAAAGGAAAATGGAGTGGCTTGTGAGAACTGGGAGAAACCTCCTGCAATCATTGGATCAAAAGTGGGAACCGAAGGGCCTGCACTCATGGTGGGGATTGTTGTGGAGATAGTGGAGGATACCAAGGACTGAGAAGCAAGAGAAGGAACAAAAATTACCTGTTGACTAGTTGATGGTGGCTCTTGACTCGTTACCGACTCTTCCTCTCCTTTGGGTTCTTGGCTAGCCGCAAGCAACTGGCTTGCGGTGGGTTCTTGTGAACCCTCTGCAACAATGGCTTCTATACGCTACCGCTTCATGGGCGGGGTTTCCCCAACCTTGAAAGTCACTGCTGGCTACTGCTGTAACACTCTAGTCACCTTAGCTTCCCAAGTGAGTGTGTGCGAGGCCCTTGATACATTGAACCACACATTTGTAGTTACATAGGCTAGCTATTCTGCAGAGATTTTCCCTCGTGGAGCGGGGAGCACGGAAGTCCCCACTTCTTCTTTTTATTGTTCTTCAGATCCAATTTCCAGGTCATTGCCTTTATTGGTGCTGGAGTTGGAGGTTGCATGCTCATCATCCCACCATTTTTCAAATACTTTATCATCTTTCAAGCTTCCATAAGGAGCATCCAACTGTCTTGTTTCTTGGCGATATTTCTAGAAGGCTCTTATTTTCTAAATAGTCCATTCTTCTTCTTTCTGCAACTTGTTGTAGATGGTTTGCTCCATCTGGACACTATCCTTAGCCTCTGCCACAATGAAGTAAAATTTTGTAATGGCTCTCTTTCTTCCTGTGTGGGGATACGTGCTAGGTCAAAAAAAATTCATCCCTGTCTTCCTGGGGGTTGTGCCTCTTTTCCCAGTAGGGTCGAGGAGTGTGAATAACTTTCATGTGTGGCTATGACAAATTATTGAAAGGATTGTACTCCCATTTATCACATATTAAAACCAACCCTAAGTGAGCCAATTTATCCTGTAATAGTTGGTGCGACTACTTCTTTACCAAGGCCACTGTTTTGAAACTCTTCAAAAAAGTGAAGAATCCTTTCCTCTTGACGCTTTGGCTACTGCAGAAGGTATAATCAATAACGCACACCTGCCGATACATCTCGAGTGCGAGCACTCTATTTGTGACACAGGTTGGGAGTTGAAAATGTTGATCAGTGAATCCCCACATCCGGAGGATTGTGAAATCCACACCGAAGAACCAGTCACAAGCGGGAGTGAAACTCTGCATATATCTAGTTTGATCTATGTTGAGCTAGATCATGTCACCTCCTCTTTGTAAATATTGCAAAACTGGAGTTATAAAATAATCTGAAAATGCATAGTAGTCATATGTCATGGAAAGAAAAGGTGTCAAGGTGGATATTGGCTTCCTTATCTGCTTTTCATCAAAAATAGACAATTCAAAATATTTGTTGAAGAAATCATGGTTGTGATGTAGAAGCATATGAACTAGGAAAGAGGGAAATTTGAACTTCCCTTCTACTGGGTAATTCTTTATTTGCCTTATCATTTCCTCCACAAGCAATTCGGTGAAATCGTATTAGAAGAAATTGTGCTACTTGCGGAATTGGAAACCTGACCCTAATTGAAAGGCGTGCACCATCTCGTCAGAGTCTAGGCCACACACAAATGCTAGCATTGAAAAGGCATCCCGCCTGTCTTCAACAAATGAACCGTGCGACAACGGGATACTTGGCAGTTGAGCGCTTGGGATTCCCTTCTTTCCAATCTCCTCAATTAGGAAATTTGGGCTCTTTTTCATCCCCATCCATGTGTTTTCTCCTTTAGGAAGAGTGAAGGACTCAATTTTCTCCTTTCTGGTGCTTGGGTTTAGGATACATAACATGTGCCAAATGGCTGGTGGGCTGAGATTAACTTTTAAGGTTCGACCTTCGATGCTGTGGGTGCTCGGGTTATAACACTGAATGGTCGCATCAACTAGCTCCAAGCAATAATGTACCAACGATACCATGTACTATAGAAGCCCACTGTACCATACCTTTTTTTCTATCGACATCGCTTGCTGGGATTCTTTCATCCTTGCACAGGCTGCTTCTCTCAAAGACTTAGTGTTTTTCATGAGGTGCGGGTCATGAATATTGTCCCATTTTTCTTTGTCCCATTTTTGGTTCCTGTATTCCTTGGGCCTATCTAACTCCATTGTATTTTCCCATTTTTTCTTGCTTGGTATACCAGGCGTAGCATATGATATATCCTCATAGATGTATATAGCCTTTTACGACTGTATACCCCTAAGCAAGGGTTGGTTAGCTTCCTCCTCAATCTGTTGTGATGAACCCTCTGCCATTTTTCTCCTTAGATGAAAGCTTTTGCAGGGCTTGAATCCTCTGTAACTTTCAATCGGCTCTAGATATGCCAAAACTTTTCTTCACCTGGCTTAGCGTATTTCAAAAGACATTTAAGCATTAAAGTTTGGCATGCAATATTTTAGCTATCTTTCCTCAAGGTGGTAGAAGAAAGTGTTCCTTTTACATTTAATTCGACATGTACTACCAACTCCTTGCTTTGTGTGAAAAGGAATTACTTGCCATTTCGAAGTGACTAGAATTCATTATTGCATTTGGCAACCATGTGATACGATGTGATTTCCTTGGAACTTGAGCTAGTGATTTTCCTTCTAGCCTTGCATTAGTATGCGCTGGCAATTAATATCCCAGATGGAATGATTAAGCTAAAGCAAACAATCACCACCTGAAAAGATATGAATCCTACCTTGGGTTCTGGGAAATGCCTATGAGGTGACACATTAGCCTATAGACCATGTAGCTCACTACGGATGAGCGCCACCATTTTTATGCTAATTAATTATCTCTCATTAACTCTACACGCATTGAGCCATATTTTAGCACACACAACCGGTCAAGAAATGCCAATAAATCTAGACATGCTTTTCAAGTTAGCATTTGGTTATCATCATATATTTTAGAAGTGGATTAACATGCTTTTCCTCATTTTTTTCTATAAATAGGCCTCTAAGCAGTGAGAGAATCACACTTAGCATTTGAGCAATTTTTAGCAATAGGTCATTGGCTTAGTATTTGGCTTTATTACTAGCAAGGCTCTTCATAGGATAGGCTATAGGAAAGTTTTAGAAATAGTTAGCAGGTAATAGCAGTGTGTCGGTACCATGGATACTCCTATTAGGATAGTGTCATATAAGTCATAGACAACTTTCCTCGGTGAGATTTCTACTAGGCGTTTAAAGAGGATAACGAAAAATAAACACTCCCTCACTTTGATAGCCATGAAGTGGGTTTTGGGTCAATATTGTCTCGAGTACAAAGACAAATATCATGTCAATACCAACATTTTCTCACACTTTGTTGCATCTATGTTGGATATTGGTATCCCCAGGCCCCTGGATATGAAATTATTCAAAGAAATCTTTCCCGAAAAGTACCTGAATGGTATAGGTGAGGTTGTTGCTCACGCTGCATATGGGGTAGGCCTGCCAATAGCCAATGACCTCAGGCTCTATATTGAGGAAGAAGCGGTTGTCTCATGGTTGTCGTTTCTCAACGGATTCCACCTCCAGACACATGATGAGCACCAACGAAGGGTTACCCAGGTCTTGCACTTTCTTTTCCGCATCTACAACGTAGTGCCATTCTACAATATCTACTGGTACACTGACTTCAGAAACCTTGTGTTTCCTCTACCAATGATTGTTGCTCCAAATGATGCTACTTCTGTTGCTGGTGTGCCTACTGATGAGGATGTGGTAGATGCTGCCATTAATGCATCGATAGTTGTTGCTCATGTCGTTGGATGAAATGCCTCCTAGACTTCTTGTTTTTTGATTTTAAGAATACACCACCTATTGTCTAGTTTTTGTATATATGCTTGAAAAGTCAATACATAATATATATATGAAAAGAAAACCACGTATAATCATATACTTTTTGAATTATGGCTTTCTATCCATTTTTGGTATGTAAAAATGAAAGCATACATATATAATGAAATATAGCTTTATAAATCTATGGCTCTTTTTCTTTTGGCATTTTGTCATATGGGTTTCTTTCTTTTCAACATATTTGTTGATTTCCTTTGCATATGGGTGTTTATCTGGATTATTCCCACAAAGTATTTTTACTGCCTTGCTCTTTGCAATGATGGGTTACTTTTCCACTGAAACACGAATTAATTCTAAAAAAATGATCGACCGACATAATAAAAAGGGAAAGAAAATAAAAGCATTATTAACATATGTACAATAGTAAAATTTGCCCCTTAATGGAAAAGCTTAAGATGAATCTCGTTGACTGGAATTCCCAAGGCTTCCTGTTCCATGCTTTCCAATTCGAAAGCATTATGCTCTTTGCACTTTATGATTTTAAACAGACCCTACCAAAGGGTATCAAATTTTTCATGTTGACCTGGCTTCGCAGCCCTTTCATTGAATTTCAATACTAAGTCTCCGCACTTTAGGCCTTGGTCGGACAACCTCTTGTCAAACCGTTATTTGACCACTTGCTGGTGGTTTGTCATGGCTATTAGGGATTTCCCCCTTTTTTCTTGTACTTCTAATAGTTCGGCAAGCCGAACCTCCATAGTGCCATTTTGTTCTATCTCGAGGGATTTCAACAATTGAAGCGTGGAAATCTCCATGGATATAGGAAACAATGCCTCTTTTTCATATATCAACTCATAAGGTGAAGTCTTAAGGACTTGCTTAGGAGTTATGCAGTCTTCCCAAAGCACCACTCAGAGGTTTTTGTGCCATTCTCTTTGGTGCTCTGAGCTAATTCTTTTAAGGAGTCAGACCAAGTTCTTGTTCGTCAACTTAGCTAGGTCGTTTCCCTACGAGTAATATTTGATGATGTCTTAAGGACTATGCCATTTGTTAATGAAAAGTGACATACCTTTGTGCCTAGGAAAGCTTTGGCATTATCGAAAATGATAGTCTTTAGAGGGTCGAACCTTGTCACTAGTTCTTCGAGGAAATCCACTATCTCTGCCTTTGTTGCGTTTTTAAGCAGAGCGGCTTTTGTCCACCTTGTGAAGTAATCTGTAGCAATCATAATCCACTTATGTCGGGCACTGGAAGTGGGATTGACCATCCTGATGAAGTCCAGGCCACATTGTACGAATGGTTCGTCCACTATTAGGCTTGAGAGGCATTGCAAAATTCTTCCTTCGCTTGTAAAGAATTGGCATTCTTTGCAAGATTTCACCAAGGAGTGAGAGTCATTGAAAAATGTGGGCCAATAGTAACCTGCACATGATTTTGATGGAGGTGGTCTTAGCAGAGGGTTCCGCCACAGCGTTGTGGAAAGTGTCAAGGATTCTCTTCGCTTGCTCTACAAGTAATGCATCGTAGGAGGAGACCATTGAAATTCTTTTGAAAAGGACCCTTCCACTAGAGCATATCCGCAATTCTATAGCCGATAGTATCTCTTCTTTGGGAGGAAAGACTTGGTGGATACTTTCTTGTTTGCATAAACCTCACTCTATCTGTTAGCCAGCAGCCCTTAGACTCTAGAAAATTCATCAGAACAAGCTCTGGTTGCTCTTCTTTGGTGGGTATCTCTTCATCATGCGCCATGTATTCGCACAGTCCTCTGCCATAGATGGTTTTGGTGGGTTTAACCTCAATGTCATATTCAAGGATATTGGTGATCCAATTAGCTTTTTTTTATAATTTCTCCCTCCATGATATATTTGCGCACACTAGAATGTACGACATAGGCAGTCCCTTTGTTGTAGGAAATTAGATGATAAATTTTTTTAAGTCCCTTTACTATTGCAAAGGCTTGTCTTTTGACGAAATTATAGTTCGTCTCATGTTCCTTTAGGGTCCAAGAGTAGAATGCCACCAGATGTTCTCCCTTTCCTTCATTATCCTTTTGAGTTAAGACAGTAGCAATACTGGACTTGCTACTGAATACATACATTATAAAGTCCTTAGATAAGTCTGGATTAACCAGTACCGGAGCTGAGGAAATAGCATCCTTAACCTTTTCAAAGGCTTCTCTGGCTTCCTTTGTCCACTTAAATGCTTGATCCTTTTTAAGCATCAGGGTGATTGGCTTAATTATTCCTGCGAAGTCAGAAATAAACTTGCTAACAAAATTTACCTTTCCCAGGAAGGACTGAACACCTTTTTTGTTAACCGAAAGGGGAAGTTCTTTGATGGATTTCACCTGCTCGGGGTCAATTGAAACTCCTTCTTTGGACATCATGTGTCCCACTAGCTTGCCTTGCGACACTCTGAATACACATTTTTTGGATTCAGGGAAACGCCGAAGTCCTAGAATTTCTGAGAAACCATTTCTAAGTGATCAAAATGATCATCCTTAGACTTAGAAAACACAATAAGATCATCCAAATAAATTAGGATAATCTTGTTGATCAACTCGCTGAAAGCGATATCCATTGCCTGTTGAAATGTTGCCCCTATATTGGATAAACCAAAAGGAATTTTAGCATATGCGAATGTTCCCCACTTTGTAGTGAATGTAGTCTTTTGCTAATCCTCCTCTTTAAATCGGATATGATTATAACCGGAGAAGCCATCAAGCAAGGAAAACATTTCCAATCCTACTACTGTTTGCAGGATTGATTCCATAGAAGGCGTCAGATAATGATCCTTCAGGGATGCTCTGTTCAGGTCTCAGAAGTCCACACACAAGTGGATATCTCCATTCTTCTTTAGGATCGGGACCAGATTGGATACCCACGTGCTATGCTTGATTGAGAAGACAATTCACGACTAGATTAGCTTTGTTAGCTCCTGCATGATTACTGCTTCAATTTTGGGGTTCACTAGCCTCTGCTTTTGTCAGACTGGTTTTGCACCCTCTGCTAGCTTGATTGTGTGTTGGATGATGTTGGGATCATATCCCTTCGAGTCATCATAGGACCAGGCCACTACTCCATATTTCTCATAGAAATCGATGAGTCTTTCTTTATCATGATGTGGGACATCTTTCCTGACTCTAAGGTTTCTGCCGTCTGAGACCTGAAGGTCTATATAGTCTCTTTTTTCTGCCACAAACTTCCTTCAATTAGTCCTTGCATCATCGCAATCAAATTTTTTTTCAAGAATAACCAATCCTTTTGGAAGCTTGTTAGATTTGAATTGCATGATTTGTCCCTCATAAGCCTCATCGATCTTTGGTTGGAGCTGATCGAAAAATCCCCCTGACTGCTGGATGAACGAGGCAATATGTTCATCACTTTCAAACACCTTCCAACTTTGATCATTATCGGGAATCACTGATCGGACTATTACTCGTACAAAGTGTTTGTTGTGTATAAGGTCGGAGGCTGGATCAAACTAGGATTCAAATTCTACCATGTGATCCGCGTCGCCATTTTGTTCTTGGGGAACAATTTGGATGTTGAAGGCTTCAAAACCCTCAACCATGTCCCAGACTCGGTGCTGATAGGATCTCATGCAAACATTCCTTGCTGTGGAAATTCCCCAGACTTGGTTGACCACTAGTTTGGAATCTTCCAACACCATTAATTGCTTGGTGCCCATTCGCTCCGCAAGGCTTAAACCTTGTATTAGTCCTTCGTATTCGGCTTCATTGTTCGAACAAGCGAATTGGAAGTGGAAATACCTTAGTATTTTTTCATTTTGTGGGGGTACCATACATATCCCTACTTTAGTGCCTACTTTTCATCTTGCTTCGTCGAAGTACAACGTCCACAGCTCAGAGGCTGTGCTACTTACAAGTTCCTCTATGACCTCTAGAATCTCTTGCTCCTCGTCATAAATGAGATATGTGCCCAACCTAGTGGCATGGTAATTTCCAAAAGGATCTGTGTCGATGAATTCATTTAGAAGAGCCTCATCCTTTTCACTTCGATCCCCAATCACCTCTTCGTCCTCTAGCAATTCAACACAATACATCTTGTCTTTAGTAATGGAGGTATGGGTGGCTTCAAATTTGATCATAGCCTTGTCCACAACGTGGTGCGCATGCAGTGGTTCAGATAATAACTTCATCTTAGCCCCATGCTTGGTTTGGACAATCAAGTGTGTCCAATCCAGTGATAAGTATCCTCCTATTGTAGCAGTAAATTCCCAAGACAGGTAAAGACCGAACATAGGAGGAACATCAATGATGACAGTATCTTGAGGCATGGTGATGCTAGGAAAATCGAAGAGATTTAAGCAAAGATTCTTAATGATCCCCATTGTTTCAACCTTGTTCCCGTCAAGCTGCATAACTCCCTTCTTCATGGGTTCATAGATAAGCCCAAAGGCTTCAACTATTTTTTTGGGCATGATTGTGGTGCTAGCTCCTAAATCGGTCATTGAATTGTGCAACAATTTATCACCCACAATAAGGTTTAGGAAGAATGGTTTAGGCTTACCTTTAACTTCCACAAGGGGTTCCTCCAAATTATTTGTGAGAACTTTACCTTGAGGCGTTAGATCTACAACCTTTTCTTTCAGAAACTGTTGTGTCAGATTAGAACTAGCATCTTCCTGGAGAGCCTTTTGAAGCAATGTTTTTTGTTCTGAGATTGCTAGGATGTCCCATAGGGACACATTGGTGGAAGATTTCTTTAATTGTTCCACCACATTGAATAGTGGCGGGTTCAAGGATTTTTGTTCCTTGTTTTTTGTTTTCACAATTTCTTTCCGTGGTTGAAATGGTGGTGCAACTGTGGTGATGCTAGGAGATTGATCAGAGGCACTCCTATTTTGTGGTGTAACTAGTTCGCTCGTAAATCTTCGCTTGGAGTGGGTGTTATAATCAGATTGAACAGGTGGTGCCTTTGATGTAGGAGGATCATTTGCGAACACCACCTCTTCCTCTTCCATCCATGAGAAGAGTGCGTGATTAGGAGAGATGTCAAATTCTTGTTCTAGGGACATCCCTTGCATTTGTGTGGTAAGAATTGTACTCTCCATTTGTGGTGAGGCATATACATAACCTTCGTGGTCCAAAGTCATGCCTTGGCTGCACTGCTCTGCCACCTTTTGATGTAAGTTTCCACACAAATAGTTCTGAGGCATGTGCGCGTCACTGCAAGGGAAGCACCATGGATTGATATCATTGACGAGGTTGTTCTGTCTCGCGGTCAATTCCCTACTCAAGATTGGTGAAGCACTTGTTAGCATAGTAGGTACCGACACTATTTGGTTGGCTGTCGGAGCTGGTGGATTAGTGTGAGGACTACCTTGGTATTGATTCTGCTGATATGAAGACTGTCCGCCTTGATAATTTTGATAAGAAAGCTTCATAGGTGCTGATTGGTTTCGCTTGAGGGTGGTTATGTTGTTTTCCATACTCTGCAACATTTCTTTAAGATCGCTCATTTCATCCTTAGAAGACCCAGATGTAGAGGCAACATTTTGCGGTGCTGCCGCATATGTGTACATTGATTGGGGAGGTGTGAACGCACTAGTTGATGTGACCTCCTATGCGAACATCAATATTTTGGGAAATATCAACATGATAGGCCGAGGAGGCAACTTTCCATAATCCATCAAATGATTCTTAGCTTTAATGGTGACACTATAAGCATCTAGAAAAGTAGCTCCCCCCAAAGACTTGATCATCATAGAAATGTCAAGGTTGATAGACTTCAGATAAAATATGAATGCCAACTTAGGAGTCGGGAAAATAGCAATAGGGATCCTCTGCCAGTTTGTATGGAATTGAGCATTGAAGTTCATCACAGCCTCTTGGGGAGCTCATTTTATGACAGATAATTGATAGTACAGTGAGGGGCAATCTCCATCATTTGAAAACCTCTCATAGAATGGGTCTCTGAGCTCATCCCAGGTACAGATAGTGCTAGTTAGCAATGTTTGGTACCAATCCAACGCCTTGCCTTTGAAAGATGCAGTGAGGAGCCTCAACGCTACATTTTGCGTGGTGATCCCATGCACCAGACACATGTCTGCCACATCTTGCAGATGTTCTGTGGGTGTTCTTGAGCCATCTCCGGTAAACTTGGGTATAGCTTTCATAGCTGAGACTATGATAGCAGCCCAAACATTGGGTGCTACTAGCTGCTAGGGGACTTCTGACACCCCATGCCATGCAATTTCTATTGGCACTCGGTAGCATGGTTAGAGGAATGGGCGGGGGAAGTGGAACTATTACTAGTTGGTTTGCAACTTGCACTGTTCCTAGTGGCGGTACTAGTAAACTGGGGTTTTTTGCGGTTTGGGATCTAGTTATAGGCCGATAGCTCATACACCCTTATAAAGTACAAATTCATTTAAGCTCTATCCCACTGGGCGTGCCAGAAAAAGAACAAACTGTTGATGCAAAAAACTGACAAGGTAACAATGCCTTATGAGAAACTCAGTTTATGGGGGACCTTTTATGCTAGACTAAGAGACCTCCAGATTTTTAAAGATGTCGACTTCTTCTATAATTGGGGTTTGGAAAGGGAAAAGGAAATAGATATATAAAAATAAAGTCTAATCTAAGGCGATGTGCCAAGACTTAATGATAGGCATGATAAATCATAGATCTAAGGGCCCAATTAGTATTTGTAATGTCCCAGAAAGGCAGAAAATAAAGATTAAAACATAGATAATCCATTTATTGACATAAAATAACATTGCATACATTCATACTACCAAGAAGAGTCATAAGACATGATCTAGACTAGCAAACTTGCATTCAATTTATATAAGTTCTTAAATGAAATATCCAGACAATAGCAACATAGTCTAAAGTTAATCAAATAGCATGAAAGAACAAAAAGGCCAAACAATTGGCACAGTTTGAGAGTCTTTGCAATCATAAAAAACAATAATAAAGGCTTGGTATCTTTTCTAAAATTAGTGTTCTTTTGAAAAATCCGAACCTTTCCCTCAAAACAGAGAGAAGTATATATAGTTGAAACTCCCACTGCTTTGGAGAGCAATAACATAAAAGATTTTAGGATCCCTGGCAATGATGCATAATTGAGTATTCCTCCAAGTCGTTGCAACAAAAAAAGATTGAAATCCAAGCATCTGGTTGTTCCAAGCCTAGGTGCATCCTCTGCAAATGATGGCAGTGGTCCCGATGAGGTCAAGCAGGAAAGTGTCATCACCCTATAAAGAGAAAGCAATTATGACACGTGTCGACCAGTTGCAGTGTTTGGTTTGCTTCATCCATCACCTAAACAAAAAACTCATCAAAGAAACACATGGTAGTATAGCGCAACTCGTATGAGTCTTTGTCTTTTGCCATCAAAAGCTTGCGCTAAGGTGACATGTGGCGTGCAGGTGGAGCTCTACTCAATAGTGAAGGGAAGCGGTCATCAATTGTGTGCAACGATGATATGTAGCAGCATAGTGGGGCCTCTTTTAAATGCGAAGGAAGGAAAACCTTCAGGGACAATAGAGTAGACACGTGGAGGAGGCAACGAAGTTTGACAAAAAGGTTGAGTGGCTCATTTGTGATGCGCGAGCCGATACTTAACCCAAAAAATATATACCCGAAGGGAGCTTGTTGAATATTTATTCACACTCTGCTCTGTAACATCTAGGTTTTCAACTATTCCCTCATAACACTAGTAGAATTTGGCAAATAAATGACTAAGTGACTAAAATTTTTAGTTACAACAACTAAAAATGACTACATTCTACTCATTTTTTACAACTCAACTATGAATGCTCATAAATAAATGACTAAATAGTTAGTCATCAAATCCAAAGTAGAATTTAAAAAAAAAAAAACAATTTGGAAAAATATTGGTGCGATGTATTCATGTGCGCGATGTATTGGTGAGATTATTCACTTTCATTGCAAATTCATTTGTCTTGCTTGATCTCGCTTCATTCATTCATTGCAGACCTTGCTTCATTTGTTAGCCTTACATGAGGTGTTTTGATCAGTAGCTACTTGCATGGGCAATAAGGATTCAAAGAGGACCTGGAGACTTTTGAAAAGGCAGGCAAGGGCAAGGAATTTAGAGTTTGTTGCAACAAATTTGAATTCGTCGAGGCCCTCTGTAGCGAAATCGGATTTGGGGACACCTGGTGAAATGAAAAAACTGTCTCTCAATTTTTTCCCAAGATGGACATTTGCATCAATATTTTTAACTGAATCTTCATCTTCTAAGACCTATAACAACTAAACTATTAAGAATTTGAAGATGATGTAAACTAGTGATTTGTGGCAATTTGTGTGTAGATTCTAAATATATATATTTTTAATTTTTTTGAAATAAATCATGAATCTTTTAACATATCCATTAATAACTGGTTTTAAATAGAAAATAACATTTTCAGAAAGTAACGTTTGTGTCGTACAACATAATTTTTTTTCTATAAAGAATTAAATTCTAATTTTTGAAATATGGATTCTCAACATCAATATCTAGGGAAAGGATATTTTTTCATATTTTAGGCCCAAAGAGTGTTGACTAAGTCGACATTTTTAACCTATGGTTTAGATGAAGGAAAAGTCAATGTAAATGTTCAATTCCCCTTTTTTAATCAATTGTTCACAATAGCCTATTCTGCATGTTGAAGATTGGGAGGCTACAAAAGGTAACAAATGATTTTCCTCATATACTAAAGGAAAAAGACACTAGAGTACTTAAATTAAAAAGTGCACGATAAAGGAAAAAAATCTTCACATTTTATCTTATATGGAATATCAAAATGCAACACTCTCAAGCAATCCCTATCATAGAGAAGGTCCAAGAACATGCATGGACTAAAAAATCAAACTCAAGAATGAAGTCAACTAATGATAAGTTGGTGTAGTGAATTGCATGTGTATACACTTAAATTTGGTATGGAGGAAATTAATTAAATACAAACTATTTAATTAATAAATATTTAATTCTTCTACTTATAAATAAATTGACAAGATTTATTTATATAGTTCACATTTCTTAAATTCTTCTTATCTTAAATCACTTCATGTTTTAATTAAATAGACCAACTTCAATTAATTTTATTTATTTAATTAACTCCCTTTTATTACATTCAAATTTTATATTTGAATTTGAGCACATTTCTACTAACTTCTCATCTTCCACCTTATCATGTGTCTCATCAAATTAAATATTCTTAATATTTAATTGACATTTACCTCAACAAATTCTAACCAATTTTGAGACACTTGGATTTCACCTCCATTTGATTCTCCTCCACACTTGGTAGTTTGTTCTACTAAAGGGAACATACTCCTTGATTCTCTCCAACCTCTTCACTCTCAACCATTCATCTCTCCAGATCAAATCCAGACCGTTGAATCTTGCCAAATAGGTTGATTCCTTGGAGAAATCTATAAATACAACCTCATTTACAACATTTCATATATAGAAAGCATTAGTAATTAAACTTTGCAGAATTTTAGAGAGCATTGTTATCTTAGCATTTTAGCATTGTCATTCTAGTATTTGCATTTAGTATAATTTAGATTAATCATGGCTTTATGATTAGCTGCATCTTAATTTTTGTAATTACATCACATCATTTTCATTATAATATCATAACATTATCACAATCTTTGCACAATCATCTACAACATATGATTTAACAATCAATCATGTAGAAAGATTTATTGCATTTCCAACATCACGTTCTTCAAGTTTTCATTTGACAAGTAATGTGCATACACACAATCTGAGAGTAATAATGACTTGAAAAATCCTTGGAGATAGAGGACAATGGGATGACATTAGAGAGCTTGTTCTTTCAATTTGATTAGATTGTTATTTGAATTCTCTAATATAATGTTTCATTGATGTGTTGTATTACTTGATTTTTCACTTACATATTTTATACACCACATAAATTTGGCACCCACCATGGGGCCTAGCCCCATTTTAAACATTTTCTGGCAAGTTTTTGTCTGCAAGTTTGATCATGAATTTCAAGGTAGCGCACTTGAAGCTTCTTTGAATGCATATACTTGCTCTTTTGGTGCATCCAGGCCCTGTTCTAGTGCATACGTGGGATCTTTTGGCGCATCTGTCTTCTCTTATGGCGCATACAAGACTTTGGGTTTCCTTCTTCGTTTTTCCAAAATAGCGGATTTAGGGTGTTTATTAGCGCATCTAGTGAATCTTTTAGTGCATATGGTTTTTGTTTTAGCAAATTTAACTTTATTTGCAAAAACTTAAAATTATGGAAACTAATTGATGTCTTTCTATTTTGCAAGTACTTTAAATGTTGTCAAAGACAATTATCTAAGACTACTAATGGTGTTTGCAGGGGCTGGAGTTATTTTTGTTTTCTTTTGATTAAATTAGGCATCTAGTTTAATTAAGATGTTAATGAACACCATGTATGTTGCGTTTGTAAAGTGATAGGCCTATGCTCTCCCCTTCACTAGGTGACCAGAATGCTAGACTCACTCTTTCAAATATTGCAATAGCACCTTTAGAAGGCCTGCCATAGTGGGAAAAAGTACTCACCCTACGGGAACGACCTAAGTGGGAACAACTAAAGCCAAGTATTCCAACCCACTATAATCAAACGTGATTGTGAGGAAACTCTCAGTCAACGGTAGTGTGCATTGATAACCATCTAGAAAGCTTTTGTTCTAAAGGTTGGGAGGTCTCCTAAGGGAGTTTATCATTTTGTTGCACTGAATAGAAACCCTTACTAAGAACTTTAAGTGTGGTAGCCAGCTGAGTTAGTTTCTGAACATTTTTAATATTCACAGCATAAGGGGAGTGAAGAATTTTCCCCCAAGATACTCACCATATAACTACCAGGGATTACTGGCCAAAAGTGGAGGATTTGACTTTGGTTAAGACTCAGGAAAGGAAAAAACACGAACACCTTCTAGGGGGTGACACAACTGTGTGAGCTAATGTAGTTGGAAGATGTGGGCTATGATATTATTAATGGCCCTTGACATTAGAAAAGTGACCGATCTGTTTGCTATTATTTAATACCTGTGGAAATCAAAGGGATCATCCTAGATCCTTGATCATACACTTAATGTTTAGATCATAGGGTGAAACAACTATTTTACTACTTGTTGCTATCTTTGAAATCATTTTTTAAGAGATCATCCATTTAAAAACACTTAATTCACATGGTTCACAAACAAGAAAACCAAGCAAACTCATTGTTCAAAAGATCTTTCATCTAGAAAACACCCAATTCATTGAGTTGAAAATAAGAGAAAACCAGAAAAACATGCAAAACAATGACCATTTCTAGTTAAGCACATTAGTTGTCTATTTCCGCGCATCTAGCTCAAATTTTTAGCACAACCAACTTCTTTTCTAGTGCATACACTCCTTGTTTTAGCGCATTGAGTTCACAGTATGGTGCATTTAGACCATATTCTGGCACATTTAGCTCACCTTTTAGCACATTGAGTTCATATTCTGGCGCATCTACAATCTGTTTTAGAGCATTCATCCTATCCTTCAATGCATTTAGACTATATTCTGGCACATTTGTCCCATCTTCCAACTCACTTGCAATCTGTTTAGCGCATTTACCTGATACTCCAATAAAGCTAATATGAATGTCTATCAGCTAAGTTAAACATCTATTAGATAACTTGAACCATATTTAGGGACAATCTAGTGCATCTATGGCTTGTTTTAGCACATACACAACATCTTCTAGTGTATCTAGGGTCTTTTCTAGCACATTGCCTTCTTTTTTCAGTGCATTTAGCCTATGTTCTGGCACATTCACCTCATTTTCCAGCACATCAGCTTTCTGTTCTAATACATATAAGGGGGCAGTCTAGCGCATCTGGGTTCTTTTCTAACGTATCTAGCTCATATTCTGGTGTATTTGGGTTCTTTTCTGGTGCATATACTTCATCTTTTAGTGCATGAATTTCCTATTCTAGCGCATCTAGAGGACAGTCTAGCACATATGGTCTTTGTTTTAGTGCATCTACACCCTATTTTAGTGCATCCATCTGATTCATAAATAGAGAGCTAATTTGAACGTTTGTCTGACAATTAAAACCAGATTTAGGAATCCTTTCCAGAGCATAGTTTATTCCTCATTCAAACATCAGTTTAAACTTAAAGAAACTGGCTTTTGCAAGTGAAATTCCCTTAACTAAACTTGGATCTACCATCTTAAAGTTCCTAAATCATCAAACCTATCTTTGATTGTTTAGTTGAGTTTCATCATCAGGATTTATCATCCTTCATCACGAAATAACACACTATATATTAGATTTAATCACCTTAGTCTCATCAATAGAATCCATCATTCTATCTTGACTTAGGTATCTCCTTGGCACTCCTAAACAAAGATCAAAGTATAGTAAACTTTTATCGCTTGTATTCCTATTTTAACAAGATCTCAAAAACAAAAAAATCAAAGAGAAGGAAATTGAAACACAAACCACCATGGTTGAAGCTAAAGAAAATCCCTTTCACAGATTTCACCAACCTGAAAATGATGAAATAACTGATGAAGACATTCAACAAGCTCAACAAGACCCCAAATTCCACAAATTCATGGAAAATATTTTAGAAAAAGATGGAGAAAAATATTTTTTGATGTTGGCCAACCAAGGTGTGAAACTACCAACATGGAAGCTAAAGAAATCCCCTTTCATGATTTCACCAACCGAAAATGATGAAATAACTAATGAATACATTCAACAAGCTCAACAAGACCCCAAATTCCACAAATTCATGGAAAATATTTTAGAAAAAGATGGAGAAAAATATTTTTTGATGTTGGCCAACCAAGGTGTGAAACTACCAATTGATTTTGATGTCAACCAATTAAAAACAACTCCCAAGAGAACAAAAGCTGATTCACAAACAATTGATCCTATGAATGCCTTAACTCAACAAATGCAAAGCCTTTAATAGTAGATCCAAGACATGCAAAGAGGAACCACAAAAAGATACTTGTTGCAAGACATCTTCCCTTATCCTTTTGACAAAAGTTTGAACATGATACCATTTCCACCAAACTATGATCTTTCAAAATATGAGAAGTACAATGGGAAATCTGATCCTATAGATCATGTAAAGGAATTTCGTACAATGAGCTAGGAATTTGCACATGAAGATACTTATTTGATGAGATTTTTTCCACAAAGTTTGGGTGGTCAATGCATGGAATGGTTTTCAAAACTTCCACCAAGTATTAGATCATTTGAAGAGCTGGTCAATAAGTTTATCACTCAATATTCCTACAACATTCAACATGACATAACCATGAAAGATCTTTGCAACACAAAACAAAAAAAGCCCGTGTCATTTCTCAAATTTTTACAAATATGGAGAATATTATTTGGTAGATATCCTTGTCCTATACCTGAAAAAGAAAATATGAAAATCTTCATTGATAATCTAAACAATGAGATGAGTTGTAGATTTGAATTGCAATGTCCACCCAACCTTGAAAAGATGATTGAAAATGGACTCAAATTTGAAGAAGCCTTGGTTAAAAGAGGGGTATTAAAAATCTATAAAGAAGGAAACAAATTAGAAAACTCCTCCAATCATTATAACAACAATGAGAAACCCAAATTCTGGCAAAGAAAGAAGAATGTTGGTAATGATGGTGCAGCTAAAACACACAATGCAAAACTAGTCTTCAATCTATTAGGAATTACACCCAAGACCAATCAAAACAACAATCAAAATAACACTAAATCTAAACCAACTTCAACACCATATCAAACACCATCAAATCACAAAAAATTTACACCTTTGGGATAGTCACTTGAATTAACATTAAAAGAGCTTCTAGCAACCAAACTTATAACATTACTAGAGGCACAAGATTGGGAACCACAAGTTAAACCATTATGGTGGAATGATGAACATTACTGTGATTTTTATAGAAACAAAGGACATAAAATAAATGATTGTATGCAATTAAAACATTTGGTGCAAGACTTGATAGATAAAAAGGAAATATTGATAGAAGAACCTCAAACAAATGCTGATCATTGAGAATTCAAAAACCCTTTACCCAACCATGAAAAAGGAGAATCTTCTTCAGCAAACAAAGGGAGAAAGCGAATTATGTCTATGATACTACTATTTTTAATATTTTTGTAGTTGATAATCAAATTAATGTCATCAAAATCAAGGATAAGCATGCAAGACAACCTACCAGTACCAACTAATTTGGAAGTTTGTCAATTCCAAGCCATGGTGGGAAATTTGACTGCACCCCATTGTCTTTCATTCTCAACAAATGATGATACATCCCACACTTATCAACATAATGCTCCACTCCATATTGAGGTTTCAATCCATAAAAATATGATGAAACACATTTTAATAGATGGAGGAGCTGGTCTAAATATCTATACTTTAAAGCTTGTCCAAGCATTGGGATATTCAGAAAGTGCAATAGATTCTAGTAAAAAGATTACCATGAAGGCATATGATGAAGAGGAACACTCATCTAAAGGATCAGTTACTCTACCAATCAGATTTGGCCTTGTGGTGAAGGATGGGGTTTTCCAAGTCCTTGATCTCCCCTTGACCTATAATATCCTCCTTGGAAGACCTTGGATACATGAAATGCAAGCAATATCCTCTACACACCATCAGTGTATTAAATTCCCACACAATGGAGTTGAAATCACAATACAAGGAGATCCTAATCCTTTCATGTATGGCCATAATCTAAGCCCTAAAGCTGAAATCCCGATCTCTCACAATCATGAAGCACCTTCTTCTCAAACATATGTTGATCCTGAATCCTTCAAAGCATCCACTTCAGTTACTGCACTATCAAACCCCAAGTTCCAAATCCATGATCTGGGATGTGGAGAATATCATTTGGATAATTTGCTAGTAAAAGATACCACTACTGTCATCGAGAAGGGTCAGACTTCCAACAATGATGTCAAAACAACTACAGAAGGAATGCAAAAAGATGACCATGCTTGGATTGAAACCTTTTGGGATCCTGATGATACACCTACCTTTTCCATATTTGCTTCTACACAAGCTTTTCATACCTATGATAACCCCGTATTTGACTAGGAAATCTATGATAACCCGCTCTTTGATCATGACCCCGCTAAGGATATCCAACCACCATCCTTCCATCCCACCTACCCTAGGCTAGGATATGAATCTTCTATTGTTTCCTCTACTAAGCCATCTTTCCAAATCACTAAGGATGTGCAAGCTTCATTTGATGTTAACAGTACCGACAAGAATAGTATCAAACACTCCATTGATGGCATCGCCACTCCCATTCATCCACTAAATTTTCCTCTCACTTCGCCTATTTCATCCATCTCGTCCACATCCATCCACCATTTAGACATGGATCAACAAGTATTGCCCAAAAAAAATATAAAGGAGTTAATTCAAGAATCAAAGGTGAAAGTTCCTTTTTCAAATGGAGATCCAGAATGGAAAGAAAGCATGCAAAGAAAAAAAGACCCAGACAAATCCCTTGGCCAAAATAAAAAGCTATTGGACAAATCAAAAAGAAAAAAAGATCTAGACAAGTCCCTTAGGAAAAATAAAAAGCTATTGGACAAATCAACAAGAAAAAAGGATCTAGACAAGTCCCTTAGCCAAAATAAAAGGCTACCAGACAAATCAAAAAATAAAATTCAAAAGTGAAAGCAAGAAAAATTCGATCTCCAAACATGCCTCTCCCTCAAAAATCACTAGGGGCATCTATCAAGGAAGAGAATCAAAGAAAGAACTTGTTGATCTAAGGTCTCCATCCATGTCACCCTTACTCATGCCACATATTCCATTCCACCCATCCATGTTCACATAGCCTTCATATCATTACACCTCCCTTGGTGATGTCTTTCAATGTGTCTTTGATGATGACCCCTTCACGTACTATAACTCACTGGTCGCCCAAGCTCCTTTCGTCTAAATCTTGATGGCCCACATAGTGTGCACATTAGGGATCCTACCATAGCCTCTTTTATCTGTCACATCTATCATCCTTTATACTTGCCACTTTTACTCCTCATTCTGATTGGGTCCTTACATCCAGCACGATCATCCACACAGGATCGAGGCATCGTCATATCAGTCTATGGATCTACAACATATCAATTATCTACACCTAAAGGGGACCTGTTTGAGGAACCTATCAATAACCTTCATCTCAAGAAGTTTTACACATAATTTATCCAGTGTATGGCAAAAAGTTGAAAAACACAAAAAAGTAAAATAGTAGAAAAATCCAAAAAAATTGAGAATGGTCAAAAATCAAAAAAAAAAAGTCAAAAATCCAAAAGAAATGTCAAAAAATACAAAAAAAAGTGAAAAATAAAAAAAATCGTTACCTTGATGAAAACCTAGCAAACAGGCATCTTGGTGCCAACAAAAAAAATCATATAATTTGAAAAAGTGCAATAAAAACAAATAGTGAAAACTTGGCAATAGGCGATATTTGTGATAGATTAGCTTTTCCATCTATTGTCACGTGTGTCTGTCATCCACTTTTTGCTATCTTTCTTCCTTATCATCGGAAAAACCTCATGTACATATCTGGGCGTTACGATCTTGTCTCATCCTAGCTTGGTTATCATTTTGCATATCCACAATAAATGGTTGGTTTCTCATTGGGGGGAAAATCTTGAATTCACTTGGGGCAACCTACTTTGAGCTTAAAACAACAAACAAACAACAATCAGACAACGTAGCAAACACAACAATGAAACATAAACTCAACATTGAATATCAATCACAAATTTTGAACATCAACCATCCAAATCAACAACAAGATCAGTCAAAACAAATCTAACTAGATGATACTCTTCTGAAGCATGGTTTAATCACTTTGGCATGAATGTTCAACTATTGTATCTTGATTTTTGTTATCATTTCTCTGGAGCAACTCAAGGATGTCATAGACTAGAGGAGGTAGGATGGAGTACGATTTTTCTTTGTCTATTTTCTGTGAGTTAATCATTACTACTATGAAAATTTGTCACGGGACATGCTCTACAAAGTATCATTGATGACATTCTGAATCTGCATAGGAAAAGGATTAACTCTTGTCTGTTTTACGCAAGTAATGCTCAGGTCATCTCGATCCAATTATGCCTAGATGCTTGTGTTACCTTGCAATATCAAAAATCCATGGAAGTTGTACTTAGGTCATCATGGTCTAATTATACCATCGATGTTTGTACTAACTTTCAACATATTAAAAGCTCAATGATGATACCAAGCACGCCAAATTGGCTGACAAAATGACAACATTGCATTTGCATGGTTAAGATAGATTGCATCCATATTAGTTTTGCATGTGCATTATAGATTTTTCCAAGGTGGGAAAATCTCAAAACGATTCTATTTCTCTCATTACAAGATTGAGTACATTTGACATTAAAAAAAAAAATCATTTACATAGTTGCATAATCATTATCATATCACACAT
>VDFB02105785.1:388880079-388999783 GCA_007258455.2 Sequoia sempervirens | reverse complement strand
CATATGATGGACATGGACCAACATGGGTTAATGAGTCAACGAAGAGGTGTTAAGAAAAAAATAGTCTTGGAATGAGCAATTTTTCACTCAATACAAAATTGGATGGGACACTTATTGAAAAATAAAATCCAATAAAGGCTCCATCAAAAGAGGAAAAACACTAGAAAAAGAGAAAAATGACCGAGCAAAAATCATGGCATGATCAATCCATTTGTACACTTTGTTAGACCCAGCTTGAGAATTCTTCCATGTAAACCAATGAGAATGAGTATAGTGGAATCCCATATTGGGATAAAAAAGGATCAATTTATTATGCATGAAATACCAAGCTTCCATTTTGCTAGCTATCCAATACATGGGAAGAGTGATATCTTTATCTTAAGCCATCTCAACTATAGATAATATGCATTGAATCAATGATCAAGCCCCACAAAATAAAATCAATAGCATCATTGGAAGCATAAACATTAATTAGTCCAAAAGAATGATTTTCAATATTGAACAGAGTCCAATTCACCTGGTTGGTGGGGTCACATCTATGATCAAGAAAATGTATGTGCCACTTAGGAGAGAGAAAAGTGATGAACTCCCATGATCTGCATCATGATTTCTATAAAAAAATAGATGGCCACATAACATGACAAGCAACAAAAATTTAAAAAACCAATGCCTTAACCTCCTGCAAAAAAATTGTCAGTGTTTACATTTAATGCTTACTATCCACATGTTGACCTAAGCCTACTTAGGCATGGAATTTATTGGACAGGTTAAATATCTCCTGATATTTGCTAGATATTTTCTAGATATTTTCCTCATACTAAGATATTTCTCATTCTTGGATGTTTCTCCTTTATAAGGAGACCCTTGACTATCTAATATAATGAGGAGCTTATGCATTATCTATGCTTGTTTTCTATCTTTGTGATCCACAGGTTTTTTCATGGTATCAGAGCCTTCCAAAGAAGTTTTCAGGTCAAAGCCGAACGTAGTGAATAATGATTATGTGAGGGCATGTTGATTTGCTCTGTTTCTTAAATGGTTGCAAATCTCTATTTTTTCATTCAAAATCGTTGTTTGGAAGCCGAATCTCATCAAGTTCTATGTGGCAGCACCTGTGTGTGGTGAGAGGCCACACAAAAAATCTGCTAGCCTGATTGGTGGTCAATTTGGTCACAGACTCGTGGCATTCTTCCCAAGCCCGTGATGCTCCACAAAGGAGTGTTAGAACTTGCAAAGAGAGACCCCAGATTGGAAGCGTGAGGCGTGAAACTCGGCGTGGAGGAATTCGACATGGAGAGAGGTGGAAGTCTACTCCTTGTTGGTGGTCATGTGAGTTAGGAGTTTCCTTTTGCAGGCCGCACAAAGCCCCTTTATCTCTACTAAGATTTCTGATATCTCTAATGCATTCATTGGAGGCTGCAAATTAGCCATTACAGGCCACAAATCATCCATCATAGCATGATTATGTTCTATAGCAGGCGCAAATTCCGCTATTGGGGTTTGGAGGGCGTGATCTTAGTGTGTCTAGAGGTCTTGTTTACATCAAAACATATCTAACTGAATGTTGCAACTTGTTGGTTTTTAGAACTGAACAAAGGTCTCTATCATATTCGTGCAACCCTCACACTTTTTAGTGGCCGCACAAGCCATTTGGAAGTTGTGCCAAACACCTTTATCTACGGACCTGCATATACTTGTGCAAGTGACAACAAGGAGGCGCTTGATTTTATTGGAGGCGCAGGCTGAATTTGGAAGTCGCTCCACACTGAAGGCTCCAACCAACACAACAAGCAACTAGAGGAATCTCCAACCCATGTAGCCGGGAAAGGGGAATTCTTAGCCCGTGGTCAAGCACACAACTATGGTGAGAGGCGTGACACTCCAACATGGGCGACCTTTTCTGCTTACATGACCTTTGACTTTGTCAAATCCCCTCTCCCCCTCAAAACTTTATGTTTAATGGTTTAATAAATGTTTTTGTTAAGCCACTAGATAATAAATTGTTAAATAAACCATCAATTTATATCGTTGATGGTGGAGGGAGACCTTTTTAAAAAAAGTGTTTAAGAGGGAGGTGCAACTTTTTGCTTTAGTCAAAATCAACGGGCTTTATTTTGCCATTGTTAAAAATTTGTATAAGAACACTCATTTTGTTCTTTTGCAATGAGTTTGGAAAAAAGGAGGATCATAAGGGGTTTGTAAAATTCTTCTCTAGTTTTTTTAAAATATTAAATTATTTTCTCAATTTTGTAAATGCAAACTTTATTGGTGTAAATTTGCAATAGAGTAAAATTATATTTTCAAACTCTATTCAATGATGGTGATTTCGCACTAAATATAAAGTTCCTTTTTTCACCATCATTCTTGTACGCAAATATATGTACTAAAATAAAGTGCCAAACAAAGGGGAAATCAAAAATTAAAAAAAAAGGGGGGGGTCATCTAATTTGGGGGGGTTCTTAGTGTGTTGATTTTCTATTGTCTTAAGGAATTAACCTATTTGTAATCATGGGATATAAAACTCATTCTTTTGTAATCAAGCTAAACAAGGGAAACTATAAGTCTTTGTGTGAAGGCATCCTAAAACATCTTAGGTATCACAATCTTCTACCCCATTTGTATGGACTTATCCTTGAACCTGCTAATCAATTTCAGAAGGATAAATGGGTCAATAAAAATGATCATATTGTTGGATTAATTAGCTTACATATACCACATGACACTTTGATTTTCATTATCGATATAGTGGGTCCACATGCTTTATGGATCAAACTTTGGGAGATGTATGGAGAATCAAATGTTTCTTCATTCCCACATGATCTTGCAATGATCACATATGATATCCCACATCATGAAGAATGTCATGTTGACATAGTGGAAGTCTTCATTCCACCTCCTACTGTTGCTTCATCATTTTTCACAGCTGCTTCTTTGAAAGCTTCGAGTACTTCTTTGTAGTTGGATCACATTAGTATTCCTAGCATTGTTGATTGGGATGCATATCTACCTGACATTTCATATCTTTTTCGTAGAGTCCCACATTGCTAACTTTGAAGCACACATTGAGGACATTAGTCTTCTATTTGACGACAATTTTGATGAAGCTACATCACCATTGGTCTCTTTGGATATTCATGCTCTACATCTGTCTTCAAATGGTTCAGGATTTTTATCATCTTCATCTATTAGGCATGCACTTGATTTGGTTATGACATCCTTCGGCATCGACATGGGAACACATGAGCACACTTCAAAGACATCATGGGCACCTTCATCATCATTCTTGGCTGAGCATCAACTCTATTCAAGATCATACATACATCTCACATGGGAAGATATCTTGCATCTTTAGTTGGTTTCATTTCTTCCCAAGGGAAGGAAGATTGTGAAGCCTTCTTGGAACTATATCTGCATCCTCTGTCAACTATCCAACTTTAATGTAGCAGGACATGTATTGTGGGGGGGTCTCATAGACCCTCTATTATTTTCTCTCTTATGGAGGAAATCATATATTGTACTTAGTGAAAGAAGTAGTACTTCTTCACGTGTATAATTTTCATGCATCTTTTCTCTCTTTTGGAGGGTAGTTTTTTCCCATAAGATTTTCTACTTTTCTCCACTTCATGAGAGATTAATTTGTGCATGGGTACCTAACATGGCTAGTAGCCGGGACCCATTTTATCCATACCTACCTAAGTTATTCTTAAGGGAGGGTGTCAGTGTTTACATTTAATGCTTACTATCCACATGTTGACCTAAGCCTACTTAGGCATGGCATTTATTGGACAGGTTAAATATCTCTTGATATTTGCTTGGCTAGATATTTGCTAGATATTTTCTAGATATTTTCCTCATACTAAGATATTTCTCATTCTTGTATATTTATCCTTTATAAGGAGACCCTTGACTATCTAATATAATGAGGAGGAACTTATGCATTATCTATGCTTGTTTTCTATCTTTGTGATCCACAGGTTCTTTCACAAATGATACCTAGAGTTGCAAATATTTGATTAGAATCTCTCACAAAATACTTTCTTGGAAGGTTAGTAAGACCTTGAATATTTTAGTAGATAAAATTTATTGGTGAGAATAAAGAGGCATAATCACTATTCAACTCGTCAAGAGTGGAATAGTGATTCTATAGGAATTCATCTCGAGAAAATAACCCAATTGAATGTTTAGAATTTGTAACCTTATTTTCTCTATACTACATTCTCCTTCTTCTAGATTCCTCGGTGAACTGCAAGACTAATGTGGGACTACAGGGGAGGAAGGAGAATGATCAATAGTCTTCAATTGAGAAGATAAAACAAACATTGGTTGAAGAATTCTAGAAAATTTAGGCCAAGTGAATGGCTCACCATTAGAGGGATCCACCACTTTTCTCTTGTCCTAAGGTTTTGAAGATGCACCAAATTGCAACTTAATAGCTTGAGTTCTAGTACTAGTTGAAGTTTTGGCTTGAGCTTCGCCATTGTTGAAGTTTTAATTATTTTTATAATTTTTGACAATATTCCAATCTTCACCATTTTTAGAAGGAGGAACCTCAATAGGCTAAGCATACGAATTTTTATCGAAAACAAGTGTTTGAAAATTCCTCAAGAGACCAAGGGATAATTCTTGAATTTATAAAAAGAGGATTGATATCTAAAACAAGTGTTTGTCAAATTAAGATAAGGAGCCATTAGGTATGACATAAATAACCAATTTGAATGTCCATAATGTCTTTTAAATATTTAGAGAGGTTAACCTCAACATAGACATACTTCTGTGGATGGATTGAAAATAATTGGCAAGCTCAACACAAATAACTTTATTGAGCAAGTCAACACTTTTGGTCAAGAAATTATAGCATGGTAAAGGTAAACTTGAGATTTCTATCCATACTGACACATGAAGAGACATTTCATTAGAGATTGTAAAGTATCAGTTTAAGGCTGAAAAACCAAAAGGAACACATTTACATACCAAGGGGCATGCTTAAGAATGACCTTTCCATGGCTAGATTTAGCAAAGCGAAAAAAAAAAACCTTTGGTGAGGTTTTATATGACATCAAGACATACCTCATGTCAAACCCAATTCTTGTTGACCCAATCCCTAAGCATGCTTTCAAGGGGAATTCTCCCAACAAAGTAACTCTTTAAAGTAAAATGTTCAAGCCATTTATAGGCACTATAGATGGACATAACAACATGTAGAGGATAATCAAAGTTCATACCTTATACACCTTAGGAACAAATTTCTAGAGGTGCTTGTTCAGAGGAACCATCATCCAAATTCATCAAACCATCAACACCAAAAGGTATGCTAAAAAAGACCAAAAATAAATGTGATAGAATAAAAGAAATCTCATGCCAAAGGTGGAATATGACATCATAACAACAACATGACACAAACAAAGACTAAAACCCTAGCAAAGCTTAAAAACCATCAGCCAATGAATAAAATTTGATAGATTCACTTGATATTTATCTCTTTGCAATGCCCTAAGGTTGTGGAAAGAGGACTATTGTGGTTGGTTATGCATGCAATGTTGGAGGGGGATAGACATAGGACTAATGTGGTTGGTAATACACTGAATGATAAAGGAATCTAGGCTCCAAAAAATGATATGTGACACCCCTCCGTTTTGTTATGTTTTTCTTGATAGCTCAGATACTTTGTTAGACCTTATTTTATGTTATGGTTGTTCTATTGCTGACAGTGGAGTGATGATAGACTATATGGATGTGATGATACATTAATTGCATGGTGATTATGTTTAATATGCTTTGTGTTTGCATAGATGTTTAGTTGTGATGGCATTGCTATATATGCTTATTGTAGTTTAATTGATATATTATCTTGTTAGTTGATGTGACATTGTATTGGTGAAGAGAACGGTATTACATCACTCGCTTGCGTGTGCCCTGTGATTTCCGTGATTCTCTCTTCACGATGTGTATGAATTATTATCTGTATACATGTACGACATTTGCTTTTGTTGTAGGTTTGTAGGTACAAGACAATGGCTTCACCTGGTTTCATAGGTTTGAGCATGTCCACTACTCAACAGTAATGCTGACTGGGAGATAGTAACTATTTAACCTTGTCAAACCTTTACCCTAGCACAGTGTGTCGTCAGTCCATATGTTGGTCATGTTCCTTATCCATGTTGGTCTTGGTATTTTATTTATCGTCCAAGTTTAAATTGTAAGGATTAAATTATATGTTGTGATTAAGTATTTAATTAATATGGAGATTTTATTATAAAGTAATTTTAATTATTAAATTAATTGGGAATTAAAATAAATAAGTTATTTAATTGTAAATTGGATTAAATAAATTGTTTTTAATTTTAAATGCATATTTGGGAAAAGATCTTAGAAATATCTTAGTTTGTTAAAAAAGAGATATTTGTTGTGTGAACTAGAAGTTAGAAGGATTTGTTTTCTTATTGTCTTAAAATTGATTTACGGAGAGATTGATTGAAATTGGTGAGAAAAGAGGAAGTTGTTTTCATGGGAAAAGAAAGATAGAGGTTTTTGGGAAATAAAAGAATTGTTTTGTGGTTTGAAGAAATTGTAGATCTTAGAAGCTTTCTGATAATTCTAGGAATCTAGTTTGTTATATTCTTAGTTGTGGATTGTTTATGTTCTCTGGGAAGTGGCAATTCTTCTGGAGGAAGCTTTGCCAATCTTGGAAAATTGAAGATTATAGAGAAGCTTGACATCAATCCTCGAGGCAACAATTCTTTTGGAACAGGTTCCTTAATTTTTTTTGTGATTTTTTTTTCAAAGAGTTATTTAATTATTGTAATGCAAATTGGAAAAAGATTAGAAGAGGTTTTCATTATTGTAGAAGCTTTTGTTTTTAAAAGATTGCTGTGAAAATTAAACCTCTGTAAAAAACAATTTAGACCTTTTGTGTAAATTGATCATTTGAAATAGATTGATACCAAAGGAAATTATAGATCTCTGTAGAAAATCATCATTTTGTTTTGATTTCCCAAATTCCCTTTTAATTGTGCTTGCAGGAAAGGAAATGAAAATCTACGATCTTTCATGTAAGAAAACTTTAGTCCCTGCTTATTAGAGTGAATTATTATTAGTAGAAATTTCTTGTTCAAAAAATATGTGGATCTTCTAAAAACAATCTTACATTTAAGTTTATATGTATATATATGGAGCGTAGGACAAATTCATGTGAGTAATTCAGAGTAGGAAAATTCACAGCCATGACAAATTTATAATTAGGGAAGAATTACCCGTAAAGTGACAGATTCACCACACCAAGTAAAGTCAACATAACAATTTCGCAAAGTGGAAAATTAAAGCGATATTAATGTTTTCAATATATATTTCAAAAAAATTGCGATTTTAAAAAAATAAAAAAGAGGTCACATGGGTTTGAAAATACAAGGTTATTTTTAAAATGTTTTTTATGTTTGTTTTGATAATAGAAAAGAATTATGCACTAATTTTCATAAAAGTTAAAAGAAAAATAAATTATTTACTTTAGTTTCTATTTCAAATATTATTTTATTTTCCATGTGTTTATTTATATATACAATTTTTGTTTTCATGTGTTTCGCTATTTTATTACAGTAAATGCTCAAAAAAAATTAAAATATATATTATACAATATTGTATCATGAAATAATGGATTTTTTTTTTATATAAAATATTATATATACAATTTTTTATTTGTCCATGTGTTTCTTTGCACAAATATTAAAAATATATATTTTTCCATGTGTTTATTTATGATATTAAAATTAAGTTAATGAATTTATTTTTTATTTTTATTATCATAAAAAAAATATTTTTATTTTTATTATCATAAATCAAATTCTTCTTTTGCAAAAAAAAATCAAAGTTTTTGAAATATATTTTAAAAAACATTAATGGCGGTTAATTTTCTACCTCCGTGAATTGCTGGTGGTGAATTTTACTTGGCGGTGAATTTGTCATGGTGGTGACTTTTCCCATGATAAATTTGTCATGGCGGTGAATTTTCCCACGGTGAATTGCTGGTGATGAATTTTCCATCGATGAATTGCTGGCGATGAATTTTCCTAGAGCCATATATATGCATATAATTTATCTATATATATATATGTGAATTTCATATATAGCACTGAGTGAAACAAGTTATGTTAAGGGTGCAGGGGCTACCCCAGAGCCACCCCTAAGGGGGACGGCTGTGGAGGCAGCTGACACTGCCTTCACATGACAACGTACAGACTGCCCACATAGTCGTACCTCCTTAGGAGGTCCGATTGTGAACAACGCCAGTACCGTGTATGGTCCGCTTAGATTCCATAGAATTCAATTTTTTTTGTATAACATATATATTATATATATATATGATATATATGATATATATATTATTTAAAATATATATGATATATATATTATTTAAAATATATATTATATATATATATTATATATATATAGTTATAATTTCTTGTGTTTTTTTATATATATTATATATTTAATATATATATATATTAAATATATTTATATATGGGTAATTTAAAATGCATTGTGATTATATAATGATGTTTACGGAAAAAGGTATAATTGATTTTATAATTAAGTAATATATATTTATAAGTATATATCTATATATAATTTTATTTAATTGTATCTATACATATTGAATATATTTATTTAATGTTTGTGTATTAAAATAAATATTTGCAAGCATGATTAATTAAATTAGAAATGACTATTTTTTTTTATTAAAGAAATTGAGTTAATTATTATGAGTACTTGTGAAATTGGAAGTTGAATATTGAGGTTAATTCATTGTTGATTTATAAATTGAAATTGTGTTTTGGAAGAGGTACTTAAATATGAGATATTGATCTATTGGATTTAGGAAATCCGGATAGTAGTGATTTTAATTATAAGAGTTGTTTATTTTAATTTCAAGTGTTTTTGTATTTGTGTAATGGGGGGTATTTGTTATTGTGAAAATCTAAGTCTTCCAGAGATGTAAATTGTGAAAGGGTTGTTGTAACTTTAGTTCACCCTTTGAGATTTCCTTGGGTAGTGCATGTAGTCGGATTCAGTATTGGACATCCGTAGGGATGTGCTATCTTTTGTGTTATGTTATTATCAGTTTGTGCACTGTCTACCCTTGGGTGTAGAATGAGTTATTATGTTGTCGATAGGGGAGTGGCTTTCAATGGGGGTCGGGACACAGAGTGGTCCCAGGATAACTTGTGTGGAAGTTAGTGTAATCAGTGACAATTAAATAACCTACATTAGGGGAATGGGTAGTTAACATATTTAACTTGATAATTAGCCTCGCTTATTGGCTCAAAGGCTTGTGTTAGACTTGAGATGAGTCGAGAAGGCCTGAAATGGCAAGATCGTTATCTTGTCCTCTTGAAAGATAATCAATTTCGCACTGGTGTGCATGTGGGGCTGGAGTTCGTAAGAGGTTACTAGGATAACCCAAGATGGGGTCTGAGACCTAGGAAGATCTCCTTAGGATAACCAATGCAACCTTTGTGATGCCACTCCTCCTATGACAACAATCGATTGTATTGTACATTAATTGTTCTTGATTCAGTGATTCTAGAAGCAATGTGACCTTTTGTTTTGTGTGTACTACTACAGTGCTATTTTGTATATTGCCTGTGTCTAGAGGTAATAGGTTTGTCTTGGCTACCTTTTACTATCTCCTAGCACGGGGGTTGGTCCTACGGGTACCACATGGCTGGGTGGCATGCACCTTACACTGTTGAACTTTCTCTTCTTGTTCGTGATGGCAAGATCTTCTTGTTCGAGGAGCTCATGTGGTTCTATGGATTTGTACTTCTCTTTCTTCATTGTAACTGTGGGACACTATGTAATTGTATCATCATTTGTATCGAGGAGAGCCCTTGTGATGTAATTGTAACATTATGTATGATCTATTCATTGTTGGATTAAATGGTATATATTGTTTATATGATGTTATATCTGTGGAAATATGCTCATTACATTTCTATGTGTTAGACTTATTTTGTAATGGATTACTGCTTTGTTGTATGTTGTTATCATGAGTTAATTCCATATACAATGTTTTAGAATAATTTTGAAAGTTTTGGAATTGGCATGTACATGTGTTGCGTGGCCTAGAGGATATATGTGTTAGAGTAGTTTACTTCACTCGTCATTGTTACTCTTTTTAAGGAAAAAAATTAGTTGTGCTTCCGCAGTGTTGCATCGTCCCCTAGGTTGTGGGACATGGTTTTACATGATATTTATGTTGGGTGTACCCAAACTCTACAAAATGAAACCGTTCAATAGATATTTACTAATATTTTATCTTGTATCATAGAAGTAACATAACCTAAACAAAGAGAGCAAACCAAACACCATTATAGTCCTTGTGTGTAGGATTTCCTTTCTAGTCCACAAACCCTCCAATTGATTAAGCTTAGATTTGTATAAGAAATTCTTGGAAATTTGGATTTCCACCTGCAAAATTGATAGGAAATTACCTAAATATATGAAAGAAACAAAAGCAGCTAAATGTAAATAATATTTTACATGATTCTATGACATGGGTGAGCTCACACATTGCAATGAGTTTGTACTTTGTAAGGAATTTATTCCTTTTGACATTTTGTTGCTATATATATATGAACAAATGCTACATTCTAGATTACTTAATATAGTAGTAGTAATATTTTGACTTCATCTACTATGAGATGTAATAAATATGATTGAAACCAACAATTATTAATTTATTCATCTATTGAAGGAGTCTAATATTATAGTTGGCTGACATGTATTGAAGAGAAAAAATATCTTTGTTAATGTTCTTGTCAATCATAATATCATGAAGGTTGTTCAACTTGTTGGACATAATTGTTGAGATGATGATATATTCATTGAATATGCCATCTACAAAGAGTCAAATCTCCTAGAAGTACAATTGAACTAGGTTCAACCTATGAATGACTTTTATAGACGGAATATTTGTGATAGCTTAATAGAAAGATAACTTTTAGTCTCTAATAATATTATAATCTTCTAATATTTGTGATAGCTTAATAGAAAGATAACTTTTAGTCTCTAATAATATTATAATCTTCTATCTAAAAATAAAATACCAATAATTATATAATCCCAATTTTTAATAGAAAAGAATAAAATAAAGTGCGATAGAGTAGAATTTTGAACTACACGATACACGTTTTATAAATTTTAAATAAATAAAAAATCATACAAAACCCTAACGAGTTCGAACTCGTGACGTACTTAACCGAATCTTTTTCCCAACTGTGTGAAAATATAGAGCAAACGCCGCCACGAAATAAATGTTGAAGAAAAAGGTCAAAAATCTCTGCCTAGTTTATTTGTCGGGGATTTTGTCGTTGCATGATTAGTACCATAGATTTAACGGAGACTGTTAGTGCACTGCCACGTGCCAATTGTCATGTGGGGCCCTTAGAGTTAGAAATAATAATAATAATAATATTTTATGAGTCCACGATACACGGCAAATGTTTTTAGGTCTCTGATGACCTACAGCAATATACGTCGGTATCTGATGATAATGAGAGGCACCTAACTTCGTCTCCACAATGCAGTTGCATACTGCTTTTATGGATTTGAACTTGTGACCTCTCTTTCGAGAACAGTTCTCCTGTCGTGGCTTCGAGAGGTACATTGACCAATGAATAGTGTTTTTGTTTCGAAATGGAGGACTTTGTGAGGAGACTTTACAAAGGGATGCAGCCTGGTTTGTTTGTTTTTATGTTATTGAATGGATAGGGTACTTTGAGACCTCTACGAATTGGTACAGAGGGAGGTGTTTGTCCGGAATATAAAGAAGTACGTTTGAATTTTATTTGGTGGTTTGTGTGGTCATTTAATTGACTAGTGAGGAGGGGTGAGGCACGAGTTTGGAAAAAAATTGGCCTATTGTACAGCCTGAGTTGGCCTAATGGTGGAGAACTTGTACTCTCGAAAGAGAGGTCACAAGTTCAAATCCTGCAGGGGGTAAGGTATGTACACCTCGTATTGTGGAGCACGAGTTAGGTGCCTCCCTCAATATTGGGAGTACGAGGAGTCCCATATTGCTGTAGGCCGTCTGTAGACCCAAAAAAAGATTTCAATAGTGTTTTATTTCAATGGGACTTTGTGAGGGGATTTACAAGGAATTATGGCCACAAGTTTGTTTTGGGCCCCATGTTATTGAATGGAGAAATTTTGAGCCTCTGAATTGTTGGGGAGTGTTTGTCAGTATATAAAGTACGTTTGAATTTTATTTGGTGGTTTGTGTGGTCATTTAATTGACTAGTGAGGAGGGGTGAGGCACGAGTTTGGAAAAAAAATTGCTTTTGATTCTTAGATGATAGGTTTGTAATTCGAATTTCATTTGATTTTTCGATGTTGGGTTTGCAATTCGAGTTTCACTTAATTCTTAGATGTTAGGCTTGGAATTCTTCTTATATTGGAAAATAAAATGTTTTTAAACATAATTTATGTTAGACAATAAGTGTATTCAATACGTATGTGATATACATCCCATGATTATTTTTTATAGCAATCGAATTTATTAAGGAGTCATTTGTGTGATTAAATCTACAAATGTCGATATTTTTCAAGTACAATTTTATTTTGATTAAAGTTAAGTTACAATTATAGAAATAAAATGAAAATGCTAAAGCTTTTCTAGCTTAAAATAGTTGATTGTGCACTAAGCGGGTTTTTTTTCTTTTTTTTTCCCTTCTATTCTTTAAAATGATTGCTTGATTGAGAAAAATATGGTAAATTTAATAATTATTCATTTACACTATTTTAAAATAATTAGAAAGCAAATGCATAATTTCCCAAAAAAATCAAACAAGTTAAAGATTTTTATTTATTTATATTAAAATAAAGATAATTTAAGGTGGGTATGTGGAGAATATACTTCCTAAAATCACTGGCAGCATATCATTCTCTATAGAATCATATTGTAAAGGTGAAAAATACATCCCTAGTACATTTCCCTATTAATTTTGGATTTGTTTTTTAATCTTTGTCCCTTATGCAATATTTTAGTGCTCAATTTGTGTATTTTTTATAATAGTTGGTGTTTATCATATACTTAAATTGAAATTGAGTTCCCATTCCATAGTGGTCTAAACCCAATTCTCAATCTTCTTATTCTCAATCCTAGGTCTCAACCATCTAGATGACCTTAATCCTATATTAGGGTTGTGAAGGTGACCTTGACCCCATAATTCAAAAGTAATTATAGACCAAGCCAACTTGATCCCAATTATCTATTACTTGATGACTTACATATACAATATTCAAATTTGAATACTAGGGTGTTCTATAAAAATGACAAACCTTAGATCATCACATTATCATTACAAAAATATTATTCATGTATCATTCTCAAGAATTTAGAGAAATACTTACACTTGAGGTTTCACCAGTTAGGCAATATCATAACATATTAGTTCATAATAGGGTATTATATATTGCAAAAAATGATAGATACATCACTAAATATTAGGGGTAGAGAGGGTGTTTTTATTAGTATTTTTTCTTGGGAATTGGAGATAATAAAGTAGAAAGGGTAAGGGTTTACATCATCTAAGGGATAGGAAGTTAGGTTAAGAAATGAAATATAAATTTATCTTTTTTATTTGTGTATCATGAAGGCACAACCATGATTTAGTTATGCTATTTATGTAGGGTTTGCATACATATTTGTTGTCCTATGTGGGTAGAATGATGGTGTTTGTACACCATAGAGAAGACACATCAATTTTGAAAGATTAATTTGACCTATGTACACCTTGTAGGATAATATATAAGGAAAATGGGAAATAAACCATCAAGTTGGTCTCACACAACAAATTAGTGTACTGAAACATGGAAATGGTAATAAAAATATATGCCCTCATCACCATTTTAAAATATATATTTTTAGAGATTAATAGATACCTTATTTAAAGGATTAAAATGTGATACCATTATGTAAGAATTATTCACTTTTGATGGGTACATATGAGATGAGTGAAAAATTGTGTTTCTACTTTCTTGTAGTCTTTTTATATAAACTTCTAAGGATCTATTATTGGGTCCCATCCTATAAACTCAAACCATACAAGCATACAAGATAAAATATTAAATACCTATATGAGCAACCCCTAAAAGGGATTAATAGGCAAAATAAAAGGAATAAAACAAGGAATTAATACACAAAGAATAACCCAAACATAAAAAAGTATTCATAGACTAGAACTAGGGTAGATGGGAGATCCCCCAATTCTAAAACCTTGGTGAGCCTTCATAAACTTGGTTTCGAGCTAGCAAGTAAGCCAAGTAGGAGGTCATGCAGAACTTCATAGTGTCCTATACCTCAATTAAATGAGAATATAGAGTACCACTCATGATTGTGCCCAATTGACCTTCTTGTCATATAGACTATAGAAGATGAAGTAGTACATATATTGAAAGAAGTTTTTTGATGTGGGGTTACCAATAATTATATTTAATAAGGTGATCAAATCACTAATATCCCATTTGAACTCACTTTTATGAATAATCTTATCTATTTTCATAGTAGAGGATTTCTTCTAATAATAGTCATTATTTAGCTTCATGTTACATGCATCATATTTAACACATGTAAGGATATAAACAATCTCCTTAATTAATTGTAGCTTTATGTTCAAAATTGTATCATTGGCAAACCCATAGATCTTTCTTTAATCTACATCATAAATGTTTGGCACAAGCTTGAACTGATTTTGGGGACTACAGGAGATTGAAAATACTTGACTACTTGTATTGATCTGTTTTCTACTATATTTTGTCCTATACTATCTTGTTTTCTAATTTTCTTACCCTAGCAATGAAATCCTTAACATTCACATAACCTAGATGTAATATCGTAAAATTGCACCCCTCACAATTTCACATACATTCTTGTATCCACTTTAGTGTCCACTCTCTTAGTATTTGTGAAGGCTCATTTTAACCCTTGCATTAGCCTTTTTCCCCTCTTAGGATGCTCAGGACCCCTTTTCAGTAGCTACCCTTATATGTTAGCTTTGTGTCAAACCTTGTTCTTTTCACATTCTTATCGTTTTGTAGCATGATTTTTTTGGACACTAGCATGCCACATGGACGTCTGCATGCCAGGTTAGTGTCCTGCAACATTTTGGCATTCAAACGACCATTTCTGAGTGCCTTGCCACTTGTTAGCTACTTTTGTTGGTGGTAATAGCCCAAGATGCCTTGTAACAGCTCGTGAAGCTTCTTTTCCGTCCTATTCTCTCTTTTAAATCCATCCTTTCACTTCATTTGCTCTCTTTAGCCTCTCTCTAGCTTCTGGGTCTTTTCTATCTTCTCTTTCTCTTGCTCTCTCAAGCTTGCACATCTCTCTTGCTTGCTACAATGACCTTAAGCTCTCAAGTTCTTACAACACTCTTTGCAACTCTCTTGGCTATCATAGCTTTGTCTCTCTCCTTGGCTTCCTCAAGCCTTACAGGTGATATCTATCATGTGCCTTATATCTTTGAGCATCTTGGGATTTCTCACATCCCCTATCTGTTGCATCTCTATCTCATGATATGGGTTCTCCTCCTTGAGGAGGGTTTGCTTTTATCACTCTTGTGTTCATTTCATCTCTTCTTTTTATTTCTCTCTATCTATCTGGTTGTTCGTGGAGGTGGGAACACTGAAACATGGGTTTGACTAAGGTAAAACCCTAAACAACCCCAACATTTTCCCCTCGATCTTATGTGTGCAGATGTTGAAGATATCTATTTGCTGGAGGCTTCATCACTTGGACTGTTGTAAGTATTTTCTTTCTTCCCCTGAGCTTTATCAATTATGTTTTACTTAGTTAGTTTACTTTATTTTACTCTCTATTATTTTCCTGCATTCTGGAAGTTCTTAGTAATTAGACAATTAGTAGTCACTTTTTGGTTTTCTGTGATATTCTCAGTTTTCAGTTCGTACGAGATGCTTGCACACCTTTGGGACTCCAGCGTGCCATGTTGTTGTCCTTGACCGAAAACTCGCTAGTCTGTCCAGAAAACCTTTGTGACCTATTCATTCTGATTCTGAAACTCTCACTTTGTTCCTTGAGGTAATTTAAGGCAGTTTGTTCCATGGGACTCTCTTGAGAATAAAGAGACTCATGAACAACGAATCCCCCTTCTCTACACTAGATAAGTACATCTATAATATCTATCAATGTAGAGATGATCTTGGAATGAGATGGTAATCTTTGTACTCATACTTCATCTCTTTTACAAGTTTTCCATCGTGTATTAATTAAGTTTTGAAGAATCCTTGAAATAAGTGAAAGAAAGATACAAAATAATTAATTTTGAATGTGTGAAATTTTACTAAGGTAGGGCCTTGCATCCATAATGTAATGTATAATTGTGAAGGAATAGTTTGAAATTTATTCAAAGACCTATAGAAAATCAAGTAGAAGTTAAAGTTTTAGGATACATTATGCTAGTTTATCTTGGTGATATAATGTTCTAAAGTTCTACCAAGGTGGTAGAGATTGAAACTCAGAACATTGAGTGAATTTGAATATTGGTGTAAGGAAAATTTTGTGAACCCACCAAAATGGTGGAAATTGGGGTTTGGGATGTAAGTTGTAAGGTGTGTAGGTGCTAGTAAAAATATTGAAAGTTTGACAATAATTTATAAAGTGGGGCTTTAGAGGTTTCACTATATATTATAAATTTTATCTAGTTGATGTAAGACTCTAATATCCCAAAAAATTGAGGGTTGAAGGAACATTTGGGGTTTGGGGTTTTGGTTATGTTATATAAGCTATGTTTGGTTGATATAAAAAAATCATATCCTAAAACTTTGAAATATTAGGAATTAGGTAGATTTTAGGATTTGATTACATTAGTGCATTATGTCTTTGGGATGATAAAAATTTGAGTCTCTACCATGTGGGGTAAAATAAGAGGTTTAGTTGCATTATGTAAAAAGTTATTCTTGGTGTAAAAAATCTCTAAATTTTTACCATATGGTTGGGGAATCAAAGTCAACATGTATTTCATCATGAGTGTTCATATACTATAGAATCTCTATAATTCTAGTGAATAAGTTAGAATTTGGGACCTCACTCAAGTTCTACAAGGAAATAACCTATAAACTAAGGGTCATGGGATTCAAACCAACGTTATTGGGGATAAAAAATAAATGCTATAAACCTCTATGCAATATTCTAGTTAGAGAAGAATAATGTTGACTCAATTCGAAAACTAAGGAAAAGATTAAAACCTAAGAGTGTGAATAAAACCCTAAATTAACTCCAAGAAATGGGGATTTTCATTCAAAAGTAAATGAAGAAATGATGAGAAGCTAAACAATATTCCTAATATAGGATTATGTTGGTATGTGTATCCTGATTAGACTTGGTGTTTAAATTTTAGTCACTTTTTTTGACACATTCTCCCCCTAAATCAATTAAAGGGGGAATGCAAGGTGGGCAATGTTGAAAATTGAGGTGATTATGTAGCTTAATACTTTGTGATTTCTGATCTAAATATGTATTCTTTGTTACAGATTCTTTGTGGATGATTATCTGGTTAGATTCATTTTACCATTTATAGAATGAAGACAAAAGGTTGTAGAAGAATTAGATAGAATATTAGAAGATACCCAACATATATCGTGGAGAAACCCTTTTGGGAAAAAAACTCCACCAAAAATCAATGTATTATTTAATCTCGAATAAGATTACAATAATTCCAATCCTTGCTTGAGATGCTTCTTTTGCTCAACAAATCTTCTTCACAACCTACAATAAAATATGATGAAACTCTCTTCAACTTGCTTGAGATAAATAGACAATAATCAACCTTGTAAACTCCAAAGAGTTACAATTACAAAGCTCAATGCTTATCTCACAAAAGCTACGCCTATTCCTTGCAAGTAGAGTTCTACCATGAAGAACAATTCAAAAAAAGTGCTTCATCCATTTGGGCATCCCAAACTGAAGTCATAACTCAACCTTGATTTTGAAGATATCTTCTAAGCTTATCCTCAAAGTAGGCGCCCAAGAATGGGCCCACTTAACTCAGCCTTATAAAATATCTTTCATGCAAAAGTGTTAACTCCAAGATGCCAACTTGGGCGCCCAAGGTGGGTCCAAGTCAATCTCTGTTAACTGAAACATATCTCTCCACCATTCATGCAAATACCATGCATGATTGATCATCCCCTGTTAATGAAAGTAGTCACCTATTATTTGTCATGCAACTCAGTCATTAGTCATGCATTCCAAGTCAAGCGAAGTCAACTAGCATTCAACTAAAATAAATTCATACAGCAAAGAGAAATCAAATCCATAATATTTCAATTAAGGAAGGAATTTGAATTCGAATATTAAATCTTCGAGGCGAATCGAATCGAATCAACCGAATCATTGAGTCATGCATGTAAACATCAATCCCTAACTTCTAGGATCTTTACATGCATTACATAAGTGTTATCTTTTTCTCCAAATAGTTAACTTAACTCAAGGTGGGTTACACCTTCCATGTGGGTGTCCCATGTGCTCCTATTATTTAGGAACTCATATTGGACGCCCTCACATGTTCCTATCATTTAGAATTAATTACAAATGTCAATTAACATGATTATTTCATTCAAATTTAATCTCTTTCTAATCCTAGTGTTGGGGAACACTTTCCAAGGACTTAGGAGATTCATGAAATAATATTTAGGATTGCAATTAAATGGCATCTTGTTTCCAATAGGCAAAGCCCCTCTTGTGGGGTTTGAGGGGTATTATCCCCTCAATAGGGGCCCGAGGGTGGAGCCCACGGTGGGGGTTTGGGGGCTACTAGGGGCAATGCCCTTGAAGAAAAAATTTCTTATAGTTTATAAAGGAGGTTTATTATCAATTCCTTATGTAAATTTCGTTAAAATAGTTGGAAAAACTTCCTAGAAATGAATAGTTTTTATTTGTTGTGTGGAATTGAAGAGTCACGATTTTATGAACTGCCAACAACAAGGGCACATGTGAGAAATGGAAAATTGCTTGAAATTTTAGTACATTTGCTGCAAATTGCACCGTTTGGTGTGAGGTTCATCACAAGTTTAGTGTGTGGTGCATGTAGCACAATGGATGGTAAAAAAAGGCAGTGAAATCATGGATTTATTGTTGCATATTGCATCTGTTTGCTGTAGGTTATTATAATCTATAATTTCACTGGAAGTTGAATTAATAAGAGGATTTTTCTTTGTGGATGTAGTGCAACATAAGGGTGAACCATGTTAAACTTATTGTCTCACCTATTACATATGTGAATTTTTAAATTCCTTTATTTCATTCCTCTATTTGTGTATTCAAATCTACATTTAATTGGTGATTTAATATCTTCATTTCTTGACCGCAATTCCTAATAGATTGAAGGGTCTACCTAGAAAAAATGGGATGGAAAAATGGAATCTCAAACAAACCCTAGAATGAGAATCCCCTCATTTCTAGAGAATGCACAATCACCAAAAGTGTAAGGGGTTGATCAATCGACAACTACAACTTGAATAGGTGGGTTAGAGATGCTTGAATATAAAGGAATCTTGGATAATTTTAGTTGCAAATATGAAATACAAAAAATGAGGAGTGAAATTTTTTAAGGGTTGTTTACACACAAAATTTCTATAAATGTAGTGTTAGTGAGTAGAGTAGAGGTTTGGTGTTTTGTGATAATGTTTTGTAAATGGAACATAAACATCCAAAATTTCATTTCTCATCAAGGCACCAAATATTAAAGGTTTTGGATGTAATTGAAAGGCATAATAAATTCTTGCACCTTTGCGAGAGTAACCTCAAGTAGACAATTAGAGACTTAGGTACACCTTGGCAAGTTTGGTGGCTAGGAAGGAAAAAGTTTAAAACTTTGCTTTGGAGGGAAAAAGTTGAAGGTTGGAGTATATGTTGCAAATGTGCACCTCTACAAGAAAAGTCTAGGAATCTATCTATACACAAAATACTCAAAATTGACCTTGTCAGCCCAAGATTTAAAACACATAGACTCTATTGCAAGATCTTAAGAATATAATCACCTTTTCTTAATATAGGAAGTATAGATTTTGAAAGAGAAACCTTCATGGCTAAATTCAACACTTGAAAATGGAGAAAAATTATAACTCAAAATGAAAGAAAAAAGGGGGTGGGGCGTGTTGTGTAAGGCATAAAAATGGCAAATCTATTTGGAGATTCTCCTAAGCATTTCAAGATAAAATAGCTAATCAATGAAGCCAAAATATTTGTTCAATGCAACATAAAAAGTAGATGAATATAGGGCTAACAAAGAGATGGTCATAGTACTCAATCAAATTCTCTAGAAACCCAAGTGTGTGCACACAAATTTATTACCTTTCCAAGAGTTTTCTAACATATCATTGCAATCCACACATCAATCTAGTAGACGATCTAACCTTCAAAAAAATAAGGGCCTATTAGAATATACATACACTTAAGTAAACATGATCATTGGTCATCTAGACATTGATTCGCTATCATGTAGACATCCATTACCCTTGTGGAGATATCTTTGATCCCACTCTAGGGAGATCTCTACTACCGACTAGGAATCTATATAGCCTTGGTAGAGATTACTTGAATCACCCAACTAGTTGAGTTCTTTTGATTTTATTTTATTCTCTTTTGATCTTTTCTATTTTTATTTTACTTTCTTTCTTTTTCTTTTATTCCCATTGCTTTTGTTTTGAAATATTCTTGTGAAGCTATCTCAACTCACAAGTAATGAAGCTTGTCCTTGGGTTAGGGATCATGGTGGTGATCTAGAAGGCTAAGATATTAAGATTTCTCACTTGACACTTAGCTAAAACAACTAATTCCAATACATCCACAAAACATTGATCTATGCAAGTATATAAGGTTTCATAAAAACACTCTCAAAATACTAGAAATCATTTAATCTTTGATTAGACTAGCACACATATAATTTTAAATGACTAATATAAACTAAATTTTTTAGCTATCAACATAAATGTGAAAAAACAAGTCATCATTATCATATACACTATTAGAACTAAATCAATCTTCTTTCGAACACAAAATAAATAACCATTAGTAAAATGTGATCCCAAGATCAAGAACAACATATAAAAATAAACACAGTAACACATGATTACAAACTTAGACTATGCAAAATAAAAACCAAAATAAACAACAAACTCAACCCAAGAGTAACCTACTAAAAATAACAAGCTAAAAATAACAATTAAGTACCAGAAAAACATAAGACAACCTAAACTAACTATTTATAGGTTAGGGTTGTAAAGCCTTTTAGGCCTAAAAAGAATGTGTTTTCACCCCCGATCTCTATCATCCAAAAGGGCCCTGACCACATCTTTTTAAATTTCACGTGTTCTCCCTTTTTCTCATGAACTTTATCCCCCAATAACATGAAATTTAATATCCTAACTTATTAAATCATCTTTTGATAATTCCTTGGTGTTTTATGAAATTTTCTACGGCGGCACTCTTAATTCCTACGAAGGACTATTTTTTAATTCATAAGGTGGATTTTCTTTGTTAAAATGAGGTTAAATTATTCTTAGGTAGCACGAGAAAAAGAGAACACTTGTAGTCCAAGACCTTTATTTATGGTTTGGTGAGGACATCTCTTTATGACCATTCCAATAGGTCCTTTATATTTGTAGTAAGAGGAAATTGATTATCTATGAATATCTTTCTTGGATGTGTCCATTTTTCACGTGTTTTGTGATTTTATTTGTTAGTTGTATGATCAATTTAAAGTTCTTTTGTCTTTGCGTATTTCTTCAATTTTATAATTGTGCATGGTCATGTCCTTTTCTCATGGAATTGTTCTCTTTATGGTAAACGAGCTTTGTGCAAATTAATCTTTCTCTTGGTGAATCACCCAATAGTTTAGTTTTACTTTCAAGCAATGTCTTTTCTTTTTTTCTTTGTAAATATAAAATTTTATTGATAAACTATATGAAAAACTTTCTAAAAGCTTGGAGATTATTTTGTAAGTCAGGTTTTGCATTTACAATATTTCTCATGTTGGTGCATGGGGTGTACGAAAGTGTAAACTTGAATACCAATAGTTTTTGGCATGCCCAGTGGGATTCAAAGTAAGCTCTTAAGGAACATCTCCAAGAAACTTTGATTCACTCTTTTTATGAGAAGTAGGTCAATCACAAGATCATTTGTGATCAATCACCCTCATCTCCTAGTCCTACTTATGATCATTCAAAGAAAGAAAAGGTTTGTCAATTGAAATCCTTCACCAAAACCAATGTTACCTCCTTTAATGGTAGCTCTAATACCTCCACGAAACTTTGTCAACTAGAATAGTAGAAATCTCCTAATTCCTCCAATACCTCTAGCGACTTGGGATCATATCCTAGCTAATTCTTTAAAGGCTATCCCAAAGTTCATTAGAGAAAATTTAAAGAATCTTGCCAAACATCTCTAGGATATTGTATATATTTGCATGGTGCACCATGTTACATAATAGAATATATCCTTAAGACTACTTGCTACATCCTTCAAAGGCAAGGAATTAGATTGATATCTATCACTAGCACCAATTTCCATTAATTCATGGAACCAACTTGGGGATGTATTCTTTGAAATATTCAAAGAAAAGTGAGATCATTCCTCACTCCTAAAATTTCTCATAATCATCAAGAGAGATCCATAAGAGGTTGTTACTTATTTCAACTCCAAATTTTGGAAGACTTGGGAAAGAATACCAATCAAAATGTAACCCCTAACAAGAATGGTGTTTGTCTTCTATTTAAAGGTGTTCAAATTAGATATATCAGTAATGATCTAGTGATTAGGTGGATAAAGCCTAATAGTGGCTTATGAATTAGTAGTTCATGTGGAGAATAATCTAATTGACTCAAGGTGACTCCCTCCTAGATTACCAATGCCTATGTTCCTCAAATTCTCACTCTTAGTATAAGAAGAGCTTCCTATGGATATTCACCTATCACCAAGAAGATTACAAGATCCTTCTTCATTATATGTGTACCCATGTACACAATTTTTAACTTCACAAGATCTAATAAATCAAACAACTCTAAAGATGGATAATATGAAAAATGTATATTAAAAAGTTTTTCATTTATGAGATCAACAACTTAAAAAGACAATAAGAAACATTCCTTTAACCTGTGTACTAGCAAAATCAAGGTCAAAGGCCACAATATTGAATACTAGAGCCAACTAGTGTAGGGCTAACATTATACCTAGATGTTCAATCAAATTATTCTAGTCCTAACACCAATACAACAATTTGTGCCTAATTTGATAAGGGATCTAATTGTAAGGAAGTTAAGGTAGTGGAACAACTTCTTACACTAATCTTGAGAGGAGGATAATGCAAAAAATTATGGATCTTTACAATAGTTACTAAAATTTAAACAAAACACAAACATAAATATCATGCATACCACAACACAGTAATTTACGTGGGGAAAACCCTTTTGGGATAAAAACCCCACACTCCAAAGTCCGCTCAATATATTATTAAAAAATCACAAAGATTATAATATACTTGTAAAGCAAGCTTCTCATAGGAGTATCACCAACCAGAGATCTAGAGGCAACACAATAATTATTAGACTCTTAGAATACATTACAATGCACAGTCGTAATACAATACCCATAAAATAGGGTTTCCTTCTAGACAAAAACAAGCCAACAAAATATGTATCATTAGATCTAGGACCTAATGATGAACAGTCTAGATTTACAATAATAAAATATACATAAAATGTGGCTTTCGAAGGCGATGCCTCCAAAATATCTCTAGCGTGCGACCCTCAGACCCCGCTCTAGGAGGGTCATCCCCCTTGGACCCCAAAGGGGGCTACCCCTCTTGCAACCCCCCACACTCAATATATTAACCTCATTTAATTGCAAGGTTGGGACACCACTAACACTAATTTTATGATAGAACAATTTAGTAGATGACTCTAATATATGATGCTTCTTATGCAATGATACACATCCTTCAAGGGCCTATTAAAAAAAATAGCAATTTAAGGTTGTAGAACAAAGGCGGGCTACTACCCAAATGGGGACAACTCCATTTAGAACCCGTATATTAGTCCAAAAAATCCAAAGTGTTATTTTGAAATCTTAGATGTAGGGGACGTGTTTAGAACAAGGGGAGGAAATACTTATTCTCATGGATAGAAGAAGAAGATATCTTAACTAATGATCAAGGTATGTTGCTTGAACTGGTTGGCCTTTAGGCCTCTTGCTTATGCTTTAGCTTTGTTCTATGGGATTAGGGCTCTTATAAAAAACTAACCCAATGTTACATATAACTTTATAAGTGGCCCCAAATAAATAACTAATGTGGCTAAACACACCTCCTATATGTACCACACTAAATATTTATTTAATTCACATGTATAATCAAAATTACTCCTTGTTATGCAAGGTGTACAACACCTATTCCTAACATTTTTGTATATATGCTTCTTTGTATATAGTTATATATATCATCCAAACTTTCTTCATTATGTTAGGCTTTTTGTTATTGTTTTAATATATTGAGGCTTGATTTTTTTTTTTATGTAATAGAAAATAAAAAAATATTATTCATATAATTATAAAAATTAGAAACATAATAAATTAATAGAATTATAAATTTAGTAAATGATTCTAATTTTGTACAAGATTACATCATTTGTCGATATGTGATTGTATTAAAAAATTATGTCAAAATGAGCCCAAAATTAAATGGAAATTAGATCAAGAAAACAAATTAATACGTGTATTTATAAAATTATAAAATTTTAACAAATCGATAAATTAAAATTCTAAAAGCAAAAAAGTTAATAAAATTAAGTATATAATTAAAATTAGAAAATTAATTAATTAAAAAATTATAAAACTAATGTATTAATAATATAAGTTATTATAAAATTGAAAATAAAGTTAATAAAATTACAAGAAGAGAGTATTTTTGGTAGTTTATAATATTTTTGCAAGATTTAACCACATAGTTTTTAAGTCAAATTAATTGATATATATTTCATGAGTAGTGGTCTACACAAATCCATCTCTCATGACTATGAATTGTTTTCTTAGCATTCATTGCATCTTGGTGATGTTCATAGGGGTGAAGTACTATTCATGAATTCACGTGGAGTACTACCCAAAGACTATGCAACTGAATCTAGATAAAACATTATAATTAATATAACTAATTGCAAATTAAAAAAATAATAAAAAAACAAAATTAAAAAATTAAAAATATAATAAAATTAATTAGAAAATTAAACAATAATTTTAAATGATACAATTAAAAAGACATCAATTCATCCATTGACAAACGCTCAGTGCTTCCTAATTAGACATCAACTATTCTAAACCTTAATTCCTAGAGTTTTCCTTAATGCAAATTTACGATAACTAACTAAAATTGATACTTAATAAACTCCCATAATATTGGATGAAGCAATGATGATGCTAAGTACCACAATGGGACCTCAATGAAGAAAGGCAACCAAATGCAGACAAAAGGGAAGGATATGGAAGGCAACAGAGCAGCAGGGCAGGGCTTTACAAGCAGAGGAGTGAGGATCATCAAACACTACCACAAAACATTATCACACACCCCCAAAAAACGAGAGGTGGGAAGTAGAAATAGTTTTCCAAACAGACAAAACTTGTGTTGGTGGGGAAACTCTTTTTGAACTTTTCAACCGTTACCACTCAGATTAAAAGGCCCAGGATTACGTGAATAAAGCAGATGGAGACATCCCTCTTGGTTGACAAGGATATTCTTTGCTCTTGTTGATAAATGTGAAGATTATTGGCCTCATCTTCCTTCACTTTCCAATTGGACGGAGATGAATTGGGGGATGGATTTTTAGATTAACATCCTTCACAAAGGTTTCTTCCTAATAATCTGCCGGTCCAAAGCTCAAAAGAACAAAATCCTCCAATGGGGATCTTGGTTCGATGGTGCAGCCCCCCTTCTACAACAATGGACTCCAATTTTCGACTCCTTTAACTAGTCTTCAAGACCGATTCTGATATGGGTTAGGCTATACAATCTCCTGCAGAATACTGGTTCTTCCAAGCTTTTACGAAGGTTAGAAATGAGCTCAAGAAGTTCATGGATAGGAATTCTTTTCCCAAGCAAACATGTTGAGGTATAGGTATATCTAAGAATCTACACAAAATTGATATGAGAGGACTTCTTTTAAATAGTTGTTCCTAAATATAGAGGAAGGTATATGGAAGCAAAAATTGGAAAGTGAGCATTTCACTCTAAATGTCATATGTCATAATAGCACCCATCTTTTCAAGGCTTGCCCCCTTATAGGAGAAGGTTTGGAAGGCCAAGCCAAAGGACATAAGGAAATCTGATTGGAGACATCATGCCCCTTGAACAACATGAGCACCATTCCTCTTGAGATTTTTGAAGCAAATGCTCTGTCCCAATCTAGTAATCAAGATCCTCCCCATCTCCCCACAAAGCTGCCACTATAGGACTTACCAGCCAAAGTTGTTGAACTTAAAAGATCTCTTAAGATTGGCTACCTCCAAGTCGAGCTTACCTTTGTCTTTAGATATCTAAGGGGGGCTTGGAGGGGAGACTACCAAGACCTTGATCAAGAATTCTCTTCCAAAGAGGAAGAAGAATAAGGCGATGAGCTAGCTTTCAACCAAATCTTAAAGATCTCTCAATCCCCATGAAAAAAAACCAAGGTATTGTCCTTCATAATGAAGGGACAAGAAAAAGGATATTGAGAAGGCCCAAGAGTAGAGAATAGTAGAAAATCAATTAATGATAGAAAACTACCCAAGGTGGGGTGAAATTCTCCCCATAGGAATTGTGAAGCTCATTTATTGGAATATTAGGGTCTACAATGCCATTAACAAAAGATGCCTTCTCATGCATCAACTAAAAGTTTTTCAAGGAGAAACCATTATTTTGCAGGAAACAAAATTGGTTGCCTAGGAAACCAACACTTGGGCTGAGGATTAATGGAAAAAAAAATCTATTTGTGGATCTAAATGGGGCTTTAGAGGGAGTTGGTATCTATGGTCCCGCTTTGTGACATCAATCACACATGTTTCAAATGAGCCTAATTAGTAGCTATGTGGGGTCAAGATCCATAACCCTAACATTTGTTTTCACCTCTATATTGTTTATGTTCCGACTAGTGTGTTCCAAAAGAAGACAATGTTGTGAGGTTCAACTTCAATAATAGACACATTTAACAATTAACACATCATCCTTAAGGGGGACTTCACTGCAATCTCCTACCTAGAAGAGAAACATGGAATAATTTTGCATCTAACACAATCACATATAGAATTCAGATACTTTATTTGTAGCAACAACTTGATTGATTTGCACCCCAACAATGGAAAGTTAAGCTGGACTAATTGAAAGGGAGACTTTAGTCATATAACATAAGGACTTGACAAGTTCTTGATCACTCCTAACTAGCCTAGTTTCTTGCTCAAATCATTTTCCCATATCCATGTCCATCAAGGTAGACATTGTCCCCCTCAACTATCCATTTAAGTTTAAATTGATGCGGCTAAAGGATGTAGAGATACAAAGGAATTTTGATTAATAGTGGAAGTTTTCCCCCAATCAAATGGAACAAAAATGTTCATCTTTGCATAGAATTTGAAACACATCAAGTGTTATTTCAAATAATGGAACACTCAACACTATAAGAATGTCTTTAGGAGAGAGAAAGAATCAAGGAGGAAATAGGGATTCAAAACGTAGAAGTCATCACCTTCAACATGTGATAGGAACAATATCAAGGAGAGAAGAAAGTGCTAGCAAAACTCTTTGAAATCTAGCAAAGTGAGGAGATATATTAGAAGTGGAAATCTAGAGAAACCTAGCTCCAAGAGGGGGATATAAATACTATTTCTTTTTTATAATTTTAATAAGGCTAGAAGAAACACCAAAAAAATTCATTCTATCTAGTTTAGAAATGGGGAAATCTTAGAGAACCCAAAATACACCAAGAAGAAAGTTTTCTTTGATGAACTCTTGAGCCCAAAAAATCCTTCCCATACTATCAAATTGGATGACTTATTAGGGAGCATTCCACAAATTATCCCTACTAAACACATTAAGATATTATTGGCACCCACCACCATTGAAGAAGTAAAAGTTCCCTCTTCTCAATGAAATACTTAAGGATCCTAGGCTAGATGGGCTATTTGTCACTTTCTACCAACACTTTTGGACCATAAAAATAGAAGAATTGTGGGGGTCATAGAATCTATTCAAGAAAATCCAAAAAGGTTATGGGTGATTTCAACAACACCTTCATCACCCTTATTTCCAAAAATATTTCTCCTACCAACTTTGCAAAATTTATGTCCATTTCACTATGTAATGTCATCTACAAGATCATTACCAAAATCAATGCAGTAAGACTTACCCCTATATTGGAACATAACATTTTTCCAAAAAAAGGTGATTTTTGTCCCATTTAGAAACATGGAGGATGAGATTGTAATCACTCATGAGGTTCTTCATTCGATATCAAGTACTTATTCTAGAGGCATGATCATAAATCTTGACATCAACAAGGCATATGATAGGGTTGATTAGAGGTTCTTGATTCTTGTCCTATGCAAATTATTTTTTGATTAAGAATGGTGAAAGGGAATTTTCAATAGCATTAGTTTTCCTTGTCTCTCAACCTTGGTCAATAGTAGCCCCACAAGTTATTTTTCTCCTACCAGCGGACTTGGGCAAGGATCCCTTGTCTTCATTCCTTTTCAACATCATGGCCAAGTCTTTGGGAAGATTCACTTAGGATAAATATAATAGATGACACATCATGGGAATGTGATCTATTGAAGACATGAAACCATTCATCCATCATTAATTTTTTTATGACACCATTCTATTTGGAGAAGCTGCCACAAGGTAAGTTGTTTCCTTCAAAGACATACTAAACACATATTCACAGGTCCTTGTTTAGGTAATTAGCCCTTAAAACTTTGAGGATTTTTCACTAATCTCCTACCTTTGTTATATGATATGATTACCTAAATTTTCTTGACTTTAATAAATGACTATGTTCTAGAAAATATAGTGGTGTCACCTTCTTTTCTAGCATAAGGGAACTCCTTTATAACAACCTAGTGGAGCTCTTCAAAATTAGACTCTCCCATTGGAAGTGGAAATGAGTACCATTGGTAGGGAGAATTCAACTCCTCAAGTTAGTCTTCTTTGTCTCAAGGGCTATATTTTTTATGTTTACGGTAAATACCCCATCTAGCATCATCAAATACCTAGAAAGAATCACAAGATATTTCATATTTCAAGGATCTAATGATCAAATAGACTTTCCTAGTGGGATGGGAAAAAGGTACACACTAGTAAGTTGGATGGAGACATGGGAATTAGTCTCCAAAAATAGAATTTGGCCCTTGGGAAACTTTTCTTTAGGGAATGCACATAACTTTGAAGGAAAGTGCAATGCACACTTTTATAGAAGAAATACTTGGAAGTTTTCCTTCTCTTTTGATGATCCTTACTATGACATCGTATCCCTTAGGGTCTCACATTTGGAAATTTTAGTGGCTTGTCACCCAATCATTATAAAAAAACCTTTCTTTGGATATTACAAAAGGGGAATCAACATATTTTAGGTTTGATTCATGGGGTGGACATCCACCATTGGTGGATGATTAGGCTTTTGATGATATCAAAGTAAAATTGACATCTTATTGGGTTAACACTTAAAGGATCACTATATGATAAGATGTCATCAAGGATTATAGGTAGCAAAATGGAAGGACATCTTCTTCCTCATGGTAGACTAGAACATCAAAGAAAAACTAACCAAAAAATATTGAGCAGAGGAAGATCCACTATGTAGACAATCTAGAATAGATTAGATGAATGAGGTATAATTCCCAACTACAATGCCAAATTAAGATGTCATACAAAATGATCAACCTCTAAATATTTTATAGATCACTAATAAATTATTCAATATCATATGTCTCACCAAAGTAGGGGCCTTTGCATGACTAGGAGGGCAAGGGAAAATCCTCACATATGAAATTCTTAAGAAATATGACTATCGAGGTCCCTCAAGATGAATGATTTGTACCTCAAAGGAAGAAAAAATGAAACACCTCCTTCTTCATTACTCTTTTGTGTTGAAAAAAAGGTGAGGAAAAGCTACAATATGAACTTATGCAAGTTGAATTCAGATATAAAAATCAGATTACCAAATCAGATTTAAACATGTGATTGCAACATACATCACATTATAAAAATCAGCAAACAAAATGTGACACCAAATTTACGTGGAGAAACCCTTTTGAGAAAAAACTCCACATGAGAAAAGTGTTAGGAAATAATGCATCAATGCCCAATTCATTTAATCCACTTCCTACATAACCCCATATGAGTAAAAGATGCATGCAAGCTTACAGAATAACCAAATGCATATATCAAATAAAAAAGCCACAAGACAACACAAGATATACCTTGGGAAAACCCTCATGAGGGAAAAACCCAGCCTCCAAAAGTATCCATACTCCATCTATTATTCAACAAATAAATAATACATGCACTTATAAAGTTACAATGAATACTTTGAACCATCAAGCCTCTCAAATACATCCTCTATGTGTCCAAGCATGAATCCACACATCCCATGCCATGCTTCACATATGTACTCCTCAGAAAGACTCAATAATGACAACCCACTCACCCAACCAACCTTAAACACTAAACATGTGTTTGATTTTATAGATACAAGTTCACACAAATACAACCAAGTGGTAAGATAAACCATGTGCCACAAAACCACATGTGAACACAAAACCATTGATCCTTCATTTAATATTGGGTACTAAGTTTTCACTTTATTAAATACTTTCCCCAAATATTAAATTATTATATATGTCTCTGTGAATGCCTAATCTGCAATTTGCTAACAAGAGACAAACAAACAAGGGTTAGTCAAGTTAGAAACACAAACAAAACATTCCCTATGAGATTCTTGGTTAAACAAAGATGAAAGCATGAGATGAAAGCAAGAAAGAAAGCAAATGACAACATGCAATCAACTAAATCAACCAAACCTTCACCCCATAGGGGGATTGGTGCTCCTTTGATGTGGAAAGAAGCCCTTTCCCAATCCCTTTGATAAGCTCCAATGATGCAGATGATTCCAAGTATTAAATTGATGCTAAGTGATGATGAAAACAAGCTAAAATGTGAGAAAATGAGAATGAGTGAGTGATTGCTATGAGTGAGAATGCCTATAGTAAACTTGTTTGAGATTGTGGATCCATTTCAAGTAGAAGAGGCTTCTACTTATAGGACTCAAGGGTTGAAGAAGAGGTAAAATTGGTGAATGTGGGATAAAAAGGGAGCCAATGGGATTGTGACACTTGTCACAATTATATTGGATGAGGATGGAGCACATTTTGAAGAATGTGTAGAGTAAAGAGGATGTAAGAGGAATAAATGAAGATGTAAGAGGAGTAAATGAATGTGGTTGGAGATGTAAGAGAACTGTTGTTGAGTGTGTAAGAGAATTTAAGGGACAAGATGGCATGTAAGAAGGAGTAAATGCCTTTGTAAGAGGTATTTATGGGTGTGTAAGAGGCTTTTGGAGGGAAATTGAATGAGGAGGTGGTTGGGAGGAATATTCCTAGGAATATGCTATTGTGAGGATAAATAAGGTAATTAGATAATTAGAAGAAATGAATTTCATGTGCAACCTGGTTAGTTGACCATGGGTTGATTTAACTAAAGTTAGGGGAGTTAAAAGCTAGAGAAATGGGTAATGATGATTAGAGAGTGATTTATGGTTAATTAATTGAGAATTAATCAACTCAAGTGGGTTAGGGGATTTATGACATTTGATTTTAAATAATTTGATTTGTTTAACCAAATGAGAGGAATTAGGGGGATTTAATTAAATGATTTGATTAAATAGGATGAACATTAGTCAGAATAAGGTGAATTAATCCAATAAAGTTAATTATTTGATTAATAATAGAAGTTGATGAATTTAACTAAATAATAAAGATTATTTAATTAATTGGTTAGTATGAAGTGATTTAGGAAAAAATGACGTTAGTTAATCAAATCAAATGCATAATATCAATTAGGATTATTTAAGTGTCTATAGTCTCCAACACATGAAAATAATAAATCCATGTTATAATACAACTTTACAAGTGGTCCCAAATAATTATCTAATGTGGCTAAATACACCTCCTAGGTGCACCACAACTAAATAATTATTTAATTACAAACTTATAATATATCATTTTATGTAATGGTGTACACCACCATATCCTAACAAAAAAATGGAAAGTATATTATAAATCTTAAAATGAGAGTACACAATAATACACTCCACTACTAATCTCTGATCAACCCAACAACACCCTGCTACCTGCAAGAACTCAACATGAAACTACCATCCCATGGCTCCAATTTATAGAACTTGTGGGAGGTAAAACCATGAATGGTAAACCAAAACAAAAGGTACAAAACCAAATGTGAAATCCCAAGCCTCCTTCTTGGACAACCAAAAGACAACAAAATATTAAATGGAAATTACAAGGCTCTAACTTGGGTGCCTAACCCATACCCTATCCAACTCCTGACTTTTTGGATGTTTCAATGACCTTTCCACTCCTCGATGGAACACCAACAAATACCTTTTCTTCTCCACTCTTGGGTGTCCCATCCAAGAACTTTCAAATATTAATATGGATGCCTATGAAATATGCTTTGTATACACCTAAAAATGGTTTGGATAATCAAATTAATTAAATACGCTTTATTTGATTAATTATCTTAAATTTCTTCTACTATTAAATAAATAGAAATATTTATTTATAGTTCACATTCTAATTCTCCTGTTCTTCAATTTTAATTAAATATACAACTTTTATAGCTGGGGTTATTTAATTATTACATCATTTCAATCTTAATTAATTAAACAAGGTTAAATACTTTGTTGTTTAATTATCATATTCCTTTAATTTAATTTAATAAACAACTTCTATAGTTTGTTTTATTAAATTATTTATTCCCCTTTTTCTAATTTAAATAAATCAAAATATAAAGGCATAAAGCAAATTCCTCTATTCACTCACCTACCAAATTTGATATTCCAAAATCCAATTTAATTCAACTGGCATTCACGGGAAGCTATGGAGACAAATTGGAGACAAATTTGAATCAATCTCTCAAATCTTCTTCCTCTGATTGTTCTTATCATCTTTCCTGATGTTTTCATGGGGAGAAACCATTCCCTTCATTAGCTCCAGCTTCTCAATCTCTCACCCTTCAAATCTCAAGATTGAATCCAGGTCTCTGTTGTGTTGCCCCATCACAAACTGCTGCCGTAAATCTATATATACAACCTTTCTTCTTAGGAAATGGACCCCGAATATTTGTGCAAAATTACTCTATAACATTCATAGCAATCAAGCAATCATATCAATATCAATAGCAATAGCATCTTAGCATCATAGCAACCATATAGCATCAATAGAATTCACATCACGACAACATCATAGTTTTACTGTAGCTTTCATTCATCAGGTTTCATGTCAACATAGTTTATAGTAGTATCAATATCATCTAGAATTCATTATCAATCATCACATCATTGTATTTAGCATCAATTCCATTCTCTAGATAGGCATTTTAATAGTTACGGTGCTTACAAATCTGAGAGCCCTCTGTGACTTGATAAATCTTTAGAGATAGGAGACAATGAGACGCTTTCAAGTTTTCTGTGCTTTAAATTAGTTTAATTCATGTTAAATCTTGATATAATGTTTCATTAAGAAGTGTTTTAGTTGTTTTACTTATTTACTTATTCACACTTACATTTTGGCACCCACCATGGTGCCTAACCCCATGTTTTTAACAAGTTTTTTTGAAAAAGTGTTCGTACAAATTTTGGCGTAATTCTTTTAGTGAAATCAGAAGATTCTTCAGCACTTCTAACACAAACTATAGCGCTTCTGCCTATTTTAGTGCTTCCAAAGAAAACTATAGCGCTTTGGAAGACTGTTTTAGTGCTTCGATCAAAAGCTTCCAGCACAATCTGACTGTTCGCCTTCAACATCTGTTTTAGCACGTCCGTCGAATTCTATAGCACTTTTGACGAATCTTGTAGCGCTTCCAACATTTTCTATAGCGCATCTAAGTATTTCTATAGCACTTTTGACCTCTATCAGAGCGCTTCTATGTAAATCATTATCTGGGTCCGACGTGACCGTGACCTGTAACTTTATTTCTTTAGTTGGACTAAAATGAATCAATCTAGGATAGTCACTTGATTATAAATTTATCAATCCTAGGATAGTCACCAAACATTTCAATTTGGGATTAAAAATGAACACCATCTCTTTTTGTGAAGCAATATCTTCACTGTGAAGCAACATCTTCACATAGATAACAAATTGTCGTTTGGGCTCTAAAAAATGAACAATTTATTTTTGTGCTTGTGTGGTGATAGGCATATGCTCTCCCCTTAACTGGGTGATCAAAGTGCCAGACTCATCCTTTATTCTATGCATTTCTAGGTTTATTAAAACCTTTAGAAGGCCTGCTATTGTGGGAAAAAGTACTCACCCTACAAGAACGACCTAAGTGGGAATGCCTAAAGCCAAGGATTCCAACCCACTATAATTACAAAGCGAGTTGTTGATGAAAGTCCAACTCGACAGTAGTGTGCAAGATAACCATCCCCAAAGCCTTTGTTCTAAAGGTTGGGAGGTCTCCTAAGGAAGTTTATCATTTACCGCACCGCACGAAAACCCTATCTACGAACCATAGTGTAGTATCCAACTTGTCAGTTTCTAAACATTGTAATACTCAGCAGTGCCAGGGAAGGGAAGAGTCTACCCCCAAGACACTCACCATATAATTGCCAAGGACCGTTTGCTCAGGGGATCGATAAATCTAACCTTGAGTACGCACCTAGGAAAGAAAAAAATATGAGCGCCCTCTAGGGGGTGACACGATTGTGAGTCGACACAATTTTAAGCTGTGGGCTGATTGAGTATAACGATGACCTACTTGTCCTTAAGAGTAAGTCTGTCTAAAGGGTCTTTTTGTCAATAAACCTATGAAAATAAAGAAGGATCTATTTGATCCTTGAACATACACTCACTATTTAGATATTAGAACTTAAAAACAACTGTTCTACATTTGATTGTTGTATATTTCAAAATCATTAAAATCCAGATAAAAAGACCATCCTGAAAAATACAACAATTTGGACAAAATCAAACTGAGAAATATATGATTAGGGATTGGAAAACCACAAAGTTTGTCAAGAAATCTCTTGCCAAGAGAATAAAAAAACCCAAGAAGCCACTTAGTTATAGAAACCTTTTGAAAAGAAGACATTTCTTGTATCAAAGTAGGAAGATTTTGCTTCATCATAGAACTTTCATTCATAGATTTCACGATTTTGCTAGGGGTTACATTGATGATTATGCTTTAGAACCCTTGTATTCACAAGCCTATTCACAAGCCTATTTTTAGAGAAGAGCTCTTTCACAAAAACCTAACCGTAGTCAACCTATTCGTCAATCTTCCATCCTGCAACCCGCCATAGAATACTCCAAAAGACCTGATCAGTTCTTACAGTAGACAAATCTTAGAAACATTAGGTTTGTCATCCAAAATCAGGGAGTTACCACCACACCTTATGACCATTTGGTGACTACAACTCCCATTCAATAGCTAGGCCTTGTAGCACCTATTATACAACCTAGCCTTACACACATTGAAAGTGCCCAAACCGACATCAATAGTAGTTTGAGAACATTCATTTTTGAGGAAAATAAAACACCCCATTAGTTTCTCACAACATCCATCATTTTGAACGAAGAAGAAGAAAAGGAAAACATACCAGTAGGAAGACCCATGTTACTACCTCTTGCCTGGAAATAGGTAGTGAATGACATTGAGATAAAGTGTTGAGACCACCATACAACATACCTTATAACCATTTGATGACCCACAACTCCTGTTCAACAACCAGGTCTAACCACACCAATATTCAGCTAGGTAATGTACACATTGAAGGTACCCAAACTGACATCATCAACAATTTGAGAACGTTCATTTTTGAGAAGAATGAAACACCCCATCAATTTCTCACAACATCCACAATCTTAGACGAAGAAGAAGAGAAAGCAGACATAGTAGTTGAGAGACCCATATTACCACCCCCTGCTTGGCAATAAACAAAACAACGCTTCTACCATTATTTATAGCGCTTCTGTGCATTATTTTAGTTCTTCCACAGTTTAAACAACGCTTCTGCCACATATTATAGTGCTTATGTCAACAGTAAACCAAAATTTGTCAGTATTAGAAAATACCAGTGTCATAGCGCTTCTACAGTCTGTTCTAGCACTTCTGAGCTATCTTTTAGCACTTTCACAGTAAAAAACAATGCTTCTACCATCTATTTTAATGCTTTAATCAATTTTATAGCGCTTATGTTAGTATCAAACAAAACCAGTGTCAATACCAATCTTCCAGAGCATCTGCGGTATGTTTTAGCACTTCTGCTCTCTTTAAAAGCACTTTTACCAGACCTTTTAACACTTATGCATTTTGTTTCAACACATCTACCCTTTGTATTGGCGCTTCCACAAAACTAAAAAAATAGAGACCTTTTGAAAATGTCTGTCAGATTTGTTATCATCAGTAACTTAGGTTTTTACCAGTCAGAAACATTTCACAGTTCAAAATAGTGTCCTAAAAACCTGAAACAAAGTAGGTTTTTACAAGTCAAATTGTTTTCAAACATAAACCCAGATCTTACAAAATACAAAGTGTCAAATTGTGAAAAGAAATCTAGATTATTGAGTCAAGCTTCCTCATTAGGATTCTAACATCCTACCATCACAAAACAAAACTCAGTAATCATATTTTCCACTTAGCCTCATCAATAGAATACATTATTGTATTTGGATTCATTAAAATCAAATTGACACTAATCCCAACACAAAAGCTCCAAGTTTAGTGAAAATAAACAAAAATTTGTATGCCAATCTTGACAAGGTTGCAAAGACAAAAACTCAGAGAGAAGGAAATTGAAAATATAAACATGACTGAAGAAAACCCCTTTTATCAATTCCAACAACATGATACCAACGAAATAACACAAGAAGATATACAACACACCCAACAAGATCCAAATTTTCATAAATTTATGGAAAAGGTCTTAGAACAAGACATGGAGAAATATCTCTTGATGTTAGTAGAGTTAGGTGCCAAACTTCCAAAGGATTTTGACATCAATCGATTAAAGGAAACACCTAGAAGAAATGAAACAAAACCACATCACACCCAAGACACAGATCAAGTGGTTGCTTTAACAGAGCTCAAATGGAAAATCTTCAGCAATAGATTTAGAATATGCAAACAGGAATCACCAAGAGATATTTATTACAGGACATTTTTCCTTACCCTTTTCATTTGAGTGTGGATATGATACCTTTCCCTAGACACTGTGAATTTCCTAAATATGACAAATACAATGGAAAATTAGACATGATTGACCATGTAAGGGAATTCAGAACAATGAGCCTTAAGTTTGCACAAGAAGATACTTACCTCATGAGGTTATTTCCTAGGAGTTTGAGAGCCCATTGTATGGAATGGTTTTCCAAGTTACAACCAGGGATTCTATCCTTCGAAGAACTGGTCAACAAATTCATCTCTCAATTCTCCTTCGACATACAACACAACGTAACCATAAAAGATCTATATAACTTGAAACAAAAAAAGGGTGAGACATTCTTATCATTCTTACAATGTTGGAGAAAGTTGTTTGCTAGATATCCTTGATCTATACCTGAAGAGGAGAAGATTGAATTATTTATCGACAACTTAAATGATGAGATGAGTTATAGACTTGAACTACAATGTCCCCTGACATTCAAAAAAGTAATTGAGAATGGGCTTAAAATTGAAGAAGCCCTAGTCAAACGAGGAGTGATTAAAAACTACAGTGATACACCAAACAACACAAATCACTATGGAAACAATGACAAGCCTAAATTTTGGCCAAAAAATAGAAATATTGGAAGCAATGATGCTACAACTGACACACAAAATACAAAACCAGTATTCAATTTGATAACAACAACTGTCAAAATAAATCAAAATGAAAATTGGAACAATAATCAAAGCACTACTCAAAACAATAACACCAACAATGGGGAATATCGACTGTCATATCAAAGACAATCCAATCGATGAAGATTTACCCCATGAGGACAAATTTTGCAATCAGCAATAAGAGAGCTCGTTGCAAACAAACTGATTACTCTACCAGAAGCACGAAATTGGGAGCCAAAGGTAAAACCATCCTAGTGGAATGATGTTGATTATTGCAACTTTCATAAGAATAAGGGACATAAAAAAAATGACTATATGCAATTAAAACATTTAATACAAGACTTGATTGAAGCAAAGAAGGTGCTTGTCGAAGGGCATCAAACAAACAACGATCACAGTGCATTTACCAATCCATTACCCAACTATGAAAAAGGGGAGTCTTCTTCAAGCTGTAAAGGAAAAAGTATAAACTATGTCTTTGACACCACCATTCTTTGCCTTTTTGAGTTTGAGAAAAATGACATTGATAATCGATCAGATGACACAAACATCAATGAAATTGAATCCTTGAACATGATACTAAGCACAAACACATATGACAATCAAAGCAATGTCCTAAAGATCAGGGAAACACAAGAACATCAACAAGTCAATGTAATGACAAGGGGGCAGTCCAAAGTGATATTGAAAGGAATTTCCTCCTAAAACAATACTCCCCCATCGCATCAATACAACATCGTGGACCAATTACAAAATATACCCGCACAAATATCTATTTTGGAACTTCTCAAAATTTCACCATCACATAAAAAAGTCTTGGAATAGGCTCTAGTAGCTACATCAATGCCCAATAATTTGGATGTTTTTCAATTCCAAGCCATGGTGGGACATCTTACCACACCTCATTGTCTATCATTCTCCGAACAAGATGATGTGTCACTAAATCACCCACACAATACAAACTTACATATAGAGGTTATAATCCATAAACACCACGTCAAGCGTGTCTTAATAGATGGCAAAGATGGATTAAATATTTGTACTTTGAAACTAATTCATGCACTAGGCTATTCCGACAACGCCATTGATGCCAGAAGAAAGATAACAATAAAGGCATATGATGAAGAGGAAAGGTCTTCCAAGGGGTTGATTGTACTTCCAATTCAAGTAGGACCGATTGTCAAAAACATTGTTTGTCAAGTGTTGGACAAGGATCTAACATATAACATACTCTTGGGTCATCCATGGATCCATGAAATGCAAGCAATACCCTCAACATACCATCAATGTTTGAAATTTCTAGTCAACGGACAAGAGGTCACAATATCAGTTGACAACAATAATCCACAGACTTGCAACATGCTAAAAGCAAATCAAGACACTCTGGTAGCCCCACAACAGAGAATTCAACACTTCCACTTCATCTAGTGGTGAAAAAAAACCCAATTTCATATCTAAATGGGTTGATAAGAAGGATTAGGTAAAGGAAACAACTATTGTAGACACGACTATATCAAAAATTGAAGGTCCTATGAATGAGTTATCACAAAATTTTTTAGACAAGGTTCAGTTAAAGGACAAAGACTTAGGAGAATATTCCCTTGAGCAATCTTTATGTCTGTCACAATTGCTACCGTCACCAAAATCATATGGACAACCCATATGAAACACACCAAGCTCATCACAACCAATCACAGTTCTTAATGAAAGATTTGTTAAAGCAGGTACCCTTGAAGATGAGTCAGAAGACAAATCTATTCTTAATTGGCTATACAAGGATGAAGAAGCCTCAACATCATCAAGTATCAGCATCAAAACAGATCAGTATGGAAAAGGGAAGGCTATCTTAGAGAAAATGGGCTATGAAGGCCAAGGGCCAATTGGAAAGAGAAATGATGGTATTATAGAACCTATTCAACCTCTAACTCTGCAGCCTAATGACAAAACAAGATTAGGCTACACAGGTGAAGCAAAAGAGGAAGAAACTTAGAAAGTGGTAGAAAGGATTTTACAAATGAGAGATGGTTTTGACATAGATTCCAACGAGTATGAATGGGATCATTTATCTGTTACATCATACATTGATAAACAAATTGATGTCATTCAAACATATACACCCTTACGAGAAGAGGGAAAAAGTTTAGGAAATAGACCATTTGTAATGGGATCAACAAATATCGATGAGTCAAGCGAGGATGATCAGACATCAAGTGAGATAGACGACTTGGAGGTGAGTACCATAATAGACCTCGACCTTCCTACCGACAACTTTGACCACCTAGCTATCAAAACACTTACAATAGTTGACCTTACTCAACCTGATAACTTATTACCCTTAAGGAATCCCGAACTTATTGACTGGGAACCCATCGAACCTATTCATTTACCAGTTTTTTCAAATGATGATGCCATCATAAACTATCTTTGCAGTGACGAACTTGATATGAGTTCTATCCATAACACTCATAATGGCGCTTCACAATTGGAGGGTGCCAAATCTTCCAGTTGCAAAAATGAAAATAGGAAAAATAAATCTAATGGTGAAAACCTTTCTGAGGCAACATTAGATTTTGAAAAATAAAAAATAAAGAACGTATCCAACAGTGAAAACCTTTCTAAGGCACTAAAGGATGGAAGATTTGACACCATCCCAGAGCATTACCATGACAAATCATCAGTACTAGTAGAACTGACATAGTCTATAAATCTGGGAACAACTAAAAAGGAAAAGATACTACATCTAGCAACATCCATGACAGAACAAGAGAAGCCTACATTCACAAAATTATTTGAGGAGTGACACATCAATTTCACATGGTCTTATTTTGACATGCCAGGATTGGATCCAGATCTCGTAATGCATCATCTATCGCTACCAAAAGGAATCAAACCAGTCAAACAAAAATTGAAAATGATGCATCCCCACATCGCCCTGATGGTTAAAGTTGAGCTAAAGAAATTGTTGGATGCAAGGTTTATTAGGACCATAGATTATGCAGAATGGATCTCAAATATTGTGCTAGTATCAAAAATTGATAATAGCATCATAATATGCACAAATTTCAAATATTTAAACAAGGCGTGCCCAAAGGATGATTTTCCTTTACCCAACATTGATATAATTGTTGATCTAACAATAGGACATGCCATGCTATCTTTAATGGATGGTTTCTTAGGGTATAATCAAATAAAAATAACACCTGAAGATTAGGAAAAGACAACATTCACTTTCCCTTGGGGTACATTCTTTTGGAATGTCATGCCCTTTGCATTGAAAAATGTAGGTGCAACATATCAGCGGGCAATGACCACTATTTTCCATGACATGATGCATACTTTCATGGAAGATTATGTGGATGAAATCTTAGAAACATCATACACAAGGGAAGGACATCTGGATATCCTTGATAAAATCTTTACTAGGCTAGAAAAGTTCAATGTTAGGTTGAACGGTTCCAAAGAAATGTGTGTTCGGGGTAACATAAGCAAAACTCCTTGGTTACATAGTATCAGAAAAAGGTATTGAAGTGGACTCAGCTAAGATTAAAGCAATAATGGAGATGTTTCCACTAGAAATATCAGTCAATTAGGATCCCTACAAGGCAGGTTGCAATCCATCAGGAGATTTATCTCCCAGTTGGCAGAAAAGAGTCACCCATTTAATCATCTACTTCATAAAATGTTTCATTCAAGTGGGATCTTGACTTTGAAACAACTTTTAACTATATAAAGCAATACTTGATGTCACCTCCAATACTCATGCCACCCGCAGCCGAAAGACCATTGTTACTGTATATCACAACAACTGACATTTCTTTAGGAGCTCTATTGGCATAGGAGGATTCTGAAGGAAAAGAACAAGCTATTTACTACATCAACAGGACTCTCAACAGATATGAAATAAACTACACATTCATAGAGAAGGCTTGTTTGGTAGTGGTCTTTGCAACACAACAGTTGCAACACTACACATTGACTCATATAGTCAGGCTCATAGCAAAAATAGACCCATTGAAATATCTACTCAGTAAAGTTGTTCTAACAGGGAGATTGGCAAAATGGGTCATGATCTTGAGCGAGTTTGACATCTAATATGTCGATAGGAGGGCCATCAAAGGACATGTAATAGCGGATCAACTAGCTGAAGCTCCATTACAGGATCATCATCCAATGAACATTGAATTTCCAGATGCGAACATCCTGAATATTACAACACAACAATGGAGGCTCCATTTTGATGGATTATACACACAAAGAGGGTTTGGTGCGAGAATTATATTTGTCACACCTCAAGCGCACACCATCCCAAGATCCTATAGGCTAATGTTTCCAGGTACTAGCAATGTAGCTGAGTACGAGGCATTGATTATCGACATCAAAGTAGCTATTGAATGGAAAATCACAGAAATGCAAGTGTATGGGGCCTTACAGCTTGTCATCTATCAAGTAAATGACGAGTATCAGACAAAGGATGAGAAGCTCATGCCATATAAGAAAATGATAGATGATCTTAAAAAGTACTTCATGGATATCAAGTTTGAGCAAATACCAATGGTAGAGAACAAAGTTGTGAATGCCATGGCAACAATTGCTTCCCTTTTGCAATTACCAGAAAAGCAAGGTTGTTATGAGTTTATGGTGGAACAAGTATCTAACCATGCATACGACAATCCTGATTCATAGACCGTATGCCAAATAACTGACACTCAAACCTCACTATATTGAGAGATCTATACTTACCTCAAGGATAATATCCTTCCTCCTGATCTCTCTAGAAACCAAAATCATAACTTTATCCATCAATCTGCTCAACATACATTGATTGCTGACACCCTATATCACCGAGGTCTAGATGGTAATCTTCTTCAGTGTCTGGAATGTCACAAATATGAAATATCCTTATGAGAGGTCCATGAAGGTATTTGTGGAACCCGTTCAAGTGGGATAACCTTAGCTAAGAAACTCCTTCGTTTAGGGTATTACTGGCTGAACATGGAGGAGTGTTATCAATATGTTAAAAAATGTCAGAAATGCCAAATTCATGGTAATCTAATTCATGTGCTAGCACAAGAATTACAACCCTTCACATCAACATGGTCCTTTTGTTAGTGGGGATTGGACCTAGTAGGAAAAATAAATCTGTCTTCATCCAATGGACACAAGTTCATCATCATAGCAACATAGTAGTTTACAAAATGGATAGAAGCGGTTCCTTTAACAACTGTCACTGGAAAGCAGATTTCATCTTTCATACTCAACTACCTCATATGTTGGTACGAGGTACCCCAATCCGTTGTCACATACAATGGTAGGCCTTTTAAAAACCAAGACATCCAAGAATTATGTGAACAATTCCATATCCAAAATCGTTTCTCAACACCGTACTATCCTTAGGGAAATGACCAAGCAGAGGCCTCAAACAAGACAATTCTAAAAATACTAAAGAAAATGGTAAACGATGTTGGACATGATGGCATGTTCAGCTAAATCCTGCACTATGGGCCTATATAACCAGCATCAGAACACCAACAAGAGCTACACCATATGCCTTGTTGTATGGATCAGAGGCCATCTTACCCATTGAGATAGAAATACCATCACTCTATGTCTCACTAAAGGGTATCATTACAGATGAGGATTATAGAGTCTCTCGGTTACAGGAACTAGAATTACTGGATGAACGTCATCAGCAAGCTGTCAATCATTTGAAGGAATACCAACAAAGAATGTCAAGGAGTTACAATCACAGGGTAAAACCTAGAGTCTTTGAAGTTGGAGACTTGGTCCTAAAGGAAAACCCTAGGAATCAATAGGATAGAGAAAAGAAAGGGAAGTTTGAACCTAACTGGCTAGGTCCCTTTGTAATCATATCAATGTATGGATTAGGAGCATATCAATTGTCTACACCAGAAGGGGATCTATTTGATGAACCTATCAATAGTATCCATCTCAGAAAGTTCGATACCTGAATCACCTAGTGTATGAATTAGTTTATGAAAATGGTTACATTGATGAAAACTTGGAAAACATGCATCTTGGTAACAAAAAAATACAAAAAAAAAAAAATCAGAAAAGAGAAAAAAATAACGAATAAACAAAAAATCAAAATAAAAAAGACTAAAAAGGTGCAATAAAAACATGTAGTGAAAACCTGGAAACATGCACTATTTGTTATTCGAATCAGCTCTCCCATATATTTGGACTCATGTCATGGTCATTGCTTTCACTATCATATTTTACATCCATTATCATATCGTATCACATGGTCATATGTCACACTAGCTTGGGGGCAACATTTGAACCTCATTGGGGGCAATAAACATTGAGCTTAATCAAATGGAAAAACAATGGTCAGACAAACACAACAAAAAAAATGATTGAAACACAACCCAACATGGAATATCAATCACCATCAGAAACATATCAAACATCCATATCACATCGAAAAATCCAAAAAACAAGTCAAAAAGTTAGTATCAAAAATCCAAAAACATGAGTCTGTGTCAATCGAACTACGTGGTCTCTGCATGTATAACATAGGCAAGGCTAATCTTTGATCAACCCCCAAGGCCCCTAGGATAGGTCTTTAGGTTAGGTCTTTGGTCAAAATTTCAAAAATCACAAAACATCATAAAATCAAGATGGATGATCTAATCTGAATAATGATTGAAATACTTTAAATGTGGGATATGTTGTACTTTGATCATTGTTATCATTTATTTGGAGCAACTCGATGATGTATTGAACTAGAGAAGCAAGGAAGGAGAATGCTATTTTCTTTATCTGTTGTTTGTGAATTAATCATAATTACTGTGTGAATTGTTGCAGGAAGTGCTCTACAAAGTATCATGGATGACATTCCAATGCACATAGGAAAGTGGTTAATTCTTGTCTGTTTTATGCAAGAAATACTCAGGTCATCTCGATATAATTATACCTAGATGCTTGTATTCACTTGCAATATCAAAAATCATGGAAGTAGTACTTAGGTCATCATGGTCTATATTATACCATCGATGCTTGTACTCACTTTCAACATTTTAAAAATTCTCAATGATGATACAAAGCACAAAAGTACAGTTAAAATTCCAATATTTGCATGTAGATTTGCATGGTTAAATTAGATTGCATTCATAATAGTTTTGCATATGTAGAGTATTTGTTACTAAAGCTCGTGAAGGATTCAAATTAATGATTATATTTTCTCATAAATAGATTGAGTATACTTGAAAAAAACATCATCATGATCATATAGTTGCATCACCAAATTCATTTGCATACATTAGAAAACATTTCATCATCATTTCATGATTCATAATTTGAATCAAATCATTTTGCATTCATCATATCATATTTTTCATATCACATAACATTGCATGAATAAAATCTCAAAAATAAATCTCTATCATCACATTTTACATTCATCCATCAAATCATATCACATAACATACAATCATTTAACATATCATTTATCATACAACATTTCCATCCATTTATTACATCATATATCATTCATCATTTTTATCCATTTATTACATCATATCTTTGCATTTACATCCCATTTACATCGCATATCATATATCCTTTAAACACATCATATCCATAACCATGTATATAATTACATCATCATACATATACATCATGAATTCATACATCATCCATACATCATGCATCCATACATTCATTATGCGCATCATAAATAGAACATCATACATCATAGCATATCATCAAGATATAAACTGCATCCATAACATCATAATAAAAGGATCATCACATAACATATAGAACATGAAAGAAAATGCATCCATCAGTGAATCATGTAGAACACATTATGGATTGAAGAGTCCACTGCATATCATATAGATCAAAATAATAATGTCAAGTATACAATGATGTCTAAAATGAAGAGAGATATATCATCAAAAAATGGTTGTAATCGGAATGTACATCATCATCTCAAATAACAAAGAGGAATCACATCAAAATCTAAGTATTGCTGGATCTAGATGGTGCAGGCATAGCAGTATGGGTCCCTCCACCACCACCAAATGTACTAGGATCTCTAGGGTCTCTCCGAAGAGGCTGTGTCACACCCACACTGATAGTCCTAGAATGATCCTGCTAGATCGGGATTGCATGTAGCTCACTCTCTGCTTTGAAGGGATGACATCATAATATTTAGCTTTGTAGTACTCCACCTCCCCACCAATATGAGAAATATCTTGCATATAATTTGCTAGGGAAGTACCATCTTCTAGTTTCTGTAATCTCTTGGCTATGGCTTGAGAACCCTCTACTGTAAACCTGGCATCGTCCCTCTCGGTTGTCAAGGATGCAATCTGAGCCTGGGCTGCCCCTGCAGTTTGTCTAGCAGCATCCCTCTCGACTGTCAATGCTGCAATTTGTGACTGTGTCGTAGCCAATTGAGCCTGCATTGATGATAAAGCCTTTGCATGTAACTGGGTCTGTGCCTACATCTGATCCTGAGTTTGCTCTAATAAACCTTGAGCCTGAAGAATCTGCTCTTGAATAGTTTCTAACTACACCTGAAGGCTCACTATTTGTAGCTGATCTAAAACATCCCTCACTACTTGCCTCTTATGAGGCACTATCTCCTCCGACAAATCTAAGGCAGGACTCGACCGACCTACAACCTCTCCACTATCAAATCTATAGTGATCACCACTACTCTCATCTCCGTTGCTCTCCTCTCCACTATCCTCCTCCTCTCCAACATCCTCCTCCTCTCCAACACCCTCCTCAACATCAACATCCTCCACCTCAACCTCCTCTCTCCTCCGCCTACAACCATGTGCAACAACAACATCCTCGTCTACAGGTAATGGGGTAGGCTCATTAGGAATAGTAAGACATGGAAAAGGATGCAAAGCCAGAAAATTGACATAATCTGTCGTAACCGGTGGCTCAACAATGTCAGGATGGATATCCCAGTCAAATGGCTGCAAAGACTGATACTCCTGAACAATAGCATCATATGAAAAAACAAACCCCCAATCTGTAGTATCTAACTGCTGACGGGCGTAATGAGCAGTACCTTGGGGCATACTCTGAACCATACCATACTGTCTATACACTTGTTTAATAAAAATCCTCTCTAGAACCCAACAAGTACGACCAATCAGTAGCATCGATTGACAGAGAAAAGGCATATGAATATCATCATCATCCCAATGCTCACAATCAAGGTAGGGATGCCATGTCACAAACTCTATGTCATCGATCACTCTCCTCCAATACTCTAACTCACCCATTTATCTCCCGAAGGGGCATATATCCATCAATCACCTGAAAATCATGTTTGGGGCATACTGATTTTTTTTTCATCGATACTAGTAGCAGCAACACAAAATTTTCTTTGAAGCAATGCATAAACACATCACTTCAAAGAGGGGAAAAATGTATATGCCTAAAAATGGTCTAGATAATCAAATTAATTAAATACGCTTTATTTGATTAATTATCTTAAATTTCTTCTACTATTAAATAAATAGAAATATTTATTTATAGTTCACATTCTAATTCTCTTGTTCTTCAATTTTAATTAAATATACAACTTTTATAGCTGGGGTTATTTAATTATTACATCATTTCAATCTTAATTAATTAAACAAGGTTAAATACTTTGTTGTTTAATTATCATATTCCTTTAATTTAATTTAATAAACAAATTCTATAGTTTGTTTTATTAAATTATTTATTCCCCTTTTGCTTAATTAAATAAATCAAAATATAAAGGCATAAAGCAAATTCCTCTATTCACTCACCTACCAAATTTGATATTCCAAAATCCAATTTAATTCAACTGGCATTCACGGGAAGCTGTGGAGACAAATTGGAGACAAATTTAAATCAATCTTTGAAATCTTCTTCCTCTGATCTTTCCTATCATCTTGCGTGATGTTTTCATGGGGAGAAACCATTCCCTTCATCAGCTCCAGCTTCTCAATCTCTCACCCTTCAAATCTCAAGATTGAATCCAGGCCTTTGTTGTGCTGCCCTGTCACAAACTACTGCCGTAAATCTATATATACAACCTTTCTTCATAGGAAATGGACCCCAAATATTTGTGCAAACTTACTCTGTAGCATTAATAGCAATCAAGCAAACATATCAATAGCAATAGCAATAGCATCTTAGCATCATAGCAACCATATAGCATCAATAGAACTCACATCACGACAACATCATAGTTTTATTGTAGCTTTCATTCATCATGTTTCATGTCAACATAGTTTACAGTAGTATCAATATCATCTAGAATTCATTATCAATCATCACATCATTGCATTTAGCATCAATTCCATTCTCTAGATAGGCACTTTAATAGTTATGGTGCTTACAAATCTGAGAGCCCTCTGTGACTTGATAAATCTTTAGAGATAGGAGACAATGAGACGCTTTCAAGTTTTTTGTGTTTTAAATTAGTTTAATTCATATTAAATCTTGATATAATGTTTCATTAAGAAGTGTTTTAGTTGTTTTACTTATTTACTTATTCACACTTACATGCCTTATCCATTTTTGATGTCTAACCTCCACTAAAATTAAATCCTCTCTTTAAAATATAATTACAGCATTGCCAAACATTAATGCTTTTTTCTCATGTCCCCTAGAACACATTACAAGGAACGTAGAGACATATAAATGACACAAGATTACAAGGTTAATGCCACCTTATCCTAACATTTTGCAAGTAAATGTTGGACATGGCTCTATTTAAAAGTGAATTGGTCTAGGTTGTTTTATACCCTCCTATATTTTTTTCACGGTCACTTCTTTAGCAGAAAGCTCTATGTTGATGCCAAAAATTAAGAAGGTAACAGTGTTGTATGGGAAACTTAGTTTATGGGGGACCTTTTGCACTAAACTGGGTGACCTCTAGATTTTTAAAGAAGCCATCTTCTTCTATAATGGGGGTTTGGAAAGGGAAAAGGAAACAAATATATAAAAATAAAGTCTAATCTAAGGCAATGCACCAAGACTTAATGATAGGAAAAAAAATCATAGATCTAAGGGCCCGATTGATATTTGTAATGACCTAGAAAGGCAAAAAATAAAGATTAAAGCATAGATAATCCATTTATTAACATAAAATAACATTGCATACATTTGTACTGCCAAGAAGAGTCATAAGACATGATCTAGACCATCAAACTTGCATTCAATTTATAGAAGTTCTCAAATGAAATATCCAGAAAATAGCATCACAATCTAAAGTTAATCAAATAGCATGAAAGAACAGAAAGGACGAACAATTGGCATAATCTGAGAGTCTTTGCAATGATAAAAAACAATAATAAAATCCTGATGTGTTTTCTAAAATTAGTGTTCTTCTGAAAAATCCAAACCCTTCCCTCAAAACAGAGAGAAGTATATATAGTTGAAACTCCCACCACCTTGGCGAGCAATAACAAAAAAGATTTCAGGATCCCTGACAATGATGTAGAATTGAGTATTCCTCTAGGTCATTGCAACAAAAAAAGATTCGAAGCCAAGCATTCGGTCATTCCAAGCCTAGGTGCATCCTTTGCAAATGATGGCAGTTGTCCCGACGAGGTCAAGCAGGAAAGTGTCATCACCTTGTAAAGAGAAAGCAATTATGACACGTGTCGCCCAGTCGCGGTGTTTGGTTCACTTCATCCATCACCCAAACACAAAACCCGTCAAAGAAACACGTGGCAGTATAGCACAACTCATATGAGTCTTTGTCTTTCATCGTCGAAAGCTTGCACTAAGGTGACGTGTGGCATGTGGGTGGAGCTCTACTCAAAAGTGAAGGGAAGCGATCATCAATTGTGTGCATCGATGATACATAGCATCATAGCGGGGCCTCTTTTAAATGCGAAGGAAGGAAAACCTTCAGGGAGCACAGAGCAGACACGTGGAGGAGGTAGCAAAGTTTGACAAAAAGGTCGAGTGGCTCATTTGTGATGCGCAGACCGATACTTAACTCAAAAAAAATACCCGAAGGGAGCTTGTTGAATATTTAATCACAACTTTTGGCGACTACCAGGGGCGTTTCGCTTGAGGAACAAAGAACCCAAAATTTCTGGTTTGCGGACCAGAGTGCCATTCATTGGGTGACGGAGTCAGAGCTTGGAAAGAGTCGCCTGCAGGGGTGGCCAATCATCATCGAATGGCCTTGCTATTTTGTGCAAATTCTCTTGTGCTCCACCTAGGTTGAGCGCTTACTTATAAGGAAGTGTCTTGAGCAAATCAACCCCTACCTCACAATGAAAGAATAGTTGTGCAAGACGATGAATAACCCCCTCAATGTCAGTTGCTGTGGGAAGATGGCTGAAATTTTGGAAAGCATCCTAGTCATTTTCCCTCTCCTCTATTCTTTCTGCAATCTGTTCGGCTGTAGCAGTAGAGCCATCTTCAGGGAACAAAGATGGTAGACCCATTTCACTTAACTTGGAGAAACTCTCCCGCATGCTATCCATTTTCTGGTTCAGAGTAGCTACGATTGCCCTAGTGCGCTGGAAGACCAAGTGGCAATGGATAAACTTGTTTTCCATCTAGGTGACTGCATCCTGATCTTCAATTCCTGCTTTGGCGAGGTCTTCATCAGAGACCGAATACAACTTGGTGAGAAAATTCATCGCTTCTGTAACCCTTTCTGAGATAAACCATGGGAATTGCTCCATTGTACCATGAACCTCTTGGCTTAGAATTTTTCCCTTGGAAATGAACCAGAGCGTGGGATATAGTGTTAGGAAAAAAGTTTAAATCTTTTCCCAATGAGAAACATACAATTGCCTAACCAATGGAATAAGGTCCGGTTGGGCAGGGGAGATCAGGACGGAGCTCTTCAGAGAGGTGATCTCCACATCCTTTGAGTTAATGATCTCAACCAATTTCACAGCTTTTCTTTTTTCAAACACCAATTGCTCCTCGAAGCTGCTCATTTCCTTACGCTAGTTTTCCTCAGCTTAGGAGTGGTTTGCCAATTGCATGTCAAGAGAGGACTTTGTTTCCTAAAGTTCTTTTTCTAATTGGGCCTTTTGGCCCTCAAATTCAACATCTTTCTCTTGTAACTTTTGCTCATATTGAGCTCACTGATGCTCTAAGGCCTCATTCTTTTGTGCCATCCCTTGATCATATTCAATTTGATGCCACTCCAACTCTTCGTTCCTTAGTTGCAAATTTTGTTTTTCCAGAGCCAATTGGCTATGGTATTCCTGATTCTTAGTATGTAGCTCATTAACCACAATGGGGTTGATGGTCTAAAACTTTGCAAGTTCCTCCTAAAGTTTTTTCTTCTCCTCTTTTGCAGTCAGCACCCTCTCTATTAAGTGTGCAACATCTGCTTCTAGGGATTTCTCTTTTTTTTTTTCTAAAAAACTAGCCTTTTCCTTTAATGATTTAAGCTACTCATCCATTTTCTTCAGTTGGTGGCTTGTTTTAAGGAAGTCACAGGTGACCACCCACTGCGTTTCCTCCATAAGTTCAACCTTATCCTATGGTCGAGCCACCTTCATGTCAAACCCTACTACATACACTTCATAGTCTTCTGGATGCATCTCCTCTTGTGGCTTGGTTACCGTCAGGTACATAGTTGCAAATTTCAGCACTTGTCAGGTCTCATCATAGAGAGTTTGCATCTTTGGTTCTATAGGCCTACTATCATCTTTGGCCTTGCGCTTTTGCATCCTATTTGTGTGTGCTTCCCTTCCAGAGTCAATCTGTGCCATGAATTAAGCCGGTGATGAGACTAGCTCGCCTGCGAAAGGAGCACTGATAGGTAGGGCATATGGATAGGTATTTTGATAGGCTCGAGAATTTTCTTTTTCTGGAGAGTGATAGTTTGTGGGGAGAAGGGAGGCACATTCCAAAGTTTGGCTTTAGAACCAGTAGAAGGGCTTGTCATTTTCCAAGGTTCAATTGGTGAACTGGTGGAAGGACTCATGGGCTGAAACGATGAAGGAGTTGTGATCGTGGAGTCCACCTACTATGAGAGAAAGGGAGGATTTGTGGCGATAGTAGAAGTAGGGGTGTCAGCAGCAGGTAAACATTCAAAAAGTGAGACAAGGAAGGATTGAGCGGCAACAGCTGGCATAAGGGTTCACGGAGGAGTAAAGGAAAATGGAGTGGCTTGTGAGAACTGGGAGAAACCTCCTGCAATCATTGGATCAAAAGTGGGAACCGAAGGGCCTGCACTCATGGTGGGGATTGTTGTGGAGATAGTGGAGGATACCAAGGACTGAGAAGCAAGAGAAGGAACAAAAATTACCTGTTGACTAGTTGATGGTGGCTCTTGACTCGTTACCGACTCTTCCTCTCCTTTGGGTTCTTGGCTAGCCGCAAGCAACTGGCTTGCGGTGGGTTCTTGTGAACCCTCTGCAACAATGGCTTCTATACGCTACCGCTTCATGGGCGGGGTTTCCCCAACCTTGAAAGTCACTGCTGGCTACTGCTGTAACACTCTAGTCACCTTAGCTTCCCAAGTGAGTGTGTGCGAGGCCCTTGATACATTGAACCACACATTTGTAGTTACATAGGCTAGCTATTCTGCAGAGATTTTCCCTCGTGGAGCGGGGAGCACGGAAGTCCCCACTTCTTCTTTTTATTGTTCTTCAGATCCAATTTCCAGGTCATTGCCTTTATTGGTGCTGGAGTTGGAGGTTGCATGCTCATCATCCCACCATTTTTCAAATACTTTATCATCTTTCAAGCTTCCATAAGGAGCATCCAACTGTCTTGTTTCTTGGCGATATTTCTAGAAGGCTCTTATTTTCTAAATAGTCCATTCTTCTTCTTTCTGCAACTTGTTGTAGATGGTTTGCTCCATCTGGACACTATCCTTAGCCTCTGCCACAATGAAGTAAAATTTTGTAATGGCTCTCTTTCTTCCTGTGTGGGGATACGTGCTAGGTCAAAAAAAATTCATCCCTGTCTTCCTGGGGGTTGTGCCTCTTTTCCCAGTAGGGTCGAGGAGTGTGAATAACTTTCATGTGTGGCTATGACAAATTATTGAAAGGATTGTACTCCCATTTATCACATATTAAAACCAACCCTAAGTGAGCCAATTTATCCTGTAATAGTTGGTGCGACTACTTCTTTACCAAGGCCACTGTTTTGAAACTCTTCAAAAAAGTGAAGAATCCTTTCCTCTTGACGCTTTGGCTACTGCAGAAGGTATAATCAATAACGCACACCTGCCGATACATCTCGAGTGCGAGCACTCTATTTGTGACACAGGTTGGGAGTTGAAAATGTTGATCAGTGAATCCCCACATCCGGAGGATTGTGAAATCCACACCGAAGAACCAGTCACAAGCGGGAGTGAAACTCTGCATATATCTAGTTTGATCTATGTTGAGCTAGATCATGTCACCTCCTCTTTGTAAATATTGCAAAACTGGAGTTATAAAATAATCTGAAAATGCATAGTAGTCATATGTCATGGAAAGAAAAGGTGTCAAGGTGGATATTGGCTTCCTTATCTGCTTTTCATCAAAAATAGACAATTCAAAATATTTGTTGAAGAAATCATGGTTGTGATGTAGAAGCATATGAACTAGGAAAGAGGGAAATTTGAACTTCCCTTCTACTGGGTAATTCTTTATTTGCCTTATCATTTCCTCCACAAGCAATTCGGTGAAATCGTATTAGAAGAAATTGTGCTACTTGCGGAATTGGAAACCTGACCCTAATTGAAAGGCGTGCACCATCTCGTCAGAGTCTAGGCCACACACAAATGCTAGCATTGAAAAGGCATCCCGCCTGTCTTCAACAAATGAACCGTGCGACAACGGGATACTTGGCAGTTGAGCGCTTGGGATTCCCTTCTTTCCAATCTCCTCAATTAGGAAATTTGGGCTCTTTTTCATCCCCATCCATGTGTTTTCTCCTTTAGGAAGAGTGAAGGACTCAATTTTCTCCTTTCTGGTGCTTGGGTTTAGGATACATAACATGTGCCAAATGGCTGGTGGGCTGAGATTAACTTTTAAGGTTCGACCTTCGATGCTGTGGGTGCTCGGGTTATAACACTGAATGGTCGCATCAACTAGCTCCAAGCAATAATGTACCAACGATACCATGTACTATAGAAGCCCACTGTACCATACCTTTTTTTCTATCGACATCGCTTGCTGGGATTCTTTCATCCTTGCACAGGCTGCTTCTCTCAAAGACTTAGTGTTTTTCATGAGGTGCGGGTCATGAATATTGTCCCATTTTTCTTTGTCCCATTTTTGGTTCCTGTATTCCTTGGGCCTATCTAACTCCATTGTATTTTCCCATTTTTTCTTGCTTGGTATACCAGGCGTAGCATATGATATATCCTCATAGATGTATATAGCCTTTTACGACTGTATACCCCTAAGCAAGGGTTGGTTAGCTTCCTCCTCAATCTGTTGTGATGAACCCTCTGCCATTTTTCTCCTTAGATGAAAGCTTTTGCAGGGCTTGAATCCTCTGTAACTTTCAATCGGCTCTAGATATGCCAAAACTTTTCTTCACCTGGCTTAGCGTATTTCAAAAGACATTTAAGCATTAAAGTTTGGCATGCAATATTTTAGCTATCTTTCCTCAAGGTGGTAGAAGAAAGTGTTCCTTTTACATTTAATTCGACATGTACTACCAACTCCTTGCTTTGTGTGAAAAGGAATTACTTGCCATTTCGAAGTGACTAGAATTCATTATTGCATTTGGCAACCATGTGATACGATGTGATTTCCTTGGAACTTGAGCTAGTGATTTTCCTTCTAGCCTTGCATTAGTATGCGCTGGCAATTAATATCCCAGATGGAATGATTAAGCTAAAGCAAACAATCACCACCTGAAAAGATATGAATCCTACCTTGGGTTCTGGGAAATGCCTATGAGGTGACACATTAGCCTATAGACCATGTAGCTCACTACGGATGAGCGCCACCATTTTTATGCTAATTAATTATCTCTCATTAACTCTACACGCATTGAGCCATATTTTAGCACACACAACCGGTCAAGAAATGCCAATAAATCTAGACATGCTTTTCAAGTTAGCATTTGGTTATCATCATATATTTTAGAAGTGGATTAACATGCTTTTCCTCATTTTTTTCTATAAATAGGCCTCTAAGCAGTGAGAGAATCACACTTAGCATTTGAGCAATTTTTAGCAATAGGTCATTGGCTTAGTATTTGGCTTTATTACTAGCAAGGCTCTTCATAGGATAGGCTATAGGAAAGTTTTAGAAATAGTTAGCAGGTAATAGCAGTGTGTCGGTACCATGGATACTCCTATTAGGATAGTGTCATATAAGTCATAGACAACTTTCCTCGGTGAGATTTCTACTAGGCGTTTAAAGAGGATAACGAAAAATAAACACTCCCTCACTTTGATAGCCATGAAGTGGGTTTTGGGTCAATATTGTCTCGAGTACAAAGACAAATATCATGTCAATACCAACATTTTCTCACACTTTGTTGCATCTATGTTGGATATTGGTATCCCCAGGCCCCTGGATATGAAATTATTCAAAGAAATCTTTCCCGAAAAGTACCTGAATGGTATAGGTGAGGTTGTTGCTCACGCTGCATATGGGGTAGGCCTGCCAATAGCCAATGACCTCAGGCTCTATATTGAGGAAGAAGCGGTTGTCTCATGGTTGTCGTTTCTCAACGGATTCCACCTCCAGACACATGATGAGCACCAACGAAGGGTTACCCAGGTCTTGCACTTTCTTTTCCGCATCTACAACGTAGTGCCATTCTACAATATCTACTGGTACACTGACTTCAGAAACCTTGTGTTTCCTCTACCAATGATTGTTGCTCCAAATGATGCTACTTCTGTTGCTGGTGTGCCTACTGATGAGGATGTGGTAGATGCTGCCATTAATGCATCGATAGTTGTTGCTCATGTCGTTGGATGAAATGCCTCCTAGACTTCTTGTTTTTTGATTTTAAGAATACACCACCTATTGTCTAGTTTTTGTATATATGCTTGAAAAGTCAATACATAATATATATATGAAAAGAAAACCACGTATAATCATATACTTTTTGAATTATGGCTTTCTATCCATTTTTGGTATGTAAAAATGAAAGCATACATATATAATGAAATATAGCTTTATAAATCTATGGCTCTTTTTCTTTTGGCATTTTGTCATATGGGTTTCTTTCTTTTCAACATATTTGTTGATTTCCTTTGCATATGGGTGTTTATCTGGATTATTCCCACAAAGTATTTTTACTGCCTTGCTCTTTGCAATGATGGGTTACTTTTCCACTGAAACACGAATTAATTCTAAAAAAATGATCGACCGACATAATAAAAAGGGAAAGAAAATAAAAGCATTATTAACATATGTACAATAGTAAAATTTGCCCCTTAATGGAAAAGCTTAAGATGAATCTCGTTGACTGGAATTCCCAAGGCTTCCTGTTCCATGCTTTCCAATTCGAAAGCATTATGCTCTTTGCACTTTATGATTTTAAACAGACCCTACCAAAGGGTATCAAATTTTTCATGTTGACCTGGCTTCGCAGCCCTTTCATTGAATTTCAATACTAAGTCTCCGCACTTTAGGCCTTGGTCGGACAACCTCTTGTCAAACCGTTATTTGACCACTTGCTGGTGGTTTGTCATGGCTATTAGGGATTTCCCCCTTTTTTCTTGTACTTCTAATAGTTCGGCAAGCCGAACCTCCATAGTGCCATTTTGTTCTATCTCGAGGGATTTCAACAATTGAAGCGTGGAAATCTCCATGGATATAGGAAACAATGCCTCTTTTTCATATATCAACTCATAAGGTGAAGTCTTAAGGACTTGCTTAGGAGTTATGCAGTCTTCCCAAAGCACCACTCAGAGGTTTTTGTGCCATTCTCTTTGGTGCTCTGAGCTAATTCTTTTAAGGAGTCAGACCAAGTTCTTGTTCGTCAACTTAGCTAGGTCGTTTCCCTACGAGTAATATTTGATGATGTCTTAAGGACTATGCCATTTGTTAATGAAAAGTGACATACCTTTGTGCCTAGGAAAGCTTTGGCATTATCGAAAATGATAGTCTTTAGAGGGTCGAACCTTGTCACTAGTTCTTCGAGGAAATCCACTATCTCTGCCTTTGTTGCGTTTTTAAGCAGAGCGGCTTTTGTCCACCTTGTGAAGTAATCTGTAGCAATCATAATCCACTTATGTCGGGCACTGGAAGTGGGATTGACCATCCTGATGAAGTCCAGGCCACATTGTGCGAATGGTGTTCAAAGATTCTGAACTAGTGGTCAACCAAGTCTGGGAAATTTCCATGGCAAGGAATGTTTGCATGAGATCCTATCAGCACCGAGTCTGGGACCTAGTTGAGGGTTTTGAAACCTTCAACATCCAAATTGTTCCCCAAGAACAAAATGGCGACGCGGATCACATGGTAGAATTTGAATCCTAGTTTGATCCAGCCTCCGACCTTATACACAACAAACACTTTGTACGAGTAATAGTCCGATCAGTGATTCCCGATAATGATCAAAGTTGGAAGGTGTTTGAAAGTGATGAACATATTGCCTCGTTCATCCAGCAGTCAGGGGGATTTTTCGATCAGCTCCAACCAAAGATCGATGAGGCTTATGAGGGACAAATCATGCAATTCAAATCTAACAAGCTTCCAAAAGGATTGGTTATTCTTGAAAAAAAATTTGATTGCGATGATGCAAGGACTAATTGAAGGAAGTTTGTGGCAGAAAAAAGAGACTATATAGACCTTCAGGTCTCAGACGGCAGAAACCTTAGAGTCAGGAAAGATGTCCCACATCATGATAAAGAAAGACTCATCGATTTCTATGAGAAATATGGAGTAGTGGCCTGGTCCTATGATGACTCGAAGGGATATGATCCCAACATCATCCAACACACAATCAAGCTAGCAGAGGGTGCAAAACCAGTCTGACAAAAGCAGAGGCTAGTGAACCCCAAAATTGAAGCAGTAATCATGCAGGAGCTAACAAAGCTAATCTAGTCGTGAATTGTCTTCTCAATCAAGCATAGCACGTGGGTATCCAATCTGGTCCCGATCCTAAAGAAGAATGGAGATATCCACTTGTGTGTGGACTTCTGAGACCTGAACAGAGCATCCCTGAAGGATCATTATCTGACGCCTTCTATGGAATCAATCCTGCAAACAGTAGTAGGATTGGAAATGTTTTCCTTGCTTGATGGCTTCTCCGGTTATAATCATATCCGATTTAAAGAGGAGGATTAGCAAAAGACTACATTCACTACAAAGTGGGGAACATTCGCATATGCTAAAATTCCTTTTGGTTTATCCAATATAGGGGCAACATTTCAACAGGCAATGGATATCGCTTTCAGCGAGTTGATCAACAAGATTATCCTAATTTATTTGGATGATCTTATTGTGTTTTCTAAGTCTAAGGATGATCATTTTGATCACTTAGAAATGGTTTCTCAGAAATTCTAGGACTTCGGCGTTTCCCTGAATCCAAAAAATGTGTATTCAGAGTGTCGCAAGGCAAGCTAGTGGGACACATGATGTCCAAAGAAGGAGTTTCAATTGACCCCGAGCAGGTGAAATCCATCAAAGAACTTCCCCTTTCGGTTAACAAAAAAGGTGTTCAGTCCTTCCTGGGAAAGGTAAATTTTGTTAGCAAGTTTATTTCTGACTTCGCAGGAATAATTAAGCCAATCACCCTGATGCTTAAAAAGGATCAAGCATTTAAGTGGACAAAGGAAGCCAGAGAAGCCTTTGAAAAGGTTAAGGATGCTATTTCCTCAGCTCCGGTACTGGTTAATCCAGACTTATCTAAGGACTTTATAATGTATGTATTCAGTAGCAAGTCCAGTATTGCTACTGTCTTAACTCAAAAGGATAATGAAGGAAAGGGAGAACATCTGGTGGCATTCTACTCTTGGACCCTAAAGGAACATGAGACGAACTATAATTTCGTCAAAAGACAAGCCTTTGCAATAGTAAAGGGACTTAAAAAAATTTATCATCTAATTTCCTACAACAAAGGGACTGCCTATGTCGTACATTCTAGTGTGCGCAAATATATCATGGAGGGAGAAATTATAAAAAAAAGCTAATTGGATCACCAATATCCTTGAATATGACATTGAGGTTAAACCCACCAAAACCATCTATGGCAGAGGACTGTGCGAATACATGGCGCATGATGAAGAGATACCCACCAAAGAAGAGCAACCAGAGCTTGTTCTGATGAATTTTCTAGAGTCTAAGGGCTGCTGGCTAACAGATAGAGTGAGGTTTATGCAAACAAGAAAGTTCCCATTCGCTTTGCAAGGCTTAAACCTTGTATTAGTCCTTCGTATTCGGCTTCATTGTTCGAACAAGCGAATTGGAAGTGGAAATACCTTAGTATTTTTTCATTTTGTGGGGGTACCATACATATCCCTACTTTAGTGCCTACTTTTCATCTTGCTTCGTCGAAGTACAACGTCCACAGCTCAGAGGCTGTGCTACTTACAAGTTCCTCTATGACCTCTAGAATCTCTTGCTCCTCGTCATAAATGAGATATGTGCCCAACCTAGTGGCATGGTAATTTCCAAAAGGATCTGTGTCGATGAATTCATTTAGAAGAGCCTCATCCTTTTCACTTCGATCCCCAATCACCTCTTCGTCCTCTAGCAATTCAACACAATACATCTTGTCTTTAGTAATGGAGGTATGGGTGGCTTCAAATTTGATCATAGCCTTGTCCACAACGTGGTGCGCATGCAGTGGTTCAGATAATAACTTCATCTTAGCCCCATGCTTGGTTTGGACAATCAAGTGTGTCCAATCCAGTGATAAGTATCCTCCTATTGTAGCAGTAAATTCCCAAGACAGGTAAAGACCGAACATAGGAGGAACATCAATGATGACAGTATCTTGAGGCATGGTGATGCTAGGAAAATCGAAGAGATTTAAGCAAAGATTCTTAATGATCCCCATTGTTTCAACCTTGTTCCCGTCAAGCTGCATAACTCCCTTCTTCATGGGTTCATAGATAAGCCCAAAGGCTTCAACTATTTTTTTGGGCATGATTGTGGTGCTAGCTCCTAAATCGGTCATTGAATTGTGCAACAATTTATCACCCACAATAAGGTTTAGGAAGAATGGTTTAGGCTTACCTTTAACTTCCACAAGGGGTTCCTCCAAATTATTTGTGAGAACTTTACCTTGAGGCGTTAGATCTACAACCTTTTCTTTCAGAAACTGTTGTGTCAGATTAGAACTAGCATCTTCCTGGAGAGCCTTTTGAAGCAATGTTTTTTGTTCTGAGATTGCTAGGATGTCCCATAGGGACACATTGGTGGAAGATTTCTTTAATTGTTCCACCACATTGAATAGTGGCGGGTTCAAGGATTTTTGTTCCTTGTTTTTTGTTTTCACAATTTCTTTCCGTGGTTGAAATGGTGGTGCAACTGTGGTGATGCTAGGAGATTGATCAGAGGCACTCCTATTTTGTGGTGTAACTAGTTCGCTCGTAAATCTTCGCTTGGAGTGGGTGTTATAATCAGATTGAACAGGTGGTGCCTTTGATGTAGGAGGATCATTTGCGAACACCACCTCTTCCTCTTCCATCCATGAGAAGAGTGCGTGATTAGGAGAGATGTCAAATTCTTGTTCTAGGGACATCCCTTGCATTTGTGTGGTAAGAATTGTACTCTCCATTTGTGGTGAGGCATATACATAACCTTCGTGGTCCAAAGTCATGCCTTGGCTGCACTGCTCTGCCACCTTTTGATGTAAGTTTCCACACAAATAGTTCTGAGGCATGTGCGCGTCACTGCAAGGGAAGCACCATGGATTGATATCATTGACGAGGTTGTTCTGTCTCGCGGTCAATTCCCTACTCAAGATTGGTGAAGCACTTGTTAGCATAGTAGGTACCGACACTATTTGGTTGGCTGTCGGAGCTGGTGGATTAGTGTGAGGACTACCTTGGTATTGATTCTGCTGATATGAAGACTGTCCGCCTTGATAATTTTGATAAGAAAGCTTCATAGGTGCTGATTGGTTTCGCTTGAGGGTGGTTATGTTGTTTTCCATACTCTGCAACATTTCTTTAAGATCGCTCATTTCATCCTTAGAAGACCCAGATGTAGAGGCAACATTTTGCGGTGCTGCCGCATATGTGTACATTGATTGGGGAGGTGTGAACGCACTAGTTGATGTGACCTCCTATGCGAACATCAATATTTTGGGAAATATCAACATGATAGGCCGAGGAGGCAACTTTCCATAATCCATCAAATGATTCTTAGCTTTAATGGTGACACTATAAGCATCTAGAAAAGTAGCTCCCCCCAAAGACTTGATCATCATAGAAATGTCAAGGTTGATAGACTTCAGATAAAATATGAATGCCAACTTAGGAGTCGGGAAAATAGCAATAGGGATCCTCTGCCAGTTTGTATGGAATTGAGCATTGAAGTTCATCACAGCCTCTTGGGGAGCTCATTTTATGACAGATAATTGATAGTACAGTGAGGGGCAATCTCCATCATTTGAAAACCTCTCATAGAATGGGTCTCTGAGCTCATCCCAGGTACAGATAGTGCTAGTTAGCAATGTTTGGTACCAATCCAACGCCTTGCCTTTGAAAGATGCAGTGAGGAGCCTCAACGCTACATTTTGCGTGGTGATCCCATGCACCAGACACATGTCTGCCACATCTTGCAGATGTTCTGTGGGTGTTCTTGAGCCATCTCCGGTAAACTTGGGTATAGCTTTCATAGCTGAGACTATGATAGCAGCCCAAACATTGGGTGCTACTAGCTGCTAGGGGACTTCTGACACCCCATGCCATGCAATTTCTATTGGCACTCGGTAGCATGGTTAGAGGAATGGGCGGGGGAAGTGGAACTATTACTAGTTGGTTTGCAACTTGCACTGTTCCTAGTGGCGGTACTAGTAAACTGGGGTTTTTTGCGGTTTGGGATCTAGTTATAGGCCGATAGCTCATACACCCTTATAAAGTACAAATTCATTTAAGCTCTATCCCACTGGGCGTGCCAGAAAAAGAACAAACTGTTGATGCAAAAAACTGACAAGGTAACAATGCCTTATGAGAAACTCAGTTTATGGGGGACCTTTTATGCTAGACTAAGAGACCTCCAGATTTTTAAAGATGTCGACTTCTTCTATAATTGGGGTTTGGAAAGGGAAAAGGAAATAGATATATAAAAATAAAGTCTAATCTAAGGCGATGTGCCAAGACTTAATGATAGGCATGATAAATCATAGATCTAAGGGCCCAATTAGTATTTGTAATGTCCCAGAAAGGCAGAAAATAAAGATTAAAACATAGATAATCCATTTATTGACATAAAATAACATTGCATACATTCATACTACCAAGAAGAGTCATAAGACATGATCTAGACTAGCAAACTTGCATTCAATTTATATAAGTTCTTAAATGAAATATCCAGACAATAGCAACATAGTCTAAAGTTAATCAAATAGCATGAAAGAACAAAAAGGCCAAACAATTGGCACAGTTTGAGAGTCTTTGCAATCATAAAAAACAATAATAAAGGCTTGGTATCTTTTCTAAAATTAGTGTTCTTTTGAAAAATCCGAACCTTTCCCTCAAAACAGAGAGAAGTATATATAGTTGAAACTCCCACTGCTTTGGAGAGCAATAACATAAAAGATTTTAGGATCCCTGGCAATGATGCATAATTGAGTATTCCTCCAAGTCGTTGCAACAAAAAAAGATTGAAATCCAAGCATCTGGTTGTTCCAAGCCTAGGTGCATCCTCTGCAAATGATGGCAGTGGTCCCGATGAGGTCAAGCAGGAAAGTGTCATCACCCTATAAAGAGAAAGCAATTATGACACGTGTCGACCAGTTGCAGTGTTTGGTTTGCTTCATCCATCACCTAAACAAAAAACTCATCAAAGAAACACATGGTAGTATAGCGCAACTCGTATGAGTCTTTGTCTTTTGCCATCAAAAGCTTGCGCTAAGGTGACATGTGGCGTGCAGGTGGAGCTCTACTCAATAGTGAAGGGAAGCGGTCATCAATTGTGTGCAACGATGATATGTAGCAGCATAGTGGGGCCTCTTTTAAATGCGAAGGAAGGAAAACCTTCAGGGACAATAGAGTAGACACGTGGAGGAGGCAACGAAGTTTGACAAAAAGGTTGAGTGGCTCATTTGTGATGCGCGAGCCGATACTTAACCCAAAAAATATATACCCGAAGGGAGCTTGTTGAATATTTATTCACACTCTGCTCTGTAACATCTAGGTTTTCAACTATTCCCTCATAACACTAGTAGAATTTGGCAAATAAATGACTAAGTGACTAAAATTTTTAGTTACAACAACTAAAAATGACTACATTCTACTCATTTTTTACAACTCAACTATGAATGCTCATAAATAAATGACTAAATAGTTAGTCATCAAATCCAAAGTAGAATTTAAAAAAAAAAAAACAATTTGGAAAAATATTGGTGCGATGTATTCATGTGCGCGATGTATTGGTGAGATTATTCACTTTCATTGCAAATTCATTTGTCTTGCTTGATCTCGCTTCATTCATTCATTGCAGACCTTGCTTCATTTGTTAGCCTTACATGAGGTGTTTTGATCAGTAGCTACTTGCATGGGCAATAAGGATTCAAAGAGGACCTGGAGACTTTTGAAAAGGCAGGCAAGGGCAAGGAATTTAGAGTTTGTTGCAACAAATTTGAATTCGTCGAGGCCCTCTGTAGCGAAATCGGATTTGGGGACACCTGGTGAAATGAAAAAACTGTCTCTCAATTTTTTCCCAAGATGGACATTTGCATCAATATTTTTAACTGAATCTTCATCTTCTAAGACCTATAACAACTAAACTATTAAGAATTTGAAGATGATGTAAACTAGTGATTTGTGGCAATTTGTGTGTAGATTCTAAATATATATATTTTTAATTTTTTTGAAATAAATCATGAATCTTTTAACATATCCATTAATAACTGGTTTTAAATAGAAAATAACATTTTCAGAAAGTAACGTTTGTGTCGTACAACATAATTTTTTTTCTATAAAGAATTAAATTCTAATTTTTGAAATATGGATTCTCAACATCAATATCTAGGGAAAGGATATTTTTTCATATTTTAGGCCCAAAGAGTGTTGACTAAGTCGACATTTTTAACCTATGGTTTAGATGAAGGAAAAGTCAATGTAAATGTTCAATTCCCCTTTTTTAATCAATTGTTCACAATAGCCTATTCTGCATGTTGAAGATTGGGAGGCTACAAAAGGTAACAAATGATTTTCCTCATATACTAAAGGAAAAAGACACTAGAGTACTTAAATTAAAAAGTGCACGATAAAGGAAAAAAATCTTCACATTTTATCTTATATGGAATATCAAAATGCAACACTCTCAAGCAATCCCTATCATAGAGAAGGTCCAAGAACATGCATGGACTAAAAAATCAAACTCAAGAATGAAGTCAACTAATGATAAGTTGGTGTAGTGAATTGCATGTGTATACACTTAAATTTGGTATGGAGGAAATTAATTAAATACAAACTATTTAATTAATAAATATTTAATTCTTCTACTTATAAATAAATTGACAAGATTTATTTATATAGTTCACATTTCTTAAATTCTTCTTATCTTAAATCACTTCATGTTTTAATTAAATAGACCAACTTCAATTAATTTTATTTATTTAATTAACTCCCTTTTATTACATTCAAATTTTATATTTGAATTTGAGCACATTTCTACTAACTTCTCATCTTCCACCTTATCATGTGTCTCATCAAATTAAATATTCTTAATATTTAATTGACATTTACCTCAACAAATTCTAACCAATTTTGAGACACTTGGATTTCACCTCCATTTGATTCTCCTCCACACTTGGTAGTTTGTTCTACTAAAGGGAACATACTCCTTGATTCTCTCCAACCTCTTCACTCTCAACCATTCATCTCTCCAGATCAAATCCAGACCGTTGAATCTTGCCAAATAGGTTGATTCCTTGGAGAAATCTATAAATACAACCTCATTTACAACATTTCATATATAGAAAGCATTAGTAATTAAACTTTGCAGAATTTTAGAGAGCATTGTTATCTTAGCATTTTAGCATTGTCATTCTAGTATTTGCATTTAGTATAATTTAGATTAATCATGGCTTTATGATTAGCTGCATCTTAATTTTTGTAATTACATCACATCATTTTCATTATAATATCATAACATTATCACAATCTTTGCACAATCATCTACAACATATGATTTAACAATCAATCATGTAGAAAGATTTATTGCATTTCCAACATCACGTTCTTCAAGTTTTCATTTGACAAGTAATGTGCATACACACAATCTGAGAGTAATAATGACTTGAAAAATCCTTGGAGATAGAGGACAATGGGATGACATTAGAGAGCTTGTTCTTTCAATTTGATTAGATTGTTATTTGAATTCTCTAATATAATGTTTCATTGATGTGTTGTATTACTTGATTTTTCACTTACATATTTTATACACCACATAAATTTGGCACCCACCATGGGGCCTAGCCCCATTTTAAACATTTTCTGGCAAGTTTTTGTCTGCAAGTTTGATCATGAATTTCAAGGTAGCGCACTTGAAGCTTCTTTGAATGCATATACTTGCTCTTTTGGTGCATCCAGGCCCTGTTCTAGTGCATACGTGGGATCTTTTGGCGCATCTGTCTTCTCTTATGGCGCATACAAGACTTTGGGTTTCCTTCTTCGTTTTTCCAAAATAGCGGATTTAGGGTGTTTATTAGCGCATCTAGTGAATCTTTTAGTGCATATGGTTTTTGTTTTAGCAAATTTAACTTTATTTGCAAAAACTTAAAATTATGGAAACTAATTGATGTCTTTCTATTTTGCAAGTACTTTAAATGTTGTCAAAGACAATTATCTAAGACTACTAATGGTGTTTGCAGGGGCTGGAGTTATTTTTGTTTTCTTTTGATTAAATTAGGCATCTAGTTTAATTAAGATGTTAATGAACACCATGTATGTTGCGTTTGTAAAGTGATAGGCCTATGCTCTCCCCTTCACTAGGTGACCAGAATGCTAGACTCACTCTTTCAAATATTGCAATAGCACCTTTAGAAGGCCTGCCATAGTGGGAAAAAGTACTCACCCTACGGGAACGACCTAAGTGGGAACAACTAAAGCCAAGTATTCCAACCCACTATAATCAAACGTGATTGTGAGGAAACTCTCAGTCAACGGTAGTGTGCATTGATAACCATCTAGAAAGCTTTTGTTCTAAAGGTTGGGAGGTCTCCTAAGGGAGTTTATCATTTTGTTGCACTGAATAGAAACCCTTACTAAGAACTTTAAGTGTGGTAGCCAGCTGAGTTAGTTTCTGAACATTTTTAATATTCACAGCATAAGGGGAGTGAAGAATTTTCCCCCAAGATACTCACCATATAACTACCAGGGATTACTGGCCAAAAGTGGAGGATTTGACTTTGGTTAAGACTCAGGAAAGGAAAAAACACGAACACCTTCTAGGGGGTGACACAACTGTGTGAGCTAATGTAGTTGGAAGATGTGGGCTATGATATTATTAATGGCCCTTGACATTAGAAAAGTGACCGATCTGTTTGCTATTATTTAATACCTGTGGAAATCAAAGGGATCATCCTAGATCCTTGATCATACACTTAATGTTTAGATCATAGGGTGAAACAACTATTTTACTACTTGTTGCTATCTTTGAAATCATTTTTTAAGAGATCATCCATTTAAAAACACTTAATTCACATGGTTCACAAACAAGAAAACCAAGCAAACTCATTGTTCAAAAGATCTTTCATCTAGAAAACACCCAATTCATTGAGTTGAAAATAAGAGAAAACCAGAAAAACATGCAAAACAATGACCATTTCTAGTTAAGCACATTAGTTGTCTATTTCCGCGCATCTAGCTCAAATTTTTAGCACAACCAACTTCTTTTCTAGTGCATACACTCCTTGTTTTAGCGCATTGAGTTCACAGTATGGTGCATTTAGACCATATTCTGGCACATTTAGCTCACCTTTTAGCACATTGAGTTCATATTCTGGCGCATCTACAATCTGTTTTAGAGCATTCATCCTATCCTTCAATGCATTTAGACTATATTCTGGCACATTTGTCCCATCTTCCAACTCACTTGCAATCTGTTTAGCGCATTTACCTGATACTCCAATAAAGCTAATATGAATGTCTATCAGCTAAGTTAAACATCTATTAGATAACTTGAACCATATTTAGGGACAATCTAGTGCATCTATGGCTTGTTTTAGCACATACACAACATCTTCTAGTGTATCTAGGGTCTTTTCTAGCACATTGCCTTCTTTTTTCAGTGCATTTAGCCTATGTTCTGGCACATTCACCTCATTTTCCAGCACATCAGCTTTCTGTTCTAATACATATAAGGGGGCAGTCTAGCGCATCTGGGTTCTTTTCTAACGTATCTAGCTCATATTCTGGTGTATTTGGGTTCTTTTCTGGTGCATATACTTCATCTTTTAGTGCATGAATTTCCTATTCTAGCGCATCTAGAGGACAGTCTAGCACATATGGTCTTTGTTTTAGTGCATCTACACCCTATTTTAGTGCATCCATCTGATTCATAAATAGAGAGCTAATTTGAACGTTTGTCTGACAATTAAAACCAGATTTAGGAATCCTTTCCAGAGCATAGTTTATTCCTCATTCAAACATCAGTTTAAACTTAAAGAAACTGGCTTTTGCAAGTGAAATTCCCTTAACTAAACTTGGATCTACCATCTTAAAGTTCCTAAATCATCAAACCTATCTTTGATTGTTTAGTTGAGTTTCATCATCAGGATTTATCATCCTTCATCACGAAATAACACACTATATATTAGATTTAATCACCTTAGTCTCATCAATAGAATCCATCATTCTATCTTGACTTAGGTATCTCCTTGGCACTCCTAAACAAAGATCAAAGTATAGTAAACTTTTATCGCTTGTATTCCTATTTTAACAAGATCTCAAAAACAAAAAAATCAAAGAGAAGGAAATTGAAACACAAACCACCATGGTTGAAGCTAAAGAAAATCCCTTTCACAGATTTCACCAACCTGAAAATGATGAAATAACTGATGAAGACATTCAACAAGCTCAACAAGACCCCAAATTCCACAAATTCATGGAAAATATTTTAGAAAAAGATGGAGAAAAATATTTTTTGATGTTGGCCAACCAAGGTGTGAAACTACCAACTGATTTTGATGTCAACCAATTAAAAACAACTCCCAAGAGAACATAAGCTGATTCACAAACAATTGATCCTATGAAAGCCTTAACTCAACAAATGCAAATCCTTTAATAGTAGATCCAAGACATGCAAAGAGGAACCACAAAAAGATACTTGTTGCAAGACATCTTCCCTTATCCTTTTGACAAAAGTTTGAACATGATACCATTTCCACCAAACTATGATCTTTCAAAATATGAGAAGTACAATGGAAAATCTTATCCTATAGATCATGTAAGAGAATTTCACACAATGAGCTTGGAACTTTCACATGAAGAGACTTATTTGATGAGATTGTTTCCACAAAGTTTGGGTGGTCTGCATGGAATGGTTTTCAAAACTTCCACCAGGTATTAGATCATTTGAAGAGCTGTTCAATAAGTTTATCACTCAATATTCCTACAACATGCAACATGAGATAACCATGAAAGATCTTTGCAACACAAAACAAAAAAAGGGTGAATCATTTCTCAAATTTTTACAAAGATGGAGAATATTATTTGCTAGATATCCTCATCCTATACCTGAAAAAGAAAAGAGGAAAATCCTCATTGATAATCTAAAAAATGAGATGAGCTGTAGATTTGAATTGTAATGTCCACCCAACTTTGAAAAGATGATTGAAAATGGACTCAAATTTGAAGAAGCCTTGGTTAAAAGAGGGGTATTAAAAATCTATAATGAAGGAAACAACTTAGAAAACTCCTCCAATCATTATAACAACAATGAGAAACCCAAATTCTGGCAAAGAAAGAAGAATGTTGGTAATGATGGCGCAACTAAAACACATAATGCAAAACTAGTCTTCAATCTTTTAGGAATTACACCCAAGACCAATCAAAGCACCAATCAAAGCACCAATCAAAACAACAATCAAAATAACATTGAATCTAAACCAACTTCAACACCATATCAAACACCATCAAATCGCAGAAAATTTACACCTTTGGGATAGTCACTTGAATCAACATTAAAAGAGCTTCTAGCAGCCAAACTTATAACATTACCAGAGGCACAAGATTGGGAACCACAAGTTAAACCATCATGGTGGAACGATGCACATTACTGTGATTTTTATAGAAACAAAGGACATAAAACAAATGATTGTATGCAATTAAAACATTTGGTGCAAGACTTGATAGATAAAAAGGAAATATCGATAGAAGAACCTCAAACAAATGTTGATCATGGAGAATTCAAAAACCCTTTATCCAACTATGAAAAAGGAGAATCTTCTTCAACAAACAAAGGGAAAAATGTGAATTATGTCTATGATACTACCATTCTTAATATTTTTGTAGTTGACAATCAAAGTAATGTCATCAAAATCAAGGATAAGCAAGACAACCTTCCAATACCAACTAATTTGGAAGTTTGTCAATTCGAAGCCATGGTGGGACATTTGACTGCACCCCATTTTCTGTCATTCTCAACAAATGATGATACATCCCACACTTATTAACATAATTCTCCACTCCATATTGAGGTTTTAATCCATAAAAATTTGATCAAACACATTTTAATAGATGGAGGAGATGGTCAAAATATCTATACTTTTAAGCTTGTCCAAGCATTTGGATATTCAGAAAGTGCAATAGATTCCAGTAAAAAGATTACCACGAAGGCATATGATGAAGAGGAACACTCATCTAAAGGATCAATTACTCTACCAATCATATTTGGCCTTGTGGTGAAGGATGTGGTTTTCCAAGTCCTTGATCTCCCCTTGACCTATAATATCCTCCTTGTAAGACCTTGGATACATGAAATGCAATCAATATCCTCTACACACCATCAGTGTATTAAATTCCCACACAATGGAGTTGAAATCACAATACAAGGAGATCCTAATCCTTTCATGTATGGCCATAATCTAAGCCCTAAAGCTGAAATCCCGATCTCTCGCAATCATGAAGCACCTTCTTCTCAAAAATATGTTGATCCTGAATCCTTCAAAGCATCCACTTCAGTTACTGCACTATCAAACCCCAAGTTCCAAATCCATGATCTGGGATGTGGAGAATATCGTTTGGATAATTTGCTAGTAAAAGATACCACTACTATCATCGAGAAGGGTCAAACTTCCAACAATGATGTCAAAAAAACTACAGAAGGAATGCACAAAGATGACCATGCTTGGATTGAAACCTTTTAGGATCCTGATGATACACCTACCTTTTCCATATTTTCTTCTACTCAAGCTTTTCATACCTATGATAACCTTGTATTTGACTAGGACATCTATGATAACCTGCTTTTTGATCATGACCCCACTAAGGATATCCAACCACCATCCTTCCATCCCACCTACCCTAGGCTAGGATATGAATCTTCTATTGTTATCTCTACTAAGCCATCTTGCCAAGTCACTAACGATTTGCAAGCTTCATTTGATGTTAACAGTACTGACAAGGATAGTATCAAACACTCCATTGATGGCATCACCACTCCCATTCGTCCACTAAATTTTCCTCTCACTTCACCTATTTCATCCATCTCGTCCACGTCCATCCATCTTGTAGACATGGATCAACAAGTATCACCAAAAAAAAATATAAAGGGGGTAATTCAAGAATCAAAGGTGAAAATTCCTTTTTCAAATGGAGATCCAAAATCAAAAGAAAGCATGAAAAGAAAACAAGATCCAAACAAATCCCTTAGCCAAAATAAAAAGCTATTGGACAAATTAAAAAGAAAAAAAGATCTGGACAAGTCCCTTTGCCAAAATAAAAAGCTATTGGACAAATCAAAAAGAAAAAAAGGATCCAGACAAGTCCCTTAACCAAAATAAAAGGCTACCAAAAAAATCAAAAATAAAATTCAAAAGTGAAAGCAAGAAAAAGTCGATCTCCAAACATGCCTCTCACTCAAAAATCACTTGGGGCATCTATCAAGGAAGAAAATCAAAGAAAGAAATTGTTGATCTAAGGTCTCCATCCATGTCACCCTTACTCATGCCACATATTCCATTCCACCCATCCATGTTCACATATCCTTCATATCATTACACCTCCCTTGGTGATGTCTTTCCATGTGTCTTTGATGACGACCCCTTCACGTACTATAACTCACTGGTCGCCCAAGCTCCTTTTCGTCTAAATCCTGATGGCCCACATAGTGTGCACATTAGGGATCCTACCATAGCCTCTTTTATCTATAACATCTATCATCCTTTATACTTGCCACTTTTACTCCTCATTTTGATTGGGTCCTTACATCCAGTAGGGTCATTCACACAAGATCGGGGCATCGTCATATTAGTCTATGGATCTACAACATATCAATTATCTACACCTGAAGGGGACCTGTTTGAGGAACCTATCAATAACCTTCATCTCAAGAAGTTTTACACATAATTCATACAGTGCATGGCAAAAAGTTGAAAAACACAAAAAAGTAAAATAGTAGGAAAATCCAAAAAAATTGAATATGGTCAAAAATCCAAAGAGAGTCAAAAAAAAAAAAAGTCAAAAATCCAAAAAAAAAGTCAAAAAATACAAAAAAAAAGTGAAAAAATAAAAAAAATCGTTACCTTGATGAAAATCTAGCAAACATGCATCTTGGTGCCAACAAAAAAAATCATATAATCTGAAAAAGTGCAAGAAAAACAAATAGTGAAAACTTGGCAATAGGTGATATCCGTGATAGATTAGCTTTTCCATCTATTGTCACGTGTGTCTGTTGTCCACTTTTTGCTATCTTTCTACCTTATCATCGAAAAAAACTCATGTACATATCTGGGCGTCACGATCTTATCTCATCCTAGCTTGGTTATCATTGTGCATACCACAATAAATGGTTGGTTTCTCATTGGGGGAAAATCTTGAACCTGGGGCTTTGAGCTTAAAACAACAAGACAAACAACAATCAGACAACGTAGCAAACACAACAATGAAACATAAACTCAACATTGAATATCAATCACAAATTTTGAACATCAACCATCCAAATCAACAACAAGATCAGTCAAAACAAATCTAACTAGATGATACTCTTCTGAAGCATGGTTTAATCACTTTGGCATGAATGTTCAACTATTGTATCTTGATTTTTGTTATCATTTCTCCGGAGCAACTCAAGGATGTCATAGACTAGAGGAGCTAGGATGGAGTATGATTTTTCTTTGTCTATTGTCTGTGAGTTAATCATTACTACTATGAAAATTTGTCACGGGACATGCTCTACAAAGTATCATTGATGACATTCTGAATTTGCATAGGAAAAGGATTAACTCTTGTCTGTTTTACGCAAGTAATACTCAGGTCATCTCGATCCAATTATTCCTAGATGCTTGTGTTACCTTGCAATATCAAAAATCCATGGAAGTTGTACTAGGTCATCATGGTCTAATTATACCATCGATGTTTGTACTAACTTTCAACATATTAAAAGCTCAATGATGATACCAAGCACGCCAAATTGGCTGACAAAATGACAACATTGCATTTGCATGGTTAAGATAGATTGCATCCATATTAGTTTTGCATGTGCATTATAGATTTTTCCAAGGCGGGAAAATCTCAAAACGATTCTATTTCTCTCATTACAAGATTGAGTACATTTGACATTAACAAAAAAAAATCATTTACATAGTTGCATAATCATTATCATATCACACATTAGAAAGCATTATCATCGTTCATCCACCATGTATTAGATCATATATATTTTCATTAAAAAATACAAAAAATAAAAGCATTACATCTTAAGTTGCATGATCACATCCATCCCATATAGCATAAAAAAATCATCCATATAACATATAGCATCATAATCCATGCATCATCATTTCATTATTGCATCCACTCATACCCATGGCATAATCATATAGACATCACATAACATATAGAGCAAAAAGCAAATGCATCCATCATAAAAAGCATGTAGACAACACATAGATCAATAAGTATCCACTGCATCTCATATAATCTCAAAATAAATGTCAAGTGTACAATGATATCATAACATGGAGAGATATACCATCAAAATGGCAAAATAATCATCATGTCTCTGACTGAATAAGGGTATACATCAAGTCTTAGTACATCATCAAGTGCGAATACATCAAATATGACCAACATAGAGGCTATGTGTTGCTCCCCCTAGACACTGTCAGCCTCACTAAGCCTTCTGCTACACCACTAGATGGACCTGCACTTGGATCCCTGCTTGATGGATCTCTATGAGGTGGCCCAATGACACCTCTGGTAGTCATCCGTGAGTGGCTCTGACCTGATTTGGCACTGGCAGACTATGCATAACTGACATGTTGCTCTGTAGGCACTACCTCATGATACTGCAACCTATAATACTTGGCCTCCTTGGCAAAATGTCGTACCTCTCTAAGCATATCTGTTGTAGTGGTCCCCTCAGAAACTCTCTATAATCTCTTTGATAAGGCCTCTGCTTGCTCGCATCTCTGTCTCAAGGTATCTCTCTCTACTATGAGAGTAGCAATCTTTGCTTGGGCCTAGGATAACTAGCCTTGGAAGCTCTACACTTGTTCCTATAAAGCGTCTATCTGTGCCTACTGCTGACGAGAGGGCACACGAATTTGAATCTGTGATGGCCCTGTTTGCTGCTGTCCTTAGGGCATTGTAGACCTCCTCCTCTGAGACTCTCTCACATCTAGTACTGGTCCACCTCCACCTACATCTCCTCCATCACCATCATCTCCACCTCCACCATCACCACCATCTCCATCACTGCCATCTCCCTCCTCCTCATCTCCATCTCTCCTCTATCTCAGTGCACGTGGTGGTGCTCTCTCATCATCATCTAGTATTGGTACTGGCTCATCTAGATTGGATATCCTTGGGAAAGGATGTGTAAAGAAATACTGCACATTATCATTTGTCATGAAGGCATTGGAAATCTTGGGATGGTACTCCCATATCCATGGTTGTAATCCAAAATACTCCTGACATGATGCATCATAGGATAACGTGGGTCCCCACTCTGGGATATCATGTCATCGCCGAGCATACATGGCCACTCCTTGGGGCATAAACGACACTCTACCTTACTGTCGAAGCACCCTCATAACTAAGTATCTCTCGATAACATACGGTGTTTGCCTAATCAAGTATCTAGAAGTGAAAACATAGGGCATCTCAATTTCATCCTCTGGCCATTGCTCACAATCCAAGTATGGCCACCATGTGACCATCTCTAGATCATCCAACACTCGCCACCAATACTCCAATTTTCCCAGCTTATGCTGGACAACTAGACCTGTGTATCCAAAGACATATGGTTTCCCAACTGGACAATCTCTGTCTGCAACAGGCTGAGTGACAGTTATGTGCTCCCACGCCCAAATCTGTAGCAATGTAACCCTAGCCGATAGAATAGCAACACCAAGATAAACTACCTGATGAAGATCATGATACAAACGAGCCAACATGCAGAAGCCCCGTGCGTATCTGACCCCCTATGTAATCATGCTCTCTAATATCCGGCCCCAACCGACTAAGAATCCCTTTGACCTACAGTTGGGACATAGAAAAACTTCAATGAATCCAGCTAAAACACAAGGTAATGGCTGATATAATGCAACCATCTCCTACCATGGGATCTCATACTCGCTAATCTCGTCATCATGAAAAATCCTCCTCAGGGCATCGGTACCTCCTTGCTCAATGTGATCGTAAACAACTAGCTCGCTAACAACGGGAATCCCCAAGATACGATATACATTCTCTAGCGTGACTATCATCTCTCCCATGGCCAAATGGAAGGTGTTGTGGTCACTATGCCACCTCTTAGCTAGAGCATTCAAAAGTCCCCTATTGATCCTATACTGGGGCATATCAATCAACAAAGTCAAACCACATCGTCCAATCACATCTAAATCAGCCTGCACTAGCTGTGGAATCATGTCCCAGGTCTTCGGGAATCGCTCCTGAGACTGAAGAACTCTAAAAGCTTGGTATGATCATAACATATCACAAATTAATAGTTTATCAAGCAACCTATCAATCAATCTAATCAGCTCTAATGAGATTTCAATCAAATCCCGTTGAGCATCTATCATTGATCATCACCTATCATGAGGTCAATCATCATCTATCCTATCATTGATTCTCACCTATCATGAGATTAATCATCAACATCATCAAAACATTGGTTGACGCAATCATCAAACATCAAAAACAAGAGAACAATTAGCAAAATCCTAATCTGGTGTGAATGCGCTAATACAGGGCGTCTATGTGCTAAAAAGATAGATATGCTATAGAATTTCTTCTATGCGCCATAACAACACATCAATGTGCTAAAGGACCAAATGCGCTAACAAAATCAACAGATGCGCTTAATCAAGGTACAAATGCGCTAAATATCTAAATGCGCTAAAACAACTACCATACATGTCATTCTATGACATCTATGCGCTAAATCATTGTATGTGTTAAAACATTTACCAAATGCGCTAAATTATGGCACATATTTGCTAATAAACTGAATGTTCTAGAAAAATCACCCTATGCACTACAAAATTCACTCTACACGCTAAAATGCTATATGCGCTACAATAGCCTACTTATGTGCTATAATGGGTTCCATATGTGCTAAAACACAAATAATAGATTTTGAAAACATCAAAATGCAGGAAAAAATAATTCAAAATTCACGAAGCAGTTTCTTGGGGTACATACTAGAGGTCCATATGCGGCTGGGCCGCTGTGACGTCGAATTCGCTCAAATCGGTGGGTTTGGAAGGTGATCACCATTTTTCTCCACTCTCTCAATCAACTCAAGTCTCCAATGCAAATGAATTCAAATGAGTCTCCTTTTCATCTTTTTACCTTTTAAAGGGGGTAATTAAGTGGGATTGTTTTTATTTTTAAACCAGGGCATCAATTAATCAAATGGCAGGATTATTATTATTTATTGGGAGATAAATCGTCTGAACATCATAAATTTGAAAATCATCAGAAAATCTTAAAAATTCAAAAAATCATCAAAAATTCAAAAAATCCTAAAAATTCAAAAATTTCTCGATTTATCTCCCCAGGGGGCATACCCGCATCATCACTTGAAAATCAACGTCTAGGGCATATCAAATTTTTTATCAGAACTAGCAAAATTTTTCTTTGAAGAAATGTGTCACAAACACATCACTTCAAAACGGGGCAAAATGTATACACTTAAATTTGGTCTGGAGGAAATTAATTAAATACAAGCTATTTAATTAATAAATCTTTAATTCTTCTACCTATAAATAAATTGACAAGATTTATTTATATAGTTCACATTTCTTAAATTCTTCTTATCTTAAATCACTTTCTTCATGTTTTAATTAAATGAACAACTTCAATTAGTTTGTTTTATTTAATTAACTCCCTTTTATTAAATTTAAATTTTATATTTGAATTTGAGCACATTTCTAATAACTTCTCATCTTCCACCTCATCATGTGTCTCATGAAATTAAAAATATTTAAATGGAATTTACCTCAACAAATTCTAACCAATTTTGAGACACTTGGCTTTCACCTCCATTTGATTCTCCTCCACACTTGGCAATTTGTTCTACTAAAGGGAACATACTCCTTGATTCTCTCCAACCTCTTCACTCTCAATCGTTCATCTCTCTAGATCAAATCTAGACTGTTGAATCTTGCCACATAGGCTAATGCCTTGGAGAAATCTATAAATACAACCTTATTTACTACATTTCATATATAGAGAGCATTAGTAACTAAACTCTGCAGAATTTTAGAGAGCGTTGTTATCTTAGCATTTTAGCATTGTCATTCTAGTATTTGCATTTAGCATCAATTAGATTAATCATGGCTTTACCATTAGCTGCATCTTAATTTTTGTAATTGCATCACATCATTTTCATTATCAATATCATAACATTATCACAATCTTTGCACAATCATCTACAACATATGATTTAACAATCAATCATGTAGAAAGGTTTATTGTATTTCCAACATCTTGTTCTTCAGGTTGTCATTTGACAAGTCATGTGCATACACACAATCTGAGAGCAATAATGACTTAAAAAATTCTTGGAGATAGAGGACAATGGGACGACATTAGAGACCTTATTTTTTCAATTTGTTTAGATTGTTATTTGAATTCTCTAATATAATGTTTCATTGATGTGTTGTATTACTTGCTTTTGCACTTACAAATTTTATACACCACAACATCTACTTTACTGTTCCACAAGAATGCATCACCAACCATCTAGGTGCCTTGGGAGTTTCCCCTTGGTTTTAAAGAAGTTAGAAATAGGGAGGAAACATCCCTTGGTATTCCTAGATTCTTGAAATTGTACATGCCATTCTTGAGATATTTTGATCCCTTAGGGAATTATTCCACATGTCTCCTTTTACTGACATTGTGAAGATGCCTAGGAGTTCACAAAATTCTAAAGGGACATCCATGAAGTACTTGAGATATTCCTGGCAGCCAGGAGTGCCCTTTAAGCATGCTATGATGCCTAGAAGTTCATAACAACCTACTAGGTTTTAGAAATGAAAAATAAAAAATGCATACAACATATGATGACTTTGCTTGTCAAGCTTCTTGCTTCATGCTTGCAGTTTAGAATTTAGCCATGGCTCAAATATGATTGTTATATTTTCAATTTTTGTTTGTCCATGACTTAGACTATCTTTATAGTTATCCTCATGATAAAATAACAGTTAAATATTTGAAATTTTGTGTTTGTATTTATCAGACTCATTTCCATTTTCAATGTTCAATGCAGGGAATGTTATGTTTGTTCTTTCAATGCAACTCTAAAAAATCTTAAGAGATACTCAAGTATGCAAATAAATATCTATAAATTGCAAATTTTTTAAGGTGTCCCATCCCCTGACCGACCAAAATGCCAATTTTGTTGCTGAAACAAAATAAATGTCCTCCCATTTCCTAGTACTATAAACTTAGAGAAACATAGATGGAATCTTTTCCTCACGAGACAAAGGCTTAGATATTAGTTGCTCTAGATTTTAGTGATAAGGTTTCTAACATATTTCTATTGGTCGGTTATTGTAACTTCCCTATTTCTTTGGAAAGATAAAAGGCACATGCCTTTGGATTAAAAAGGAAACCCTTCTCTGCAACATTATGTGTCCAAGTCTAGAAGAGGCACACCATGTGATGGATGTGGGGTGTTTTTATCGCAGAGAAGACTATTTCAAGTCATCAACCCAAAAGTGTTGGGCATATGAGGTATCAAATAGTAAAAATTCAAAAACCAATGCCATATTCACCAATTGGGATCCTGTTTTGGATGGTTGGTACCTGCACATAAGCTTTCTATTTTTTGGAAATTTTTGTTGAAAGGTTTATCTTACTCAATTTTATTAGTTTCGCTCAATAAAAAATTTGATTGTTCACTTGGTCCTCATCTGGTGTAGAAGCATACTAAACTCAATTTAGTAGTTATAATTATTTTAGTAAACTGGCTTGTTTGTTGTACTTGGCTATAGTTAAGGATATGCTTGAGTATTGCATGGTTGAAAGGATTGCTTCTATGAGAGTTTTTTATTAAATGAGTTTCTTTTTACTTAACAACTTTAATCTTGAGATATGTTCCAATGGAAGGGCTTACCACTACCATTTTTCGATATGGTTGACACAGTAAATCTCTAAAACTAAAAGAACTATAAGAAAACAAAAACTTCTACTAAAAAAGGGAACTCTAGTTTTAGCAGAAAAAATTGTGCTGCTACTGCAAATGGGGCCTGGAACTTTGGAATTCCTGCTAAAATAGTTTAGGGGTATTGATTTTCCAAACCATAGCATTGATGCAGTGAAGTTTTGTGAGTAATATATTACTCACAGTTTTAAACTTTTGAGTGTGGATCTTGAAAATCAGTAAGGAAGAGCGAGAAATTTTGTTTTCATGGGGTCATTTCACTAGAAGTTACTGACGTAGATTGGGCAGGTAGTACAATGGACAAGAAAAGCACTTCAGGGTGTTGCTTCAGTCTGGGATCAGGAGTTGTCTCTTAGTTTAGCAGGAAGAAGAAATCTGTGGCTTTGACTTCTGCAGAGGCAGAATACATAGCAGCTAGCATGGTGATGTGTGAGGCGATATGGCTTCGGAAGTTGTTTGTGGCCTTGTTTGGCTAGAGGGTTGAGACTATGGTGATACACTATGCAATAAGAGTTGCATCAAATTGTTTGAGAATCCGACGTTTCATGATAGGTCTAAACATATAGATATCAGGTATCACTTCATCAGAGATTGTGTACAACAGGGAATTGTTCAGCTACAATATATACCTACAGAATAGCAGGTAGCAGACATTGTGACAAAGGCATTGGGGAAGGAAAAATTTATCTTCTTCAGAGATAGGTTGGGTGTCATGTAGAACACCTCCCTCGCTAAGATGGAAATTGTTAATTTTTGTAGCTTGGACAGGTGTCTCCATTCCCAAGGATTATTTAATTATTTAATTAATTTTTCTAGAGACTTCTATAAAGGAGTTAGTTGTCCAAATAATTATTTAATTAATTAATTGATTCCTCTAGAGACTTCTAGAATCCAGTTAGTTAGGGTTGTTAAAATCTAATTAATCTTAGCTATTGATTGAGATTAAATCATGGCCATTGGTTTTTCAATGAGAAAAGTATAAAAGGGGATCAATGGACATTTAGAGAACATACAGACTTGAGAAAGTCTTGTAGTGATAGCAAGTAGATTTGCAGTGAGAGCAAATAGTCTTGCAGTGATAGCAAGGGCGCAATGATAACGTTGGGGACAACAACAATGGAATTTCAGCAGAAGAAATTGAGTGAAGAATTTCCAGATAAGAATATTGTCGGAGCTCTGCCAGTAAGAGATAAACAGTTTATGTATCTCTTGATTTGCTGAAGTTTAATAAAATTCGTCATCTGCAGTATTGGTTTTCCCTTCGAAGTTTTTCCAGGGACAATTTGTCCAAAAATCTTGTGTTTATTATTGTGCATGTTTTCTTCTCTATTTCTGTGAGTTTATTTGTGAAGTTTTAGTTGTGTTATTTTTCAATATTTGCTATGAATGATTTTTTGGTAGCCAAATAATCTATATTAGATAGGAGATTAATAATCAGTAATTGTAATAGAATTTTCACAAAAACCCAATTTTAAGTGAAAAATTTCAAAAGAACTAAAAATTTCCAAGATTAAACGTGTTGTACATTTAATACATCTCCTGCAAAGGCCCAACCCGTTATGACCCGGTGGGAAAATCTCTGTCATACAAAGGTAAAGGGTTATATTTTATGTCATAGCAAGCTGCTAAATTGGCCTATGAGACCACTTTATGGCAACAAGGTCACATATTCATATTACTTTACCTTATATACTATTCAAATTTTGTACATCTGATATATCGTTCAAAGTTTGTGTGTTCCCTGGGTTTCGATCTCATGTCTAAGCTCCAAATCAAAGCAAGCATGGCGAATCCACCTACCAACAATGATGATGGGAGGTCCTAAGTTCGAGTCTTGGTCAATGTCTTGCAGCAAAAAGAAAACATGCCAACTTATCTTACAACTAAGAAAAAAGTTGTACACAGAAAAACATAGGATTATCTACCTCATCTATGCTCCAACCTGACATGATTATCAAAGGCTAGCCGTTTCAAGTCACAGCGTCAACAAAAATCCCTGCGCAAACAAAAAGTCGTCTCAGAACGGATTAATGGACAACGAAACCCTCAATCTTCATTGCAGGAACCTCGTAATCAAAAAAATTCACAGAGCTCTCTAAATACCAAACCAAAAGCGCTAAGATTTGACGTAGCAAATTCGCAAAAGGAATTCGGACCGAACAAGCTGTACGAAGAAACTTGCCGCAAAATAAATCTAGAAGATTCTGAAAACCCTCCTTCAATTTATTTCGAGTTGGGGTTTAATGTTTGCTTAGAAAAAATGACTAGTAGAGGAAACAATATACAGAGCCTGGTAGTGGGCATGTCACGTATGAATTTTGCTTCATTTTATTTGCTTCCACGTGTCTATGCGAATCAAATCTGGTGGACGAGAAACGCCGCGGGCGATCCGATCTACTGGAGTCGTCTTATTGGCCAACCATGCATTTCATTTCATTTTGCCGGAGTGCGCGTTAATTTCGATGTCTTTTAGGGTGCTTCCCATCCGCCAGGGTAGAATAGATTTAGTGGCTGTGTGTTTCAAATTATTTGCAGCCACAAGATTTTTGGACGCGTGTAACCGCCACGTGGGCCCTGCTGATCATGTGGGCCCAACATTTTCTCTCTACTGACCATGTGGGCCCGACTCGAGCTACATCTCGTGCAAAGTTTGTGGCCCAAAATTGTTAATTTTATTCTTAGTTTGTTTCCTTGGTCTACCGCGTATTGGGCGTGGATATGCCTCCATGTATTTTATTGACTATTTATCTGAATAACTAGTGGGAGAAAATGTTTTTGTGTTTCTCCATTTGGAAAGCTTGTTATTAGTCATGAAGTAGACAAGCTACCTAGTACATGAATATTATTTTAAAATCCAAAAAGTTTAGGGTGAGGACTGGTTAGTTGTATATTATAAATGGTAAGTTGAATTTACGTGAAAATTTTAACATATTTTTTAGGTGAGTTAAGAGTTAAAATTATTATTCGGTGATTTAGACATCAAGAATGTAGTCATCTTCACTAAGTTGTTCAAAAACACTTTCAAATAAAGTTAGATTAAAACATATACATCAAGACACATATTAGGGATCACCTTTGCATCATATTTTTGGTATGTGACTTGTGAAAATGGATACTTTTGATCTTTTCGTGGATATAAGCATACGAGTTAGTAGTGCTTAATGTTACAAGTAATGATTTTAAGTTAAGAAAATGCCTAGTACTTACTATGTACTAGAACAACTATTGGAGTGCGTTCATCTACTAGGTCCTCTACCCAAGTATGATCAGTGTGAGGGCTATAAATAGTTATTAGGGGTGTAAAGAGCACAAGTGGTGAGAGTCATGGCTTAAAATTGATGGTTGCACGAGATGGGTGGGAAAGCATCCCCTTCTTGTTCATTGAGGGTTTTGTCCTTTTCAATTGTATCTATTAATTGAGTGGTTAAAATTTTGCTAATATTACACCTTTTTTTTCATTTGTAACTTATAAAATATTTTAATATTTTAAAAAATTCTAGGCCTTCTTGGAACTTGTAATTATGAAGCATAACCATCAAAGTTATGGTGTGTATGTGTGTGAAGGGCAATTGTGAAAAGCAAAGGTTGCTTGAAACTTGATTGATGTTCATAAGCTACCTTCAAATTTAAAGCCTAACAAGAGTCTTAAAAGTACAAGCAGTAGGAATTCCATATGAAAATTATATCATAATACTTCGTGATAGGATATAAATCTTGAGAGGCTATACTTGATGTTAGATGTTAAGAACATGTCTTATATCAAGGTAGTTTAGTTAAAGATATTAGAATCAACTTAAATTTAGAGTTTGTTGTGGATGGATGTGTGGCTCATTTATTTATTTGTCAATTTAATATGTTGAAATTTTGTGATGATAGTTTGGTTGATTAGAATTTAATTGCATTGTTTTGAGTTAATTTTATTTTATTAATTTGTATTCATAAGTAATGATTTATATGAACTCATCTTTCATGAGTATTAATAGTTTAAGAGAAAAAACTTTTCAAGAAGTCATCAATCCCAATACTATTCCACCTCAAACACACTTAATCATAAAAAATTCTCAAAATTAAAATTAACTCAAAAATTATATAATTACATAATTAAAAAAATACCACCTCCTTTCATTTAATTAATTTTCGAGCTATAAACTTATTGAAAGAATTTGTCTTTCCCGAAATATATAAACCTCTCGACTCCCACAAACTTTAAACCTTATTAAATGACATAATTATTTTTTTATTAATTATTAAAGCAAATTATTATCACTTCCGGCCACACGTTTGTTGGACGGTGAGAACGTGGATTCATATAATAAAGTGGACACCTCACACTTTGCTATTAATATCCATCAAATACTTTTTGTAAACATAGTTTATTCTATGTTTAGCACTTGAGTAAGCATAATAAGTTAAAAGCTCACGGAGATTGATAATGGATTTACTTTTTTAACAATATCCTATATTTTTAGCGATTGTTTGCTAATGGATTTACTTTTTTAATAATATCCTATAATTTTAGTGATTGTTTTAAAGCAAGCTCAATGGTTCTACATATTGTTTGGTTTATGGATGTAATTAAAATCATTTCATTTCATTTTAATGACGATAAAGTTGGTATATTTATGTGTCATTATGTATAAAGTTCAAACACACGTTCTTTGACTTATCAAGTTACATATTTATCAAAGTCAATTATCACAGTGTAATTCACACATATTAAATAATAATTAGTAGAGTAGCTTAAATTTAAAGTTAAGTTTGACAAGTATTAATGATAAAGAGGGGAATTATGATGTGTCTAGTTTCATTGATTGCTCTTGTGTAGTCAACATCTGATTTTTTCATATAGACTATGAATGATAATTGAAATTTATTTTTTGAAATTAGATCAACACAACATACATTGTTACGAACTTGCCTAGAATGTTTGTTTTGTTTGTGGATTGGGTCATGTTCGCAGTCTTGTCCTCTCATAATGGTTATGTCCTTTGCTCTCTTGTTTTTTAATATGTGTGATTGTGTATCTAAAGATGGGTAGTTTTGAGAAGGACCAAGCATGGACTTCTAGTGTGTAGGAGGAAAGTATGGAAATTCCTTTGCGACTCATCAATCCTTGTTGCTAGTGAACAAAGTTGAATACATGTCGAACATAAATGTGAAATGCTTAGAGGTGATCCCAAAAAAATATGTTCCACTTTTGACCTAAGTGGGACCTTGAAATCAATATTTTTAACCAATTTTTTACTTTGTATCATTTAGAGCAAATAAACTATTAAGAATTTGAATATGATATGAACTAGTGATTTTTGACATTAGATGTGTAGATTTTAAATATATTTTTAAAAATTAACAATAATTTATATCATTTTCTAAACATTTTGTAATAACTAGTTTTTTATATTTTATTGTATTTTTAATGAGTGATATGATTCTATAATTTTTTTTAGAAATAATATAAATTCATAATTTCTTAAACATAGATAACTAACATTGATATCTAGTGCATGCACATTTTATTTATGGTTAATTATTATTTTAGATTAATTATCATTTAGAATAATAATTTTATAATGCATTATTCTTTGTATATATCCAAAAAATTGAAACAAGGATATATGTTAGGAAAGATGTCTCAACCTTACATCCTAATCTTATATATATATGCTATTAAACACAAAAATATAAATTTCAAGGCTCTAGAGGTTGATCTTGGCCTCAAAAAAATGTTTAAATGAGCTACTTATGGTGACATAGATCTCTTTGAGGCAATAAATTTTTAAAAAAGCTTTTAAATCAACCTTTTAGATCAAAAGCTATGGCCTCTAAAAGTTGGACTTCACATGTATTGAAAATGTAAGAGCATCTATGACACATAAGAGAGTTGTAAAAGGGAGTACACATGTTGACCAACTTACAACACATGTTATGATATGCCATAAGGAATATTTTAATGGAGATAATGGAAAAAAATGGAGCACTCAAGTTGTTGAGTGAATTATGATGCAATTATGATAGTTGTAAGGAATATGTTGTTTTTACACTATGACTCATTTATGAATTTAAGTTTTAGATTTTGATTAAACATTTGGGTGCCACATTTTGGATGGTTTTATCTCATTTCTAATTACAATTTAATGGTTTCATGTATTGCTTATTTATTAGGTTCTTGAGATAAAGGTTTCATAGTGAGTTTTGTAGGCACTATTTTGCTATTAGAATTACTTTAGATCTCTTCTTAGAGATACTCCTATAAAGGCTTAGACTCTACAAGTGTATTATAACCATTTGATTACTCAATAATACATTCATTTGTGTGGATTTTTTCTCCAAAAAGAGTTGTCCCTGTGTAATTATTATGTTATTTATTATATTAATTTTTTTTTTAATTCCTTGTAACTATATGATCAATTTAATTTTTTTACATACCTCCTCTCATAGATTAGTGCAAGGAGCACATTTTGCAACTCTACTTCCTTTCAACATCAATACAAATTACAGATGTATTTTAAATATTTTTTTTTCTACTTTTCTAAATATTTTTATGTGTTGAACATATACATTATGTTTGGTAATAAAACTATGTTCACTAGGAAATAAAAAATAAATATAAAAATTAAATAAATTATAACACAAATTATACTTCTTTGAAAATATTATTCTAATGGCTATGACCTTGCAATATCTTATGACATGGTGAATATGTTTGATGATCCAACGCTTGCTTCAAAATAAGAAATTCTTCCAAATACCATGTGAGTAGGAGGGGGCATCATAAAGTCCTTTGAATGATCCCTTATAGTTATTTTCAATGTGTAAAATTTAAAAATAAATAAATAAATTAATTTGAAGGTTATTAACACATGGTAGGTATTTTACTTTTAAACGAAGGGCCTTCATTTGAAGATGTTCAATAAATTTTGCCTTTGAAAACTCATTTTTGTGTCTTGTCCCACAAGTGGGACACACTATTATGGGATCACTCTTAGATGATAGATCAATATTGTAGTATTTTTTATGTGGGTGCTAATGTGATACCTTGTCTTTATGAATGATATTTGATTGATTAATCTCTTAGTCTATTGATTAATACTAGTGACCTATGACATGTCCTCAAATACACATTATTTACTGCCCAATTCAAATTATTTGGAGTGCAACCTAACTTGTAATGTTTAATCAACTTATTTGAAAGGGTTAACTTCAAAAATAATGAAAAGGGTTTGAATTATGAGGACAAGATTGAGTGAATAGTTTTTCCCAAGGGATAAATGAACTTGATCCATAAATTGAGAAACATATTGCCTAATAGTTTGTTAACAACTTATTTCTTGTAGCTCTTCACAAAAACCTAAAAAATGTATGTTAATATATTTTTTATGAATGATCCTACTTCAATTATAATAATAGAAACATAAGAAAAAAAATGTAACATATTGAGAAAATCAAATAGAAAACATTACAATTATTGAGACAATACAAGTTACCTTAAAGAAATCTAAAAGGGGAAAACTCTAGCAATAGGGAGCAATGTTCTCTTGAATACACTAAAATATAGTCATACATTGGAGTAAATTAACATGATTCCAACATTACAACTGATCTTTAAACTCTATAATGATTTCTACAACCACAAATCCCTTTTCCATAATCTATAAAACCAACAATTTGAACACAAAAAAAAAGAGCTAACCGTTAAATAAGGTATAGAACATTGTTTTATATCTATTTAATGCATCTAGAGGTGCCAAAACATGTTTTCCCACTCCTAGGAGGTGAAATGAACCTTTTTTGTCCCTTTATATTCTATGCTTTATACACTTGGTGATGAATTTTTTTCTTGCACTAGGAGGTTATTGCAAAAAATCCACAATAGTAATATTTTAACTATTTTTTAAGGAGACAATTTAACAATCATTGTGCTTGAGATCAATTCAGCAATTGTGACAACCAAAAATTTAGTCATATTAAAAAAATGCTTCTTTAACTCCATGCACACCTATCATTTTTCATTGATCCTTGAGTTGTTTTGGATCATCCCAAGGCCTCCTATGACTTACATGAACACAATATTTCTAATTATTGAAGATGGAAAATATTATTCTCCTTATGAAGGTAGGTCCTTAAACAACTCTTTGACTAGATTTAGATACACCCCATTAACCAATCATAGAATAATGACCCATATTATGGATCACACCTCCCTAATAGGGAGATTTTTGGTCTCTAGAAGATACTAGATGTGTGTCCACGACCTTCTACAGTATGCAACACAAGGGGGTTCATGAAGTGGCCATTCTAGATTTGTTCATGGAAATGACATAAAATTAGGTTATACACATGGAGAACATCACCCCTTTATACCTCATAACACCGCATGTTGAGAATCATTTGGAAGATGTGAGGAGTTTGGTTCCAAAGGAAGAGTAGGGTAGAGCATCACCACCTTCTACCTCATAACACTACTTGTTTTGAGCATCATTTTGACTATGTGAAGGGACTTTCTTTTGTCAAGCATAAAATTCCTATATACACTAAGAGCACCACTACATTCTACATCAAGGCACTTGAGTGCAAAGCATCAATTGTCTTTCACCAAGGTCATGTGAAGGGGTTCAATTTGAATCAGTTGGTATAGACGTTTTGAAGATGGAGGGATAATTTATTCTAATTTTGTTGGTATAATTTTGGTGGGACCAAAATCTCTCTAAGAAGGGAGGTGTGCTTTGTATTAGATCTAGGACAAGAGCTCATCCTCAAAGGAAAACACTTTAACAAGTTTTAGGCAAAGAAACCACCCTCATAACTCAATTTTATGAAAGTATTGATTCTAATAGTGGTGGTTTCATAATCTCTTCCTATTATAAAGAGGGAGTTTCATCTAAGTTGAAAGAAAATAATAATTTCAAACAAAAAAATCTCCACGTCTCTTCAAATTTTATGTAGAAGGTCGTGGACACACATCTAGTATCTTCTATCAACTTCTAAGAAGTAAGATAGCCCAAAGAAAATAAGGAGAATTGAATAGTTGTATATTTAAGTAAGTAGAAGAAAAAACTAAAGCAATGAAATGGGCTTGATGGAGGTTGCAATACACTTTTGTACTTTTCTTTTTGAGCAATACACTTCCATTCAAGAAAAAATGCCTCCACTAACTAGGTTTCTCACCATTCATCAATTTTTTTATGATAAATCCTTGTGTTTATAATGTATTTTTATTTCAATGCTTCATTTATTTGGTACTAAATCTTTACTTCCTCCCAATTTTCACTATAATTTGAAAATCAAAGTATGACAATAGATTAGTTGTTTAGTTCCATAGTTTCTAACTAGTTATTGTGGAAATTATGAATCATAAACTTTCCCCATATTTGAAAATTTTGTGGCAAACATTGAAGAAAAATCTAATTAAACCAATCCTTTCATTCCACTTGTTAGGACCCAATCCCATAGTGCCAAAATTTGAATGTCCCTTACTCTTTATTTTCATTTCCCTAATTATCCACCATCAATACTTGATTATAGAAATCCCATTTGAGTCCCCCTTTCATAGTTGTCAATTGTTTGATGTAGGTCTTAGGTGTGTTTGTGTGTTTCTAATCTTTAATTTGTTGGCCCCACGATTGTTGTTGCACCAAAAGATCAACCTATGAATGCCTGATACAACCGCTAGAGTTAAAAAATCCATGAGAGGCAATTAGTTCATGTCATGAATCCCGAGGGGAGCGTTGACCATCTACCAAAAATCTCCCCCTCAGCATTACTCGAGGGGATTCAAACCTGACACCTTTGGCTCTGATACTAATTGTTGGCCCCACGATTGTCGTTGCACCAAAAGATCGACCTGTTAATGCCCGATACAACCACCAGAGTTAATGGATCCACGAGAGGCAGTTAGTCCATGTCATGAATCCTGAGTGGAGAGTTGGCCATTTTCCAACATAATTTTCCTTCCTTGGATTGTGGGATTATGGGAAAAATTAGGATCTAATGACCAAGTCTCAAGATTCCAAGTCCCCCCATAACCTTGACCACCACCCTTTTGCATTTCCTCACTCTCCTTATCTCTTCCCCATAGAGCCTTGTGTCTTTGGATGGACATTGGACCTTGGAATTAGATCCCTCAGTTTTAAGTTCATCTAATGCTCCATCCCCCACCTTCTTTATAGTTTCTTCTTTTCCCCCCAAAGCTTGGATCTTTGGGAGGACCTCAAACTTTGGCATGGTGTCCCTACTACAAAGTCCTCCTTGTACCCTATTTCTTGTGGTTTCCCCTCGTGTGCTCCCTTGGTCCCCATTCTAGGAAAATCCCTACACCCATGCTCCTCTGGCTCCTAATCCTAATCCCTTCCAAGACGAGTGCTGCCACAATAATGGGTTACACTTTCTGGGACATCCTGATTTTTGTTGAAATCACATATTTTTAGAAAATATAATGATTTAAGCGTTGAAAGGTTCCATTTAAAGGATTTTAATTGAAGAGGGTTTGATCAAACCCCTTTGGATAGAACCCCACTAGTTTTAAACCATACCTATAATTGAGTCTCCTCTACACCTATGAAATGTTGATAAAAAACCACTTTTGATTTACCTTTTGGGGGATCAAATGAATTCATTTAAAATTTATGTTTTGTAAGTATGTAGTCCTTATTATAAGCTTCCCAAAAAGTATAATTTTAAATATATTTAATTTATTATTATTATATATTTATTTTTTACTTCTTGTGAATGTAGGTTTTTTACCAAAAATCAAGCTCTTTGTTCTGAACATGTGGAAAAATAATAGATTACCAATTTTTTTTTGAAAAATATCTATGCTCTTGGTATTGATGTCCTTAATCTAAAGAAAAAAAAGAATTTTGATACATACAAAAAAAGTTGTGTTATACAGTAAACCTATGTCGAAATTGTAATTATTTTGACTCCAAAACCTAATAAAACAAAAAATATTCATTAAAACACTATCAAACCAAATGAAGGAGCTAGATATTGTAGTTATAAATCTAAATTCAAAAAAAAAAGAATTTAATCCTTCATAGAAAAAAGTTGTGTTATACAGTAAACATCACTCTTTAAAATGGTGTTTATTGTTAAAAACTAGTTATCAAAGGATATGGAAAAAGAAATGCAATTTAAAGATTCCAATTTTTTTATATATATATATTTAGAATCTATAGAAAAAATTTCACAAATCACTTGTTTGCATCATCGTCAAATTCCTCATGGTTTAGCGGCTATAGGTGTTCGAAAGTGAAGATTTAGTTAAAAAAGTTCAATTCAATGTCAAGTTTGGCCAAAAAGTGTAACCCATTATTGTGGGATCACCCAGACCTTTCCCCCACTCTTCCTCTTTCCCATCCCTCTAATCTTAATCCCAGATCCTTTCCCAACCTCAATTCCCAACCCTTCCTCCTATGTCCCACTTCCCTTTGAGGACCCGCTCCTTCCTTCATCCCTTTTCCTAATACTTTTTTGGTCTTGGTTCATATTCATCCTCTATACCTACCCGTAACCCTTTTCATTCCTCTAAACTCTTGACTCCTAGTCACACATGTGTGGTTCTTTTTGCCATATTTTCAGAATTCCCCCTTCACTTCTTGACCTCATTCCAATGTCCCTCCTAGACCCAAAAACCTAATGAAAGGTCTCATCACACCTCAAAAAATATTTTCACTTGCATCAACTTCTATTCACTCCATTGATGCCAAATTGGATCCCTACAACATTTAAAAGAGTTTTCCTACCTAAATTATGACTCTAGATTCATTTTTCAAGGGTGGATGAAGATCTCTTACACATAATACCATTAATTCAATAGGTTATTTTGAACATCCAAATCTGAAGTTGATTCTTTAAGGTAGTAAGGGCACAAATTTCTCATTACTATGAATACCTGTTCATTCTTCATTCAAATGGTTGGTCATTGGTTGTTTTCAAACACCTACATGTGTAAGATCTTTGTCTAGAGTTTTAAATGATTCCAATCTAGTCTATTTGAGGAGCTAAATGACTATGAAATTATAAGGACCTAGTCAATATTGTATGTGATGTTTCTAATAAAATGTCTCCATGGTAGTTTGTGTATTTCCAAACTATTTTCTTAGTTATAGTTAGGTTTTCTTCCTTACCACGTATACTAGCACACGTGTAATATTGGATTTGATGAATGTGATTGAATCCTAATGTATTTCAAAATTTGTGATGCAAGAGCATCCTGGTTGAATAGCAATCGACATCAACAATTTTTATTTTATTTTATGATCATTATGAATTTTTGGTTTCGGTGGTCGATTTGACAGAGACTTAGGCTTATTTACTATTAGCTGGCCAAAATTTTCCATGTCTCTCCATAACTTCATTCATCTTTCATTATTTTGATGACAAAACAAAGAATCAAAGGATCACATTAAATGAAACAAGTAAACATAGTTAAAATGATATTTTGGATTTAAATTATAGAAGAGTCAAAATTGAAAAGTGGAAGAAAATTGACAAAATAAAAAGAGAATGTAAAGGGATGGTTGGAAAAGGAATAGAAGACAAATAAAATTACAAACCAATTGTGAAGGAATGCCCTAATAATAAAATGAAAATGAAAAAAGAAATGAAGTACTGAAAAGAGGCCGATTACAGGAGAAATGAAGAGGCGCAAGGAAAGATAGAAAACCGAGACAAATAAAATGCCCACGCAAGAAAATTTGAAGAAGAAAAGAGGTTGTGAATATAAGGCTGTGTGGAGGTAGCAAGAAGAGTAGAAGGGGCTGCACATAAAATAAATTACAAGTTAAAATCAATAAGAATGCAAAGATAAGATGGGGCATGAGGTTGTGTAGGTTGGGGCGTGGAATTGAGCAGGCCGAAACATTTGTGGAAGGAGCTCAAACTCAATTAAAAATTAATGTGCAACAATTAGTAAAAGGGAGGTGAGGCGTGGAAGAGGGTTGTGTGTAAAAAGAAGGCAACAAGAGGGGTTGCCTGTGAAACCATCTATTAGCTAATTAAATCATAAATGCTAAGCTAAAGAGACACTATGGCTGCACATATGGAGACTAGAGAAGATGCATGGAAAATAAAATAAGATTAAAGGTAGCGAGGAAAGTAGAGATTATAGAGGCTACGAAGGAAATAATTAAAGTGTAAAATATTGCACAATAGAGACTTAGAAAGTGGGTCAAAGAGGTTTAGAAGCAACTTTCAGGTGGAATGGTATTGTGCCAGGGAGTTGAACCAAGATTAAATGAAAGAGTAAATGAATGAGCGGATTCGTGGGACTATGAACAAAAGAGATAAAATGGTGCAATGTTTCAAGTATTGTAATGAGAATTTGGTTGTTTAAATTTAAATTGCCCTCAATTGTTCATTGTTTAATAATTTGAGATGTCAAAGAAAACAATTTCTTGGCCATGTAATCGTGAAAATTCAAAATATGATTTTAGAACATTGAATTCAAATAAAGTAGCTATTGTTTGTTGCGATTATTTTGGGTAGAGTGTTTCCTGTTGGTTATTGTAAATGGTGGTTTCGTTTATTGTATGGATAGTGAGATAGGAATTTTTTTCCTCTGCATCAATTGGTATCAGAGCAAGTAATCCTGAGCGTGGAGAGGATCCACTAGAACCTACGGGTGAAAGTGTGAACAAATCGCCAACTATGAGGAAATTTGCACCTAGAGGAAAGTGTATGAGGTGGTAGAGAAGAAGATCGTGAGGGTTGTTGCAGGTCAGAGGAGTCCTGAACAACAAGAGAGCTTGAATCTGTGAAAGAATTTGTTTTGCAGATTGAGTGTGATGGTAGATATAGATTGAGGTGAGTTGTAGCAACAAACAAGATGGGTATAGTCATAAGGAAGAGACCCATGATTTGGGAAGCATGGAGATGGTATGAAGAAAATAAGACATGGAGGATGATTGAAAATATAAACAAGCAATTGGATAAGCTAGAGACACAACTGAGTGAACAAAAAGATATGAGGAAAGAAGATGAGGATGGAGTGAACAAAAAAATGCTTGCTATAGAGGTAGTTGAAGAGGAGAATAATGAAGGTGTAGTGATGGAATGCAAAGAGATTGCAGCGAAGGATGAGGAAGAGGATGACTTGTCATAGATTTCGGTAGTGGAGAATGAATGGTTCGAAAAGATTGCAACGATTGAAAGCAAGAAGACATGCATCACATCAAAGGAGGAAGAAGTAAGAGCAACCTCAGATGTACATGCAGATGAGAAGATGAATGAAAGTGAAAAGGTGAATAGAAAAAATAAAATGGAAGCAAAGGATGAAGATGCAGTAGAAATTACAATTATAGAGCTTGAAGGTGTTGCAACAAATGATGAGGAAACCCAAGTTGCAACAGTGAAAAAAGAGGTAAATGTTTTTTTTTTGAATTCAATGATGAAGAAGTTGAGTTGAAATCTCATATTGTTGAGGATCTAGTTCAAGTAGATAGTAAGAGAGAATATGAAGTTGAAAATTGGTGTATGAATCAATATTTGCATATAGAAGTTGTGAAGGATATTGTAGGTGATGTTTGGTGGAGGTGGTCGTTTGGAGGTGGGTTTGATTCCATGAAGGAGCAAAAGAGAATAGAGAGCATTTGGCAGATGAGGTCGAGCTATGGTGGACATGAATCCATGAGGGGAAAAAGGAAGAGAATACAATGTTGTCATAAAGAGATGGTGCGTGTTCCAGAGAGGTGTCAGAAGAAGCAAAATAAATAGTTTTGGGGCACTTGATAGAGCAATGGAGTTCACTGCAGATTGTTTACAATCTCAAAGAGAGATTCCATCACTGAACTCCACCATTGTGAGCCTATGCTCATAATATTTCTACCCAATGTGTCTGATGCAAGAACATCCTGGGTGAATAGCAATCGAGATCAATAAAAATAATTTGTTTTATGATCATTATGCATTTTTGGTTTCAATGGTCGATTTGATGGAGACTCAGGCTTATTTACTATTAGCTAGCTAAAATTTTCCATGTCTCTCTATAAATTCATTCATATTTCATTATTTTGATTACAAAATGAAGAATCAAAGGATCACATTATATGAAACAAGTAAACATCTAGTTAAAATGATATTTCAGATTTAAATTAAAGAAGAGTCAAAATTGATAAGTGGAAGAAAATTGACAAAATAAAAAGACAATGTAAAGGGACAACTGGAAAAAGAATAGAAGCCAAAGAAAATTGCAAACCAATTTTAAAGGGATGCCTTAATAATAAAATGAAAATGCAAAAATAAACAAACTACTGAAAAGAGGTCGATTAGAGGAGAAATGAAGAGGCACTAGGAAAGATAGAAAACCAATATAAACAAAATGCCCACGTAGGTAGATTTGAAGAAGAAAATAGGCTATGTGGAGGTAGCAAGAAGAGTAGAAGGGGCTGCACATAAAATAAATTACAAATTAAAGTCAATAAGAATGCAAAGATAAGATGGGGCATGAGGCTGCGTAGGCTAGGGCATGGAAGTGAGCAGGCTACAACATTTGTGGAAGGAGCTCAAACTCAATTAAAAATTAATGTGTGCAACAATTAGTGAAAGGGAGGTGAGGTGTGGAAGAGGGTTGCGTGTAAAAAAAGAAGGTAACAAGAGGGGATGCTTGTGAAACCAGCTATTAGTTAATTAAATTATAAATGCTAAGCTAAAGAGACACTATAGTTGCAAATAGGGAGGCTAGAGAAGATGCATGAAAAATAAGGAAAATAGAATAAGATTGAAGGCAACAAGGAAAGTAGAGATTATAGAGGCCGTAGAGGTGAACCATAGATTTTATGTAGATGAAATGCTATGACTCTTTTGCTCAGTTAGGGTTTTTCACCTAAAGGAAAGAGATAGATCTCACACCAAAATCTAGGTGGTTCACTCAAAATAATGTAAGTATGATGAAATTATGCCTAAATTCAATGATATAGATGCAACAAATTGATAAAATTGATTGATTATTTATGCTAAACCTAAGAAATATGAAGTGTTTAAAAACAGTGTGATATGTAGAAATGAACTAGAAACGTGCACAAATGAAATCAGAACTTAGTGAAACTAAACAGAGTGCACTTGGAGATGAAATGTTGATGCTAGAAGGTTCTAGAATGTTTCAGAAATCACTGTTGATGACCAATGGGACTCATTCGCCATTGATGGTGAATTAGTCCCGCTTCTGGTAAACTTTGTTGAAATTGGTTTCTGAGTGTCGGGAACTAGAATCTACAAAAATCAACTTTTCTAGCCTAGCAATGGGACTCATTCACCACTAATGGTGAATCATTCCACCTACAAAAATTTGCAAATTCATAAGTCAACTCTGTGGGTCCAGATCTGCACTTGTCTTCTTGTCGGGTTGACATAACTAAATTTGCAGAAAATAGGTTGAATGTTGTCTCCAAGCTTAAATTAGGGTTTGGTTGACTTGAATAGATTTGATGACTTATTGACCACTTTTCAACACCTATTTCTTTGAAAATTTTTCCTACAAGACCTGCAAACACACATGTAAAGAGGGGAAAATGGTTAAGGGTTAGAGTATAGGGATTTTCCTTGGTCAAATCCCACTTTGGTAATCAAACCCTTGATAAAGAAATGAAATGAAAACAAGAAAGAATGATGAACAAACAACATGCAAGTGTCATAAAATCACCAAACCCTTGTTGCTAATGTTTGAAGATATGTCAATGGTTGCTCCAAGATGCTTGATAATTGCTTGATTGAATGATGAAAAATGCTTGAATGCTTGAGTGTATGAGATGATTAAGTGAACAAGATGAATGGGGGTTAAAATGGATAGAAAAACACTTATTTATACACACTTATGCCCCAATTTCCCAAAAATACAACATCGCAAGCTGACCTAAGGTCTTAATGAATAAAAACCCGAAAGAAATTTAAATTTATTTTGAATTTTGTGCCAAGAGGGACTCATTCGCCACCCATGGTGAATGGGTCACACTCAAGGTATATAAGTGGGTGTCGGGAATTAAGTTGTCTTTAATGTTTTTTGTTGGGTTTGTATTAAAAAACACACTTAATTAAGGCCTATAAGTGCATAAAGGGGCCAAATAAAGCATAAGAAATGTGTAATTAGTGGCAACAAGCCTAGAAAACTATGAAAGTTTGTTACAAGACTTTACAAGACTTTAAAATAAGACTTGGTAAGGAATAAAAAGGGAATATTTAAATGAATCATAAGAAGAAGAGTCTAGAAAAGTGTTACAACACTTCACAACATCTTCACAAGACATCATAAAATCTTAATAATTTGAATATTGAAGACCTAATGTGAATGTATAAGTTACATTACAACATTAAATCTAAGCAAAATAAGCCAAGCATTACAGGAAAAAGACCTAAATGACCAAGAAAATTTCCAAAGATCCATTTTTCTATGATACAAGAGGAAACAATTAAAGTGTAAAAGATTACACAGTAGTGACTTATAAAGTGGGTCAAGGAGGCTTATAAGTGTCTTTTAGGTGGAATGGTATTGTGCCAGGGAGCTGAGCCAAGATTAAATGAAAGAGTAAATGAATGAGCGAATTCATGGGACTATGAACAAAGGAGATAAAATGGTGTAATGTTTAGAGTATTGTAATGATAATTTGGTTGTTTAAATTTAAATTTCCCTCAATTGTTCATTATTTAATAATCTGAGATTGTTGATGAAAACAATTGCTTGGCTATGTAATCATGAAAATTTGAAATCTGATTTTAGAAAAGTGAGTTCGAATAAAGGAGCTATTGTTTGTTGCGATTATTTTGGGTACAGTGTTGTCTGTTGGTTATTATAAATTGTGGTTTAGTTTTTTGTGTGGATGGTGAGAGGAGAATTTTTTTTCCTTTGCATCAATTTGTAATGATCTCTTCCATGTTATACATGGATGTGTGTAGTTCCACATGATGGATTATTAAGCATGTTATGTTGTTAATATAAAAAAAAATGGTGTATCTAAATGCATTGCTCATTATTCGTTTTGGTTTCAACTTATTTTTTCTTTCATAGGATGTTAAGTTTTTCCCTAGTGGATGAGCACTAGTCTTGGAAATATTTGATTGACCATACTTTAAAAAATAAACAAATCATTCATCGATAGTTTAGGATTAGGAGTAAATTATTATGTAGTTCATGAATCAACAAGTTTAATTAGGAAATAGCTATGTTATGGTTACATACCTACTATACTTTGGTTAATCTTATAAATGGTTTGCGTACTATTTTGTGGATTAACATGGGGATTATGTTTTTGATTATGTTGCTTATGGTTCTGCGGTTGCAATTTTGGGATTTGTTGGTTGTTATATTCTGGTGGTGATTGGTGCTATTTTTCCCAGCCTGTTTCTTTGTTTGATGTTCTAGCTTTGTACCACGAGATCAGGGCCCTTTCCCTGCTTATCTAATCAAAAACAAGTTTAACTAGGGAAATATAATTTGTGAGCCTTATCAATTTGTCCATTTTATTGAATCATGTCATTGTACCCTCATCTTATGTTCCCTACAATTATGTTCTCATTAGCTATATAAGTGGCCATAGTAATGGGTAATTTTGGTTTAGTGACAACCTTTGGGATCAAAGCTTGTATTAAGTATCACTACAATTTGTTTATTACATGTTTATTTTTAGTTGTAATAAAAAATTATTCGAGGTCACATCTAAGAACACCCTCATTGATTTATTTGAGCCAAAAGTGCATGAGAGTTTACTCACTCTCATCAATTGGCCTTTAACTCTCCTCAATCTATTGATGAGCCTCCATTTTACCTTTTTGAGGAAAATCCGTAGCCTTAAGGGTGAGAAGAGCTCTAGCATTTTGGATCAACAATTTTGGGAACCACACCACTCATTAGTTATTATATTCTCTCTTAGATTAATTCCTAATAATAGGTACCATGGACATCTCTATAATTTTTCCAATATAGCACATAAGAACATCAAATTGATTATAATGGATCTAATTCACACTATAATATTTACATAGTGGTTCATATCTACTTACTAATTATTTTCATAAAAAATATATGCACATTTAGGGTAAATCTTCTAACAATTTAATTCAAGGCACTCTTGGATGCATCATCATAAACTTGTAAAATTGAACAAAGAGATTAATATATTCTTTTTAACTTTGTTTCAACCTCTAATACTTAATCTATACATATGACATATTGCATTGCACTTTAACAATGTATCTTGTGAATGTGATTTATCCTCATAATTGGGGGAAAAATCATTTATCCCTCATTTCTAGATGATATCCATGCATTATATTTTAAATACAAAAGGTCCAAAAAATTATTATATTTGTCCATTTTACACTCTCCTCTCCTCAAATTATATCTATTATGATGAATTACCTTTTAAATACACTAGGTCAACACATTGTTATATTTTCCATTTTACACTCTCTTCTCCTAAAATCATATCTACTATGATGAATGTATCAAAATTTGAGGGTGGGCATATTACACATTATTATGCTTTCACATAACATTTCACTCATAGTCCTTATGAGTGTTTGTAGTATCATCCTTAACTTCCAACATCAAGAGATTATCACATGGTTCTATTCAGTTATCCTCCTATTCAATATGAGTAACAATACAAGCATGGTTTACACTTTGTTAATATTATTGAGCATGAGAAAATCACTCCACCATAAGGACAATATCAAAGGAAGTACACTACATTGGTGGATTCTCCACATCATATTTTGAAATAAATTTTACATGCATACCATACCAGATTACCTCCTATCAAGCTTGTTGATTTATTGAGACCAATTTCTTATTAATTTTTTCCCTACCATCAAACATATGAACATATTGTAAGTAGATGTATGTCACTCAAACAAAAAATTAAAGATATTTTTGAGAAAAAGGTAGTACAAGGTTAGGACATTAATTATTTTGCATGATTATCTTTCACATCTTTTCATGTAATAAAGATGATTCTTCCAAGGATAATGACAAGGCGTCTATATCTAGCATATCATATGACACACATCATGAAGAATAAGATCAATTCTTCATCCAAGTGTACATAAATGGAAAAATATATGGTGATATGATTACCAAGGTAGATAGTAAGAATCCAAGTGAGGTAAAGTTTGAAAATGATATATCTTAAGAGCAAGAAAAGGTGAGTTCTCCAACTTCATTCATTACATGATTTTTTTATTCATAGAGAAACATTAGTATCTATTATATACTTTGTATATCATGATGCTAAATACAAAGGTCCCATTGGGGAAAAACTCAAGTGATACTTCGTATGGTTCCATTTGACTACATTTCTCTATTTTGTTAACTTACACATGTTATTTTATGTTCCAAATTTTCATTTGGTCTTGTCATTTGAGGCATGGTTGTTGTTTCCTTGTATGGGTTACATGTACTCATGATTGTCTTAATTGGGGGGGGGGGGTGAGAGGGAAGTAGGGGCATCCTTCATCATTCATCTTTCACATGCAAAGGTAATTCTTTTAGGTATGCAACTTTGATTTTTACTAATTATATCTCATAGTTTTCATGCTTAAGTTTATCATGCTCACACTTCATTCTCACCTTACCATGCTTTTGAATCACTTTAAATTGCAACGCTATCTTATTAAATATTTCCATCCAAATTTCTCTCCTTGATGTTTGCGGATGTCTTAAGTGGTACACAAAATCAAGGGTGGCATATTATTACAAATCATCTAAAATTTTATGCATTTCACATGTAGAATTTGGATCAATGTTTTGGTTATTCTACTTTCAGTTGTGTTTAATTTTCAATTTTATTTTATTTTGGTATGCTTCACTCATGTAGATTCATGTGCATACCTAAGTGGGGGAAAAATATAATGGTGAAATATGCATGCCTTGCACTTTTATCCTTTAGTTTACACCACATTGCATATAAGTCCTAAATACTTGCTTTGGTAGATGATTTTGACTAATTTAGCACTCCAATTGATCACATTTTATATTTTACCATTAAAAACAAAACTAAATTAGTCTCTCAACATTTTTTAGCTCTTAGATTATTGTTTTTTATTTCTATGTTGAATTTGTGTGCACAAAAATGACCTAGGTCATTTCTACAACACAAATTTGACACATATTTTAGAAGTTAAATTCCTCCTTGGATATAGGTTGACTCTTGCACCATAATTTTTAAATTTTCAAGTGAACTATAAAAGCACAACAACCATAGCTCACTTCATCATCTTGGTTAGTATAATATTCACTTGATCTATCATTTCACCTAGGAATCTTTAGAATCTCTCTTACCTTTGTCATAGCTTCATGATATCATTGCATATTTTGACTGCATCATCTATTTCTCTACTAATTTTAAAATTTGATTTCATACTATATCATTGCATCACCCTTTTGTATTTTTGTTCTAAGTTTCAAATTTCCAAGTTTTAAGTTACTCTCATTTAGGACAGTGCATGATTCATTTGTTGCATCTTGTCTTCCTCACCTTTACTAAAAAATATTGAATCAAATCTAGGTGCTTAAGGAGAAGATCCTCACTTAACAAGATCTCAAAGGTTTTTGTCAAAATTACTAGTACTTATTGCATGCCCAAACATCAAGGAAAATATTTATTTGTAGGTACAAAAGATTTGTCCATCATGAGTTTATTTTTGTGAGTCAAATTTCTTTTTTTCCATAGAGTTTATTCTATAGACATATTTGATCTAATTTATATTTGTGATTATAGATTCGATCCTACAAAATTTATGATAATTAAGTTTATATTTCATTTTTATACTTGACACATGACACATCTAAATTTAAACGATTTTTAATTATAGATCACAAGTTATGATTAAAATATTGGACAAATATCCATTATCTGTTGAAAACAACTAATTACTTTCACTCTTAATTTTTAAATTTCTAAATTCTATCATATAATTTGTCATAACTTAATTATATTGTATTACTTATTGCATTCATTAAACCTAATTTGAAACAAAATTCTTTTAAAAATATTTAATTAATCTTTTACACCTTAGATTCATTTTATTTCAAATGTTATTCCTTATGGTTTATCTCATGGATTTTATCTCATAATGAGGGTATACAATAAATTTAGGGTAGTGAACTTAGTTACATAAAAATTCTTAATTTGATTTTTGGGTGGCTCATTTCCTACATTAAAATAAAATAACTTATCTTATAATAATAAAAATATACAAATATTAATGGGAATTCAAAAACAGATAATGAATTAAAGGGGTTGATAAGACTTAAATTTGATAGTCATATGAATATTTAAATATTTTTATCGTAAAATATAATTTAAATTTTAAAAATATTATATCTTTTTGCAATAATTTTCTTAGGTAATAAGAGAGTCTACATGAAAAAAATGGCTTACATTTTTAACAATCTACCAGAATATTAGCTTACACTAGTGGATCTACTACCATAAGAAATAATATATTTACATAATAATCCACAAGGTAATGGCTAAAAAAATGGTCTAATAGTTGAATCATTGTGAATCTATTGTCATAATATACTAATGTTATTTCTTTTAATTTATTTTATGTTCTAGGCACTTTTAAATTTCATGTAACAAATAATATTTTTTGACCTCTAGGGTTAGCTCACTCGGTCTCAATTGTCACTTTAGGTAGCCCAGATTGTGGGTTCAACTCCTAATTTTCTTACAGTGTGTATGAGGGTCCATTGCACATCATTTGAAAGGTTATAGGGGGCTTTCCCTATAAAGAACTAAGCTCCATATCACTTGAGTAAAATCTCAATTACTCTTGATAAATTAAAATCATATATATATTTTTCACCTCAAGAATATAATTTTTATTTAAAAAATTGACAATTATAATCATAAGAAACATGGTGGTTTCACTTCTTCTCTCCTTCTATAAGATTCAATTCATTTTTCAATGTTATGCTATTGTTTACTTTTGTTTCCATTCTTTTGCATTCCATGTATGATAGATTTTGGTAGTAGTAAGGACAAACATTATGTATGCAAAGAATGGATCTAGATTGTGTTTATTAACATGGGTTTTATATACATACCTTGGTGATAGAGGAGAAAGATCATCTTGTGAAGAAAATAGGAAAGTATATACAAGAATCTGGAGACCGATTTTAGATATATGAGAGAAGACCTTAGTACACCTTATACCCAATATATGAGGGAGTTCAAAAGGAGAAAATCACATAATTTCAATTGCAAAATAGTCACAAGTACAAAGATATATAATAATGAAAAAGTGGCGGCAATGAGAGTAGAGAATTCAAGTGTGGTAATGATATTTTAACATTTAAATAATTACACGAACATATTTTATAAATTAGATAAATGTAAGAGTGGGCAATTTTAGTAGTTTAGAAATTCTTGTGAGATGTGGGGCAATGCGAAGTTGGGTATGTAGTATGTTATAAAATTGAGTAGCTAAGCATAATATGTTGTTAAACTAGATCATTGCATAGTCTATGAAAAATAGTGAAGTAAATGCTCTTAGATAAATTTGTTAAAAAAAAATCTATTTTTACAAAGTTTTTTGTGATAGACATATGGTTCTACATCAATAAAACATAGTTTTAAATTTTTGTTAGTGATATATTTTAAAAAAAATGTTATTAATAGTCTAGTTATTAGTATTGTAAGAAAAAAAATTATAATTATTTGTTTGAAAAGTAAATATATAAACATATATCATTTGAAGAAAATATTGACACATATTGTAGCAAGGAAAAAATAATAATGTAAATTAAAATTTGTTTGTTATTTTACCTATTCATATCATGAATACAACAAGAGCTAGTATGGTAAATTATAAGAATACAATAGGAGCTACTATTAAAATTATTTGTTATAAGAACAATAAAATTGTTTGTCTTATGAATTCACTAGCCACAACTATTCTTAAACATCATCTAGTTCAATAATCAAAGAGTAATTTTGGTCAATAAAAATAAAATAAATATTTACCAATTTTGACATGGATGATGAGTAAAATTACTATTGCTTGTTTGATCATTAAACTAAATGTTTTTTAAATAGAGTGATTAAGACATAGCTTGAGCATGTGGTTCACCACACTAGGAAATCCAAGTAAAATATAAAATATGTAGAAGTCATTATAAGATGTAAGAAAAGGAGGGGTTGCAAGTGGATGCCACTTGTATGAAGTCAACAATTTTTTTTTTTTACTAATTTTAAAGAAGAAAATAATCTAAAATGATAAAAATAATATAGATTAATTAATATAATTTTTCTATGAATACGTGTCTATATTATCATTTATAAAATAGTGTTACACATATTCACAGAAAAAGGTGAGTGGAAGGAGTCACACCCTAAAATTCCAAATGAGGCAACAACCTAGAATAAAACCTAATTATAACAAGTTGCTACATGGTTAGAGAAAGAGCACTAGGAGAAAAAGGTGGGTTTTGATCATCTGATTTATCCCATACATCAATGGGGTCCAAAGTTTTCATGGGAGGTTCCCAATCATCATTACCATTGTCATCTTTTTATCTTCAATAGAATCACAAAGAAGAGAAATAGTAAGATCCAATTGAAGGAATTTTTTAGAGTAGCCAACCAATAGTCCCAAGTCCAAAAGTTAGTGGAGAAAACAATAGCTAGAAGTTTGCAATAATCCTTGTTGAGTATAATATTTTCTCATAGGAGGTAGAGAGGCTTGAGAATGAGTTTCTTGGTTGTTGCAAGAAGATTGGTTTCACCCTTGATGATGTCCATGAGGTGGTGAATAACCTCAATTGGAGGCAAGATTCAAAGGGACTTTGATAGTAGTAAATGGGACATTATCTCAATGATCCAATACTACCTAGAGATAGGTAAATTTGAGTGCAACTTTGTTGCCTTGCACCTGAATCTGCATAAGCACATTAGAGAAAATCATAGCTTTAGTATAAAATGAGAAATTAGGATCAACACAATATCCAAAAACTAGCACAACATTAATTTCCTAAATATTAAAAATAATTTCCACCCTAAAAGCATGCTAAGTTTGAGTATATTTGGAATGGATTCTAGGCCAATCCCCTAATAATACCATGTGCAAAGAAAAAGGCTAAGGCTAAAAAGGATTAAAAAATATGAATCTAACTCCAAGTAACTTGATCTTTGGGACAAAACAAAAAAAAATGCTTGAGAGATTCTTGATGACCACAAAATACACATAGGGGATCTTAAGTTCCTAAATGGGTTAACCTGTAACAAATAAAGGCCTTAAAAAAAAACTAGGTAAAATGGTCAAGCTTTGGCTTAATAATATTGTAGAATCTATGCTACCAAACTATTAATGAAGATTGTAGTAGCAATCTTTGGTTTAAGATAAGCACCATTGGAAAATAAAGTGAGATCCAAGAATATCCTTTATGAGTGTTATAATTGTAAATGGTGTATTAGCATATCGCATTCAATACTTCCACCATGGTTTGCAATATCAAACTCTAATTTCATGAATAACATCTGGAGGAACAAAATTAAGAATACTTCAAAATTTTCAAGATCCTGATTGGATAAATGAAACCTCAAAAGTTTCATGATCCTAATTGGATAAATAAAACTTCACTTTGGCTTTAGGTTAGGTTAGAAAATTCAAAGTCACTCTAAAAAAGATATCTAGAATGGTATTGATCTCATTTTTAAAAAACCTCAAAGCTTAGACCCATGAAGTCTTCACAAGAAGATAAACTTGACAATGCAAAATAGGAGACCACCAAATAGACTTTTGATTGAGAATGTGAGTGTAATTATAAATAAGCCAATTCTTGATGTATTTTTGAGATCTCCAAATACTTTTTATCACAAAAGTCCCTTCGTTTTGAATGAGATCTTTCATAATTTAAGAAGGGTGTGAATTCCAATCCCCTTCCAAGAAGGCATCCTGGAAGGGATGCTAAAAGAAATAAAATGGTGAACCAATATTTTTAATTCCTTATTACCTTCTAAATATCAAATGATCTGCTTAGAACACAAATACATACCTTGGCATTGGGTGGAAATTAATCCTAGACCTCCATAATCATCTAGGATACAATAATACTCCCATGTCACATAATGGAAACCTATATGACTATTGGAGGAGGTGCAAATAAGGTCTCTAATATTTTTCTTAAGATTATAATAAGAGTCTTTGAAGGGACCCAAAAGGAGAATAATAAACATGAGCGGTTTTTACAATCTTTGAGAAAATCTAGAACTTCCCTACCAAATATAAAGGTTTAGTAGCCTAGCATGCCCACTTTTCACTTTTGGATAAAATAGCTTGCCAAAGAGTAACTAGAGAAGCTTGAAAATAAAAAGAAATACCAAAAACTTGAATATTTCTCCATGCCTAATTCATTTCCCACCCATAAAAATCAACCTAGGGATGCTTAGGTAGAAAATATTGTCTATAACATTAATTTTTTTGCTATTGAATGCTAGAAACCAAGGCTTTGCAAAAAATATCCAAATAGCGGAGATATTGATTGATATTTTTTCCTCTTCTAAAATATTAAGAAAATAATCATTTAAAAAATGACCATTCACCAATTGAACCATATATTGAGTAAAAAGAAACCTTTGACCAATCTTTGAGAAATAGAATGGGCCAAGAGGTATCCAATAGCTTCTATAGTAAGCATACAAAGGGAATGAGCTAAAGGATACCCTTGGTGGATAAATCTAAAAGGGTTAAAAGCAATAGAATGATGGTCATTAATAATGAGATATATTGAAGCATAAAACATGTTGATAAATTGCACAAAACGAGGGCCACATCCAAAAGATTAAAGCATGAAAAGGATAAAAGACCATTCAAAATGATCATAAGCTTTAGCAAAGTCAAGTTTAGTGAAAATAACTTGTTGATTAGATTTATGAATCTATTACATACCTAATTGAACTATAATTCTATTATCCATAATATATCTTGATTTGATAAATTTTGTTTGTTTGATACACACAATATAAGGAATAAGATGGTATAACTTCAACATAAGAGCCTTGGTTATGATCTTATAAGAGACATTAAGTAAAGTAACTAGGCTCCAATTGTAGATATCCTTAGGGTCACCAAAATTATGTATAAATTTAATAATTCCTTTATGCATAAATTCTCCTAAGGAATTAGAATGAAATGCTTCAAGCTAAAATTTATGAAGATCCTCACCAACATAATCCCAAAGATCTTGTAAAATTCATAAGGAAAACTATCATAGATGAGGGCTTTATCATTGGCCATAGTAAATATAACTTTGCAAAGATAAGAAATGGAGAGCAATTGATCACAAGATGATCTCACTAAGAAGAGAGATGAAAAGGAATAACCTATAGGAAATCTTATAGAGATTTATCTCATTTAGGAAATTTATCTTGAGCTTTGAACACTAATTCATAATGTCAAATAGAGGCCTGAAGAATATCAGGGATCTCATTAAGCAACTGGTGGTCATCACTAGTTTTTTTGATACCTTGAGAGGTGTGACGAGCATGAAGATCTTGAAAAAAACCTTTAGAGACTCCATTAGCTACCTTCAACAATTGTAATCGAGCTTTAATTTGGGAAACTCTAGTTGAATGATTATAAGAAATTTTCTTTTGATGACAAAGCTTAAACACCTACAACTATAAAGAAAGAGCAAAGGGGTTGGATTTGATCATGATGGTGGCTTGGTCAAGCTTCGAGGTGGTGGCCACGTATATGTGATGGTGAAACTAAGCTAGCTAGTGGTCATAGATTCAAAGGAAACATGAGGTGTGTTTGATAGCCTCATTCCACCAATCAATCCAACTTGTCTATTGAGAAGGCCTAGGCTAAAGATTCCAGATATGATGGATGTGGACCAACATGGGTTGATGAGTCAACAAAGAGGTATTAAGAAAAAAATAGTCCTGGAATGATAAATTTGTTACTCAATACAAAATTAGATAGGACAATGATTGAACAAATAAAATCCAATAAAGGCTCCATCGAAAGAAGAAAGAACCTAGAAAAAGAGAAAAATGACAGCAAAAATCGTGTCATGATCAAGTCATTTATACACTTTTTAAGACCTAGCTTGAGAATTCTTCCATGTAAACCAATGAGAATGAGTATATTGGCATCCCGTTGGATAAAAAAGGATCAATTTATTGTGCATGAAATATTGAGGTTCCATTTTTCTAGCTATCCAATACATGGGAAAAGAGATATATTTATCTTAAGCCATCTCAACCATGGGAAATATGCATTGAATCAGTGATTTAGTGTCACAAAAAGAAAAAATAATGATTTTTAATATTGAAGAGGGTCCAAATTACTTGTTTGGTTGGGTCACATCTATGATCAATCAAATGTATGTGCCACTTAGGAGAGAGAAAAGTGATGAACCCCCATGATTTGCATCATGATTGCTACAAAAAATAGATGGCCACATAACATGACAAGCAACAAAAATTAAAAAAACCAATGCCTTAACCTATTGTGAATAAATGATACCTAGAGTTACAAATATTTGATGAGCATATCTCACAAAATACTTCTTGGGAAGGTTAGTAAGACATTGAATATTTTAGGAGATAAAATTTATTGGCAAGAATAGAGAGGAATAATCACTATTCAACTCGCCAAGAGTGGAATAGTGATTCTATAGGAATTCATCTCGACAAAATCACATTGTGATATGCAAACATGTGATAAATGACCTAGAAATGAAAAGAAAACTAGAAATAGAAAGTTATGAAATAGAATGTGTGCACCTGGAGACTAAAGATGAATTGCATGAAGGTCTGAAATCCTGATAAAACTGATGCAAAAGTCAACTGGGACAATAAGGCCAGTATGGGCGACTCAGTCCCAGTTTCGAGAAAATTTGTCGGAACTAGTTTCTTCCAAATGGGTATCCGGATCTATAGAAATCACTGAAGTCAGGTTCAGTGGGACTAAGTCACCCAAGGTGGCGACTTATTCCACTTCTGAATCTCTAAATTTTTTGAAGTGGAAACAGATGCCCTAGATCTGCACTCTGGTTTCCCACAGGTGTCCACTTCTGAAACTTTGATTCCCGAACCTAAAAATGAGTTTTTGTTGATATTTTGACTTGTTGAAGGAAGAGAAGACTTGAGAAAACTTGAAACTTGATCTCCAATGATTTCCAAGCTTCCAAGAGTCCTAAATCTACAAACACACAAGAAGAGAAGAAACAATGTTGAATGTTAGGGCATGGGGGTTTGCCTTGGTCAAACCCCTTTTAGGTAATTAAACCAAAATGATAAAATAATGGAATGAAACATGCAATAATGGAGTTCATTACCTTTCCATGATGTTTGATCTTGAATTTCCATGTCAAAACATAAAGAATCTGCCCTTGAATGTCTAAAAATTGATCTTGAATGACTTGTAATATTAAAACCCTAAGATGTTTGACTTGAGATGGAAGATTGGTAGATGAATGAATGATAAGAGATAAGAGATGTGAATTAGGGTTAGAAAACTTATATTTATAGGCATTTTACCCGTCAATACCCCATCACAGGCCGACCTTAGGTCTTAAAGAATAAAAACCTAAAAGAATTTTGAATTAATTTTGATTTTTGTGCCACATTGGACTAAGTTGCCCAAGGTGGTGACTTAGTCCACCTAGGAAATTTTGAGTGGATGTCAGAGATTAAGATGTATTAAATGTTGTTTATCGGGTTCTTCTTCAACAAGACACTTAATTAAGGCCTGTAAGTGCATAAAGGATCCATTTAAAGGACAAGAAAGGTGTAAATATTGATGACAAGCCTAGGAAAGTGTGAAATTCTGTTACAAGACTTTACAACACTTTGAAATAAGTCTTGGTAAGGTTATTTAGGTGAATTATAACATTATGGTCCTAGAAAAGTGTGAAGATATATTACAACACCTTACACCACTCTTGCAAGACATCAATAAATGTATTTTATTCAATTTGCAAGGGTTCAAGACCTAGTGTGGATGTGTAAAACACCTCACAACACCAAATCAAGACCTCATTAAGTCCAATTTGTCATCAATTATTCCCAAATCAAGAAAAGCATACACTTTTTGGCAACACATTAAGCCTCACTTTAGTAAGAGGATGAACTTGCTTCAAACTCTCGCTAAAGTAGCCATTCAAGAGGAGTCCAATTGTACCAATGTGGATGATAAAGAATGACAAAGATCAAATGAGGTTGCGTAAGCCTCCAGGATCTAAGATTCTAAGTCAAGCCAACATAAGTATGAAAGGACACATGCAAGGTGAATGATTTGCAACAAGACAAGGTACATTATAATACAAGAACTAGAAAAATGAGATGGATCAAAGATGCACTTTGGGGCCACAAAACATCAAGTCGTCCATGGGGTGAGCTATCCAAAAGAAGTGGTTTAGTGAGAAATTCATGCCAGTGTGTTGGCTTCCCACCATATAATGAGAAATTCATGCCATTGTGTCAGCTTCCCATTATAGAAAACATACCAAAATTATACTTCTGATAACTTTGATAAGGCACCACAATGAAAATTCTTTTTATAAATTTTTTTGAATGTTATGTAAAAAATTTGTTAAAAGGGATTTTTCTTTGTTCATGTATGGTCTTCTTCTTAGGGAGCATTGTGTCTAATGTCTCCAAGAGAGGACAAATCAGGGTTGTTAGATTGTTATACATGGGATGCCTCGTTCGTGTTAGGCCACTTCAGTTGATCATACACTCTCGGAAGACATCAAACCCAATGACACCACCAAGGAGAAGACACATCGCAAGAAAAAGTAAATCATGCCATGAAATTTGGAAAAAAGATGTTGTCGATGTATGCCCCCACTTTAAAGCGGTTGCTAACACCATTACAGTGAGCAATTGTTTTAAAGTAGAAAAGGATATGAGAGCTTATTCGAAAATCCCTATGCCAAGTCATATTTTTTTGATAAGTTGCGTCATGAAGAAAGGGAGTATGTCACGTGTGAATCAATCTTAAGACATATCGTCCATATCCCAAGCTTTCTCTAATATTTTCATGGAAGGGTAACAATGAGCCAAAAGAGACAGTTCGACAAGTGACATATGAGGACAAGGCTACCAAACCCTTTGCCCCCACTTAGTGCAAGACAAGGGTGAGCCAAAACGATTGATGAAATATAGGCGAGAGTGAAAATAAATATTAATTAGAGGAATTAGGTGCCCCCATAGAGGGAAGCATACCAAAATATTGAAAATGTTGAATTTTACGACTCAAAGCCTTACATTCATTAGTGGAGTGACTGTGAACTCTATGATATTTGCAAAATGAAGTCTGAGAATAAAATTTCTTGCAGGTTTTGGGAGGAAGGAATATCAAGTCATCTTGGATGAGTCTCAACAATATACTCTCTTGATCAGTGGGTATCAAGGAGATTTGTTGGTTAGAATCTAACAAATGCAATTCATTAGTGCTTTGTGTGATGATATTGGCATTGAGTGAAGAGTGCATTGTTTGCTTCATGTTGTGTAAAGGATGACTTGCAAGACTACTAGTGTCAAGGAGGTCAGGATGAACAATTGTTAGGGTTGGATTAGAAGGATGATGTATGATAGGATTGATGTTTAGTGAAGGTTGATGTGGTGGTACGATTTCTATGAAAGGAAAATTATAAAGATCATAAGTACTGGGTGGATTGTTGTGTTTATTGATAGCGGGGAGAGTCAGGGAAGAATCTATCTGATTGCCATGTTCCTCTAAGGTCTCATTGTTTGGCTCCATATGATCTATCCCACTAGGAGAGCTTACAATATGTTCCTCCAAGATTGAAATTTGTAAAGTAGCTTCATCACAAGTGGGGGAGGCATCAAGAGAAGGACCATTAGGATTTTCATTCTTACCAAATAAATCTTCCCATAAGATAGGAACATTAGGGAATGGATGGACAAGATTCTGATGAATTTCATTCATTAAATTATCGTTGTCATAGTTATGAGAGATACTAGGAAAATAATAATGATGAGTATCATGATCATTTGCAAGTTCATTCCTTTGTTCTCTAATATTTCCAGAAAGAGGGTTGTGATAGGCCTTAAAGAGTTGATCATTTAACACCAACATACTGTCATTATTGATATTCTCAGCAGTCTCACAACCCAAAAGAGAATGGAGATTAGGTAAGGTGATGTTGAGGAATTTCCATGATTTCAGTCTCTTGGTCAAGTATATCTTCCCAAAGGGGAGGAGAAGGACAAACAAGAGCCTCATGAGTCTCAACGATTGTTGCATCTGTCACCAAGATACCTTCGTCACTAAAAGGAGAGGTATTGGGAGAAGAACAAATATGATTATCATGATTAGCTATATTTGTATGGTCTTCTATCACATCATCCGCACAAATATGAGAGATGGGAAGGGGAAGAATTGGAAGGATAGTGTTAGCATGTTCACTCACTTGTGTTAAGAGACACTCATAGCTAGGAAATGTATTGGATGATTGACGAACATGCTTGTGGACTAACTTTTTTGTTGCAAATTTGGAAAGGAAAGATACAAAAATTTTGAAAGAATAATTTATGCAAACTCAAATGCAATTTTCAGATGATAATGGACTGATTATGCTATGTAACAATGTGGGAATGCAAATTTGAAACTAATCAATGCATAAAATGAGCTAATTTAAGCTAGATCTAGTGAAATGTACCCTATAGAAACTCAGCCAATTGATATAGGTAGGTATGGACATCACACACAAGCATAAAAATATGGTTTTTAATTTTGTGAAATGCAGTTTGAGGGGTGAACAAGGACTAAGTCACCCAGAGTGGTGTTTTAGTCCCAGTAGGGATTTTTTTTTTGTTTGAGATTTTGAAAAAATTTTTGATGGATTTTGGCGGTCTCTGTACTGTACAATGCAGCCCTAAGATGCAAATGCAAGATTTCAGAGATTTTTTTATGATTTAAGATGCAAAAATGCAACCTATATGCATTTCACTAATGCAAGATGCGAAATCCTAGAATGCAACTTAACTAATGCAAACTGCAATGTAGGGGAAACCTAGGATGATGGACTCCAAAATCAGAAAAGGGGTTTTTCAAAAAGGAGGTTCACCAAAATGTAAACGAAGATTTTAGGAACCCTATTGGACACTTACCCTTCTAGGATTTTTCACCTAAAAAGGAAGAAATAGGGTTAAAAATCTATTGTTTAACAATCAAAGATGAATGTAAAGAGGGATGAAATGTGTTTAAATGTAATGTCCTAAGTCGAATAAGGTGAAAGAAAGATGATTTAATGATGTAAAACCTAAGAAATGCAAGATTGCTAGAAAACATTGTGACATGCAAACATGTGATAAATGACCTAGAAATGCAAACAAAACTAAATAGAAAGTTATGAAATGAATGTGTGCACCTAGAGACTAAAAATGGAATGAAGGTTTGAAATCCTAATAAAACTGATGCAAAAGTCAATTTGGGACACTTGCCAATCTAGGCGACTTAGTCCTAGTTTTAGGAAAATTGTCCTATTAGTTTACGCCAAATGGGTGTGGATCTGAAATGATGAATTCAGGTTGGGTGGGACTAAACCCCAGGTGGACTTAGTCACTTTGAATCAAAAATTTGGAAGTGGAACAAATGCCCTAGATTTGCACTACGGTTTCCCATAGGTGTAAACCTGAAACTCTAATTCTCGAACCTGAAAATGAATTTTGATGTACTGACTTGTTGAAGGAAGAAGGTGAGAAACCTTGAAACGATCTCCAATTATTTCTAAGCTTCCAAGAGTCCTAAATCTGCAAACACACAAGAAGAGAAGAAGAAATGTTGAATGCTAGGATATGGGGGTTTGCCTTGGTCAAACCCCTTTTAAGTAATTAAACTAAAATGGTGAAAAAATGGAACGAAACATGCAATAATGGAGTTGATTACCTTACCATGATGTTTGATCTTGAATGTTTGTGACAAAACATGAAGAATTCGCCCTTGAATGCTTAAAAATTGATCTTGAATGACTTGTAATATTAAAACCCTAAGATGCTTGACTTGAGATGGAAGATTGGTGGATGAATGAATGATAAGATATAAGAGATGTGAATTAGGGTTAGAAAACTTACATTTATTGGCATTTTACCTATTTTACCCATTAATACCTTATCACAGGCCAACCTTAGGTCTTAAAGAATAAAAACCTGAAAGAATTTTGAATTAATTTTGATTTTTGTGCCACATTGGACTAAGTCGCCCAAGGTGGCGACTTAGTCCACCTAGGAAATTTTGAATAGATGTCAAAGATTAAGATGTATTAAATGTTGTTTATCGGGTTCTTCTTCAACAAGACACTTAATTAAGGCTTGTAAGTGTATAAAGGGGCCATTTAAAGCATAAGAAAGGTGTAAATGTTGATGACAAGCCTCAGAAAGTGTGAAAGTATGTTACAAGACTTTACAACACTTTGAAATAGGTCTTGTTAAGGTTATTTAGGTGAATTATAACATTATGGTCCTAGAAAAGTGTGAAGATATATTACAACACCTTACAACACTCTTGCAAGACATTAATAAATGTATTTTATTCAATTTGCAAGGGTGCAAGACCTAGTGTGGATGTGTAAAACACCTCACAACACCAAATCAAGACCTCATTAAGTACAATTTGTCATCAATTATTCCCAAATCAAGAAAAGCATACAATTTTTGGCAACACAATACTACATTCTCCTTCTATATTCCTTGGCGAATTACAAGATTGATGTGGGACTATAGGGGAGGAAGGAGAAGGAGAATGGGAAATAGTCTTCAATTGAGAAGATAAAACAAACATTGGTTGAGGCATTCTAGAAAATTTAGGTCAAGTGAACTGGATCACCATTAGAGGGATCCACCTCTTTGCCCTTGTCCCAAGGTTTTGAAGATGCACCAAATTGCAACTTAATACCTTGAGTTCTTGTACTAGTTGAAGTTATGGATTGAGCTTTGCTATTGTTGGAGTTTCAATTATTTTTACAATTTTTGACTATATTCCAATCTTCATCATTTTTAGGAGGAACCTAAATAGGCTAAGCATAAGAATTTTTATCGAAAACAAGTGTTTGACAATTCCTCAAGAGACTAAGGGATAATCCTTGAATTTATAATAAGAGGACTGATATCTAAAACAAGTGTTTTTCAAATTGATTTAAAGGAGCCATTAGGTATGGCACAAATAACCAATTTGAATATCCATGATTTTTTAAAAATATTTAGAGAGTTTAACCTCAACATAGACACTTTTGTGGATGAATTGAGAAGAAATTGGAAAGGTCAACACAAATAACTTTACTGAGAAAGTCAACACATGAAGATAAGAAATTATAACAAGTTAAAGGTAAACTTGAGATTTCTATCCATACTGACACATGAAGAGACTTTTCATTAGATATTATAAGGTTAAAAAACCAAAAGGAACACATTTACATACCAAGGAGCATGCTTAAAAAAGACCTTTGCATGGCTATATTTAGCAAAGCGAAAAAGAAAAAAACCTTTGGTGAGGTTTTGTACGACATCAAGATAGGCCCCATGTCAGACCCAATTCTTGTTGACCCAATCCCTAAGCATGCTTTCAAGGGGAATTCTCCCAACAAAGTAACTCATGTTAAAGTATATTTGAGCCATTTATAGGCACTATAGATGGACAAAACCACATCTAGAGGATATCAAATTTCATACCTCATACACCATAGAAACAAATTTTTAGGGGTGCTTGTTTAGAGGAACCATTGTCCAAAGCCATCAAACTATTAACACCAACATAAATTGTTGGGTTGGTAAAGTTTGAGGCCATTAAAAAGGTATACTAAAAAACTAAAAATAAATGTGATAGAATAAAAAAAATTCATGCCAAAGGTGCAATATGACACCATAACAACAACATGACACAAACAAAGACTAAAACCCTAGCAAAGCTCAAAAACCACCGGCCACAATTGAATAAAATTTGATAGATTCACTCGACCTTTATCTCTTTGCAATGCCCCAAGGCTCTGGAAAGAGGACTATTGTGGTTGGTTATGCATGCAATGTTTGAAGGGGATGGACATAGGACGAATGTGGTTGGTCATGCATTGAATGATAATCGAATATGGGCTCCAAAAAATGATATTTATGTTGGGTATACCTAAACTCTACAAAATGAATCCGTTCAATAAAGATTTCTTACTAATATTCTATCTTGTATCATAGAAGTAACATAACCTAAACAAAGATACCAAACCAAACACCATTATAGTCCTTGTGTGTAGGACTTCCTTTGTAGTCCACAAACCCTTCCAATTGATGAAGCTTATATTTGTATAAGGAATTCTTGGAAATTTGGATTTCCACCTACAAAATTTATAGGAAATCACCTAAATATATGAACGAAACAAAAGTAGCTAAATGTAAATAATATTTTACATGATTCTATGATAGGACAAAGCAATAGAGGGTTAATGACTGATGGGTGAGCTTACAGATTGCAATGACTTTGTACTTTGCAAGGAATTTATTCCTTTTGGCATTTTGTTGCTATATGTATGAACAAATATTACATTCTAGATTACTTAGTATAGTAGTAATATTTTGACTTCATCTACTCTCACATGTAATAAATATGATTGAAAACAATAATTATTAATAAATTCATCTATTGAGGGAGTCTAATATTATGGTTGGCTGACATGCATTTAAGAGAAAAAATATATTTGTTAATGTTCTTGTCAATCATAATATCATTGAGGTTGTTCAACTTGTTGGATATAATTGATGAGATGATGATATATTCATTGAATATGTCATGTACAAAGAGTCAAATCTCCTAGAGGTACAATTGAACTAGGTTCAACCTATGAATGACTTTAACACACAGAATACTTGTGATAGCTTATAGAAAGATAACTTTTAGTCTCTAATAATATTATAATCTTCTATCTAAAAATAAAATACCAATAATTATATAATCCAATTATTTTAATAGAAAAAACATTAAATTAAATTACGTCAATAAAATTTCAAATTACCTGATCACATTATAAATTTAAAAATAAAATAATCAAACAAAACCCTAAAATTCGAACTAGTATATAGAATCTTTTCCCAGCGCGAAATATAGAATAGCCATACGAAATAAATGTTGAAGAAAAGGTCAAAAATCTCACCCGAGTTTGTTGCCGGGATTTTGTAGTTCCATGATGTTACCACAGTTAGCGGAGGCGCCACGTGCCCATTATCATGTGGGGCCTTGATCGGCTTTTTGAATAAGGTTTATTTCTTTTCGGAGGAGGATATCAAGAAAGGCATAAAAAAGCTAGCAAGCGGTAAGGCTCAAGATATTGATGGGATGCAGGCTGAATTCTTAAAATGGGGCTGTGAGCTCCTCACACCTCACATCAAATACCTCTTTAATAGCATCACTCAAAATGGCTTTCCGGCTGAATGGGCTACCAGTGTGGTCATCCCCTTACATAAAAGTGGAGATATCAATAATCCCTCTAACTATCGTACTATAATGGTCAATCCTCTTCTTGGTAAACTCTATGGGAGCATGTTAGAGCACAGAATCAGTAATTGGGCCGAAAGGGAAGGTAAAAGGGCAAAGGGGCAGGCTGGTTTCAGATCAAGACATTCTACCATAGATCACTGCATCACGCTTAGGCACTTCATTGAGAAAGTTTGGGACACCCAAGGGGCTGAAGCTTTTTGTTGTTTTGTTGATTTCAAAAAAGCCTTTGACACGGTACCTAGGGACAAACTATGGATCAGAATGAAGGAACTTGGTATCCCTGATGAACTTAGAGCAGCAGTCCATAAACTTTATGAGAAAGTTAGTGCTAAAATTAGAACAAAAGATGGTATGTCGGAATGCTTCGGTAGTGACATCGGGGTCAAACAGGGTTGTCCCTTATCTCCCACTCTGTTTGGGTTATATATTGATAAGCTTGAAGAATGGTTAAACAAAACTGATGGGGAGGGCATTCAACTTGCTAGTTATGTGGTGAAGTTACTTTTATATGCGGATGATCTAATCTTAATTGCAAAATCTGCTCTTGGTTTGAGAGATCATTTAAAGGCTCTCGAGCTCTTTTGCCAAGAGGTCGGTATGCAAGTTAACACCAGCAAAACTAAAATCATGATCTTCTCTTTGAAAAGGAAGAAGCAGCAGTTTAATTTCATCTTTGAGGGCAGTCCTTTGGAGGTGGTGGAAGAATACAAGTATCTTGGGATTGATTTCCATAATAGGCTCAGCTGGGAGACTTGCAGAGAAAAAAGGATTCAGGGTGGCTGGAAGGCGTCTTATTTACTACAAAACAGATGTAGGAAAGCAGAGTTATGGGATTGGAAACCCAAGAAAACTCTTTTTGGTTTGTTGGTGGCACCGGTTGTCCTCTATGGTTGTGAGGTTTGGGGGGGTAGCATGTCAAACCACAAGTGGAGGCAAGTTGAAAGAATTCAAAAACATTTGATCACTACTAACATCAAAGTCAAATCTTCGGTTCCGTATGAGATTCTCTTGGCTGAAACTGGTATGTTCCCGTTGGAGGCATCTGCTGTCATCCGGTTAATAAGTTATTTAAAAAAAGTTGAGAACATGGATTTGCACCGCTGGCCCAAAATGGTTGTTGGGGAGGAGCTAAACCGTAGAAAGAAGACTTGGATGAAGCAAAATAGCAAGTGGTTGAACAAATGGAACATTAAACTACATGAGTGCCCCAACACTAATGCTGAGATAAAAAAGTTTGTGCTAGAAAAGTTTAGGTCTACTATGTGGACTAAGCAGGTTGGCCGTAAAAAGTCTCATTATATCCAGGAATTCAACCCCACGTGGGAGCATGATGAGAAAGACTATCTAAAGGTTACAATTAAAGGCAAGGCTAGGCTTTTGATCGCTCAATTAAGAACCGGGTCACACCATCTTAGATGCGAGACAGGTAGGTGGGTTGTCCCCAAGGAGGCTTGGGAACAACGAACTTGTATTTTTTGCAACAAAGGGACTGTCGAGACTGAATGGCACTTCATGATTGAGTGTGCTGCTTATGATGATATCCGTATCCAATATGAAGACATTTTGAAGGTGGATAATCTAAATGAACTTTTTAGGGAAGCTAGGCTCCTCAAGATTGCTAGCTTTCTGATCAAGATCTACAATAGAAGGGCTGACATGGAAAAGAACTTGAAAATGGTTAAAGTTTCGGTGCTTGGTCCCATAGACTGATGGTCTCGTGGACGTCATTAAAAACCATTCATTCATTCATTCATTTACAAGGAATTATGGCCACAAGTTTGTTGTGGGCTCCATGTTGTTATTGAATGGAGAAATTTTGAGCCTCTGAATTGTTGGTGAGTGTTTGTCAGTATATAAAGTAGGTTTGAATTTTTTTTTGGTGGTTTGTGTGGTCATTTAATTGACTAGTGAAGGGGGGTGAGGCACGAGTTTGGAAAAAGTTTTGCTTTTGATTTTTAGATGATAGGTTTGTAATTCGAGTTTTATTTGATTTTTTGGGTGGTTTGTGTGGTCATTTAATTGACTACCTAGTGAGGAGGTGAGGCACGAGTTTGAAAAAAGTTTTGCTTTTGATTTTTAGATGATAGGTTTGTAATTTGAGTTTCATTTGATTTTTTGATGTTGGACTTGTAATTTGAGTTTCGCTTGATTTTTAGATGTTGGGCTTGTAATTCCTCTCATATTAAAAAATAAAATGATTTTAAACTTAATCTATGTTAGACAACAAGTGTATGCGTTATGTATGTGATATACATCCCATGATTATTTTTTATAACAATTAAATTTGTTAAGGAGTCATTTGTGTGATTAAATCTAAAATGTTGATATTTTTCAAGTACAAATTTATTTTGATTAATGTTAAGTTACAATTATAGAAATAAAATGAAAATCCTAAAGCCTTTCTCCCTTAAAATAGTTGATTGTGTACTAAGCGGGTTGTTTTTCTTCTTCTTTTCCTTCTATTTTTTAAAATGATTGCTCGATTGAGAAAAATATGGTAAATTTAATAATTATTCATGTACACTATCTTAAAATAATTAGAAAGCAAATGCACAATTTCCCAAAAAAATCAAGTGAGTTAAAGATTTTTATTTATTTATATTAAAAAAAGATAATTTAAGGTGGGTATGTGGAGAATATACTCCCTAAAATCACTGCAACATATCGTTCTCTTAGAATCATATTATAAAGGTGAAAAATACTTCTCTAGTACTTTTCCCTATTAATTTTGGATTTGTTTTTATCTTTGTCCCTTATGCAATAGTTTAGTGCTCAATTTATGTATTTTTTATAATAGTTGGTGTTTATCATATACTTAAATTGAACTCGAGTTCCCATTCCATAATGGTCTAAACCCAATTCTCAATCTTGTTTTTCTCAATCCTGGGTCTCAACCATCTAGATGACCTTAATACTATATTAAGGTTGTGAAGGCAACCTTGACCCCATACTTCAAAAGTAATTATAGGCCAAGCCAACTTGATCCCAATTATCTATTACTTTTAATAAGCCAAGCAAGATAACTTTTAATAAAAGTATTAATATTTTTAATAGTTTATTAATTAATATATATTAATTATTTTTAATAGTTATTTTTCTTGGCTTATTAAATTTGAATTTAGTGGCTTATTTTTGGGTTTTCTTAGTTTTTGGTTAATTCTATTTCTTGTCTTAATCATTTAATTTAAATACTAGATTTTTGGATTTTTTATTAATTTTCAACCTTTTTTCTTT